>CM053622.1:476584803-476640194 GCA_028646595.1 Phalanger gymnotis | reverse complement strand
CATGGCTAGTGTGTGAGTCTGTTTTGCTGGACTATACATATTTGTTATAAAGGTTTTCTTTTTTCTTTTTTAAAAGTTGTTCAATGTTGGGGGCAGTGGAAAGGAGAGATAAACACTTCTAAAATAATTTTTTTTAATAAAATGAGAGGCTAGTTTGTTTTTTTTTCTTCTAAGGGAAATACCTTATGGTCCTTTCGATGAAGGCTATTATTGTCTTTTGAATCTGTTTATTTAAAATTCTTCCTCCTTAGGATTTTGCTCTTCCAAACTCATCACATTTCACAAAAGACTTTAAAAGTATAATAATTTGCTTCAGAACACCAGCATCTTCTGCTTTGAAATTATCAGGATCAAATTTTGAATTAGACCATCTTGCATAAAGCTTCAGTTTTTAGAAAGATAATAGGAAGGAAAGTAGAGACATTTCTGGAGGCACAGTCACTAATTGAGAAGCAATGTCTCTAGGTTTCCATTATACTTGCTAAACATGGGCCATCCTCATTATGGGTCAGCTTTTCTAAAGCTGCTTTAGAAGAATTAAACCTCACTGACAATTCCAAACTCAATAAGAAGCTTCAATTGTCAATTCTGGAAATCACAGTGAAAAATATCCAATTGCCCAGAGAACTCAATTCAGCCTCCCTCTTTTATATCTCATGATAATTCTCATAAGTGTTCTTTCTGTCTGGCAGCCCTCTCTTACTCTAAAGCCGCAAAAAAAAAAGAGACAAATTGAAAGAACTCATGATTATAATTGTCTGTGCTTAACACACAGTTGATTTAGTTCCTGCTTAAAATTCATTTTAATCCATTAACCCAGGATCGCAGAAAGAAGCCAAGGTCCTACTGTCTTGAACACTCCCTTTGGCAGCAATTGCCTTGTGTCTCCAAGTTCTCAGGGCAGGCCATGTGCCCTAATCCTGTGACACCTCAATGCATCTTCAATTATTTTGGGGATATGGTGAAATTAGCAGGTTTTCTTCGAATTCATTTTGAAAGTGAATTTTGAGGAGCAGTGAGGAGGTGCAATAGGAAGAGGACTAGCCCTGGAGTCAGGACGACCTGAGTTCAAATCCAGCCTCAGACACTTACTAGTTGGGTGACCCTGGAGAACCCTAATTGCCTCAAAAAAAAAGTAAATTTTCAAATCACAAAGCACTTTTCTGGATTTGGAGACAGTAGTTGTGACATCAAAACTAACTCCAAAAAGTATAGGAACCTGTGATTTTGTGATTAGTATTAAATTTATTTTAAAAGCCTGTTAGGAGAAATTTTAAAAACCTAACTAAAATTCTGTCATCTCCACAATATCAAGACCAATATTATTCTGTCTCTAATCTTTTCCAGTTCACTAGTTCCTTCTTTGCTGACTACAAATATACCCAAGTCTCCCCAAATCCTAAAATTTAAAAAAAAAACCACTAGATCTCACCATCCTCACTAGATATGCCCTATATCTCTTCTCCCTTTGTCATATAAATTCCTTGAAAAAGCTATCCGTACTTCCATTTACTTTCCTCTTACTCTTTTAAGCACTCAGAAATCTGGCTTCCAACCTTACCACTGAGCTCTTTTACCAGTGCTCTCATGATTGCTAAACTTAATGGCCTCTTCTCAATCCTCATCTTTCCTGACTTCTTCTCCTGACCTCCCTTCTCCTCCTAGATGCTATCTCTTCTTTGAGTTTTTGGGACACCACTCTCTCCTATACTTTGCCTACAATAAATGAGAAAGCTGGCACTCACTGGAAAAGACTCTAAAGTTGGAAAAGAATGAAGGCAAAAGGAGAAGGAGACAGCAGAGAATGAGATGGAGAGATAGTGACAAGGAAACAATGGATATGAACTTGTACAGGCTTCAAGAGATGGTGGAGGGTAGAAGGGCCTGGCGTGCTGTGGTCCATGGGGTCATGAAGTCGGGGACATGACAGAAAGACTGACCAACAACAATATTCTCTCCTTGTTCTCCTTCTATCTAGTTGACATCATCTTCTCAATCTTCTTTGCTGGCTTATTCATCATCAACGTTGCTAACTGTGGCTAGGGTCCTCTCCTCTTTTCTCTCCCATGGCCCCAAAAGTGAGGCTGGTGATTTTGCACAGCCCTGCTTCACTTAAATCCATTCACTTGCATGTCATGGAATCATCTCCCTGATGTCATGGCCCTCTTTGAGAACAAAGGCAAACAGCAACCTATGTGAGTAGAAAAGTTGCTGCCCACTGGAAACAAACTGGAACCGGCCAGTCGGCAACACTTACTTCTTACTTCTCTCCCTCTCTCTCTCTCCACCCCTCCCCTTCCCCCCTCTTTCGTTCCTTCCAACCCTAAGGGTCTTCGCCTCCCAGATCTTAATCAATGAATGGGCTTTGCCTCAGTCAAACTGGGACCTGCTGAAGACCTTGGTTTGAAAAGGCCAAGGTCCCCTAATACATCCTGGGTCATCTCCAGTTGTCTTTATCTATATCTAGCCACTGAAATCAGATAGCTCCAGAGGAAAAAGGCTGGTGATTCTGCACAACCCTCCATCACTTAAATCCATTTCACTTGCATGTCATAGCATCACCATCCTGATTTCATGGTCCTCGTCGAGAGTGAAGGACAAACAACACATGGCCACATCACATCCCATGGAACAGGTCCATAGGTCGATCACTACACAGATGACTCCCAGATCTCTATCTGCAGCTCCCTTCAGCTCCAGTCCCATATTCCCAACTATTGATTAAATATTTCAAGTAGGTCTAAAGCAGAACTCATCATCTTTCCCTCAAAACCCACTCCTCTTCCAAATTTCCCTATTACTACTGAGAGTACAACCAACTTTCTACTGACCCAGGTTCACCTCACATATCTAATCAATTGCCAAATACTGTCATTTCTATCTCCATAACATCTCTCATACACATCCTCTCCTCACCACTTAGATAGCCACCTCACCATATAGTTCAGATCCTCATAACCTCTAATCTGAATTATTGTAATAGTCTATTGGCCATCTCACCTCAATTCTTTCCCCACTTCAATCTATCCTCTATATAGCTGCCAAAGAGATTTTCCTAAAACATAGGTCTGACCATGTCCGTCTGTCTCTCTCACTCTCTCTCTGTCTCTCACACACACACACACACACACACACACACACACACACACACACACACGTAATCTCCCCCATTACAATATTACCTTCTTGAGGTCAGGAAATGTTTCACTTTTGTCTTGGTATCTCCAGCACTTAGCACAGTGTCTGGCACATACAGTAGGTGCTTAATAAATGTTTACTGATTGATGATTTATAGATTTAATTATTCAATTATTCAAAGAATCATGAAGTAAGAGCTTGAAAGGATTTTAGAGATCCCTTTTAAGCTCCTCACTGTACGGTTGAGGAAACTGTAGCCCAAGAGTTTGACTGATTTGCCCAAGGTTTTATAGTGACAGAATCAAGATTATCACAAAATTAAACAAAGTTGTTAGCTAACAACTTCGTACTTTTGCCCATTTGTGCTTTCTGTCTCCTCTTCCTCTGTGTCTCTTTGTCTTTGTCTCTCCTTGTCTGTGTGTGTATGTGTGTATACATGTGTGTGTATACATGTGTGTGTACACGTGTGTGTGTGTGTGTGTCTCTCCCCCTTTCCCGACTTCCTACTGTTAGTTTTTCACATTTCAAAAATCTTATTCAGTACTAGGGCTATATCCCAAAGAGATCATACAAAAGAGGAAGGGACCCACACGTACAAAAATAATTATAACAGCTCTGTTTGAGCTGGCAAAGAATTAGAAATTGAAGGGATGCCCATCAACTGGGGAATGACTGAATAAGCTGTGGTATATGAATGTAATGGAATATTATTGCTCCATAAGAAATGGTAAGCAGGAGGATTTTAGAAAAACCTGGAAAGACTTGCATGAACAGATGCTGAGTGAAGTGAACAGATCCAGGAGGACATTATACACAGTAAGAGCAACATTGTGCGATGACCAAACTTTGTTAGACTTAGCTCTTCTAAGCAATGCAACCATCTAAGACAATTCCAATAGATTCATGATGGAAAATGCTGCTCACATCCAGAGAAAGAACTATGGAGTCTGAATGCAGATGAAAGTATACTATTTTCACTTTTTTTAGTTTTCGGGTTTTTTTTTCTCATGTTTTTTCTCTTTTGTTCTGATTCTTCTTTCACAACATGACTAATGTGGAAATATGTTTAATATGATTATACATGTATCAGATTACATGCCCATCTTGGGGAGAGGGGAAGCGAGGGAGAGGGGAAAATTTAGAATGCAACATCTTATAAAAGTGAATGCTGAAAACTAAAACTAAATAAATAAACAAATTTTATTTCAATAATTAACTTCCGACTACCCCAAACTATCCATTCTCCAACTTCCCCTCTAGAGTCTATCCAACCCCATTCAATCATGATTTTCAACTCTAAATTACTCAAGCAACTTTAAGTTACCTATGCTAAAAAATATAGTAGTGATAAACTTACGTGATTTTGGAATAAATTGAGGTCTCACTTAACTATGTCTGAATTAAGCTCTTAGTAAAATTGGTTTGAAATTACCCTCAGGTCCAACTAGTGGCCCAACAAGGCGGTCAAGGAGAAACACATGAAAGTAATTCAAGAGCTTCAATTTACAGTTTAAAATAGCCTTTACAGGCAAATTTAGGCACCAATTTAGGAAATTTTAAATCAAATCAACAAGCATTTATTAAGTATTTTCTATGTGCCAGGCACTATGCTAGGTGACAGAGATAAAAATACAACAAATGAAGCAGCCCCTACTCACAAGGAAATATATTGAGAGATACTATGCACTAGTGGATAGATAATTAACCTTAAGAGTCAAGACAATCTGGATTCAACTCCTGCTTGCTACTAGCTGTGTGACCATGGGCTCAACCTCTCATTGTACCAGGTAACTCTAAGACTGTCCTGTTTATAGTGCATGTGCTGATCTTCAAGTAGTAGGAAGATTGCTCCACACTGATAAAATCAAAGGTCCAATTTTTTTTTTAATAGCTTCAAAGTTAAGAGCCATTTTCTGAGGACAGAGTTCTGTCAAAAGTTTCAGGCCAACACTGTGCAACTATGACAGACTTAGTTCTTCTCAGAGATACAATGATCCAAGACAATTCCAAAAGACTCATGATGGAAAATGCTATCCACATCCAGAGAAAAGAACTATGGAGTCTGAATGCAGATCAAAGCATCCTATTTTCACTTTTTTTTTCTTTCTCATGGTTTTTCCCTTTTGTTTTGATTATTTCTTTCACAATGTGACTAATGAGAAAATATGTTTAACATGATTGTACATGTATAACCTATATCAGATTGTCTGTTGTCTTGGGTAGGGAGGAGGGAAGATAGGGAGAAAAATTTGGAACTCAAAATCTTACAAAAATGAATGCTGAAAACTATCTTTCCACGTAATTGGAATAAAAATAAAATACTATTAAAAGAAAAAATTTTCAGGCTACCGGTCAGTTCTGTCTTCTTAAATAATTGGCTAAGGCAACAACATAAGTGTAAGAAATTTCTAGAAGCCAGGAAACTGAGTAAGCTTAATCCAAAAGAATGAGGCAGGATGGTGCAGTGGATAGAGTGCCAGGCCTGAAGTCAAGAAGACTCATCTTCTTGAGTTCAAATCTTGCCTCAGACACTTACTAGCAGTGTGACCCTGGGCAAGTCACTTAACCGTGTTTGCCTCAGTTTCCTCAATCTATAAAATAAGCTGAAGAAGGAAATGGCAAACTACCATAGTATCTTTGCCAAGAAAACACTAAAAAGGGATTGGGAAGAGTCAGACATGACTGAAAATGACCAAACAAGAAAAAAACCAAAAGAAGGGGTGCTAGACTGTCCTAATACAGCTCACTCTCATTCAAATTTTTAATTTTCTCCAAAAAAAATATACCAACATCCCTAAAAAAGGTGAATCACAATACATTAAACAGCAACGAAACTGTATTCTCTACTATACCATGCTCATAGGGCGAAAAGGTTCCAGCATCAATGTTAATATAAGGATCGATTTTGATGGCAGTTACTCGGAGGCCACATGATTTTAGGATAGTGCCGATGCTGCTTGCGATGATCCCTTTTCCAATGCCGGAGATGACCCCTCCAGTGACCAGGATATACTTCATTGGGAGCCCAATGGCCAAAGGCCAGCACCAAGATCAGGAATCTGAAGGAAAAAGCAGTTAACGCACCATAGAAAGAATGTGTTGTTTCATTTTCATAAAAAAGACACTTTGAGTCAAACTAAAAAATTAAAGACAGCTTACACCTGAATTTCAAAACTACCCATTTCTACTGTCAAAATTATAAACATTTGAAAAAGACCCCTTTTTTCAGGTTTCCTACTAACTTTTGCTTTCAACAGCAGAAACCCTAAGTATTCTATGCAGGCAAAGATGCATATCTATTTTCTCAGAGAAATTCTATTCATCCCCATTCTTAATATAACCATGCTTTAATAAGCAAAAAAAAAAACTGAAAACTAAAGATCCTCTCCTCTTTCATTCAGGATATTTAATTTAGGCCTGTCATATGAAGGAAAAAAAAACCAGAAGATTTTGTGATGTGGTAAATATAGGAAAGGTACTGTTTTCTCTTTCTGTCTTCCCTCCCCTCCTTTATTGTGGAAAACTTCTGGGAAGATTTAGCTCTACCTGATTTCCCATTTGGGATTCTATCTTACCTTTGGAGGTAGCAATGTTAGCAACAATTGTGTTGTTAGCATAGATACCTCTATCATTAACTTCTTATCGATACATCCAAAATTGGATATCAACATATCCAATGTTTCCTTCGTTGGCTTTCCAAGCCATTGGAAGATACCATTTTATTATGCACTTACAAAATATACGTGGTATCTATACAGTAAATGTGTTCTTTTTCAACTATTTCTAACTCCTATAGTAGAAGTGGGTACCTTTGAAATTGAGATGTAGTAAGTTCTTTTTAATTTTCTAGTTTGAGTCCAAAGTATGTATGCTTTTTAACTATACTTTTTGGAAGGTGAGGGGGTGGGGGAGGAGTCATTGGAAAGTGATTTTTTTTTAAAAACTTCAACAAAACATTTAATTTTTAAAAGGTAAGTCACTTAACCTTTCCATATCTCTTTTTTTTGAAGGGTGTTATAACATGGAAGATAATATTTGCAATCTACTTCCCAATGAGGAAAGTAATTTACAAAGCATTTTATGAACGTGAGCTATTATTATGAATCTCATTTCCAGAGTCCTAAGCTTGAAGCGCTCATCATGACGACTGTTCATACTATCGGTTCCATTGCCCATTGCACTATGGATCTGTTCTTTTAGATACTGTCAATGTCTTCTCTCTCCAATGTAAACCTAAGACAGACAAGATCCTTTTGTACTTAAAACCCCTGGAATGGTTAAGATGCCAAGTTCTGAGTTCATCTCATTCCCAAACTGACTTGTCCCAACAAACAGTTAATGACCAATAAATCAAAACTGACCTCTACAACACATATTCAAATACAAGACAAGCCTGTCTCTACAAGTGTAAGCCACTTACAAATACAAAATTCAGCTTCTTCCCACTTCACAAGCTTCTCTATGAGAAAAGTATTCTTGAAACATTAAAGCATTTTATGACCATGAACTTTTGTTATTATTGGAAAGAAAACAATTTTGAAATGAAGTCTAGTCTCATATAAAACTATGCTTGAAGGCCGGTTGTTTGTCCCCAGGCACACTAAATTCTGTGAAGTCTTGCAATCATGCCTCAAGCAAGTCTCACGGATGGTGGATGGTTTAGCAACCCTAAGGTTTCTCTCCCTAGGCTGCACCAGAACAGCTTCTAGTTTAACAGAGACTAAGACTTCCCCCTTCACTGTCTGAGGCTTCAGCTACTGGAAAAGTCCCTCCAATCGTAACAAGAAGCCTCAGACATAATGTCAATCGTCATTTGAGTAATTTTACTGGTCTCTAAAATTCTAAAACACTCCAAGTGAACAAAATGAACCCAAGTCTTTCAATCTTTAGGGGCTCTGTTTAAAAACCACAACAAACTTTTCCCTGGGCGGAGGGAAAGCAAGGCGTTCATTTGACCCGCAGAAACTAAAGTAAGGACGCAGCCACCCCTCCATTCCCTTCTCCACTGGGGGACTGCTCCCCAAGAGGGTAGATGTTTTCAGGAAGGAAAAGTGGGGGTGGGGGGGAGGAAGCGGTTGGAGGTAATCAACCTTTTTCTCTTGGAAATTACACAAGCGGGTGGAGCCCAGGAAAGACAAGCAAGGGAGAGCTTTACTTACTGAAAGAGAAAGCAGGTGCCAGGGGAGCAAAAGGAGGCTGATTTCCTTCCTTACCGGACGCTCGCTCACTCACAATCTGTCTGCTTCCCCTTCCCCCCCACCCCCAACCCCGAGCCTGGACCTCCCTACCTGAGTTCATTTCATAGCGCCTATCCCCACCCCCACCCACTTTTTAAAAATTACTTTGTGGCAAAACGCTTCTCGGGCTGCAGGTCGGAGATTCCCAACTCCCAGGGAAGGACGGAGAGAGGGGAGCTTTAGAGAACTTAACTCTTGCCGGAAAATGCGGGGTGAAGGACAAGCGCTAGCAGGACTGGGGGAGAGAAGACGCCACCAGCAAGGGGCCAGACAAAGGAGGCCGCCCCGAGGGAAGGCTCAGAGCTCCCAGTCCCGGAGTTCGGGGCCCGCAGCTGGCCCACGCAGGAACACTTGTGCGGGGGCTCAGGACCTCTACTCCTCTTCCTAGAGCCTCCACTCCTGCACTGCAAAGAGGAGGGAGAGAAGGAAGGAAGCAAGGAGAGGTGTGCGGAGATCTAATGCAAAGGCCCAGGGCTGGGGGGAGGAGGAGGGAGTCCCGCCCAGTCCCCAGGGCATGCATCCGTCCCCAGGAGTGGAGAGAGGGAAAGAGGACCCTAAAGGGCACGTGGGCTCGGCGCGGGCTGCAGAGGAGGGACCCCCGGCCCCGCGCATGCAAGGAAAGGCATTACCTGAGCTGGGAGCCGTGGAGGTGGAGTAGTGAGGGCGGGGGCGGCAGCCACAAGCTCCTCCCCCCCACCCCGCCCCCCAGGCCACTTCTAGCTCACCTGTCAGTGGCGCAGCCTCTGAGCTCTGGCCCCAGGAGCCGTGGTTAGCCCAGGGAGACCCGGAACGGGAGGGAAGGGAAGAATATTGGTACCCCAAAAGAGGGCGCCCCCGAATCCAAAGACCCAGCTAACCTTGATCCCGTCCCTTTGGTTTGGGTTTTCTGGATCTGCTACTACGCAGTCCTTTTCCACCCCACCCGCTTTTTAAATGAACCCTGTTTATCCGGCAGCCCTAGGAATTTGCGGTGTGGTGCGTTATTTTTAATAAAGGTTTCATGGTTAAAAAAAAATAGCAAGTCCACGGATGATCACTGTGTGCATTCCTTTTATTACATAACTCTGGTCACAAGAGTTTTCTCTTGGCTTTTAATTTGTTGGGGAAAGGAAGTTAGCAATAATGATGTGCACATCCTCCTTCCCACCAAAAAAAAAACCACTTTTTTTTTTTTAATTCACTAAAGAAAACAGAAGAAAGTTCAGTAGGGCCCTCTTCAAGTGGCACACTTTTGAAAGTAAGGTGTAGATTGTATAAGGGACTGTGTGAGTATTTGTATATTTGGATCTTTATGTTAGCATATTAATATGAATTGATATATCAATGTATGCATACTATATGTCAATACCAACACAATATATAGTATAGGTGTATCTATATAATATATATAATAACATCTATATGTGTATATATTTATATAGTATATACATTGTATATCAGTACATATGAACTATATATCAATCTAAACATACACATATATAGTGTGTGGATATATCTATATAGGTAGAAAACCCAGAATGGGGTCAGGGAGAATCAAACATAACTGAAAACAACTGAACAACAAATATATATAGATTGATATATACACAATAAACATATTTGTATGTATGCACAGTACATAGCAATATATACACATATGGATATATACATATAGTGTATATGATGGGGTGCTTGGGTGCCTGTGCCTGGACCCCAATTCCAAAACCACATCTAGCTCCAAAATCACATCACTCTCTAGCTTCAAAACATTGGCCCTAGCAGTTTCTCTCTAGCAAAGCAGGACAGCATGCCCTTATCTCTCCTTCTGACACTGCTGCCAGCTATACCTGTAGAATTTATTAGTTTGGACTCCCTGTTTATGTGATAATTGGCTGTGCACTGGGCCATAATGATATTTACTACTTACTGACCTTACTGATATGTGTCCCAGACATAATCATATGCATATTCCCTTACATTCATCTTGTCTAACAATGTCTAACAAGACATTTGATGGAAGCAACCTGGATATTTCTAGTTAGCCCTGACCCTTAGTTGACTTAGTCAACTACAAAACAAGGCAAAAACCACACCTCCAGGCGCCCCCACCTTGGGTTATTTCCCAGTGAACTCTGGGTAAGAGACCTGCACAGAGATTAAAAAAAAGTGCATGTTCCTTTAAGAACTAACCACTCCCTAATCTCACTCCAAAACACCTAATTGACATGTTTTACCCCAAAATCTCCTATAAAAATTTTCCCTGCACCCCTGTAAGGTTGCAGGTTCCCTAAGAACTCCTGCCCACTGAAAAGCATAATAAATCTTTGCTACCTTGACTTGAAGAATGCTTGGGTCTGCAAATTCACTCCAGACAGCCCCGACCCTCTCCAGTACTCAGGTCCTTGAGGGGCACTCCCCCTCAACTACCCTATCTGGGAACTCCAGTCTTGGGGTTCTTGGACCTTGGCTTCCCCAGCCCTCAACATTTATATATCAGTATATACAGATATAAATACAATAAACATATTTGTATATACCTGTATACATATACTGATATGTAGATATATACACACTATGTAGCAATATATACATATTATATATCAACATATATACATATAGTATAGCCATGTAACAATAGATATTGATACATACAATACATATATATGTGTATATATTGATGTTTAGTTATATATTGACATATCTATATATATACAATACATCAATATGCACAACATATGCATACTATATCAATATACAGACACATATATGTACATAATGTCCCTACAATCTTTGTGCAATTTTAAGTTTTCATAGCTTAAACTACACAAAGACTTTTGGAACATCCTCTGTTTTACTAAAAGGACCAGAATTTAAAAATACTTCCAAGAACCAAGCAAATTCCCCTGTCAGTTACTTACCTGGTCCTTCTAGTTTCGAAAGCAAGCAGTGTGAAACGGAGGTTTACAATATCATTTAGAATTTCCTTTTTATGTTCTGCTGTGTTCCTGGGAGTACTTTATTTTTTTAGTTCATAATTTTTTTTTAAAAGTTCAGAGTTGAGAAAGGAGGCCTCCTTCAATGAGGTGGAGAGTTCTACAGCTATGGAATGCTGCATTTCCTGTCAGATGGGGATCATTGTACTGATTAGTTATGCTGAACTTGTTATTCTTATAATATTTTATTCTGTTTTAATCTTTGTTACAAGGGCAGGTCAGACGGATTAGGGAGAGGAAAGGATATATTGAGAATCTAATGTGATGTTAAAACAAAAAGTATCAATAAAACTAAATGAATGGCCCTTATGACTCCTCTCCTTGTCACAGTTCTCATTTGTCCTTCACCTAACATTCTCCATAAGAGTAAATTCAGTCATCCATAGGATTCAAGATTGAGAGCTAAAAGAACTCCAAGGTTACCCAGTCTAACTGGATTATCTTACAGATGAGAAGTCTGAGGCCCAAAAGTTAACTAGCTTGCCCAAGGTTCTACAGGTAAGTGGTAAAGCTGTGATAGGAATCCAGTTCTTCTGAAGCAGTTTCCATTGTTTACCCTTTCAAGTCAGCACAAAAGATTCAAAAAAAACCTATAGCTCCAGATATGCCTCCCTCTATAAAATAAGCATCACAGAATTCTGAGCTGGAACGGACTTTAAGAATCATTAGTCTCACCCACTCATTTTGAAAAATAAGAAACAGCAGTCCAAAGTTTTGAATTTGAACAGTCGCACAGGTAGTAGAGGTAGGTAGGATTTAAAGCCAGGTCTTGTCATTTTCATTCAACTCACAGGATCCCTGTGAAGAAGTTGGATGAAGTGTAGTTTAAGTTATGAAGCTCAGAACCACACAAAGATTTTAAGGGCAGTACATACATATATATGTGTCTGTATATATAGTGTGTATATATTATACATATTGAAGTATTTTGAATTTGAAATATATTGATATGTCAATGTATATCTAAATATCAATAAATATACATATGTACAAATATATGGGTATTGTATATGTCAATATCTATTGTTATAAATCCATACTATATTTATATATGGTGAGTTGGATGCTTGTGAAAGTAATTTGAAATTGTCAGATGGAAGATACTTTGTCCATTCAACAAACATTTACTGACTGCCTCTTTTTTTTTTTTTTGCAAGGTATTAGGAGTAGGTGTTGGAGGTATACCGATGAAAGAGATGAAGACCCTATCCTCAACGAGTTTATAATCAATTTGAAGAGCTGGGGTATATAAAATATAAAATGTGCAAAAATAAGTACAGTGCCAAGTGTAATAGGGTCAAAGTAGAGATCCATATAAATTGCTCTAAGAAAATATGAGGAAGGAGAAACACTTTCAGTCTAGAGAATGCTTCAGGGAAGAGATAAACAAACAAAAAATGGAATTATAATTTTTTCATTATCAAAAGACATGCAAAAAAGGATTTTTTTGTTGTTGTTATTCAGTTATGCCTGTGTAGGATGACAATCGCCAGAATCAAAAGTTTGGAGTCTGAATCAGAGATCAGAAATGCTCCTTATTCTTTCTCACAAAAAAGGGCATAGCTTTCCTTGCTCAGAGTCAGCCAGAGAGTTTGAGATGTGGAAGCTGGCAGGCTTCTTTTGTCCTAATCCTAACTCCACCTCTAACTGATGTCCTATCTCAGCATTGGCTGGTGAGGGAAGCTCACAGTCTTCTTAATAATGTCTAACTAATAGGCGCAAAGCAGTTTCTATACTTCATTACCATAATTATTCATAACTAATCTGTACCCTATCAGAGGACAGTGGTTTTACAAAACCTCATTATGCATTTCCTTTTACCAAATTTGGAGATGACCAATCAGAAGAGGACTAGGATGGTTCCGGTTCAGTTTCATTACATCATTCCGGGGAAATCATGAATTATTCAGGAAAAGAAACTGAAACTGAAACTGAACTTGTTGGCAGAGTATAGCAGAGAGAAATAAAAATCTAACAGTGTATTAGTGAGGGAACTGCACTTCGAGCCATCGATCACATGTCTGACTCTGACCCCATCTGGGGTTTTCTTGGCAAAAATGTGGGAGTGGTTTTGCCATTTCCTTCTCCAGCGCATTTTACAGATAAGGAAACTGAGGCAAACAGGGTTAAGTGGCTTGCCCAGGGTCACACAGCTAGCAAGTGTCTGATGCATCTTTAAACTCAGGTTTTCCTGATTCCAGGCTAGGAGCTCTATCCATTTCTCCAGGTAGCTGTCCAGCCCCCAAAAAAGGTAGACAAGATTAAATACTAGAGAGTAGTTTGACCATAGGGCATGCAGGTTAAGGAATGTTTTTCATTGATTCATTAGACAAGTATTTACTGAATGCTTATTATATTCATGAGATCTAATAACTGTGGGGTATTCAAAAGAATATAAAAATCAATCTCTCATTAAATGGCTCCTTTCTTCTTTCAGAAGCTTTCCTGTTTACAATTTATATCATTTCTGTGGTGCAGAATCAGGAAAAGAGTCTAGGAAGCATAGGCCTCATCAAATGGAGTAGAGTGTGATGCCTTAGAAAACAAATGGAGACATGTAGGAGTGGAAGCCACTTCTGCCTATCTACTAAATAATATGAAGAATTATTGAAATGCTCATATGACAAAAAGTGAGAATTCATGTTTTTTTTTCTTAAATATCTACTACTTCAGTATGTAAGACCGCTTTGGGTTAACCCCAAACTCTAACTCCCACGTTGACTCCCTTAGATGATGACTACTCCAGGCACAAGTTGCTCTTTGGGTCTGCAATCCTAAAATTTAACTTATGAGTCCCAACTGACACATTTACCTTTCAGTAGGAAGCCAGCAGACACAGCTGAGAGCAAAGGAATTTTATTGGAGCATGGTAAAAGGATTTACTTTAGAGTATTTCCCAAAAAACTTAGGGCACATATTCTCTTATTAGGAAGTCAGCAAGTATAGAGATCGATCATAAGGGGAACCAAACATGAGGAATATATGTAAATTGGACAACTCAACTCCAAAACTGCAGGGCTCCCAAAGGCCTCTTGTGATGTCCTTGCCTTCCTTCTCATTATGAGACCTAAAACTGCTTTCTGTTGGGCACATTCCTTGTTGGACATAGTCCTACAGCCTTCAGCTTCTGACCAAACTGACTTCTTTAGCTGGAGCTTTGTTTGGCTCCTTCAAAAAGAACCAGAACCTTTACCTTAGGACCAGAAAGAAATACCCCTAGTTCAGCCCCCTTGGAGTTTTGCTTCTGAGGCCTGCCAAAGTCTGAACAACAGGATCCCTATTCTAGGCAACGGTCTCTGAATTTCAACATAAAAGATTGATGTTCACTGTGCAAAGTCCATTCTCCTCTACAGCTGAGTGTAAAGCAAGCACCTCCTACAGCCATATGCTTCTATTACAAGAAGTCATTGCTGACAGAGCGGCTGTTGTCTGTCCTTCATTCTCCCAGAGGACCAATGACATCACAAAGGTGATGTCTTGACTTGCAAGTGAATTGACTTGAAGTGAGGAAGAGCTGGGCAAAGTCATCAGTCTCACTCTCTCCTCCAGATGTTATTGAAGTCCAGGATGAAGTGGGTGACCTTGGTCATTTGACCTCTAAATTTAGATGTTTCTCAGGTCTCATTTTGTCTGAGACCACATCCGTTCAATGACTAAGGGAAGAATTGAGGTAAAAGATGGCCCAATTTACCCTCACAAAGATATCAATCTAGGAGGAGAAAAGCTTCCAGAGTTTCTGACTGGTACAGAAACAATTGCTATTTTTACTCATTCTAAGCCATCGGAACTAAACTATGAGGCGCCCAGCCTTGGGTTGGGGTTTATTGTTACCCATTCAAGAAAAGCCCCAGTGATTTGGGTTTAAAGTCTTAGTCTAGTAAGTCCTTTGATGAAGTGGCAAAGAAGAAAGAAATTGTTGCTCTTTCCCCATGCTGCAAAAGCCTCCCTTTTTCATCACAGAGTAGAGTTAGCTTACTTTTTATCTACACCTAAGGGGTATTATCTATCCTCTCAGCCAAGCATAAATTCCTCCAGACCCATCAATTGCTTTAACTTTATAATCCCATCAGATTAATCTAGAAATTTATTTAGTTTGATAAAAGACAAAAAAAAAACTTCTTTCTTACATTACCAGGTTTTTAAAGAACACATTCTGCCATCAGTTTGGTTTTTGTTTTTGGAAAATTCCCCAGTTTGGCCAAAAGGATGTGTTGAAGGTACAGGAGAGACAAGGTCCAGGAACCCCAAGACCGGAGTTCCCAGATAGGGTAGTTGAGGTGGAGTACCCCTCAAGGACCCGAGTACTGGAAAGGGTCAAGGCTGTCTGGAGTGAATTTGCAATCTCAACCATTCTTTAGTCGAGGTGGCAAAGATTTATTATGCTTTTCAGTGGGCAAGAGTTCTTAGGGAACCTGCAACCTTACAGGGGTGCAAGAAAAGTTTTTATAGGAGATTTTTGGGGTGAAACACATCAATTAGGTGTTTTGGGGTAGGATTAGGGAGTGGTTAAGGGGTGGTTAGTTCTTAAAGGAACACACACTGTTTGTATCTCTGTGCAGGTATCTTACCCAGAGCTCACTGGGAAATAGCCCAAGGAAGAGCCACCTGGAAGTGTGGTTTTTGCCTTGAAAAGTCACTAAGTCGACTAACAGGGCTGACTGGAAATATCCAGGTTGCTCCCATCAATGTCTTGTTAGATAAGATGAATGTAAGAGAGTATACATTTGACTGTCTAGGATACATATCAGAAAGGTCAGTAAGTAGTAAATATTGTTATGGCCCAGTGCACAGCCAATCAGCACATACACAGGAAGTCCAAACTAACAAATTCTATAGGCTTCAGTATGAGGAGGAGAGATAAGTGTTTTGCTAGGGCATGCTCCCCGTGAACTGGAGAGGAACTGCCTGAGGCAGTATTTTGAGGCAAAGGAGAGATGTGATTTTAGAACTGGATGTGGTTTTGGAATTGTGGTCCAGGCACAGGCTCTCAAGCAGAAGCTAAGGGGAAATGTGATGTTAGAATTAGGGTCCAAGCACAAGCACCTAAGACCCCCCATCAGATGGATCTTAGATTTTATCAATGTGGGTACTCCCTCTGTCACAAGGGTTCTGAACCTGTATTCCATGGACTTCTAAGAAGCCCACGCATTGATTTCAAGGTCTGCATAAACTTTGACAGAAGAAAAAATTACATCTTTACTTCAATGTAATTGGTTTCCTAGGTATTTATCTTATGCATTTAAAAACATTATTCCAAAAAGAGGGTCCATAGGCTTCATCAGACTGCCAGAGGGTTCAGTGGCATACAAAAAGATTAAGAACACCTTACTCTTTTTATCTTCTCCTTCTTGAGACACTTGTCCTTCTCTAATTCTTGCAAAGGAGGTCTTTCGACAATGTGAGTTCCGGTGAAACATAGACTGTCCATCTGTTGTTATGACAGCTGCATGACTAGCCTCCTCCTCTAAGTACTAAAGGAACTAGGTGGTGCAGTGGCTGCGGTGCTGCTCGTAGAGTCAGGAAGCCCTGAGTTCCAGTTTGACCTTACTCACTAGCTATGCGACCCTGGGGAAATCACTTCACCTCTGTTTGCTTCAGTTTCGTCACCTGCAAAATGGAGGTAATAATAGCACCCACCTGCCAGGTGTGTTGTGTGAATGAAATAAGATAAAAATTGTAAAGTGCTTAGTACAGTGCCCGGCACATAGTAAGCGATATGTTAGCTATTATTAATTGTAAAGCGCTTAACACAGTGCCTAGGGCATAATAATCGCTATATGAACATTATGATCGCTATCACTATTATCATTCCTGAGAAGAGCACACGGCAGAAGCCCCTAATGGAGCCTTTATATTTTCCTTCTCAAATCTCATAACGCTATCAGGATCTCTATATATCTATTTGTGTTTTTCATGTCTCTACTCAGTACGCTATCAGTTTCTGGGGCAAGGTGTATTTCTGTTTCCGTAGCTCTAGGTGACTAGAGCAGGGGCGTGGCCAATGACGCGGCCACAGGAGGTCATTCCTGCCTCCATGCCTAAATTCTAGAATAAAGTTTACTGACATCCACCAATCCCCAAGCCAACTCCAAGTGAACGCCACAACGCGGGCCACGCCGGAAGTGACGCAAGACAAGGTGTGACCATAGAGGAGTGGGGCCGGGTAGAGAGGCCGCTCACGTGATCTGAGTCTGAACGGCTTCCGGCGGACTCGGAGAAACTGACAAGTTGAACCTGTAGGCTTTGGTGGTGGTGGCGGCTGCGGCGGCGGTGGCGGCTGCGGCGGCGGCGGCGTCCACTACCAGACCCTGGTGACCGGGCTGACAGCAGCCACCTGAGGCCGGGCGGGCGGGATGTTACGGGGTCTGGGCAGCTGGTTTGGCTTGGAACAGGCGTCGACTGGGGGTGAACCTCCGGCCGGAGGTAGCCCCGAAGAGGAGGCGGCCGCAGGGAATGAGCCAGAGCAGCGGGAGGGGGAGCCTCGGGAAGGAGACGAGGAGCCCCTTCTCCACCAGGCCAAAGGCCTCGGCAGTGAGCATCTACTAGGGTCGGGAGAGCGGGGCGGGGGCAGAGGGTGGGGTGGGGAAGCGGGAGGGAGGACGGCGCCGTGGGGGCGGGTCGGGGCCACCTCCTATCAGTCACCGCCCCGCGGGATGCTTCGGTGCCACTCCCCCCTTCTCGAGCCCGGGCCACGTCCCTACAGCGAGCGAAAGGAAGAAAGGAGAGAAAAAAGGAAAAGAGGGAGAGGAGAAAGACAGGAAGAAAATAAGCATTTATTAGGCACCTACTGTGTCTCCAGCGTGGAGAAGGAGAGGGGGTGTGTCCCCCGGGGGGCGGGACTTGGAGCTGCTGATGGGGACCCTGGAGGGGAGGACCAGCAGCTCTCCTCCGCCTCTCCGGAGCCAGCTGGGGCGGCTTTGACTTAGAACTTATTTAATGTTTGAGCGTTTTTGATACTGAAGACCATGGGCTAATCACCGGATACGTGAACGTTGATGAAACTAGTCCGGGTCCAAACTGCGATACTGTATCTTAAGTACAGGTGGGAGAGTGGAAGGGTGAGCGAATGACCCGCAGCAGGGGGAGAAAGTTTAGGTCTCGAGCGTAGCCTTGTGATGGGGAGGGAGCATATTCCAAGTGGGGGGTTGTCACCTAGCTTGAAGGATAATGAAAGGGTATTCTAGGTGGGGGAGGGGGGAGGTCGGAATCACTAGGACAGGTGACCAGAAGGAGATAGATCAGACTTGATCAGAGAGTTTGGGTTGGACGACCGTGGAAAAAGATAGGTGGATAGGTGGGGGTTACCGAGGACAGGTAAAAGTACAGTATTGTATTTTACAGGACACCAGGAAGAAATGGATCTGACTAGACCAGAAAGTTTAGGTTGGACGGCTATAGAATATGTAGTTGGATAGGAGAGTGGAATTATATTAAGAAGGGCTTTAAAAAGCCAGACAGGCTTCATTCAGTAGACTGTACAGTCTTTAAAAAGACCTTGAAATACGCTTCTAAAAAGCATTTTCATAACTGCAGTGTTCTCTTACAGTCTGATGTTTATTTCTATAAAATATTAAAAGACCTTCATTGTTATAAGTGAATGTATCTCCAATTTTTTTATTCTTTGATAATAATGAACTACTTTCTAGACTTCCATTTTCTTTTATAACATAGACGTTTTGTGTTGCAAAGAGCTGGAAAATAAGGGCTGGGTACTGTTTTGCTGAAATTTAATAGATTTTTCCACATAATTTACTCATTTGGAGTTCTGGAGAGAGATATGTTAACAAGAACTTTGTGGAGTAGATAGGGGTGGGTTCTGGTTGTTTATTGATGGCCTTTGCTCCAGTTAATTATATTTTCTTGTAGTATTGTCTTCAACTAGGAAAAAAATAATCTCGAGTCCTCTTATCTTTTCTATAGCTAAGCATTGCTCAGGAGACTATCTGATAAAATAATAAACGACAAGTGATCTGGCTGGACATCAACATGCTATTTGCTCCTGACTGCCTTATTTTGGTGGTTCAATTGTCAAAGCTATTCTGGAGCGTTCATATTTTAAATGACCACATGGCCTGTTTCTTCAGATTAAGATGAGTAAAACTTGCTGCCCTAGTATGAAGATATAACAGATGCATTTTAGAAACTATTACATACTCACATTTCATTGACTAGCCCTAATGGGCTAAATTTATTCCTTTTATATTTTGTGCGTTATAAAGATTCTTTCAGCAATTGTTTCTCAGGCACCTGACCCTTAAGTAGCAAGGAAGCTTGCAAAAGATATGCAAGATACCGTTTGTGCCTCAGAACACCTCAGATTAGTTGGAGAAACAAGATGTCTGCCAGTCAGATGTTCAATACTTACAATATTTTAGGCAATATAGTTTTATAGGTGAAATAAAAATGGATTCCTCTCATATAATGTTTTATCCACACCCCTAAATCTTCAGTGTTTTAAAATCTTTGTGTTTTTATATACAGTAGGTATTTGTAACTAATTTGTATTCTATTGGTATAGGTTGCCCATAATTGTTGTCAGTCTCATGAGCAGTGCTTAGAAATAAGAAAGAAAAAGGACTCAATCTATACTCTGCTAATGCAAATTAACACTTTCTCTGCAAATTATAATCTTCTGAGAGATGTCTATAGTACTTAGAGGTCAAGTGGCTTGTCCAGGGTCACAGTCAGTATATGTGGGACTTAACAAACTTTCTTGACACTTGTATAAGTTGAATAAAAGTTCTCTCCCAGTTTTACCACCCTATTAGGTATTAGCTTTGATTTATATTTCCAATATTTGAGAATTTAATTCAGTCAATAAACATTTACCAAGCCTTTACTTTGTATTAGGCACTGTGCAAAGAGCTGGGGATACAAAGAAAGGCCAAAAAAAAAAAACTCCTGCTATCAAGGAGCTCAGGGTCTAATGGAGAAGACAACTTGCAGATAACTAGTTATTGCAAGATATATTATACTGAGTAGATGGCTGAAAGGTAATCTGAGACAAAAGGCACTGGCCCCTTGGTGCACAAGAAAAGGCTTCCTGCAGAAGATGGGGCTTGAGCCCAGTCTGGCCAGGGAAACTAAAAAAGTGGTGGTGAGGAGGCAGAGCTTTCCAAGGGGATAACCACTGCAAAGGCAGAAAGACAGGAGGTAGAGTGTCATGTTAGAGGAACAAGTAGTCCAGTCTAGCTGTATCATAGAGTACATGGAAGAGACCAAAGTGTAAGAACATTGGAAAGGTGGGAAGGGCCAGGTAACTAAAAGTTTTAAATGCCAAACAGAAGACTTCATTTCATCTTTGAGGTAATAACCACTCGAGCTCATTGAGCAGAAGGATGACAAGATCAGAACTGTGCTTTAGAAAAATCATGTTGGCAGCTTAGTGGAGGTTAATTTGGAATAGGAAAGGCCTTGGGGCAGGGAGATCAGTTAAAAGGCTCTTGCAGTAGTACAGATGAAGGGGCCTGAATCAGAGTTGTGGCTGTATAAGTGGAGAGAAGGGAAAATATATATGAGTTAAACACTACACTGAGATTTGATTTGTTGTAAAATTCAACGCAAACTAACAAACACTTATTAAATGCAGCATGGCATAGAGGATAGAGATCCAGCATAGAATCCAGGGAGACTCAGGTTCAAGTCTTGCCATTGACCAATACACTGGTAGTGTGACACTGGGCAAATCACTTAACATCTCAGTGCCCCATGCAATTGCCAGTCTGCATTGGTGGAGAGAGTTTCCTTACTGGGAATTACCTATCCTAATGAAATCACTGTTCTAGAGAAGTCCAAGTCCAGCTCCATAACTATATAGAATAGAGTCTAGCTGTAGGAGCAAATCTAAAATGCATATAGTATTAAAGGACTAGAATCCATCAAAGCTAATAATTTTTAAAATATAAGAATATAAGCAATAACTTCTTTAATCCATTCACTATGTCTTGACACTGCCCTACCAAATCATGATCATCTTAATCAATGAAGAAAAAGTCCATGTCATAATTTTAAATGGAATTTTAGTAGCCATATCTGTGAGACTGTATTAAAACAAGTGTAAGTAGAAGGAATCTCTTATCCAAAGTACAAATGATAATCCCAACAAAAGTAGTTACACTTGAATGCATCTATGATCTGAGTTCACATAGACACTTCCTCCAGTGCCTTTTTGTCCTGCGTAATTGTAGCCAAGCCTCCTTAGTCATCTTCCAGAGAAGTGACCTGGCAATTTCTTCTACAGATGCTGTAGCCCCCAGGGCCTTCTTGGCAGCCTACTAGTCAGAAGCTACCAAAGATATGTAAAGGAAGGTTTTTGCCACTGAAGTCATTGGCAAGTGGTTGTAGTCAGACATGGACAAGGTTTTATCAGTGCAGTTGACCTTAAAGAAGTTGCATTACCATATACAGATCCTAAGATCTGTACCCTAAGGACCATAGGACCTTTTCATCAGACTCGTAGTGGAACTTATGTATTGTCATCCCTCATTAGAACACAAGTTCCTTGAAATCAGGAACCGTCAGCTTTTCTATTTTTATCTTATCTCTAGTATTTAGTCCAAAATTTTGCATCTCAGTATAGGCTTGATAAATGCTTATTTGTTCATTCTTTTCTTTATATTCCCTTAAATCCTCTGGGATATTGGTGCTCTCCAGTACACTGAATACAATAACGAGGTCTTTTTTTAAACACTTCAGAGAACAGTCTAGCACGTAGGCTGTTCGTCTGTTATCCTTGACCCACCTCATTTCCTATTATACCCCTTTTAATGATCTTTGTTATTGTACTTCCTGGTGCACAAAATTAGGAATATGCTGCAGTCTGCATAATCTCAACCACAGATACATTTCATTGCCCTTTTGGTCACTCACAATTTTGATTCTTCTGAGATTATGGAGTTCCAAGAACTGCTGCACTATAGCTTCCTAGTAGCTCTGTAGCTACACCAGGAGGTAATGAAAGTAGTTAATACTGCAATAAATTTTAAAACACCCTTTGTCTGTGTTCAGTGCTTTATAATTTACAGTAAGTGAACTTAATCAATTTTCTACAAAGGGACACATTCTTTTTGTTTTATATTTAGAATCAGTTTCTTAAATACATATTTAATATGCACACAATATGTATTTATCACAGCTCATCTCATGTCTTATATTCAGAAACTTATGATCACAACTTTCAAAAGGTTTTGGTTGTTTCTGTTGTCTGACTGTCTTTTTAAAATTTATCCCAGGATCTTCTTTTCCTAGATTTATTATACTGTAAATCTACCGAACTCTTTGCACTTTTAGAAAGCTAGGCCTTCATCTCTGTCTGTATAAACTTGTAGAAAGACCAAGGGTAATTTGGCGCTTATCTCTCTGTATATCACCTTTTAAAAATATATCTTAACTTCAATCAACAACAAAAGAATTTAGAGTATTTAAATGGGTACCAAAGAAAGTAAATAGAAGAATAGATCACAAATCATTGTATGTTCTACTTTTAAGAAATACTTTATTTCTGATTAACATGGTTTTCCAACTGAAATCAAGTGTCTCCTTGCTTAACCAGTTTCTTAGATGTACTGAGCAATCACTTCCATTAATATTTCCTTTTTAACTTTTAAAACTTATGCATGTTTTCAGTAAAATCCTTGTAAGATTGGGCTAATAATGTAATTCATGACATATGGTGATTCGGGTGTTTTTTTTTTTAATTTTAATTTTGTAAGGGAATTAGATAGCTATACAGACATTCCCCAGCTGATAAAAGAATTAGATGTAAAAAAGAGAGAAACTTACACTGATCTGCCCCTTACCTTTCTTACAGATGAGCACCTACACAGCGATAGCCCTTGGGGAAGGAAAAACCATTTTCACTTTTAGAGAATTTTGTATTTCAACAACAAGTCTTAAGCAGTTACATATAGTATACTCTCTCAGGTCTCAGAAGAGATAAAAGTGTAAATGAGATGTAGTTCTTGCTCACAAGGACATTAAAATGATGATGACGATAAAGACTTGCATTTATATAAATGTTTAGTTTAAAAAGCTCTTTTTCTCACAACTGCCTCCTTAGTAGTAAGTGGCAGAATTGGTTTTCCAAACCAAGGCCTTCAAATCCATTGTTCTTTCTGATATACCATGCTGCCTGAAATATAATAGAGATGATTACAGGGATACATCTAACTGTAGGTAATCCTTGGGGTGCTGTCCTGGGCCCTCTATGCTTCACTTGGTGATCTCATTGGATCGCATTGATTTAATTACCGTCTCTATGCTTATGATTTTCAAATTTACCCATCCTGCTCCAACCTCTCTGCTGACCTCATTCTTCTATCGCCATCTGCCTGATGTGCAGTAACTAAACAAAACATGTCTAAAATAGAGCTCATCTTTCCCCCTAAACAGGCCCCCTCTCTTCCACCTTCCTGATTACTGTGGAGGGCCAAAACCATCCTCCCAGTCCCTCGGGCTTGCAACCTATGAGTTATCTTTTGACTTCTCACTCTTTCTCATCTCCCCCACCCCCACATCCAAGCTATTGCCAAAGCCTGTTGATTTTACTTCTGTAACATCTCTTCTAAATGCACCCAGCTCTTCTCTGATGCTCACACCACTCTAGTACAAGCACTCATCCCCTCACACCTGCAAAAGCTTGCTGATGGGTCTGCCTTCCTCATGTCTCTTCCCACTCCAATCTATCCTCCATTCAATCACTAAAAGTGATTCCCCTAAAGCACAGGTCCAGTTGTGTCATTTCCCTGCTCAAAAAAACCTGGTGCTCCTTATCCCCTTCAGGATCAAGTACAAAATGCGCTTTTGGGCATTCAAAGTTACACCTACCCCTCCTACCTTTCCAGTCTTCTTACACTTTACTCTCCACAAGCTACCCTGATCAAGTGATACTGGCCTGGCAGGTCCTCAAACTAGATATTCCATTTCTTGCCTCTGGGTATTTTCCTGTATCTGGAATGCCCTCCCTCCTCAATTCTGCCCACTGACTTTCCTGTCATTCTTTAAGTCTCAACGAAAATCCTACAGGAGGCCTTTCCCAATCTGTCTTTAATTCTAATACCTTCCCTCTCTTAATTATTATTTCCTATTCTGTATGTAGCTTGCTTTGTATATATATTTATTTATATTGTCTTAACCAGTCAGGTTGGAGTTGCTTCAGTTGCATGCTCTAGCTTTGTTTTTTTTTCTTTTTTTTTTAACTTTTGAACTTTGTTCTAACCAGTCAATTTTCTAACCATCACAAATTTTTTAATTAAAAAAAGTAATTACATAAATACACATTGGTTGTCTCCTGTGAGACTCTTGAGGCCGCTTTCCTTCTCCCCTCATCTTGGATTCCAAGTTTTGTTTTTGGAGCCATTCTGTCTTTTCCTTTTAGGTTTCAGGACTTCTATTTATTAGGAAAAGGAAGAATCCTCTTCCTTTTACTTTACTTGACATCTGACAGTTTTCTTAGGGCATTGAAATTCCTTGAGGACAAGAACATATACCTTTTCTAGTGAAAGGACCATGTTTCCCCAGAGACTTTGATTTGCCTTATCAATTAATATGTTTTGTTTTAAGTGTTAGAAGTGATCTAGCCACCTATCAAATACTTCTAATTCATAATATGTTTTTAGGAATATACTATTAGGGAGAATTAAATTCTAAAATCCAATTTAATTCAGCAAACATTTACTAAGCCCCTACTATGTTTACCTAACTATAATATACATCATCATAAAATACTATGACTGTTTTAAATCACTGATAATAATGTAAGAGTAGGCAGAAATGTCCCCATCCCATTTCAGCCGTTAATATGTCTTAACTAATGTCTGTTATTCAAGCATTCATAGGATAATGAAGTGCTTAAAAAAAGCTTGCAAACTGGAATGATGTTGCACAGCAGTGATGTTCAGAAAGACTGAGGAAACACATCAGGGTCATCTGTAATTTATTAATAAGCAAGTAGAAAAGAGATTGATTTCCAGAAATTAGAGCAAATGCGGTTTTCCTGCACACTCCTGAGGAAGAAATGCCTGGGAAGGAAGGCAAAGCCTTAGACAGATCTCTTTCCCTGATTCCCCCCCACTTTTAGGAAGACCTTGAGAGTTTTGAAGGGTCGGGGAATGTTAGACCTCCCATCTTTCCATTGGTGGTCTAGCTACATCCCTGAAATGGCTGATAGTAGTACCTTCATCCAGAACTAGGGACAGACTAGGCTAAAGGCTCTACAGAAAGCCTAGCAAGAAACTAAATCATGCTTAAGAGAAACTTCTTGAACACTTCGTAAAGGAGGAAAATGGATTTCTAACAACAAGAGCTGTGGGTACTCCTTTGCCACATAAAAAGGAAAAAAAAAAAAGACTGCCAGCAGCCAATAGCTGTGAGTACTCCTTTGCTACACATGCTCTGAGGCTTGAGGCCCCTTTTCCCTGGACTCAGGAGTTGGTGGGAGAATATATTACAGACATTTGACTGGGGTAGGGAGGAGTGTATTGTACATTTTTTTTTATTATGGCACTTTAGTAAATACCATTTTCTGAGTAATTTTAGGTGGAAGCATACTGGTGGGAGCACAAGTGATGACATTAAAACCATCCTAGGACTCATTCCCCCTGACCAGTGCCTTTAGAACCCTGAGATTCATGCAAGAGACCAAGAGCTGGATTGATGTGGTGACATACACACTATAACCCCTGCTACTGAGGAGGCTGAGGCTGATTCAGTGGCTCAGAGTTCTGAGCTTCAATGTGGTGATCCAATCAGCAGTGGGATCTGGCCTATGAGTGGGCCATTGCACTTCTAGCTTAGGAGAGATAGGGAGACCTAACTTTTTCCCCTCAAAAAAAGGGGGAAGGGAAGGAGTTGTAATGAAGATCCTTAGAATTTATATGAAATACAGTAGAAGTGAAGATTAAAACAGCTGAAGTATTTACCTTATATCCTTTAAATTGACAAAAGATCATTAAAAGGTAGAAAGTTAATATTGGAAGGGCTGTGGGAAGATAGACACACTAATTTTATTGGTGGATCTGTGAATTGGGCCAACCATTCCGGAAAAAAATGAGGATGATGTAGTAAAAAGTCACTAGACTATCTCACAGCCTTTAATCCGGGGATCTAGCTATTGGACAGATTTTCCAGTTGCAAAAGGAAAAGACCTTATTTATATAGAATAATATTCATTGTAGCTTTCTTTTTGGTAGCAAAAAACTGGAAACAAGATGGAAAACTGATGAGGGAATGACAAAACAAAATTTGACATGAATAATGAAATATTATTGTACTGTAAAAAATAATGTCATCCAGATAGACATGAGTTGATGCATAATGAAAAAAGACAACTGAGAGAATACGTTCAATGACAATGATAATACTTAAGAAGCAGTTGAATTCTGATGAATTGTAATGAGCAGTTCTTCATCCTAAAGAGTTGATAAGGTAACAAATACCAACCAGTAGAGAGGTGTAGGGTGAATGACTGGAAACATATAAAGTGTATGTAAGTAATTATCATACAGAGTACAATGTAATTGAGAGAGGTTTGAGCTAGCCCTTGAAGAGTGGGTAGGAATTAGTCAAGCGGGACTGTAAGGGAATGTCCTTGAAAAAGTCAGCAGGATAGAAGAAATCAAGAGGGGAGGTAAGGGAAGGACCAGAGTAGTAGAGGTTAGCTCAGTGGTCAGTAGAACTGATTCCTTCAAAGACAAGAAAGAGAATGTGGACCAGGGAAAAGTTATTGAATTTGACAATTTGTGGCTTTTGGGTGGCTTTTTGGAGCACAGTTTCGGCAGTCAAGATGGAAGCCATATTTTAGTGGGTTAAGGAATTAGTGATAGTATTGGAAAAGAATGGAATTTAGAGTCAGGATCTAGATATTAAATTTTAGAGATGCTGCTTACTGCCTGTGTTAGTTACCTGAGTCAAGTCACTTAACTTCCCAGGGCCTCAGTTTACTCATCTGTGAAATGAAGAGGTTCAACTAGATTACCTCTAGACTCCCTTCTGAATCTCATGAACCTATGAGTGGGTGAGGCAGAAATGAAAACAGAGATTGAGAAGTGTGGTGGTGAAAAAAAGAGAAATAGGATGATGTCTAAAGGACTAGCCATATTTAAAATTCCACTTCCTACCTTTATGTGTTGTCACATACACACTTTTCTCAAAGCCTGGACCATACCTCCTTCACAGCCCTGGTGACTTTTCCTCCATGATGTTTTCCTTGATATTTTTACACCTCCCACCCCTTCCAATTCTTAGTATTCTCAAAATGATTATTTACTAATCTGTGTCTTTCTCTCTAGGATGGAAATTCCTTGAAGAAAAAAGTCACTGTTTGATCACATAGTAGATTCATAAATGTTTGTATTGAACTAAGTGAAGGTTTTGTGTGGAAGCAAGGTACTAATAGAGGAGAGATTGAATATGCTAAGAGAAGGGACATTTTGAGGGAGCGAAAAGGCTTGAGATTCAAATGCATGGGTAGAGAAGTAGAAAGGAGAAGGGACATCACCTCTTGATGAAAAAGCAGGGCCAGGGGGAGAGAGACTTAGAGTTAAAGAAGAGAAAAATGAAAGAAATTATGCCTTATGATATAGATGTTTATTAGTAAAGTAAGAAGTAAAGGGTGAAGCTGAGAGTGAAAGGAAGAGGTAAGGATGGGAGCTTGAGTAGATCTAGGAAAGTTTGCAATAGCTGTTGCAGGAAGTTTACTTGGGAATCAAAAAGAAATCTCGTCAATTAGCAGTTGTATTTGCCTGCTCTGCACTGAACGCCTGACTAAAGGCTAAAAGTTCGGTAGATGTCTTTTAAATGCAGCTTGAATTTTTGTTCTTCTGATTGAATGTTCAATGTGGTATCAATTAATATGATACTACATGACTCCAAGTCATGGAATACCACAATCACCAAAGAATTGGAGAGGCAAGTACTAAGGAAGCTGGTTCTACACAGACAAAATAGTTCCACAGCGAAGCAGCACAGAGTGGTTAAGATTATAGGACAGCTCTGGTGGTCCCATGCTACACTGGAATGGCAAGAGCACCAGCCTGTGGGCTCTGCCTTCTCTGGAGGACACAAACAGGAATATGACAGAATAGACAGGGCTGGATGGTTTGCATTCTGCTAGATGGAGAGCTCATACTCATGAGGTCACAAACTAATGGAATGGAAGTAATGCATACAGATATACGTATGTTAAATAGGCACATCCCTCCCCTCCCCCTAACAAATATAACTGAACTCAGTAAGTGTCCTCGTTCCATTTTATTTGTTTGTACAGCCTCTATTTTAATTCTATGCTCAGCATCTTTTAATTGGATTTTTGGCGTAGCCTCCTAGTTGGCCTCCTTGCCTACAACCTCATTGCTCTCCATTTCATCCTATACCCACCGGTCATATTAATACTTCTAAAACACAAACAACATCACCCTTCCAATTGTACACATATTCAGAAATCTTTAGTGGCTCATTTGCCTTGAGAAGAAAGAAGTGCCCCAGCCTGGCGTTTAAAGACTCTGTCTGAAATTTCCTCCCTTCTCTCAGTCTCCAGAGAGTCCTACCTCCCTTCAAAGCACAGATTAGTTGCCTTCCTAAAGAAAAACCTGACCTGATATAGGTATTAGCACTCTCTCTTTCTTGAAATTAATACATATGCATAGTTTATATTTACTTATTTGTATGCATTTTGTATCCTTCTGGGGGAAGAATTTCTTAAGGTCAAACACTAATTTTTGTCTTTGCCTTCCCAGTGGCTAGTATAGTTCCCTGCAAATACATAGTAGCATTATAATAAATGTTTATTTACTTTACATGGAAGTATCTTCCCTAATTAACAATAATGTTTCTCAGAATTTTAGATACTTGCAAGTTTTCTTTTGAGAGGAAAAATCATTATTAATCTAGTAAGTATTATACCTGAATGGAGAGCAGACTAAAACTTAATTATTTTTTATCATTGGCAGATTACCTATTTAACTTTGCCACTGCTGCTACAAAAAAGATAACCGAATCAGTTGCTGAAACAGCACAAACAATAAAGAAGTCAGTAGAAGAAGGGAAAATAGATGATATCATTGATAAGGTACTTTTAAAATATTTTTGGAAAGTTGAACTGCACAAAATTTTATCAGTATCTGAATTAAGTCCAAAATAAATATCCCACATATTCTGATATTTTATAATTTTGCTTAATGCTGAGATCCTTGGGGGTTTTTGGTTCATTTGTATAAAATTGTTTGAAATACAAATTACCTACTCTAATAATTTCAGCTATCATTTTACAATTTGTTTAAAATTTTTTATTTAAAATTTTGTAATTTAGTTGTTCAATGTTATTTTAGATTCCAAACTATATTTTCATCCTTGTGCATAATCAATTAATGTGTTCCTTATGTACTTGAAGCTACAGCCCAGTATAATCAATTCCAGATTGTAAATTTGTTTACATTATTTGGAACAAATAGGGCATTGTCTAAAGCTTAGGAATCTTGTTTCATACTGGTACCTTCCCCCACAATATTATATGTGAATCAGTGAATTTTAGTTAAAGTCACAGTGTTTGAAGTCAGAAGACTTAAGTTTGAGATTGAGCTGTACCACTTACTAGATATATTGTATAGTCACTTCACATATGAGAGGTCCAGTTAATGCATCTGTAAAATGGTAATGCTTGTACAGTCTACCTCATAGGGATATCATAAGAAAAGTGATTTTTAGACTCTTTAAGAAGGTACATTTTAGAAATGTGATGTTTTAATTAAAAATTAAATACTCAGCTAATTTTGTTTATACATGGGGGAAGAAAATCCTCAAAAAATATATTCTCAAACTTAAAAATACTGTGTACCTTTTGTTCTATTTTGGGAAGAAAAGATTTACTTTTTCTTCTACTTTCTTGGTTGAAAATTCATGTTATGTGTGCTTTTATCTAGTCAAGTGTAGTTTGACTATTTTCAAGATAACCTGGCTTTTTAATTTTTTTACAGACAATTATAGGAGATTTTCAGAAGGAACAAAAAAAATTTTTGCAAGAACAACATACAAAAAAGTCAGGTATGATATTTATTACATATTACTAGAACATTAATTTTCTATTTTTAAAATTACCGTATTTTCTAGGTAAAATGAAAAAGATTATTTAAAAGTTAGAAAGTTATTCTAGTTTTGTTTTGCCTCTCAGCATATATAATTTGGATACAAAAATTTTAGGCACATGCCTACCTAGAAATAGCTTTATTTTCTCTAGATGATGATGTCCTTTTATAACCTCATACTATAGTAAATATAGTTTAGGCTCTTATATTACTTTATAAAGTGGCTTAGTGCACAATTTTACCACTTGGTGGTGCTAAACCAAAACCAGTTTATTTTTTGTACCAAGGAAAAACAGTTTAAAATATAGCCAATTTATCAATGTCAAACTTTTAAAAAACAATAATTACCACCCTATAGTAAACATTTGGCCAGTTGCCTCTAAGGGCGTATTTTGCTGCAGTGACACTGAAATTGATGAAATTACTTGGATGCCCCAAGTGAAGACATCTAACTGTTATTTATTGCAGGAAAAGAAAGATCGTCTTCTAGGGGGTGCATGATGGGGGAGGTGGGGCATTGATAAATTGGCTATGCTTGGGATCGGTCTGTATCTCTCACAGGGAGCTCTGGTACTCACGTATTCCAGGGCAAAATGTAACCAAAGAAGTTTTAAGTCTTTAGTTCTTTTTAGCTCAGGTCAGTGTTTTGTTTTCTCTTTGGCTATTTCTTTGTTTAGTTGTTCACACTTTTCAAAATTCCTCATAGTTCCAGCTCTTTCAACCTCTTCATGGTTCTTTCCTGTAAGTCAAGTATGGTATCTCCTCTTCACATTCACATACAGTGGATATAATGCCAATTTGATGAAATTTAAAGTTGTTTATAAATAGAACATAAATAGAATATTTTACTGGGTATATTAAAGTTTTCTCATTCTTTATTTTGTATAATCAGTATAATTCCCTTCTCATTATGACCATTTTTTTTAACTTAAAGAAGCAGCGGTGCCTCCATGGGTTGACAGTAATGAAGAAGAAACAATTCAGCAACAAATATTGGCCTTATCTGCAGTAAGTTTCTTGCTGAGACAAACATGAGTGATCACCTGCCATGTGACATGTATGATCACATACAGTTTTCACTCAACAAATAATTTTCTCTATGTATTGACTGAGTGTTCTTTGGTATCTAAAGTGTAGACAATAAATTTTTCCAACTTTAAGTTACCTATAAGATTTCTCTTAAGCATTATTTGAAGAAATGAGACATATCAAGTACAGTGGATAGTTACGGGGAATAAGCTTTGTAGGCAGACCTAGGCTGAACTCTTGCAACAGACACTTAGGGGTTGATGTGGCTATTATCCCTGGACTGGTCACTTCAGCTATCAGTGCCTCAAGTAATTCTTAAGACTGTCTTTCAAAGGGCAGGTGCAAATATGCATTAGTAGAGGAAGTTTCTTCACCTGTAGTTTTCTATACCAATGAAATCACAAGTCTCATTCACCTGATACACCCTTCCCCCCCACACACACCATTTTTTTTTAATGGACAGAATCTAAGGGAAAGAGAAATATAAGGTTGCAAGATATAGCTATAACTTGAGAAAGTATAACAAAACTCCAGTAATACAAACTTTTCTTCAGTTCTAAATGAATTCATTATCTCTCAAGATGCGGTATAATATAAAGCAAGTATCTTACATAACTCTCAAGTGTAAAACTTCATCTTGATTTTAATTTAATTAATTTTTTAATTTCCATATTATGTTTGTTTTTAAAAATGGAGCAATAAAGAGCCTATTACATATTTTTACTTTTAGTGCTATTTATATAGGTAGGCATAGCTGAGGCACATTAATCCATAAAATCTACCAGCCCACCCTAAAGTATAATTCTTATGTGATCAAAATTAATAACATCTGCTTTTTAAAAAAGATGTAAAATAATATTCTTAATAATTTTATCAATTTGTAATGCAGACTAAATTTTATATGTCAGGTCCACCTATCTAATTTTAATACATTTCTGTCCTAAATTCTCCCTCAGCAACATTTAAAATCCTCATAAATCAATGGTCTTCACATTTTTTTGATCACATCCCCCCATTGCTTAAAAAAAAATTGAAGCTGCACCCTGGTATGTGTATATTTACTTATAAATTATATGCATGTACTACTATATTAATAATTGTGGGCTTATAAAACAATAGGCATTGAAAAGATGAAATAATATTTGGTTCCAGCATTAATTGTGAGCTACTAGAGTTAGTGTCATGGTCACACTTGTGCTTCAGGAAAAACACTTTGCAGCTATATGGAGAATAGATCAAAGAAGAGAGAGACTTGAAGCAGGAAGATTGGTTAGGAGACTTGTGGAAATAGGCCCTGAGAAAAGCTAGTGTCCTTAAAAGAGTATCTGGAAAGAGTTTTGTGATCATGTTCTGTAATTGAAAATAAATATAATACAAGGTAAAGCACAGTGGGGGCACAAAACAGAAATCCAGACAGAGCATGCTAGGATAATTTGATGAGAAAGAAGGCACTCAAATGGGAGAATCAGGAAATGCTTTACAAAGATGGTTAGTACATGAGCTGAACTTTGAAGTCAAGAGGGAGATTGGTAGGCAGAGGGATGAGGAGAAAGGGTATTTTAGTCATTGGGAACAGTCCATGCAAAGGCTCAAAGGTAAGAGATGTCATAAGTTAGGCATCTACTTTATCTGGACTGTAGGTTTTGGAAAGAAAAAAAAAACATTTTTTAAGCACCTGCTACATGCTAGGCTCTGTGCTAAGAGCTCTACAAATATCTCATTTTATTCACACAGCAACCCTAGAAGGTAGGTGATATTATTATCCCCATTTTACAGTTGAGGAAACTGAGGCAAACAGGTTAAATGACTTCTTAGGGACACACAATTAGTAAGTGTCTGGGTCACATTTGAACTCAGGTCTTACTGACTGTAGGCCCAGTGCTCTATCCACTCTGCCACCTAGCTGCCTCAGAAAGAGGAAGTAATATGAAGAAATGCTAGAAAAGTAACTTGGAGCCAGGTTAAGGGCAGATTGAAAAAACTGTATTTTGTCCTGTAGACAACAAGGGGTTTTGAAAAGGGAAATGACAACAGCATACCTGTGCATTAGGAAGATTCTTTTGGACACTTATCGAGAGAAACAAGACACAGGGAACTCATTAAGATGGTAATGTGGTAATGCAGATGAGGTAGTGATGGCCTATGCTGGGGGATTGGCCATGTTTGTAGCAGAAAAGGAGTGTCTTCGAGGTAGAATCAACAGGACTTCACAGCTGATTGGGTATTAAGAGGTGAAGGAGAGGGAAGAGAGAAAGATAATTGCTAAGTTACAAATCTGGGTGACTAGAAAAATGGTAGCACTTAACAAAATTAGGGAAGTTTGGAGAAGAGACGGGTTTAGGGAGAAAGCTGATGACCTTAGTTTAGGTACCAGCAAGATATTCAGGTGGCGATATCTAGCAAGGCAGTAAGACACCAGAACTGAGTGTATAGATTTGGAAGTCATCTGCATAGAGGAGATAATTCAACTCCAGGAAATAAATGAGAACGGGAAAAGGGAGAATGCAAAAAGAGGAGTACCTAGAGCAAAGCCTTAGAAAGTACCCTGCGTTAGAGAGAAAAGAAGGTATTGAACCAGACTGATAAGTCAGAGGTCAGATACATTAGGGAAGAACACCCAGATAAGTAGCAAAGAGCCATTTTGGTGGAATAAGATCAGCCAGAGAAAAGAGAAAGTAAATGGCCCTTTTAAGGAGTTTAACCACAAAAGGCGGAAGAGATATGGGACCATAGTTAGCAGAGATAGAAGGATCAAGTGAGGGTTTTTCAGGATGAGGGAAGCCAGTACATGTAGAGAATGAGCCAGTAGATAGAGAGAGATTAAAAATAAGTGATAAAGGATGACAGGGGAGGCAGTCTGTTGAAGAAGATAAGAGGAATAAGGCCAACTCATGTCAGACAAGGTGAAGGAGGGAATAGTGGCAGAAGGTATAGGAATAATATGAGAGAAGAAGAGGGAGCTCACAATTAATGGCCTCAGTTTTTTTCTGTAAAATATGAGGTAAGGTTCTCAGCTGAGAGGATGGGGAAAGGGGGAGCCATGGGAAATTTGAGAAGAGAAGAAAAGGTTTTGAACATCTTTTCATTTGCCTATTGGGAATGGCTCTTATTCTTATATACTTATATTAATTCCCTACATGTTTTGTATATCACACTCTCAGAGATTCTCCACAAACATTTCCAGGTTAACTGTCTCCCTTCTCATTTTGACTTCATTGATCTTATTCATGCAGAAGTTTTTCAGTTTTTTATAATCCATTTTACCTTCTGTGGTCCTCTCTATCCCTTGTTTGAGCAAGAACACTTAGCCTGTCCATAATTTTGAAAGGTAGTATTGCCTTCCCTGCTTTTATAATTTGTTTATCTTATGACATTTTATATCTAGGTCATGTAGCCATTTGGAACTTATTGTGGTATATGATGGTAAGGTATCAGTTGAAGTCTAATTTCCCTCAGATTGCTTTCAGATTATCCAAGGGAATGATTTCTAAGCAGTGTGAGAATCTTTTTTCACCATAAGTATCTTTATTAAATGTGAAAATATACTGGCATAACAATAGTACTCATATTTGTAGACATGCCTGAGACCCAGTTCATTGTGTTTTAGATTCCTTTCCTTTTTTTATATAAAACATTCAAAAGATTTAAGATGCATTAAGTTAGTCATCTCACTAAAATAGATGAACTATAGCTCTAGGGTAGAAGTATGTGCACCAAGATTATCCAGTGTCCCATCTTTCCAAAGCCAGCTCGAAGACTTCTGCCCTGGGTCAGTATTGATGATGGCTGATTATGGCCAGCACCATCATCCTCTTGTGGAGTGGATAGGAGACAAAAGGGAGGGAATAAGCACTTATAGAGCACCTGCTTTGTGTCTGGCTTTGTGCCCAGCGCTTTTTACAAATATTATCTCATTTGATCCTCTCAACCACTCTGAGAGTTAGATGCTATCCTCCCCATTTTACAGTTGAGGAAACTGAGGTAAACAGAGGTAAAGTAACTTCCTGACTCCAGACCCAGCAATCTATCCACTGTGTCACCAGCTGCCTTCAAAGGTTTTCTATGCAATGATGATTGCCAAGTCTTTGATAAAGCTATAAGCAAATTGAAACTTAGGTTCTGCATTAATTAAAGCTTGTTGAAATTGAAGTGAATATGACTATTTTACAGACTTTAACAGATTTTACAAGTTCACATTTAGTGGCTCAGCTTATAAAGGGTGACATTCACAATTCTTTATTTTAATATGTTGAATCTGGTATCTATCATTTCAAAAGGTTATATTCCCATTTTATTAATTTGGGGAATAGAATTCTCTTAATATGTATTTTGTGTATCAACTCTTTTAATAAAAATAGAATTACATAAGATAGCTTAGAAAGCAAAATTCAACAGTGTGAAAAAGAATTCTCACAAAATTGTTAGTGTTTGCATGTGTTTTTAGTGTGACTAATTTATGGTGGATGAGTTTAGTGATGAAAACAGCAAAAGAATACAAATGTAATATGGTGTAAGATTATCCAGATATTTTAGTGTCACTCCTTTACTACTTTTCTACAGCTCCACATTCTGTAGAGCTTTTTACTCTGTGCAAAATAATTTAATAGAGTAGAAGGAGACTATTATGGAGACAATCCAACTATTCACTGCATTTTTTTTCTTTCTTTCTTTTTTTGGTTTTTTGGCAGGGCAATTGGGGTTAAGTGACTTGCCCAGGGTCACACAGCTAGTACATGTGCCAAGTGTCTGAGGCCGGATTGGAACTTAGGTCTTCCTCACTCCAGGGCCAGTGCTCTACTCCATTTTTTTTCTGTAAGATATCCCAGAAGTCTTAGTGCAGTTTGAAACTTTAATAGCTTTATTGTTTAATATTGCACTAAAACTTTGGGGCATTCTATATAACTAAATTGAGTCAGATAGCTTCAACATTTATACAGTGGAAATGTTTTTGAAACATTCTGAAACTAAATGATGATATAATGGTTTATGTATAAGTTGTGAAGCAAAAGGATATCCATATTTGACAAATATTTAAGACCCCTCTCTTTTATTAAGAATGAATTTTCTAACAGGATTAGATGCTTTTTATATCAGTTTTTCCTTCGCAAAGTCTGATATTTTGGTTAAATGAAACATTTGAGTTAATCAAATATTGTTTTGTATTAATTTTATCCTTTGTATTTCTCTATTAATTAAAGGATAAAAGAAACTTCCTGCGTGATCCTCCAGTGGGTGTTCAGTTTAATTTCGACTTTGATCAAATGTATCCTGTTGCTATGGTAATGCTTCAAGAAGATGAAGTGCTGAACAGAATGAGATTTGACCTTGTTCCTAAACAGTAAGCAGCATGTACTTACTTAAAATTTCATAACTCATCTATTTTTTTTAGTTATACTTGAATGCCTCTTATTATTTAGTACTACCTTGAATGGGCACTTATGTATTATTGGAAAATATGTTTATTTGAATGTGATAAATCAGAAGTTTTGTGCTACAGTGACCTTTTGGGATTATCTAGTGTGAGGACTTCATTTTATAAATAAAATAACTGAGGCCTGTGGAGACCGTTTGAGATTCTGTCGCTACTGAGTGGCAGAGGTGAGACTGTTTCCCCTTTTTTGTCATGTGTCCAAGCAAACCACTGCTAGTTCCTTATTGCTTTGCAGTCCGTTGTAGTTGGTACCCAATAATGTTTATTGAATTGAATTATTAAATATCCCTCATATGTTGTGGTTATCAAATACCTTCTTCTCCATGCAGGTTTCTCCCTGGAAACACTTCCGTTTGCTAGTGTCCCTCTTAAAATATGGTGCCCAGAATAAATAATCTAGAAGTGGTCTGAAAAAATCCAAGTACAACAGCAGTAGTTACCTCCCAGTGACTGTAAACTCCATGAAGACAGGGGCCTGTCTAAACTGTTGTCTGTATAAGACACTGTTCTAGATGTAGGGAATACAAAGACAAGCTTCTAAAGAAGGAGGCTTGTATTGGGGAGGAATACAACAAAGTATATACAAATAATTTCAAGAGAAAAAGAGCACCCTCAGCTGTGGGCATTGGGAAGGGCTTTGTGTTGGAGCGGCCCCTGGAGTGCTTTGAAAGGAGCTGGAGGTGAGGAGTGTATTCCAGATATGGGGAACCACCTATGCAAAGGCACAAAAGAAGGGCAGTGTTGCCTGGGAACAACTTGTTGGCCAATTTAAAGGGAGTGTCAGGAAATGAGGCTAGGAAGGCAAATGAGAGCTAGACTGTAAAGGGCTTCACTTATGACCCAGTGTTTATCGTGGTTCTTCAGCCACAATAGATGCCGTATCAAATAATTGTGGAATAAATATTTGTGAATTACTATATTTCTACTAATGCAACATAAAATTGCATTCACTTTTCTGGCAGCCATCTCATGCCATTCCTCCATAGAAATCTTGCTCTGATTCCTCATCATGATGTCAAAGCAACCCTGGATTCTCAAAGGCTGGGCCTGCATATATTTTGCCTCTTGTCACAGATGTATGGTGTATACTTTGAAAATGTTTTCCATACCTATGGTCGGGTGATCTGTAGCATATGATTGCTATTGTCATTTCTTTCTATGTATTTTCCCCATTTTTAACACCTTGTAGCTTAGAAAAAAATCATGAGCCTTAGTTTCTTCATATTTAAAGTGGGCATGATAATACCTGCAGTACTTGGAGGATTGTTGTGAGAATCATGTAGTAATATATGTAAGCACTTTGCAATTCTTAATAAAGACTCTTTCATTAATTTATCCTAAATAATCATATATTGCTCTTCCCCCTTCAAGTCTTTTCCACTTTCCAGTTCACTCCCAGCTACCAAATTTATATATAACTAAATCACAGATCTGTTCCACTCTTCTCAGTAAATTTCGGAGGCTTCCATGGAGAAGCAATAACTTCGAAGGTCAAATATAAACTACTGTATTCGGCATTTAAAGCCCCTCACCATCTAACTCTAACTTAATCTTTCCAGATTTATTACTCTCATTCATGCACTCTTTGGTCCAGTCAGTCTGACCTTCACGCATGACATTTCTTTTGCTGTCTCTGTGCCTTTTCACAGAATGCCCCATCCCTGAGCAATTCCAGCTCATACACTTACCTTGATGTATAGATGTCTTCCCTAAAAAAAGGCAAAATCCTTGAGGGTTGACATTGTTTAATTTTTCAGTCAGTGAATCATTAAATGCTTGCTATATGCCAGGCACTGTGCTGAGTGCTAGGGATACAAATTCAAGGAATCAAATAATTCTTTTTCTCAGGGAACTTATATCGAAATGAAGGATTCAGTAAATACCTATATAAGCATAAACAGAATAAATAATAAAAAGAATAAATAAAAAGTAGACAAATACAGTTTAGGAGGAAGGGTGATGCTTGATTTCATCTTAGAAAGTGAGGTGAGGACAAAGCCCATTCCAGGTATGGGGAACAAGAGTGTAATGCATGAGGAACAGTGAGATGCCAGTTTGATTACACTGCAGAGTGCAAGAGGAGAGTAATATCTAGTGAATCTGGAGAGAGAGGGCAGGACCAGGTTGTAGAGGTCTTTAAAAGCTAAGCAGAGAAATTCGGTTTTTTTTTTTTATCCTAAAAGCAGTAGAGAGCCACTGGTGTTTATTGAGTAGAGGAGTGACATGGTCAGATCTGCACTTGAGGGAAATTACTGATAGTAGTATGTTGAATGGATTGAAGCAGGAAGATGTGTTGGTAAGCAAAATGGGCTCTTAACAGTTCGACCAAGTGCCCTTGAAGAGTTTGGCCTTTGTTTCCTTTGAGTAGTTCAGTGTATTTCATTGAGCCTTACTAGGTGCTAAGCCCCAGGCCCAAACCCCTATTAGGTGTAGAACCTACGTGGGTGTGGATTGGTGACTGGGGTGGGGCCCAAGGTGGGGTTGGCTAAGGGGAGGTGCTAACTCCAGAGCCATGCCTGCCTTGAGTCTTACTAAGTGCTAAGCCACAGGCTCTAACCCCTATTAGATATTAACCTAACCTATGTGGATGTGAACCTCCCGGGGTCCTAAGGGGAGGGGCTAACTCAAGAGTCAATCATAGCAGCCTAAGTTCTGGTCATTCAGATGACGTTTGATGACGTCTGAAGCCCTATAAGAAGAGAGGACAGAGCCATTTGCCAGGGCTCTCACTTGTGCTGGTGTGCTGATGCAGAGACTCCAGGCAGCTGTAGCTAAGGGCCCTCCAGCTTGTAACCCGGATGCTGGGACTTTGTTAAATTCTGGTAACTATGTATTTGAATCAGACAAAGTCTGTCTGTTGATGTTTGTACTTTGTATTTTGTTTTGAAGTTCAGGGTGCTGGCTTTTTCCCCCTGAACTAAGTGAATGATATTTGTGTGCTGAATTAAAATAAGCTTGTCAACCCCTTAACGTAGCTTTCCTTAGTTAAGCAGATCAAAAGAACCTGTGCTTTTGCAGCGTGCTAGTAGCGTTCTTGTTGTTGGGCTTTCACCCCCACAACAGCTGCTAGCCGGATTGTTGAAACAGAAGACCAATTAAGCTATTGGAATAGTCTAAGATAGAGGTGATGAAGGGTTGAATTAATATGGTCACTTTTTGAGAATAGGTAAGGGATTGGTTGTGAGAAATATTGTGGAGATAGAAACAGCAAAATTTGGCAACTGGTTGGATGTATCAGATGAGGAAATGTGAGGAGTCCAGGATTAATACTGAGGTTATGAAGCTGAGGGACTGGAAGGATTTTGGTGCCTTAGATAAAAACAGTGAAGTTTGGAAGAAGGAAAAGTATGGAGGAAAAGAAAATGAATTAAATTTGAGATGTCTTTGGGATTTCATGTTTGAAGTGTCATATAGGCAATGAGTGATGTGGTACTGAAATTCAGGGACAAGACTAGGGCTGAATATGTGCATCTGTGAGTTGTCTGTATAGAGATGCTAGTTAAACACCTGGAAACTGATAAGGTAATCCAAAGAAGGAAAAAAGAGGGCCTAGTACAGAACCTTGCTGAACACCCAGTTATGGGGGTGTGACATGGATGATAAGCCAGCAAAGAGATGGAGAAGGTACAATCAATTGGGTAAGGTAACGAACAGGAAAAAGAATGTTGTCGTGAAATTCAGGGAAGAGAGTACTCTGGAAGATCAAGGTGGTCAGCAATATCAAATGTAGCAGGTATGTTGAGAAGGATGGGGACTGAGAAAAGGACATTAGATCTGACAATTAAGAGATTATGGGTAACTTTAAAGAGAGCAGTTAAGTGATGAAGTAAAAAAAAAAGCCAGATTTCAAAGGGTTAAAGAAAAAGAGAAGCTGCAAGAAATGAAGATATCTTTTTCTAGTAGTTTGGCTGAGAAAGAGAAGAGAGATACAGAATGATAATGAGAATCACAGAATCTAGGGGATTTTTTAAGAGTGGGAGAGACTTGTGCATGTTTGAAGGAAGTAGGTGTGGAATTAGTAGATAGGGAAGAGTTGAAGCCTAGAGAGAGGGGAGGTGATTGAGGTCTTTGGAAAAGATAGGAGGGGATAGGAAAGGTATGGGAAGAGAGGTTGTCCTTGCTAAGGAGTAGGACTTACTTCATTATCAGAGACTTGAGAAGAAGAAGGAAAATAGGAGATGTCAGTGGGTTTTGAGATGAAGAGAATGGGAGAAAAAGAGGGAATTCCTATTGAGTGGCCTTAGTGCTCTTGGTAAAGTAAAGTGACGTCTTCAGCTGAGAGTGTAGGGAAGAGACGTGAGATGCTTGAGAAAAGTGGGCCTAGTGGAAGCTGGGTAACATGAATTTATAATATACCCAGTCAGCACAGTACAGTTTGTTATATGATTTCCTTCAGCTCTGTTTAGATACTCAGTAGGGGGAGAAAAGGCATATGATAAGAGTAATCTGGGACTGAGGTTTGGCCAGAGATCAGCAGTAATAAGACAAAAGGATGAGGGATTCAAGAGCAAAGGGCAGTGTAGAGTTGAAATGGCCAACTCCAGGGTCAAATTCATAAAGTAAGGAAAGAAGTCTGACAGTGCTAATAGCACAAGAAAGCACTGGAATGTGGCGAGGTTGTTATTTTTGATGAGGTCAAAGAATAGGTTTAGGAGAGATGTAAAGTTGGGTGATTATAGTCAGATAGATGAATGTCACAGTTCCTCATTAAGGAAGAGGAGCAATTAGGGTTAGGTAATGGAAAGATATACTCTATGAGCATCTCTTATGTGTCAGAGGTGGAATGAAGGAGTAGGTCACAGGATTTAAGGAAGCAAAAGAAAATTGGAAGGCTAGGGAGCTTGAGGGAAAATCAGTATGGATGTTGAAGTGCTCTGGGATACGGGCATGAGTTGTGAGGAGAGGAAGACAGTGAGCCTTGAGAAAGGAGGGAAAATTACCTAGGGGCCAATATACCATAGTCACCATGATGTGGCTTCAGAAGAACATTCTGATTGACTCCACTCTAAAGGAGGACTCTTTCCCAAAAGTTAGCAGAAAAGAGAAAGTCTGGAAATGGCAGTGCCTTCAAAACCATCATGTCCTGAGGTATGAAAGGAGGTTTAGCCAGTACTAAAGAGGTTGCCTGGGGTGGTGCTGTCCTCAGAGGAGAGCCAAGTCTCAGTGAGGGCCAGTAGCTCTAAGGAGTATAAGAGAAAGAAATCTCACAGTCCCCAGTGGATCCTGATGTTTGGTATAGGTTCGACCTCCAGCCTGCTGCTTTAACAAGCCTGATACACACAGAATAGGAAATTAACAAATGCTTGTCGGTTGATTTCTTAGATTGTTTTCCTAGTTTCAAACGCTGGACTTGGAAACAATCTTTTACTATGTAAGTTGGGGAATAGCTGTGTTTTCTTAATTCTGTAAAGTAATGATATCCACAAGTAGCTAATTAAATCTTTTTCAAGGTGAGCAAATTTTCCTGCTTCGTTGATGTTCACAATAATCTTTCTAGGAGGGAATGAACAAATGATCATTAAACTTATTTTATACATAGGGAAATGATTTTTTTTTCAAAAGGCTGAGTTGATTTCTCAAGATCTCAAATACATTGACAGAATCAGGATAACATCCCCTTTAGCCCTATCTCATTATCCCTTTGCTTAACTGTGATTGTTTAGCAGTGGGGAATCTATGCTGAATGTTTATCTGCAACTTGACAATAAATATCAAATAAATATTGAATTCCTGGAATGTTCACCTTACTCTAATGTTACTGTGTGAACTACAAGTACATATACACACCTTAATTTATTGAATTGCATTGTGAATTGCATTGTGTTAAGGACCAGGTATACAAATCACAAAGACAGCCCTCCCCTCAAGGATCTTACAGTTTTCATGGTTCTAGGATTTAAGGGGTGGAGCTCAGATTATTATTATTATTATTAAGATCTCCTAACCTAGAAGACTATTCTTTCTCCTATATTTTCTAAATTAATATTTTTATTTGCTACCATAGAGAGATCTCGGTTCATTTTTTGCTATTTGTTACTTTTTTTATTCTCCCCAAATGAAAAGATTGTCTTTAATGTCTTTATTCATATTTGTCTTCAGTGTAAAAGAGGAAGTTTTTTGGAGGAATTACTTTTATCGTGTCTCCCTGATTAAACAGTCTGCACAGCTGACAGCTCTAGCAGCCCAGCAACAAGCCGTAGGGAAGGAGGAGAAGAATGGCGGCAGAGAAGGCGATTCACAGCTGACGGGTACTTCACTCTGAAAATCGTTTTTTGCTGTTTTCTCACACAAGTCTTTACTCAAATGATAAGATTTTTAAAAAAAAATTTTTTTAGACCCAGTAGTCACTTCTTACCTGTCTTTTTTTTTCTATCCTGCTTATTAAATGTTGATTCTTCAAATCTTTCTCTTTTCTTTACTCTTTTTCAGTTTCCCAGTTTCTTCACTTCTGTGTCATAGCTTCTCCATTATTCCCCAGTCATCCTGTCCATATCCTACCTTTTTATTCTTATTCTCTTTCCATTTGCTTTATGTCAGTTCTTCCTTTTTTCAATACCTTATTCTCTCTCCCTTTCTTTATGCCTAACCCCCACAGCAGATTTCCCCTTCAAGTTTGCTAACTGATACAGCCAAAGATGGATGTCTATTCTCTGACACAGATTTAATTTTGATTCAATTCCAATTACTTGTTCTAGGTATAACGAAATTAAACAATTTAGTCTTTCACTTTATGACAGTATAGTCTTAGTTATTGTTCAGAAAAATATGTCCTCGTGAATAAGTGAGAGATAGGTGTATCTCCTTCCACTGATCAAGTCTGTTGCCATGTTTTGCCATTTCTACCTTCATAAGATCTCTTCTATATATTACTTTCTTTCCACTCAAACAGCCACCACCCTCACCATCACTCCCCAGGGATATTGCAGTAGCTTTTTAATTGGTTGAAACCAGTCTACACTCTGGCTCCCTGTTACCCCCAGGATCAAATGTAAACTCATTTTTTTGGCATTTGAAACTCTTCATAACCTGGTCGTTTTTCCTTTCTCCATTTGTCTTATGAGTGACCCCTCCTTGTGCATACCACAGTCTAGCAACTCTGGCTTTTTTGTATCTTCCATATTACACTCCATCTTCTTTCTCTCTGCCTTTGTACCGCCTGTCTCTGTACTTGGAATACTGTCCCTCCTCAAATCCGACTCTTAGCTTCCCTGGTTTACTTTAAGACTTGTTCCATATTCCGCCTTCTGTAGGAGGCTTTTCCCATTCCTTCCTTCTTGTGCTATCTTCTATTTATCCTAGTACCTGGTTAATTATGTTTTGTGTCCTCCATTGGAATGGGAGCTCCTAGAGAGCTGGGGTGGGGGGTTTTTTTGCCTTTCTTTGTTTCCTCAGCACTTATCTATAGGGAAGAGCATTAACATGAAACCTAGCTTTATTAAGTATCCATTCTTTTGAATTTTATTTATAAATTTTATTGGGTGGGAAATGTAAGGGGAAAAATGACACTCATAATTTAATGTTAAGCAGTTTTATGATGCAACAATCCATCCATGGAAATTTTAGTTAGAATTGCTTAAAATTAATCCAGCAATTATTGTTTCTTTGTATTCTCACTTCATAGAGGCCGTACGACCTAAAACACCACCTGTTGCAATTAAATCTCAACTTAAACCTCAAGAGGTAATACGATTTTTATTGTACTTAGGAGCTGACATATGGAATTAAAATAGACTCGTCTATTTAACTTAAGTTTTTTTTTTTTAAGTAGTTAATGATATTGGGTCTTGGATTTCTGTTTAAAATGGAAGAATTCAGTGCTTGAATAATCAGAGGCCTTGCAGTTGAGGCACAGGACAATTTACTGCTATTACTAATTCTAGAGTTAATAATTGTGTGTATGTGTGTTGTGTGTGTGTGTGTAAAAATGTTTAGTGTTACAAGAATGAGAATGATAAAAGGTTTGTACTAGGAAGGATAAGCATGATCATTTTCCTTTGCAATAAGCAGGGTGAAAAAGTAGAATAAAAATACCACATTGTTAACTGACTAAAGGAAATCATAGAATACTTATGGTTGCTATGGAAAAATTTATAAAAACTCAATAATTGAATTTCAGGATGAGGAAGAAATATCAACTAGCCCTGGTGTATCTGAATTTGTTAGTGACGCCTTTGATGCTTGTAACTTTAATCAAGAAGATCTAAGAAAGGAAATGGAACAGTTGGTACTTGACAAAAAGGAAGAGGAAATAACTATATTGGAAGGTAAGAAGAATTATTTTATAAAATAAATTGCTGTTTGACATTACTTCATGTTATTAAATTGATTATAAAAATATTCTTTAAAGTGAGTTGTATAACCAAATAACATCAGTCTGATTTTGCATTGTGAACTATAAGGTGGATTGTAAATAGGTAAGTAGGTACAACATTTATCAAGACATAGTAAATGCTTAGTATGTGTCAGTATGCTAAGTTCTAGGAATACAAGTAAAAGCCAAAAGAAATTCTGTACCCTCAAGGAGTTTACTTTTTTTTTTTGCAGGGGGGAAGGCAAGGCAGTTGGGGTTAAGTGACTTGCCCAAGGTCACACAGCTAGTGTGTCAAGTGTCTGAGATCAGGTTTGAACTCAGGTCCTCCTGACTACAGGGCTGGTTCTCTACTCACTAAGTCGCCTAGCTGCCCCAAGGAGTTTTTACATTCTAAGGGGGGAAAAACCCTAGGGAGTAGAGAGAGTTTAAAAGGTTGACTGAGGAACCATAGGCAAAGCCAAGTTTGAAGTGAGTATGGTCAGTGTAGGTAGTCTTCCTTAGAAAGAGGTTCTATAGAGACATGCCCCGGTTGGAAGAAAAGGTTAGTGGTTGCAACATTGTCAGCCGTTGGGGTAAGAGTAGAGAAATTGTCCTGGAAGTCACAGATTCTCTTAGCATCTTCCTCATCAGTCTTGCTTGCAAGATAGTTTAACCCTGATTTACACAGTCCCAAAAGGAAAGGTGGGCAGGCAACAAGGAAGAAAGCACATTCATCCATCATTTCACTTATTTATTTTTTCTATTCAAATGACTCTGAAGTCTTTTTTTTTTGCACTTAGTAGTATTTTTTCCAGTTGCATGTAAAGATAGTTTTAAACATTCATTCTTGTAAGATTTTAAGTTCCAAATTTTTCTCCCTCCTTCCTTTCCCTCCCCCCCTCCCCAAGACAGCAGGCAATCTGGTATAGGTTATACATCCATCATTTTAAAAGATAAACTTTCTAGCTTCTCTCTCTACCCTTGAAACTAAATTTTTCTTAAACATACAAAGCTTACTGAAGCCTGTTGAGCTAACCCTGGAATGCAGGTAAAGCATTGAGTCAGAAAATGGGAAGCTTTTCTTCTTCTACTTCAGAAAATACAAAAGAGAAGAGAGAGGCTTATTTGCTACCACACCAGAAGGAGGTGGTATTGGCAAGAGCAGACGTCGCTCCTCACCTCAACCTCATAGCATCCCTACCTGCTTCGTGAGGCCTGTCCTGCCTCCACAAAAATATTAATTGGTTTATATTTTATATATCTGTTGCATTTGCTTAAATGGGCTAATATTGTTTTCCTCTGGAGAATGTAAACTCCAGGAGGGCAGAGATAGTTTTGTTTTTGTCTTTGTATCCACAGTGCCTGGCACATAGTGCCCAGTAAGTGTTGTTTAGATGCATTATTTTTTAGGAAGTTCAATAATTAGGTTTTTAAAAGCACAATTCACTTGATATTTGAGATCTGAAGTTTCATTCCGTTAAACAGTAACTTATAAAATAGTTCTGTTTTTTTCTCCAAAAAATTTAAGTTCCACAAATTTGTTTATTCTTAGTGCTTAAGAATAATATATTAATTCCCAAGATTAGGAGGGAGGCAGAAAATTGGGAAAGAATTTTTACAATCAGTGTCTCTGATAAAGGCCTTATTTCTAAAATATATAGAGAACTGAGTCAAATTTATAAGAATTCAAGTCATTCCCCAGTTGATAAGTGGTCAAGGGATATGAACAGGCAATTTTCAGAGGAAGAAATTAAAGATATCTATAGGCATATGAAAAAATGCACTAAATCACTTGATTAGAGAAATGCAAATCAAAACAACTCTTAGGTACCACATAACACCTATCAGATTTGCTAACATGACAAAACAGTAAAATTATAAATGCTGAAGAAGATGTAGGAAAATTGGAACACTAATTCATTGTTGGTGGAGTTGTGAACTGATCCAACCATTCTGGAGAGCAACTTGGAACTATACCCAAAGGGCTATAAAAATGTGCATACCCTTTGACCCAGCAATACTACTTCTAGGGCTGTATCCTAAAGAGATCACACAAAGGGGAAAGGGACCTGAATGTACGAAAATATTCGTAGCAGTTCTTTTTGTGGTGGCAAAGAATTGGAAATCAAGGGGATGCCCATCAATTGGAGAGTAGCTAAACAAGTTGTGGTATGTGAATGTAATGGAATATTATTGTGTTATAAGAAATGGGGAAGATCATGATGCTGAGTGAGAGGAGCAGAACCAGGAGAACATTGTACACAACCACAGACATATTGATTCTGTGATGGCTAACTTTGATGGACTTGGCTCTTCCCAGCAATACAAGATTCAAAGACAGCCCCAAAGGTCTCATGATGGAAAGAGCTCTCTACATCCATATGAAGAACTATGGAGTATGGATGCAGATTGAAGAAAACTATCCGCTCTCTCTCTCTTTTTTTTTCCTATATCTTTTTTTTTTGGTTTTGTTTCTTCTTTCTCATGACTTACTCCATTGATCATGATTCTTCTTTATGACTTGACTATTGTGTAAATATGTTTAATGCAAAGGTATATATAGAACATATATTGGATTCCATGCCATCTTGGGGGGAGTGGGGAGAGGGGAGGGTGGGGAAGAAAATTTGGAACTCAAAAACCTGTGGAACTGAGTGTTGTAAACTAAAAGTAAAATAAAATAAAACCTAACAATACCACTTATAGATCTGAATCCCAAAGAGATCATAAAAATGGGAAAAGGACTCACATATACAAAAATATTAATAGCAGCTCTTTCTGTGGTGGCCAAGAACTAGAAATTGAGGAGAGGCCCATCAATTGGGGAATGGCTAAACATATAATGCTATGGTGCTATAAGAAATGATGAGCAGGCAGACTTCAGAAAAACCTGGAAGAGTTACATGAACTGATGCTGAGTGAAGTGAGCAGAACCAGGAGAACATTGTATGCAGTGACAGCCACATTGTGCAGTGGTTGACTTTGGTAGATTTAGCTCTTCTCAGCAAAGCAAGGACCTAAAACAACTCCAAAAGACTCATGATAGAAAATTCTATCCATATTCAGACAAAGAAATATGGAATCTGAATACAGATCTCTTTTTTTGTTTTGTTTTTTCTTTCTCATGGTTCCATTCATTCCAATTCTTATATACAACATGGCCAATGTGAAAATATGTTTAATAAGAAAGTATATGTAGAACCCATAACAGATTGCACACCGTCTTGGAGAGGGGGGATGGGAGAGAGGCAGAGAAAATTTAAAACTTATGGAAGTGAGTGTTGAAAACTAAAAATAAGCTGCTACCCGCATAGGAAAGAACAAAAATGTTTCAATATGATTACCCGCATGGGAAAGAACAGAAATGTTTCAGTTTGGTTAGAGTCGAGGGAAAATAGTGTCTCATTCCCAGGAACAAGGAGACAAAAAACTTTTCTATATTTATTACATCATTGTACTTTTCTGAGAAGTCAGAATGACTCAGCAATTAACCTGTATAAAAGATTGTCAGTGTCCCCATTAAAATCAGTCTATAGCCAGACAGAAAAAAAGAAAACTAAATAAGTTAATTTTAAAAAAATATATCGATTAATGAAATATTGAGGCATGTGAAAAAAACATAAAAATTCATATCTTCTAACACCAAAACATAGAATATTTTACCAATATCAATATTGATCTTAGAGGATCCAAACCCTTTTATCTCTCATTTACATAGTAATGTTTCCATAGGTTACATGTTGTGCAATAATTGTTCCAAAGTATGAGTCTTATTTAACTTCCATTATTTTGTATATCTGCTAAAATCAACTAAATTATCCAAACATACTATAAAAAATTTAAGTTTATGAATTTGTCATGCCCCAGGATGCTCACTCCTCCCATTATACATTTTAATTCTAAGTTTTGACTGTATACTGTTACCTTAACTGTGGTTATCAGTTTTTATATTTCCTTTTTTCCCTCTTTGCGTACAAATTTCCTTAGAGCTGTGGCTTCAGCTGTCTCCTCTATGTGGGTAGTTGTCTTCAGCTTGGAAAAGTCAGACCTCCTATATATATTTGTTATAAAGGGGTTCTTTTGGTTTTGTTTTCATTTGGAGGCTAGTTGGCAGAGAAAGGGAGCCAGGTAGATAGGGCAGCCTAAAAAAAAATGTAATTAAAGCATTTTTTTTAAATGTACAGGGAAAATAAGGAGGAAGGCTAGAAAGAGTCACAGGCAAGCACGACAACTTTGAAAGTTATTCATTGAATTTATTACATGCTTTAAAAGAAAAGCAAGCTGTACATACAACCACAAAGAGACACAATCTTTTTCAGTTTTACTATATTGATAGAAATGCCCGTCTTATTTAGTGTTAGGCTCAGAAAAAATTTTTAGTGGCAAAATTAATCTGTCGCAATAAATTTCCCCAGTAATAAAGGTGGAAAGTATAATAGATGTATCCTGAGACAGTGGTCATAGATAAAACTGAGCATGAGTAACTAGTAATTCATTCTGTATATGGGCGCATTTTTTAGTCAGCTTTGTTTCCAATAGAACATTATTTTTCTTTGTAATTAAATTTTGTTAATTATGCATTTGACAGTATACAGATATTGTCAACAAAGAACAAGAAAATGTATTGAATAAGAAATCTATATATATAATTTAACAAGACAATAATAAAATTGCTGTATTTGTGTTCCTTTTACTTTTTGTTCTGTGCTTTTAAAAATAATCTTTTATGTTCTTTTGTAAAATGTCTTTCAAGTAGCTACCCACTGTTGCAACAGATTTCTACACACACGCACACATGCACACACATGCACACATTCACTGACATACACTATTAAGGGAAACAAATCAATACACTGGCCATGTCTAAGAATACTATCCTGATTCTTATATCTCTAGTCTAGCTCCTGTCTACCAACAGAGGGGAAGTGTGTTTCATCATCGTCTTTTGCTACTTTGGCCAGAGTTCTGAGATCTTTCACAAGTTTCCTTTCACAGATTTGTGTATTATAATTTGTTTAGGCATTGCTCAGTTAATTGATGGCACTTACTTTGTTTCCAGTGCTTTACTACCAAAAAAAAAAGTGTGCTTGTCATCTCACAACCACTCCTAACAATTTCTGGAGGGTTTTTTTAATCATCTTTATCAATCTGATGAGCATGAAGTGAAAGTTTAGACTTATTTTGTTTTTCTTCCTATTAATGATTTGAAGCATTTTTAAAAATGTGGTTATTGATCGCTTGTGTTTCTTCATTTGAAAATTCCCTGTTTCTATATTTTAACCTCAATTTTATTTCTGACAGAAGAATCTGCAGATTGGGAGAAAGAACTACAGCAGGAACTTCAGGAATATGAAGTGGTGACAGAATCGGAGAAGCGGGATGAAAATTGGGACAAAGAAATTGAAGAAATGCTTCAGGAAGGAAATTAACTGTTTTTTGGAATATGATATAATCTTTAAATGTTCCATACACTGACATAAAATTCTGTTAGTCTGGACTCCCCCAAATAAGGAGAAACTGAAGAGTATGTAATGGCATATTGGAGGTCATTATGTTGGGCAACAACCAGCATTATTTCTTTGTTTAAAATTAAATAATAGTTTATTCCTAATAATCACAGATGTATGTTTCACATAACAATAGCTTATTTGAATATAGTTTTAGGAGCTCTTTTTGTAGGCTATATTGATGTAAAAGTAGCAGAAAATGAAGTAAGATTTTAGAATACTACATTCTCTAAGGTTAAAAGTGGGACATCATTAATTTATTCTTTATGCAGAGTTTTATAAAATTCTTTCATGTTTGTACTTTTATCACTGAAAGTTCTCTGTACATATGCATTAAAATACTTAATTCTTTTTAATTATTTTCTCCTAAATGACCAAACTATGCCAAAGAACTTAGAGGAAACATTTCAGAATTACTGTGTGAGAGCAGCTTCTTTTCATAAATACTTTCAGAAAACCTACCTAAAAGCCAAAAAATTTACCGCATATTGATTTTTAATAGCTTTACCCCAGCATTGTTTGTAGTTTCTAATCAGAAAAACATCATTATAGTATGGATTTCTTTTTTTTTTTAAATGGGGAGAGGTTCACTTTTTTTAACCATACATAATTTTAATGATTTTCTTTCTGAATTACATGCCAGATCCTGTAGACTTTCAAACCATTTTGTATTAATGGTACTCAGAAGATTATTTAAATTTACATTTATTTTTTCTTGTTTAAGTAGAGCTGACATGTATAAATACTTTAGCTTCATTCGTACTAATTAAACAGTTTTGTATTTAGAAAATGTATTTATGTTCCTCTGGATAGAGACATAATAGAATATTAGCAACCATTACTGGCTGCATCCTGCAGAGTAGTGTTAGTAGTGCTGACAGTGCTAATTTCATATAACAGACAACTGCCAGAACATTTACTATGTTCTGAAGCCTTTACATTTCCTTGAAGGCCTTTATTTCCTAAGGTGGGGGTGGTGCTAATGGTTAGCAGTTTTTTAATAAAAAGAGAAATGCTCCATAAACCAGTCAGGTCCGGCAGACGTTATCCTTAAACACATATCAATATTTTAAAAGAAATTCGTGGTGGGTCATCGTGGTGCATCTGTGCTGGTAAGCTGTAAATTACCAGTTAAGACTGAACCTCAGGGTCTAAATTTTCTAAAGGTATTCATGAATCACGTGGAACAACTGATCGTTTTCAAGGCCTTTAGTCTATAGTGGAATTCCTTGTGAGGGTACCAAAGCTCAGAGAAATGAAATCTTCTCCTTTCTGTTGATGGGAAACTTTGGGGTGGTGTTGAGTAGTGAAGACAGAAGCAAAGAAAGGTAAGAAACATCTGCTTTATTGATAGAGCTGTGTGGTTTCTAATGGGGGGAAACAAAGATAAAATGATTTGGGGGGCAGGAGGGTAAAAATCATAGTAAAATTTAAGATTGAGCCAGTGAGCTTAGATCAAAGGGGAAAAGAGACCTAAAATAACAATGTTACCATGACCTAGCTTTAATAAAATATTTTTTGCATGACATGGTTGGTTTTTGAATTTAAAAACAAATTGGTTATGAATTGTCCTGTAAAAATCTTTATAAATATGAAAGAAAATTATAAATGAATTTAAAGAACAGCCTATCAATGCAGCAAGGCCTTGTTTTTCTGGCATTGTCAGGAAATGATCATTTGTAGATAAGTAAATTTGCCAGATAACTGAAATTTATACCGTTATTAAAACTTGAAAAAAATTAACATTTTTTTAGAACTATCGTAAATATAAAGGCTGTCCATATTCTTGTCAAAATTAACAATTTTTTAAAACTATCATGGATATAAAGGCTGTCCATATTCTTGTCCCCAAATAGTCTCAGGCTTCACTGCTTTCCTTGTTTGCTTTTTTGGTGGTCTCTTTCTCACTTCGAAAAGTCACATTGTTCCAGCCTTTTTCAATAGGTTTTTCTCTGCTTTTTCTTTGTCCATCAAGTATAATATAGAAAGAATTTGTGGTTTCCAAAAAAGGAACAGATAATCAACTGTATACTAATTTTATTTTTGCACAATTCCAAGTCAGTAGGCCTTAAGGGTAGCAGCATACTTAGAGAAATAATAGGATAGCCATTTTTTTTTTCAGTGGCGTGAAACATTTTTCCCACTTGTTTTCTGGTTGCCACCTGTGATCCAAATTGAGGGATTGTCTCAAATCTGACAGCTAGATGACAATATTTGACCCAATATGAATACATGTGAACAGGAATAAATATTAACAGAGGCAGCAACTATTTAGCATCGAATACTATAAAAATTGTATAAGCTGGTTTTGGCAAGTATATTTAAATACTAAAATATTGATGGTATCTTTGTATTTTGGGTAAAAGTGCTCACAGCATGGAACCAATCTAGCTAGGGCTGCCACTTTTGGCAAAAGGAATTTTCTCTATTAAAATAGTTAAACTTGGACCTGATGTCAGATTTTCCCTCTTCACTCCAAAATGGAAACTCTTAGTTACAATTTTTGAGATTTTTTTAAAAGTCTCAATGATTTTAAAATGGAAACGAAGCATTTATCAAAATACATTGTAGTCACTTTATATATATATATATATATTCAGTGTTTTCCTTACGCTCTTTTGTAAATGAATATTTTCAGGATCAATAATTCTCAAGTTTAAAGCATTGTTTTAAGGAATCTAAGCAGTTTGTTAAAAAAGTAACATTACAAATTCTCTCTGACTTGCAAAATTGTATACGTAATTAGTGTGGCCACTTTTAGTTATAAAATTGGCTTGAATTTTCACATGTTTTTAGACAGAATATTCTGATCTGGAATGTACAGGGTGGTTTTTTGTTTTGGTTTTTTTTTGCTTTTGGTAAGAGAAAACCCTAAAATATTAAGAAATAATATACAACCAAAAATTGCGGTTTCATTTTTGCCAGTTTTTTATTTAAAAATTAATGAAGATTTAATTATTGCCAATAATTTTATTATGAGGAAGAAGGTAAGTTACCTCATGAATAGGTACTTTCACAGCCTAAATTAGAGAAAAGCCTAGAATGATAAATAATCCATAACTTGTTACCAATAATAGTATCTTATACTAAACCTCATTATAAGTGCAAGATAAATGACAGCAGATGAAATATATACAATTAATGAAAGCTTTTAAAGCATGTATTATATCTACTTAAACATCTGTTAATTTCTCATAAAGCCATTACAAATCATTAATGATCTTTAGACTCAGGGATTCATTCAAGTATTGCTATTTGTAAATTTTCTTTTAAAAAAAAATTGCCCAGCATGGAATTCACTCAATACATCCAGGTGACTTACCTAATTATAAATTTTTGATGCACTTTATGCTGAATAAATCTTGATTTTAGTGGGAAGATTTGAATTGTGTTTTCTTTGATTTTTAAATGTTCTTTTTCTGATAAGATTTCCTAAATATTTCAAAGTTATAAAGTATGTGGATTCACAAAATTGGAAGATTCTGACTTGAAATAACAATTTGTGTTGTCAATAAAATGAAGTATGTCTTTAATATGTAATTTATCAACAAGGATTTATTTTTAAAATTTTATTTATTTTTAGTTTTCAACATTCACTTTTTTATACTGTAACAGTAATATTGTTTTATTTTTTAAATTTATTTTTAGTTTTCAGCATTCATTTCCATAAACTTTTAAGTTTTAAATTTTCTCCCTCCACTCCCTTCTTTCCAAGACGGTGTGCAATCTGATATAGGCTCTACGTATACATTCATATTAAGCATTTTCACATTAGTCATGTTGTAAAGAATTAGAACCAACCGGAGGAACCATGAGAAAGAAAAAACAAGACAACAAAAAGGACCAAATACTCCATAGGTCTTTTGTTAGATGTGGACAGTATTTTCCATCTTGAGTCTTTTGGAGTTATATTAAATCCTTGCATTGCTGAGAAGAGCTACATCTATCAAAGTTAGTCATCACACAATGTGGCTGTTACTGTGTGCAATATTCTGGTTCTGCTCACTTCACTCATTAGTTCATGTAAGTCCAGGTTTTTCTGAAGTCCACCTGCTCATCTTCTTTTAATTTTTTTTTTTTTACCAGAACACAGATACTGAATAGAGAAAAGAAAAACATATTGAAGAGAGGCAGAGCCAAGATGGCAGCTGGAAAGCAGGGACTAGCGTGAGCTCCCCGCCAAGTCCCTCCAAAAACCTATAAAAAATGGCTCTGAACCAATTCTAGAACTGCAGAACCCACAAAATAGGGTAGGGAAGCAGGGCTCTAGCCCAGGACAGGCTGGATGGTCTCTGGGTAAGGTCTATCCCGCACAGAGCTGGGAGCAGAGGGGAGCAGAGCCCAGTGTGGGCCGCGTGGACTGACCAGACTGGGACCCGGGTGGAGCATGCCCTAGCTCCCTGAATCAGTGAGCTGCATCAGTTACCAGACTTCTCAACCCACAAACAAAGGACAACAGAGTAGGTCAGTGGGAGAAGCAGCTGAGGACTGGGATAGAGTTTGCGGCTGGGAATTTATTGAAAGAGGGAGATAGGGAGAGATAGAATGGGGTACATTATCTCACATAAAAGTAGCAAGAAAAAGCAGTTCTGTAGGAAGAGAAGAGAAGGCAGGTGAGGGGGAATGAGTGAATCTTGCTCTCATCAGATTTGACCTGAGGAGGGAATACCATACATACTCAATTGGGTATCTTACCCCACAGGAAAGAAGG
>CM053622.1:476566268-476584303 GCA_028646595.1 Phalanger gymnotis | reverse complement strand
TGCATGGGGCCCATGTTGAATTGCTTGACTTCTTAGGGAGGGTGGATGGGAAGGGAACAGGGGAGAGAGGAAGGGAAAGGGGGATGGGAGGGGAATGGGGCAATGGAGGGGAGGGCAGACTGGGGAACAGGGCAACCAGAATGTACACCATCTTGGAGTGGGGGGGGAGGAAATGGGAAGAAAATTTGTAATTCAAACGCCTGTGAAAATCAATGCTGAAAACCAAACGTCAAAAATAAATTTTAAAAAAAAACCGCCAAAAAAAAAAAAAGAAGTCAGCCAAAGTGAAGATTCAAATTGGAACTATCCAAGTTTAACTGTGCCAGGATGCTGTCCTCATAATTCAACAAGCATCAAATAAGCACCTACACTATGTACTACTGTGCTAAGTGTCAAGAACACAAAAACAAAAAACAAACGAGGAACTAACACTCTTTGTGATACAGAAATGCGCCTATGAGCACAGAAGTTTACATAAATGCTTTAGTTAAACTAAGCCAAGCTACTGCAGAGCTCTCACTAAAATGGCAAATCAAAATATACTGTCTATTGTTTCAATAAAAACCTAAGCCCTGATATAGATTATCTACAAAGGTAAATAAACAAAAATATATCAAGTAACTTCTAGGAATGGAAGTCACTAACTAGAAACTAGGTGAAGAGGAGGAAAGGGGAGATTGGGACAGATTCTACCTCTAACAAGAACACTCTCGAGCTAAACCAAGCTGTGAAGGAAGCAAGGTATCCTAAAGTCAAAGACAAGGAAAGAATTCATTCTAAGCATTAGTGACAATGTGTAAAAAGGCAGAGATACAGAAGATGGACTGTTGTCCATGAAGATATACAGTGATGAAACATGTTACCCACCTCATGACAGAGAAGTGAGAGACTAAAGAGTACAGACTGAAATACATTACGCATTTGGGGGGGGGGGGAGGGACACGACCATCCACTGAGAAGAATTTGTTTTGCTGTTACAACGGTTTCCTTTGTCTTTCTTTTTTAGTAAGAGTGAAGTCGTGGGAGGGAAAAGGCAGACTTCTGTTAATTTAAAAAATAAACTTTAATTTAAAAAAAATAGCAGGTAGGCCCCATTCGGTCAGAATGTAAAGTCTGGGAAGAGTAACAGCATAAAATAAAACCTGGAAATATGAGGTAGAGCCAGACTGTGAAGGGCTTTAAATACCAGAACTTGTTTTTTTGCCTAAATATATGTTCCAATAACTGTATTTCAATACAATTGTTTCCTTTATAATCCTATGTATTTGGTGCATTTAAAACATCATTCTGACAAGGGGCCTATAGCCTTCACCACATTGTCAAAGGGGTCCGTGACAAAAAAATAAAAACCCCTGCCCTAAAGTATGACTAGAGGCATCTACTTTTTAAGGAGGAGTGACAATCAGGCCTATGCTTTTGCAGTTGTGTAAAAGACAGATTAGAGAGAGAAGATGCCCAATCAGGGGGGCTTATCATGGGCCTTGGGATCCCGGGGAGTCCTGAGATCTTTTCAGGGGGTCCATGAAGTGAAAACTTTTTATAATAAAACATTTTAATTTATAATATGGTAAATATTGGTATTTGGATATAGCCCACATAAACTAAAACTCTTTGGTAACTCTCCATCAGCAGCTCTGCTTGGTTTCAATTCCACAGAATATGACACTCTATTTTCAGCTTCAATTCAGGTATTGTTTTCCCCCGTTAGATTATAAATTCCTTGAGGGCAGCTGTGTTTTTTTCTTATTTGTATGCCCAGCACTTAGCACAGTGCCTGGCACATAACAGAGTCTTAATAAATGTTTACTGAATTATATCTGTAGGGTGAGTCCTGAGACCAAAAAGCTTGAGACCCATTGGTTTACTCCAGGAGACAAGAGTGGTGCCTACCTAATCAAGAATTAGCAGAGAAATGTGAGCTATGTTGTGGAGACAGACACATAAAGACTTGGCAACTCAAAGATTAAGTGATGGGCTCATCCATGGTCAAAGAACTAGTTTAGTTTCCAAAATGGGATTTGAATCCAGCTAGGTTTTCTTGAAGCTAAGTCCTGCACTCTTATCCACTATACCGTGGTGCCTCTGGTCATGAAGCAGCCAAAATAGCTCCTCAGATGTGGCTGAATAAGTATTAAGATTTCCTACAATCGATTTCATTTTGAAGACTGAGCCTCAAGTCATTCAGTATATCCAGGGTACTTTCCATTCAAGAAGCTCCTAAGCTCCTTCACAAGTAATTTCACTAGAGCATCTCTTTAAAGAGACAGATTGTAGTTTAGTTTGTAACACTAAACCAAGTTATCTCTACACTCCCAATTAAATTTTTAAAAAATGTTTTAGAAACATGCACCGTGGAAATAAGTTTAATATAAGTGCACATGTATAGCCTATATCAGATCACTTGCTGTTTGGGGGACTAGTGAAAGGAGGGAAGAAGTTGAGAAAAAAAATTGGTCAGGACAGGGGTTTTTATTTTTTTGTGTCATGGACCCCTTTGACAATGTGGTGAATGCTAGAGACCCCTTGTCAGAATAATGTTCTAAATGCACCAAATCCTATAAAAGTGAAAGCTGAAAATTAAAAAAACAAACAAAAAAAGGTGCATTGAACTGTTCCATATCATTAGAAAAAAAAAATCAACAACCTTACCACCATTTGCTACCATGCCTCAGTACCTCCTCCCACCTCCCTGATACTTTTAAGAGTTACATGGAGTTAAGTACCTTCTCCATTAGTAGGTTTGTCACTTTTTACAAGGTATGAACAGAAGTAATGTTGAATGTTCAAAGTGCTCAGGAAAATGGCTGAATAATCTAAAGACAAAAATATGAAGTAACGAAAAAACTATTATTCTCCCCCACCTTTTTCTTTCTTTTTTTTTGGGGGGGGGGGCCACACACAATTAGGATTAAGTGACTTGCCCAGGGTCACACGACTAAGTACTGTCTGAGATCCTCCTGACTCCAGCACCATTGCTGTATCCACTGTGCCACCTAGCTGCCCCTTTCCCCATCTTTTTCAAAAGATGAGTGAGAGCAGACCAAGACAAATCTTAAACTCCCAAGCTACAAACACTAGAATGAAGACGTGAAACAGCATTAATTTTGATCTCATCCTCCCCCAAATACTGTTTACAGGATGTCTGCACAAAAGACACAACAACAAAGGAAAGTTGAAGACCCACCCCTCCACCCCCCTCGGGGTCATGGCTCCCTCCTTTTTCATTTACAAATGACTAGAAATCTTTAAGTCTCCAGCTCTAAAATTCCATGATTCAATGACGAAAGAAGTAAGGTGGAGTCATAGCAGAAAAGCATTTAATAGGAATTAACTACATCCACTGGGTAGGAAAAAAAAAAAGACAGAAAGGACCATTTAAATAATCCAGGCACCAGTCATTCCAATCAATGAGCTCACCTCTTGGAATTAGTGTGGATGGTAAGAGGCAGGTCAAGTCATGGGGCAGGGAATGCCCCCCCTCAACGGATACCTAGTATTATCTCAGCTAGTCCCACTTTCACTTTGGCCCCAGCCCTTTGTAAATACGCAAGCCAATCCTTTTTATGAGGTCAGATTCACTTGTTGATTTCCATTTACTTACAGTGTGCAAACATGCCAGAAGCTATTATGCTAGTGTAAGTTCGACTCACTGAGATTTGTACTACATGTGTTGACTTGAATTTTCTGACTATAAGGATATCACCTCCTAGTAAAAAAAGATGAGACAATGATAGTTTTACATTTTTGAAACAAGTTGTATTTGGGTGAAAATAGCAAATGCATATTCTTCCCCCATTCTACTGCCCAATCTCAAGGTTACAGGGTGATAATCCATCTTTTTCCACGCAAATAAAGACAACCCAAATCTAAACAGGAATGGCCTCTATGAAGTGGGTGACTCCCTGACTCTACCATGTGGCTCCAACAATCACAATAACCAAAAGCATTAATGATGTGAACTGCTATTTTATATTGGACAATGTACTGAAGTTTTAACAATTCTGCGGGGACAATCAGGGTACATGTTCCCTTCTCCATTTCAGATCTCATTCAGGTTAAAGAGAAACTGGGGAGATACTCAGAAGACCCTACTAAGTTTACTGAGGGTTTTAGGGATCTGTCCCTACAATTTGATCCTTCTTGGGGTTAATTGCACATCCTCTATCTGTTGTACCACTGAGGAGAAGAAGATGATCTGGGAACAAGCCCCAAAATTTGAGGATCGTTTAGCTAGCGATAACCCCATAAAATACCCCCCAGGAACAGCTGCTGTAACCACTAGTGACCCAGGATGGAATTATCAAAAGAAGGGGCTCCCAGAGACTGTACTCCAGGTTCAAGGTGGTTCCCAGAGACTGTGCCCTCATCAATGGCTAAATTGGGGAGCCAGTTTTCTCTAGTTAAATGTTATACATATATGTTTTCCCTCTGTTCAACCAGACCTCCCCATGGTCCCCCGGAAGAATGGGAGACAGTTGATCCAACTGTTTGCAATCAGGACTTCTGCCATTTCAGCCATAGTTCCCCTCCAAGATCCTAAAATGTTCCCCCATTGCTGGTAATATCTAATTAAGCCCGAGGCCTGGGAAGGACTACAACCATTAATTGAAAAATTCTGTAAGTATAAAATCTTTGTCCCTTGTCAATCTCCTTGCAACACTCCAATCCTTCCCAGAAGAAAGTCTAATGGAAAGTACCTAATGGTCCAAGATCTCACAGCTATTAATCAAACTGTCATTCCTATACACTGCAACCCATACACTACACTCAGATCCCTGGGGGTACCCAATGGTTTTCCACCCTGGACCCCAAAGATGCCTTTTTCTATATACCTCTGCACACAGACTCACAATTTATTTTTGCCTTTGAATGGATAGTTCTAGGGGAATCAAACCCATGTCAGCTAACATGGACAGTCTTGCCAAGGGTTTCAAGATAGCCCTCATTTATTTGGCCAGGCTTTTGGAAAAGATTTAAGGGATCTGAAATTAGCTGATAGTAGCTTAATTCGGTATCTGTAGCCCCAACCGGGGAGGCTTTTTTGGCTACTGCTGGGTACTCAAGACTATAGAGTCTCTTTGAACAAAGTGCAGATAGCGTGCCAATCCATAAAGTATCTGGGCCACAAATTAATGCCTACCTCTCAATCCTTAACCTCAGAGAGGATACTGCCTATTCCTATTCCAGCCACTAAGAAAAAACTTCGAAACTTGGCTAGATTTTGTAGACTCTGGATCTTTAATTCCAGTCTCACTGTTAAACCTCTTTATGACTTTATGACTCCACTCAAAGGCCTGACCAGGCTAAAGCTTCTGAAACTTTGAAAACTAAATTGACCACCACGAGCATTAGCTTTACCTAATCTAGACAAAATTCATTTGGTATGTTGATGAAAGGAGAAGACAGTCTTTGGGAGTCCTAACCAGTTGGCCTATTTTTCAAAACAATTAGACTCCTTGGCTGATACAGCCCCTAGAAGTTCTGATTCCCCATCGAGTTCAGAGCACCCTGGAAGCAGAAGGCCACCAGAGGCTCACCAAATAAATATCTATCTGAAGCAGTGGTTAGGAGAGTTAGGCACATAATAGTCATTCTCCACCACACCACAGAGGTCAAATAATGAGTTATGCCAGGGAAATTATCCTTTCTCTACTCCTATACTGCCTGTTTGGTGGTTGTTTGCTTAATCTCCTGGCCAGGTTAATCTCCAGGGTTGGAGCCATCAACTTCCAGATAACTGCTATGGACCCCTTGCCAGCAGGAAGCAGTTTCAGAAGCTGAGACCTTTGTCTGTGACCCCAAAAGAATTTGGGTCCCGTTCATTTGAGGGGGGAATGAAGACTGTGGGAACCCTCCTGAGCCCCACCCCAAATCTTCCCACTTAATCTGGCTTTTCAGGCCCAAATAGCCCAGCCTAGTCTTCCATTGTCTGGATCCCTCTGGATCCCTTTTGGCTTTTTCCCATCCTTGATCCTGATCAAAGTATCTATACCCTTATTGTCGGTCATAGCCTTTGGCTATTTCCCAACCCGGTCCCATCAAGATCCTCCTTAGACTCCTCAAGACCCTCCCCTAAACCCCAGATTACACAACCACCCTTGATTCCTCCCACTATCTTGCCTCAGATCTAGCTCAACTCAGATGAATCTGGCCAGCTGGCATTAGTGTCACAAATACTCAGGCTCCTCAAGAGAGAAGGTTCGAGTCAAATTCTTTCGGCAGGACCCGGCATGTTGGTACTTTGGGGCATCAAGCACCCTTCAACCCCAAACCTCAGCAATTACTAAAGAATACCTCATTTCTATATTAATGAATGATGGAATCAGTACTGAGAATAGGGAAAGGGAGAGTAAGGTAGAGGGGAGTAAATGTACATTCCAGAAACAATGAGTTTTAAAGCTCCACTTTAGAGTGGAAGATTTGTGTGGCAACAGAAAGTCAGCTCTATGTGCAACAACTGTGCAACTTCAAAAATTTCTAAGCAGAGTACGCATGCAAAGTAATAGTTGAGGAAGATATTAATAAAAGAAACAAGTAAAAAATAATATTGCTCCTTTTGCTTCGGCCTGGGGGAGCTGAAAGATAGGAACAAATCCCAGGCTTCAATTCTATCCCTTCAAACTCCTCACAAACGTGTCTTCTTTTGACCTAATGCAGAGAGAAGAGTAGATTAGAAGTGGGAGGAAACAAGGTCATAACTGTGGAAGTGATACATAAGGCATAGTGAACTGGTTTTAGAACTGCAGCTCAGAACTCTGAATGGCACATAAGTGATCCACCTCATTCCTCAGTAACAATAACTATTGACATGCACCTATTCAATACTACTTAAAGCAATCCTGAAAATCATCTAACTTGATCTTCACATAGATTGTACCTGGGGAAAAAACAATTTCTGCAATATTAACCGTAACAAAACTGCATATGAATTCTAAGAGATTAAGACTAGCTAGAGGAAATACGTACTATCAAATCAAATACTAGGGGTGATGCATTGTTGCAAAAACGAAATATTACAAAGTCTCAGGGAAACACCAAAATATACAAGGCATTAATAAAATGGCATAAACTGGACAGAGATAGTACATATACTAGGTTACGTGACCTCAGGCAAGTCATGCATAACCTGTGTGTCCCTGTCAACTGTCTAAATACTGAGTTACATAAACAGCGGAAGTTCTTCAAAAGCAGCTTCCTACCTACACAGACACTTGAATGTTGAAAGGTATAAATAGGGGTGGGGGAACCTTCTGCCTCAAGGCCACATGCCGTCCTCAAGTATGGCCCTTTGACTGAAACAAATTTGACAGAAGAAATTCGGTCACACTTGAGGAACTCAACCACACCTGGAAGAAGAGTAAATGATGCAATTATTTTTGAGGAGTCAGGGATTTGTACAATTGACAAAGTTGTGGCTGTAGAAAGCCTAAGGAGGTTGCAGTGATGCTATATTCTGTTTTGAGGCCATTAAGTCATCTTTGACTCCAATCAGTGGCCAAGTTTCCTTCTTCTATTCTCAGGGCCACAACTCACTGTTCTTGGCTGCGGTTTGGTCTCCAAACCAATTCATTCTCCACAAAGCAAAATTTCCCAGAGCACATACCTCTGGGATGAAACACAAATTCCTTATTTGGTTTATTTGACCTTCATTATCTGGCCTAACCTAACTTTCCAACTTTATTCTTCATTTGCATCTTCTCCATGCCTTGAATGCACTTCCATATCACCATATTTCCTGTTTGCTTCAAGGCTAAGCTGATATATGTCAGCTCCGAGAGCAAGGGTTTGTTCCTAACCTGGTATATTTTGAAACTTGTCATAGGGGTTTTGAGAATATTTGGTAAGTGTATTTATCCAGCTGAAATATTCCAGAAGTTCCTAGTTGATTTCTAATCAATGAAATTAACAAATTTTTGGCATAGCCTGGAAGAAAAATTAATGTTTTGTTTTAAATAAGGGATTCAAGATTGAAAAAGGTTGGCAAATTAATTTGTATGCATTTTATTTCCATACAATAGACATTAATGTCTATTGCTTGTTGAATAAATGGGAGTTATAGAAACAACAAAACAATGTAAAGGCACCAGCAGAAATGACTCAGAAGAAACAGGAAGTTAGTAAGACATCCATGAAATGACAGAGAGAAAGTGAACACAACTAGAACATGATGTAAGACTGCAGAAAAATTCACATGGCCAATGTGGGAATTTGTTTTGGTGGACGGTTTTATTTTGTCTAGGGTGGGGGAGGGGAACAAATTACAAATGCTTGTAAACAGAAATAAAGGAAGAGTAACAGGCTAAGAAAGGTTTCATGGCAAAAGCATTAAGACCCTCAAAAGCAGGGTCTGTCTGTCTCAAGTCTCCCTGCCCCACTATTATGATTTTCTTAAAATGCAAATGCATACTCCCCATTGCCTCCAATGCCACCGGCCTCCTGGTTATTCCAGGAACATAGTTGTGCAGAATATTACTGACCTCCGTGGCTTACTTTATGTCCCAATTAAAATCTCACCTTCTACAGGAAGCCTTCCCTAATCCCCCTTAATTTCCCGTATAGAGCTTGTACTCCCATTAATACCCCCTCCTTGAGGGTATATACTTCACTTGCACTTCTTCTCCCAACATGTACTGGAAAGGCATAAAGAATATACATACTCCTTACTGCCATTTCCCCACTTGAGGGGGGATTATCTTTTGCCTCTTGGTATCCCTAGCACTTAACTGGTTATTTATTGACTGACTTTGTTTCCACCTCATAAAATAAGAGGCAAGTACACTTTAGGCACGTGGAACAGCCAGTGAGAGGAAGAGACAAGTTTGGAAAGACAGATGAGTGCAGAGTATAATGTTCAATAATTTGGTATAAGGTTGGAAAGGGCTTTCCTAGAGGCAATAGAGAGCCACCGAAATGGTGTAAGGGCTTCACATGACCACATCTGTACTTGGACAGTCTGGGAAAATGGAGAAAGACTTGAGAAGAGATTTGCAATAGGTGAGAAGTGACTGAATGAATGGATCATTTCTTTCAGTAAAATAAAACCTGAGGAAAGCAGTTTAAAAGGGTTGCTTGCCTGCAGTGAGAACTTATTTGTTCAAATAAGTTCTCTCTGTTCAGCAGCATTCATCTGAATATAGGAGGCAGATAGTGAGAGTAAACCAGGGCCGAATTTTGGCAAGAAAGTAATAGCAAGACTTGAGGTATCTTGAGAGCAAAGGCTTGAGTTGTGACTTGAAAGAAAGCAAAGAAGTGTCAAAGGACTGAAGACAGTGGTAGAGATTGAACGATAGGGGGGTATGGTCAGATGAAGTAATTAAGAAGTGGAAGAGTTGTGTGATAAAGCCAATGTGATTTGATTCTTTATTGGTTTTTGTCACAAGACAAATTCAGTGGGGACTCAAAAAAAACCAAAACATCCAAAGATATCAGGAGATCATCTATACAGTTTCCTAAAATTGCAGAACAGAAAGGGAAAGGAAGGAAATGCTAATTTGCATTTACCCTCAACTCTCCAGTCTTCCCTCAAACCTCAGGGAAAATTGCAGTCCTCTAGTCTTCCAAAATGCCATTCATTTTATGTGTGGATCCGTATTTTAAAAGTTTTAAGTGTTTCATTACAAGCTGTTGGAGTAAGAAATTAATGGTCTTTTGTCCCCTTTTGTCCATGAAATCCTAGCTTATAAAACAAAACACCCTCATACAGAAAGACAGGTTGAGTCTAAACCCCCTTAAAAAGAAATTAAAGGAACAAAATTTTTACTTTTACCTGGTGAAGAGCACCCAGAGTAGTAGAAAAAAAGTCTGATAAAAGACATTTTGGGAGTATTTAAAAGAACTTCAAAATTTCGAACGCACAGCAGTACCTTAAAAAATATATCAACATGAGACTTCTCCAAGTAGGAAAATTTAGTTATAATTTCCACTAAATTTTCATTAAAATTAGTATCTAAACATGTCGAAAGATGTTTCTCTGAAAGTTAACTTACCTTGATGAATGTACAAAAAATGAAATATCATTCAGGGAAAAAAAAAACCCATTAACGGACTATATTACTATCTATATTATACAATTCAAAATAACACCACATCCACAATTTCATCTGAATTCCTATTTCTTAGGCATTTACTGCCCAAGTGATTTAAGATTAAAGAAAAGAGTCTCACTTTTGAGGGGGAGGAACCTCTTTTTTGATTCTTAATTGTAGGCACTAACATCCTATTTTTATGCCATCTTCTCATAGAGGTGAACCTGGCCGATTAAAGAGGACAGGACAAGCTCTGGCAAGTGCTACACCGAGTTAGAAGGCCCAAGTCCGTAGGGACTGTGTCTCTTTCAAGAACCTACTCAACTAAATCAAACATAGGCCACAGAAGTGCCAGGACTGCCACTTTCCTAATAGATGATCAGTTCCTAAACAGTACTTCTCCAGTAAAGCCATGACCTTAACTTTAGGGATTCTTTCTTTATATAATTTATAAACAAACTGGATTAATGGAAGTGCCGACAGAAATGAAATTATAGTTTACTTCAGGTATTTCCCATTGCTCTATACCATTCCTGAAATATATAAATTGTATCATTTGTTTCCCTTAACATCTCACACATGTTATCAGATCAGGTATTAAAAACACAATGCAAATGACATTTTAAAAACACGGCTTGAGAAAATACTCATGATATCAAAATCTATTATTAAAGAGAATGTGTTTCTAGGGTGTTAAAAAGACGATTTAATTACCATCTTTATGCTGATGATTCACAAATCTAACTCTCCTGCCCCAATCTCTCATCTCCAATGCCTTTCAGACATTTAGAACTGGATGTCCAGGAGACATGTTAAACTCACTATGTCCCAAACAGAACTCATTCCTCCTAAGCCCTCCTCCCCTCCCACCCTCACTATTAATGTACAATCCTCCCAGTCCTTCAGGTTTACAACCTAGGATTCATTTCTGATTCCTTACTATCTCTCACCCCTTACATCCACGCTGTTGCCAAGACCTGTGGATAACACCTTTGCAACATCTGGCACACACCCCATTTTTTCCCTCTGACCTTGCAACAACTACTGCAGGCCAGGCCTTTATAAGCTCAAGTCCCCACTCCAGTCTATTCTCCATTGAAGTCACTAAAGTGATTTTCCTAAAATGCAAGTCCGAACATGTCACTCCACCTATTCAATAAACTGGAGTGGAAATGCATTCTTGGTGGAGTTGTGAACTAATGAAACCATTCTGTAGAACAATTTGGAATTAAACCCAAAGGGCTATAAAACTGTTTGATCCAGCAATACTACTACTAGGTTTATATCCTAAAGAGATTATAAAAATGGCAAAGGATTCACATGTACAAAAATATTTATAGCAGCTCTTTCTGTGGTGGCAAAGACATGGAAATTGAGGGGATGCCCATCAATCCAGGAATGGCTGAACAAGGTGTGGTAATGCAATGGAACACTTGTTCTATAAGAAATGATGAGCAGGCAGATTTCAGAAAAACTTTCATGAACTGATGATGAGTGAAGTGAGCAGAACCAGAACACTGTACAGTTAACAGCAACATTGTTCAATCATCAATTTTGGTAGATTTAGCTCTTCTCAGCAATACAATGATCGAAGACAATTCCAAAAGACTTGTGAAGGAAAATGCTACCCACATCCAGAGAAAGAACTATGGAGTCTGAATGAAGATAGAAGCATACTATTTTGGGGGTTTTTTCTTTCTTTCTTGGAGTTTTCCCCTTTTGTTCCATTTCTTCTTTCACAACATGACTAATATGGAAATGTTTAATTATGATTGTACATGTATAGCCTGTATCAGATTGCTTGACTTCTTGGGGAGTGAGGAAAAAATCTTTAACTCAAAATGTTATAAAAGTTAATGTTGAAAAAAACAATGCCATTATCCTAAAAATTTTTTAAAAATAAAAAAATAAACTCCAGTGACTTCCTTTTGCCTCCAGAGCAAATACATAATGCTGTTTGGCATTCAGAGCCTAGATCCTAAAAGTAAGCTACCAGTTCCAAGTGTGGGGATGGAGCTAAATTACACTTTTGTTGCAAACAGAATCTCATTTCTGGCATTACTCTGTCATGCTGAGATAAAGGCTTTGAAATGGAGAGAAGAAGAGAATTGAAAAGTTTCCCTCTGCTTCATCTCTACTGCCCTCACCACCTACAAAAAAAAAATCAATACTTGAGCTTTAAAGAGGTGCAGGGGTTTTTAACCTGGGGTAGATGGATTCCTAAAAAGGTCCAAGGATAGATTTCAGAAGGTCTATAAACTTACCTGGAGAAAAAAAAAAACACTACGTTTTTATTTCCACTAACCTCTAACTGACATTTAGCATTTCTTTCCATTACTTAAAAAGTTTAAGAGAAGTTAATTAGACTGTCACAGGCTTCCCAGTAACACAAAAGTTAAAAACTCTTGATCTAGTCCAACTCCCTCATTTTTACAGTTAAGGAAACTGGTACTGAGAGATTGAGAGATTACGAAATTTGCCCATCATCACACAGAAAAACAAGTGGCAGAACCACCAATCAAATCCAGATCTTATGACTATAAACTCAGTATTCCTGACATCAATTCTTCTCAACACTTCCACCACTTTGAGACTGATGATAAAAAGGGGTGGGGGTGGGGGTTAATGGCAACAAAGTATATTTGTAGAATAAAGACCAGGAAAAGACGGCCAGATCATTTTAGACTAATTTCTTCCCACCCTCCACCCCAAGAAAGTATCATAAACACCTGTGCCAAAACAGATCAGAAAAACCTCTTTTTTGATTCTTAATTGTAGGCACTAACATCCTATTTTTATGCCATCTTCTCATAGAGGTGAACCTGGCCTATTAAAGAGGACAGGACAAGCTCTGGCAAGTGCTACACCGAGTTACAAGGCTCAAGTCCGTAGGGACTGTGTCTCTTTCAAGAACCTACTCAACTAAATCAGACATAGGCCACAGCATCTGAAATAAAATATGTAGTCAAAAATCTAAACACTAGAATATAATGTTAATTTCAAAGAATCTCTGAAATCACTAGTAAAAAACTCAATTTGAGCAGCAATTCCCCTACAACATCCCAAATAATTGTTCTGGCCTCTGATGGCTAACTCATTACTTCTCTGAGGCATTTTTAAAAACATAGCTTTTAGGCACATTTTCATAATTTTGAGCAAAAAGATCTCTTCAAATTCCCTAGTGTTTGAAAGAGAACTGATACACCCCCTTCAGTCATTGTAAGATGCTAGGGAGTGAGCCCCTATATATGCTTATCATTCTAATCATCTCTTCTCAGTTCCAAGCTGCCTATGCAAAAATCCCCTTCTGGTACTTCCCATCACTCCCCTTCCCCATCTCATCTCCATTTACCTCAGCCCCTACCGATCCCTGATTCTCTATTCTGTGTCCCTAGAACTTATACCTATTTTCCTTCCTCTTATAGAATCCTGTTTCCACTTTTCTCCTCCTAAAACACTGCATGCCAGGCTCAATACACTTTTTCACATGCACTTCTTCTCCCAACATGTACTGGAAAGGCATAAAGAATATACATACTCCTTACTGCCATTTCCCCACTCCACCTTGCTGCCATCACTCAACTTTTTTTTTTTTTTGGGGGGGGGGGGAGGCAAGGCAATCAGGGTTGTGACTTGCCTGACTACAGGGCTGGTTCTCTACTCACTGAGTCACCTAGCTGCCCCTCAGTCAACCTTTCTTAATGTGACTATAAGCATCCCATCCAGATCCTTGCAAGTCATCTACAAGCCACTCTGTCATTCTCCATTCTTTCTCAAGCTATTCAATACTTGTTTCAGTCTTCTTCTAAAGCTTGAAACCCTGCCCTCACTGCCTCATCGAGGTCCATGCCCTCTAACTTCTTTCATCTCAGCCATACCCTTGATCACAAAGTTGCTCAAAACCATTACATCTTCATGTTCAAGAAATCTGAAAATTCCCCTGATCAGGTTATTTCATCTCTCCCTCTCTGCCTCACAATCAAACCTATTCTTGGTCTTCCCTGAGGCCTCCACTTCTACTCTACCCCTCCTTGACCTCACCTAAATTCTCCTTTAACCTTTTAATTACCTAGTTCAATTATTTACTGTACTCTGCCCTCTGGAGACTGTCCCAGCAATGGTCTTTCTTTACCAAGGCCCAGCCCTGGTTCACTCCTCTGCTGTCTACCTCTTCTGCTCCTATTCACTTGCTTCTTTTTATTCTTCCACGACTGACTCAAACTTTCTATAATGGCTGTTCCAAACCTTTTCTTCTCAAGCTTTTCTCATATGGAAGATATTGCTTCCACTTTTACTGAAAAAGACAGCCTTCTCATGAGTTCCCTGTTCTGTGTTTTAGACTTTAAAACCCCTCTACATCATCCTCCATTTAGCCACAAATAAAAGTGGTAGCCCATCCCTTGCCAAGGCCAACTCTAAGACATGGAAGCCATTCTGACTCCTCCAGAATAGCATTTGTCACCTGAGTCTTTCTCATTTAGTCTTCTCTTTTGGCTCCTTCAATACTCCACACAAAAATGCCGGTATCTACCCATCCTTAAAATACTTTCACTTCGGGGCAGCTAGGTGGCGCAGTGAGTAGAGCACCAGTCCTGGTGTCAGGAGGACCTGAGTTCAAATCCAGCCTCACACACTTGACAGGTACTAGCTGTGTGACCTTGGGCAAGTCACTTAATCCCAATTGCCCTGCCTTCCTCCCCTCAAAAAAAAAAAAACTTTCACTTGACCTCAGGCTACCATCCTTTCATTCTCCACCCTTTACAATAAATAAATCAATGCCTCTGGCCTCTATTTCAAATAGACTTCCCATTTACTTCAATTATTTTTTTCTCACATCACCACAGGAATGAAATTCTTTTGGAAAGGTTATCAATGCTCTCTTAATTGCTAAGTCCAGACAGTCTTTTTTTCTGTCCCTAAGCCCTTTCTTGACCTTAATTACACCTTGCCTCGAAGGATCCCTCCGGCTTCAAGGATGTTTATCAGTAAGACCTATTAACCATTCATGTCCTTTAATGCTCAGTCTTAGACACCTAGACTTGAATCACCTGGATGTCCTGTAGGACTCTCCAATTCAGCACACTTTAACAAATTATCTTCCCTCACAAATTTCCTTGCACATCTCCCTTTTATGTTAAAACTATCACCATTCTTTGATTAACTATCATCCTCAGCTCCTCCTGCTCCAAATTTTTTCCATTCCAATTACTTTATTCTACTTACACAATACCTCTCACATCTGTCTCTTTTTGTCCCCTAATACTGCCATGAACCTATTTCAGGCCTTCATCACCCTACCTGCACTATTCCATAAGCCTTCTAATTAATCTCCTTGCATATCTCCCCTCTCTTGAATACATTATCCACATAGCTGCCAAAATTATCTGTGACCATGTGTGACCATGTCACTCCCTGCTCAAAAATCTTTAGGGGATCTATAGTAGTGACACTAAGGTAAAGTTCAAACTCCTAAGCTTGGTATTTAAAGTTCTTCACCAAATGTCTCTAATATACCTTTTCGGACTTATTTTGCATTATTCTCCTTCACATACTGTATTTTATATATCCTGTAAACTAACATACTTGCCATTTGTGCAACTTGGCATTCTCATTCATGTCTCTGTTGTCCCCCATGACTAAAACATACTTCTTTCTTCATCTTTATTTCCAGGCTCAATTTAGCTACTACCTAAGCAGTCATTTCTGGCTCCCCTACCTATTAATGTTAGTTCCCTCCTCAAACTATATTCAGTGCCATTATCTATTTACATGTTGTATTCCCCTGGTAAAATATAACTGAAGACAAAAGCCTTTTAAAAAAAAAAAACAATACTATGCCTTCTACCTGGCAAAGGGTAGACCCTTAGTGAACAGAATTCTACCCATTCCTCCTAGCTATGCCCTCTGGGGCTACAAGAGTCTAATTCTTTGTTCCATATTTAATTTTTTAAAAATGCCTTCATACAAACACTTAACCAGCTGTAGTATCTTTCCTAAGTTTTCTGTCTCCAGCTTCCTGGTCTTTTTTAAAAAAAATTATCTGCATATAATCTTTTAAAAAAATCAATCTTCACAGTAAACATCACTAGTCAAGAAAACCTACTGTACTACTACCTAACATTTTCACCAATAATTGTCTAATAGCCTAATGTTGTAGACATTAAACCTCTCAAACTATAGTTAACAGTCGTGCCTATATTCCAAAAAGCAAAACTCCTCTAAAGAGTTCCTAAGTGTATTCAATTAATTATTAAACCAATATATTTCTTTTAAGGTTCTATTAATAGATGGTAAAATAAAGTCTGCCTCATGAAATCAAGTCAATTCAAGGGACCAAGAGGCATTCTAATACTCACAATTAAGAATGAACTTGATATCCAGGAAAGCTCTAGATCCTCCCCTTCTGGCCAATTCCCTGAAAAACAAGACCCTTAGAAGCAAATGGCTTTTTTTCTTTCTAAAAGATAACGTGGCCATTTATCTCAGAGATAGTTGTTTTGCATGTATTTATGGAATACTACAGCAACCAATGAAATCTGAAAGGAAAGGATTGTCTATTGTGTATTCTTTAAGAGTCAGCCTCCAAGTTAAGAAGACCTCAGAGAAGTAGCTTAAACTCTCAGTTCCAGTGCAACTAAAACCAAGTTGCAGAAAAGGTGCTAAATATACACCTGTAAAGTTCTTTACACCCATGAAATCACAGGACTAAAACATAGTGACAACTAGCTGCTCTGGCTATGTTCATCTCTCCAAATACCTACATAAAGGCACATTTCTTTAAACGTTTTTTAAATAGCTTTTTAAAAAAAAATCGAGAGTTAAATATTGTCCTTATTTCTCCATGAAGAAAATTAAGGTACGAAGATTGTCAAGTTGCTCCCCACCCCCTTTTTGAAGACCACAGACCTCCATAACAGGATCATAGACAAAATGAAGGTCCACAAAGAAGTAGTTTAGTTATATATAAGGAAACAAAACACACTGACCTAAGTTTTTTTTTTAAAACATATTTATCCTAACTTAATGCCCATCAACTGGGGAGAGGCTGAACAAGTTGTGGTATACGGATTTAATGGAATACTACTGTTCCATATGAAATGATGAGCAGGCAGATTTCAGAAAAACATGGACTTAACACGAACTGATGCTGAGTAAAGTAAGCAGAACCAGAACATTGTACACAGCAACACTGCTATGACCAACTTCGATAAACTTAGCTCTTCTCAGCAATGCAACGATCTAAGACAATTCCTAAATATTCATGAAGGAAAATGCTATCCACATCCAGAGAAAGAATTTCGCGTGGAATGAGAATGCAGATCGAAGCATACTATTTTCTCTTTTTCCTTTCTTGTGGTGTTTCCCTTTGGTTCTGCTTCTTCTTTCACAACATGACTAATGTGGAAAAATATTTAATATGATTGTACATATATACATGTATAGCCTATATCAGATTGCATGCCATCTTGGGGGGGCGCTGAGCTGGGGATGGAGGAGGAGAGGGAAAGAAAATTTATTACTCAAAATCTTATAAAAATCAATGTTGAAAACTAGAAATAAAAATAGCAGAAAGTGCAAATAACAAAGAAAGAACAAAAGTGGCAAGTGCTTACAAAAAATAATAATTTCATTATCTTGGTGGGGCTAGGAAAGAAATAAAGAAGGGGAGGAAGAAAAATTAGTCATCAAAAGAAAGGCAGATGGAGTTGCAAACTTCTGAAGTGTTAACTGGCTTGTTTTTCCAGTTCACTGTCCAGTGCAATAATAATCAGTTGCTTAACCATTGTTCCTATTAATAACAGCTGACTTTTATACAGTGCTTTAAGTTTTGTAAAGCCTTTACACACCCGACCTTCAGAACACTCTTGCAGATAGGTAATAGTGAGGATGTCCCCCATTTTAAAATGGGTCAGTTTCCGAGGCATAGATTCCTACTTTTTAAAAAGCAGTAGAGGGGTGTAGGGACCGGCACCACAGGTCTCACCTGAGAGAGACGTGGACTTCCCGACC
>CM053622.1:476545479-476565768 GCA_028646595.1 Phalanger gymnotis | reverse complement strand
TTGGCTCCGCCCCCTTGGCTGACTTCTTAGAGTGGTGATATGGTATAGTCATTCAGTATTGGAGATGGGAAGATTGATTTTTGGCATATAAATAATTTTTGGATGAAAAGTCATAATGTAACACATTTTAATTTCCTCTAATTTCTTTTGAGGTCATATTAAAGAATTCTTTATTCAAGGCCATATTAGGTGAAGGAATGGCTTTTTTTTTTTTTTTTTTACTGATTCCTGCATACTTTTCCTACTTTTTTTTCTTGCCTTGATGATCTTGAACATTGATTTAACTTTGTCCCTTTCCTTTTTATTTTTTAAATGGGAATAGCCATGTGCATTTGATTTGCTTTTTGAGGGATTGAAAGTCTCAAGAAAGGACAACTGCTGAATTAAAGATACAGTTTATCTAGTATGATGTGGAAGTTAAGGGATCTCTATTCAGTAGATAGAGGCGTCATCATCTTATTGACTAACACATTATACAAAATTATCAAGACTAATGATTTCAAAGTAATCAGTTTAGGAAGAGACCTTTTCTGTTGCCTCCTTTTCTTAACCATGCTCTAAGTAACTTAGCTGCTTAGTATATGGAAAGCAAAGAGAAGGCATCAGTGACATCTTCACTAGTATTCACTGGACGTATGTCATGATTTAGAATAGGAAGGGGCCCATATATAACTCATCTTTTAAAAAAAATTTTTTTATATGGTTTTGAAATTTGGAGAATTCTTTTAACTTTATTATTTCGCTCATTTTAATTATTTATTTTTAGTTTTTAGCATTCACTTTTATATGACTTTAGAACTAAATCCCCCCCATCCAATCTCCCCTCCCCAAAATAGCATGCAATCTGATATAGGCTATAGGTTATACATGTGCAATCAGATTAAACATATTTCCATGAGACATGTTGTGAAAGAAGAATCAGGGCAAAAGCGAAAAAACCATGAGAAAGGAAAAAAAAGAAAACGGTCTGCTTCAGTCTGTATTCAGGCTCTGTAGAAAGAACTCCGGATGTGAGCAGCATTTTCCATCATGAGTCTTTTGGAATTGTCTTAGATCATTGCTTTGCTGAGAAGAGCTAAGTCTAACAAAGTTGGTCATTGCACAGTGTTGCTCTTACTGTGTACAATGTTCTGCTTCTGCTCACTTTACTCGGCATCAGTTCATGTAAGCCTTTCCAGGGTTTTCTGAAATCTGACTGTCCACCATTTCTTATAGAACAAAAGCATTCCATTACATTCATAAACCACAACTTGTTGAGCCATTCCCCAATTGATGGGCACTCCCTCAATTTTCAATTCTTTGCCACCACAAAAAGAGCTGCTATGAATATTTTTGTGTATGTGGGTCCTTTTCCCTTTTTTATGATCTCTTTGGGATGCAAATCTAGTAGTGGTATTGCTGGGTCAAAGGGTATTCACAGTTTTATATCCCTTTGGGCATAGTTCCAAATTGCTCTCCAAAATGGTTGGATCAGTTCACAACTCTAACAACAATGCCTTAGTGTTCCAATTTTCTACATCTTCTCTAACATTTATCATTTCCTGTTTTGTCATATTAGCTAATCTGATAGGTGTGATGTGGTACCTCAGATAACTCATTTTTAAGATGGCAAATCAGGACTTAGGTCACTAAAGAAGTGACTTGACCAGGTCATGGAACTAGTAAATAGAGACCTAATTCTGCTTTTTGAACCCTTGGTGGAAAGTAATTGAGAAATGAACTAGGAGTTGCTGACACTGCCTCAATAGCCAATAGATATGAAGCTACTGCTACTGGTTTATCAATCATTTTTAGACTATAAAATTGCCATTTTTGTTTAAAAGGGGAATTTTGATGAGAGATGTTTCAGGAGAGTATATCCATGGATTATAGGTGAAATCTGGTAAAAAGCCTTTTTTTTTCTTTTAGGGAAAGAGAAATATAGTAACATTTCTCCTATTGGTCAGGTAAGGCCCCTGAGTACCCAAAATAGCAGCCACAGAGTCCCTGCAATAAAAGCTGATTAACAAAGAGGTGGCCCCTCTTTTTCTATTTACTCTTTCCTGACACAGTTGTAATCTTGATTAGATTTCTAAATTCACAACAAATTAGAGGTTGATGTATACTTGGTGAAACACTTTACAGCAGTGAGAAAGGACAACTTGAAAGATAAAACTTGTCTTATCCAATATAATATGGAGGTTCAGTTGGCAGGGGCATCATATTAACTAACACTATATATATACTATATATAGTTAGTGTATATATATATGTGTATATATGTATATATATACACTAATACTATATATATACTATATATAGTTAATATTATATATATACTAACACCGTATATATAAACTGATGTTTATAATTATGATCTTACATTATTAAGGAGAGCTTAATAATGCTTTGAAAGCTTTGAGAGCTTAGAAATTTGCTTCAACCTTGTCTTTTTATTGGTCAAGCAACCAAGGTCTAGACAGGTTAGGTAACTTGTCTGTGGTTACCTAGCTTGTTATTTATTCGACTGGGACCCCTTCTGATGCATATTATTAGTATTCTTTTTACTATTTATAGGCAGGTTCCTTGGAATTAATTAGGGGTGAGCCATCCTTTAGACAGCTGGATTTTAAGTCACCTGAGTATTTTCGTCTTTTTTAATCAGGCAAGCTAACGAAAGGCATTTCATACAGTGGTGTTCAGATCAAAACCCAGCTGTGGCTTGTTTTTTCATTGTGTGTAATTCTTGTCAGTGTCTTTTAAATTCTCCATATTGCCTGCCTAGCTAGGGGCTGTGTCAGTGCTGGCTTCTTCTTCTCAGGAGAAGCCAAGTAGCTGAGCATACACCCTCCTGAGGTGTTCTCCAAAACACCCTGGCCGTGGACCCAGAGCCTCCAGTTGTGCCAAAGGGAACCTAGGTGGCTTCTGCAACCTGTTTCTGAAGTCCACAAAGAACGTATTCTTTAGGCGGGAAGCATAAAATCGGCCATCAACTGCTTCTCTAGCCCCAATGAGGAGACAGTCATGTCATCATGTCAGCAGTCACAACACCTGAACACATCTCTGTCCATCTAGGAGTTTACAGCCCTACTTGTGGTATAATGCATGCTATATGACTCCCTCTCTGAAAATGAGAGACTTGGCAATCTGGCTACCAACTTCTTGGAAGGTTACTTTTCCCTAGACAGGTAGAGGAGGTTCAGAATCTCAGGGCACACAGTGCTGTGGGCATCCCACTCCCCAAAGACTGATACTGTGCTATGGAGGTGTTGTCCATCCTTAGGAACACTGGGTTGTCAGCCAGGCCCCGCATAGTTGGTGGTGAAGCCTGTTGGAAGGTGATCTAAGGTGAGGGAAATTGAGTCTTGGAAAAGAATGATCTTAAGACTCTGCAGGAGAAAAGTGTCCCTTTAAACAATAAAGCAGTGTTAGTGGTAGGAAGGGGAGACCTTTGGAGAACCTGAATCTCTGGATAGACAAGATGTGATACTATAGTTTCTGCTGTCGTCTGGCAATAGAAGGTGGCCAAGGTTTTTGTACCTTCCATGCTGGGAGGTTTGGCTAGCAATATGTAGGTTCCCTTAAAAATCTATAAGGTGTAACTAAAAAGTTAGGCAAAGAAGTTTTGTTACTCTGGTTAAATAGGAGTGATAGCGTGTGAAAGAAAGAGTACCAAAGTGGGACCTGAATTCTAGTTTCAACTCCACCCCATTACTAGCCATGTGATGTTGGGCAACATCCATGAGACTTAATTTTCCCATCTAGTAAATGGGGATAATGATTGTTGTGAGGATCCAATGAGATTGTGTTCAAGAGCAACAACACGCGGGGGTAATTAGTTATCACACTAGCAGTTTATGCCGCCCTTTATTCTTCAACTGCCCTCTTTAGGATCTGCCCCCTCAAGTTGATGTAAAATCATCCTTGTGAAAGGACCTTTGTGGGACTGGCACAAATACAGTATGAAATAAGTTTAACACAACCTCTAGCCCCTTAATAATGGATAAATCTCAATGTCAGGTGGGCACCAAAAGGAAGGAGGACATGTTTGCATGGTCGTTACCTGTGGTAAGAGTTGAGTCCATAGGTGACTGGATATTTTTACCTGTCTTTTAAATAAAAATTTTATAAAAAAAATTTAAAAAAAAATGAATTCTCCATATAGGCTTAATTGGAGACCCTTTTAAAAATTTTAGTAGTTCCTAGAGGCAAATGCAATGCTGGAAATGCCCTTTTTTCCATTCTGTGGCATGTTATGAAAGATTGGACAAGTACATAGGCTAGTCATTTAGCCCAGTATGTATTTTCATTGCTTTTTGGGTCACCTACAGTTTTAATTCTAAATTGAACTCAGTTCATTTATGGTGTTGGTGTTATTATGTTAAATGATAGTACTGTTTTCAGTTCTGGCTACCACATTTAGGAAAGACAAAATGGAGTGTGTGTCATGTCAAGAAGATAGAACATCCCATGTAAAGATTATTTGAAGGAACTGGGGATTGGGTTAGGGTAGCAAGAAATTATTTTAGTCTTAATGTATTTGAAAGGGATGTTACGTGAAAGGAAATTTGACTCGTTCTACCAAGTCTTGGCAGAACAGGCATCAGATTTAGACTTGATGAGAGAAAAAAAATTTGCTTCCTATTAAGTAGTCCAAAAGTGGGATGAACTTGTTTCTGCTTGAAGCTTTTTCACTAGAGATTTTCAAGCAGAGGTTAGATGCTGCTTTATTGGTGTGCTATAGAAGGAATCCTTGTTCATTGATTGAGCTAGATTCTAAAGAGGAAAAGTGGGTTACTGAGCAGTTGGGAGTCATTAAAAGCTCTATGCAGTTCCCCAAATTATTAAGTGCTTATGTTGTGCTAAGATTACAAAGAAAGGCAAAAAACAGTCACTGTCCTCAAGAAGTTTACATTCTAATGATGATGAAATAACATGTGAAGAATAGGTAGTGAGGCAAGCTGGGGTAGGAGGACAAGGAAAGGCAGAGGTTGTCATTTCAACACCTGAAGGAATCCACCCTCCACGGAAGAGGCAGAGGCTGAGGAGAGTATTCCAGGAACGAGGAAAAGTCAGAGTACAGGCAAAGAAATAGGGATGATGACTGGTTGTGTGGGAGTATCTGAAAGCAGGGCAGGGCTGATGGATGGTTGAGTGCTTGTAGGGAAATGAAGTGTATGAAGACGGGAAAGGGAGGAAGGGCCCAGGTTGTGAAAAGTTTAAATGCCAAATGCAAGGCTTTACATTTGATTCTGAGGTAATAGATAGCCACTGAAAAGTATAGAACAGTTAGAGTTAAAATGTATAAAATCACCTTGGCAGCTGGGTAGAAAAGACTTGAGGCAGGGAGAGTTCTTAGAAGTCTGTGGGCAATAGTTAAGGTGAGAAATGGCCTGAACTAGGATAGCGCCTATCAAAATAGAGACATATATGAGAGATGCTGTGCAAGTAGAAATGACAAGATTTGGCAAATAGATTGGGCATAGGCAGTGAGAATGAGGAGGTAAGGATGACACTGAGGTTATGAATCTGGATGACTGGCGTGTTGGCAGTACTCTTAACAGTAACTGGGAAGTTTCAAAGGGGGAATGGTGGGGGGGGGGGGGGAGAAGGGAGAAGATAATGAGTTGTATTTTGGACATGTTGAGTTTAGATGCCAGTGGTACATCCATTTGAAGATGTCCATTGGGCAGTTTGTGATGCAGTATGGAAACTTTGAAAAAGGCCAGGTATAGATTGAACTCATGAAACTTGATGGGATCACCAAGTGAGGAAATAGAGAAAAGAGGGCCCAGGACAGAGCCTTTGGGGAACATTCAAGGAAAATGGATGAAGATTAGCAATAGAGATTGAGAAGGAACTGAGATAAGGAAGACCAAGAGAATGCATTGTCACAGAAACCTATGCAGGATTGGATATCTCTAGGAGGAGGTGATCAACAGTGTCAAATACTGCAGAGGTCAAGAAAGATGAGAATTTAGAAAAATCCACTAGGTATTTTAAGAATTTGTATTTTTACCCTTAAACAATAAATAGAAGGGACATTTGTGCGCTCTCTCTCTCTCTATATATATATGTGTATAGATATATAGATATATAGATATATAGATATCTATAGATATATCTATATCTATACATATCTATATATATATAAAATAATACTAGAACAGAAAAACGATTACAAGTGAAACTCCAGGTATCTATTAACAAACACCTTATTTTTGTTTTAAAGAGTACAATAAAATCAACCTGTGGTTTTCAAAGCTGTTCTATTTGTCTGACCTGTTCTTCTGTCTCTCCACTTAAAAAAAAAAAAAGTTGCCTCAATGACCCTCTCATTTTTCTTGCTACCTTTAACCCTTCACTCCTTAACGTTGAAGGAGGAAAAAAGGTAAACCAAGCCATAATAACAAGTAATACATAGTCAAAACAAATCCCCACTTTGGCTCTGTCCAAAAACGTATTTCTTTGTACCTTGAGTTCTCTCTGACAAGAGGTATGGGTAGAAAGTGTAATCATTCCTCTGGAATTGTGGTTTGGTTATTTTCACTGATGAGAGTTTGTAAGTCTTTCAAAATTTTTTTTCTTTACAGTGTTATTGAATAAATTGTTCTGGTTTTTACTTCACTGCATCAATTCATAGAGATCTTCCCAGGTTTCTTGTACCATCTACACTTACTTCATTATTTTTTACAGCAAAATAATATTACATTCATATGCTAGATTAAGGTCTAGCCATTCCTCATTAGATGGGCAGCACATTAGTTTCTAGTTCTTTGTTAGAACAGAAAGGCTTGCTAGAAATGTTTTTATACATTTTGTAGTTGGTTTTTTTCTGTTTTGTTTGATCGTTTTGGAGCATAAAAGACAATCAGACTCATAATTTATTGTAGTTTCCTGTTAAAGAGAAGCCATTAGTTCAGAAATCCATTTTGGTCTCTGACCAGCAAATTAGACCAGGGTAACTCAAGCCAAAATGGTATGAATATGTTGGTTTGAGTAGAGAGGATTTAGTATTTCAAATGTGGATATTGATTTGTTAATGTGGAACTAGGGAGGGTGATTTTATGAAGCTTGGATATGAATTCTTGCCCATCTAGTCTGTAAAGGTTCAGATTTGATTTACCCTAAGTTTGATGTCAGAGGACTAGAGTTCAGGTAACTGGTTGTGCCGTTTATTTCTCAGTAACTTAACCTATCTGGTCCTGGTTTTTTGTTCATCTGTAAAACGAGGGATTGGGACTTGATGGCTTCTGAAGGCCCTTCCAGGCTCTTCTTTTAATGAGGATTGAAGGAAAGTATTTTGTTAACTCACAGAATCTTAGAGCTAGGAAGAATCTCAAAAGATCATCCAGACCAGCAGCCCTTAAATGAGACGTGAATCTTGTCTCTAGTGTTCTTGACAAAGACTTAAGACCTTCAGTGATTTGGATTCCCCATTTTATCTCACAATTCCTTCACTAACCAACCCATTCTATTTTTAAATAAAACTCAAGCTTTTCCCCTAACACTTCCTCTTTGTAATTTCAGTCCATTGGTTCCTGTTTAGCCATATAAGCGTTACTTGTTTTCTACTAATAATCATACAGAGATCTTGAAGAAAATTATCACGTCTACCCTCTGTCTTCTAGAGACAAAATAGTCTCATTATTTAAAACTCATTTGCACATGAAGTTATTTCTAGTTGCTTCACCATCCAGGTACCTATTTTCTGGATATATTACAGCTTGTCATTGTGCCTAATAAAATAAGCCCAGAGCATACTTCCCCTGATGTGATCTGGTGCAGGCCTAGTATCTCCTTCACCCGGGTCACTTTGCTTTTGTTAATGTAAGTTTCTTTGGGCAGTAGCATCTCACTGCAGATTCATTGACCTTGTAGTACACTAAAAATTCCCTAAACCTTTTTCACATTTAACCCCCCTCCCCCACCCCGCTATTCTCTCTTATCCTGTACTAAAAATGAATTGATTCTCTGAATGCAAGTAGAGGACTTTAAAGTTTAATAGGGGAAATTGTTTTGTCATAAGCTTTAGTCCAGAATTCTTTTTGTCTGTTCTTTGTAACTTCTACAGATAGCCTTTCCCAGTCCCACTTAATTCTAGTTCCTTCCCTCTGTTAATTATTTCTTATTCGTCTTGTATTTTTGTACATATTTCCTCTATTAGTTTGTGTGATAGAAGGCAGGGATTTCTTTGTATCCCCAGAGCTTAGCACAGTGTCTGGCATGTGTAGTAGGCATTTAATAAATGCTTATTTGACTGCGTGATGTATTTAGCTATCACTCCAAGCTTTGTGTTATCCCTGAATTTTTTAAGTATGTTATCTGTGCTTATATTCAAGTCAGGGCCCTGCAACTCTATCCTAGATACCTCCCTCCAAGGTTAACATATCTTTTAATGATTCTACAATCATGGAGTCTTGTCAATTAGCCACCTGAATCTATTTAATTGTGGTCAGCTTGTCCACATATTTTCATCTTGTGTACAAACTAGACCAGACCTGCACAACTTGGCAGTAGGTAGGGACCAAAATTAAAATAGGCTAAACTTCATCAGGTTGCAGTAGGTTGGACTAGAGACAGACTAACGATGGTTGGTCGCAGGTCACGGGACAAACAGGAGAGTGAGCAGTGGCTACCCTATGTTTTTCTATGGGCTTCCAGAGATCTTTTGGCCACCACATGTTGTGCAGGTCTGAACTAGACTATCAGATGTTTTGCTAAAATCCAGATAAACTATTTTGAACATTTTTCCAACCAGACTAGTAATGTTAAAAATGGAAATAATAGTGTCACTAAGACAAGTTGCAGTACGTTGGTACTTAGAATTTCTTCACTGGATGGTCCCTGTACCAGTAAAATCATAGGCTGCTTCTGTACACCATGGGCCCCCCCCCCCATTACAGACCTACTGGCTCTTTTTGCATCAGTTTTCAGTTCACTTCCCTCACTTTCACAGTGTTACATGGCATTATGAAGATCTCTGTTTTCATGCCTTTCCCCCACTTTCTCGTTAGAATCAATTGTGGCACTGGATGTTTGCTTTTGAGAATCTCTGATCTCTCTTCATCCAGCTTCCCTATTAACGTCTCAGCCATGTGATCCTACTTACCCTATTTCTGAACCCTGGTTCCTATCAGATCCAATGTTCTCTTCCTTGTCTCTAAGGAGCTCTAAAATAGATGCCCAGATACTTGAAAAATTCCCATTGCTGGTGTCTTGTCTTTTTGTCAGTATCTTATAATTTTTCTAGGTGATTGCTGTTCCTGCTGAGCCTTATATAAATGCTTGCTTGCCACTGCGTTCCTATCCTGGATTTCCCCAAGAGCTTAATCACTTCCTTTTAAGCAATAGGTAACCAAATTATTGTATTCCAATAATATGACATCCCGCCAAATTTCATTTGGAATAGTAGAGAGGATAATCAAAGGGGAAATGGGTAAACTGGATCCTTTGGAAGATACCCGCATATTTGAAACTATTGAATGAATTGGGGAGGCATTTATGGCCTCGAGAGAAATCTGCTAATAATCACACCTAGGAGGACAGAACAGTACTTTGGAATTTTATGAACTTTTATATTAGAGCAGGATATAATAATTAGAAAAATAGTTTTTTAAACATGCACTGAGATTAGCTATTGCTTTTATTCAAAACATGTGCTTAAATTTAGTCGATTGATTATTGTAGCTATGTCGCCTGGCTATGGTATATGTTTATTGAGTAAAATAGATTTGAACAATCATGTCTGTGGTGTTCTTATAATTTGAGAGACAAGCACCAATTGAGTGCTCCAGGTTACAAATGGTTATCAGGACTCAAGGAACCCTGTCTTGACTGAATCCAGATTGTTGCAAAGTATATAAAATAATTATATTTAGGGGAATAGTGGAGGTGCAGAGTTTTATTTAGTTTAAAATTAGGATATCAGTTGGTTTGAGAACTCTGGATTGATCGTATGTACTCTTTTGCCTTGCCTGGTACATTTGTTGATTCTGAATTCCATCAACCTTCATTCTGTAGTTAAATTGCTAATGACCCTTCTGAAGTGTCCAAATTCCTTCCCTTTTTTCCTGATGTTTAGTAGTTATAAATAGCTTGTTGCCTTCTAATCTGCAAGGCATGAGACAGTTTTAATTGTCTTAGGCTTTTTTGAGGTTATGTTGTGCCTCTTCTGCATGTGAGTAATTTAAGTATTTGTAGCAGTCATTCTTCTTGTCAGAGTTCATATGAAGTTAGTAGTGGAGGATGTTGGATATCGGACATGAAATACCTGATTTCCAATCTCACACTTTTGATGGCTTCTTGTTGATTCTGGGAGAGTCTGCACGTTTTCCTTGGTAAGATATTTTTTTCTGTTAAGCCTTCAGATTTGTTCAGTGCCATGCCTATGTACTACCAATTCCTTCAATTGTGGGTCTTTTTTTTTTTTTAAATTATCAGATAGCAACATAAACCTTGTATGCTGAGACACCGTTAATCCAGCTTGCTAGTGATTTGTCCTGATTGTAATGCCCTTTATTTTACTGGATTGTTGAGATTTAAGGATAATATAATGATTCTATTTATATTTTCCATAGAATTTAGGAGAAAATTCTTTTTATTGTGTGATTCTGCTGTGTACCTGTAAAATTTTGACATCCAAATGCTGGAGGAGGAGCAAATAGCTTATCAGTTAACAAGTATTTATTAAGCATTTGCCACATATTTTCTATCGTATTTAGGTACTTGGATGCAAGTACAAGGAGTGAAAAACCCTACTTGCAAGGAGCTTGCATTCCAACGGGGAGCAACATTAAGTACATATTCCCCAATAAATACAAAATAAATACAAAATACCTGGTAGCTTTCAAGGGAAGGCACTGTGAGTTGAGGGAATCAGGAAAAAATTCAGGTAGACAGTGGTGCTTGAACTGGGACTTGAAAGTAGAAAGGGATTGTGTGAGGGGGAGATGAGGAGGGAGCATGCATTTCAGGCATGGGAAACAGCCAACTGTAAAGGTATGGAGATGAGAGGGATGGAGTATTACAGGTGGAGAACAGAGAAAAGGTCCTTCTTGAGTACATTGCAGAGCAGACAAGGGGAATGCTATCCAGTGAGATTGGAAAGATTAATTTAGGGCCCAGTTGTGAGGATCTTTGAAAGTTAAACAAGAATTTATGTTTGATTCTAGAGGGCAATAGGAAGCTCTCCTGGAGCTTACTGAGTGATACAGCAGATTTGGACTTACTGAAAATTGCTTTAGCTTCAGTGTGGAATATGGCTTGAAGTGGTGAGTCACATCAGGAAGACTAATTAAGAAGGCTGATGCAATAGTCCAGGTAAGAGGTGATGATGAAGGCCTGAACTAAGGTGGTGGCTCTGTGAGAAGAAAGAAACAGCAAGATTAGGCAACCGATTGGGTGGTGTGTAGGATGATGAAGAGGAAGGAATTGCGGAAGAGTATAATAATATAATTTTTTAAAACTTTTATTAAAAGTTTTAAACAATGATTTGCATCTTGTTTAGCTTCAAAGGTCAAGATTGATTTTATTTTACGCAAATTTTACTTCAACCTCAGGCTTAGTAGAGTTCAAACCTGTTTCAAATTATGCAAAGAAAACAACTAAAAAAAACCTTATATATCCATCTGTACCCTTTGATCCAGAGATCCCATGACTAGCCATTTACCTAAAAGACAGCAAAGACTGAGAGAAAGATCCCCTCATATAGGCCAAAATATTTATGGTAGCAAAGAACAAGAAAAAAATAGCTAAGCAAATTGAGGTGCATAGAATCTTTGGTTCATAGAGCTAAGAGTTGGAAGGGATCTCAAAGGCTGTGTAGTCCAAACCCCCCTCATTTTACAGATGAAGAAACTGAGGTACAGGGAAGTTAAGTGATTTTTCCCAAGGTCATATGAATGTAATGTAACATTATTTAATTGTAAGAAATGATAAATAAGAAATTAGAGAAGGATGGAAAGATTTAATATGAACTTAATACAGAATGAAATAAGGAAAACCAGGGAAACTATACAGCATGACTACAACAATGTAAATGGAAGAACAAATAAAACCGAATGTTGTATACTTATAATGATCAAATTTATCCCAGAAAGACAGGAAAAAAGGCATTCCCTTTTCCTTCCCCTTTCTTTGCAGAAAAGGAGGACTATGCATGGAACATTGCATATTTTATTAGACTGGATGTGTGCAGTTAGTTTTGCTGAGCTATTCCTCTCCTCCCAAGCCCTGCCTCTTCATTTGATGTAATTTACCCTTTTCTGCTACCTCCTTATCTCTTTTCCCAGAACTCTCTCTTTACATCTCTTAATTTTGTTTTTTATCATTATATCAGTTATTTTATGCTGACACCCACAGTCTATGTGTATGCCTTTCAGTTGTCATAATAACTGTACTGTTCTCAAGATTGACATACATATATATATACACACACACATATATAAAACATAATATATATATATACACATATATAAAACATAAAATGATAGAATTCTATATAAAGATGTAAACAGTTTGCCCTTATTGATTAACAAGGTTTGTGGGTTTTTTCCCCCTTGCTTACCTTTTTCTGTCTCTCTTGAGTTTTGTGTTTGAAGATCAAATTTTCCATTGAGTTCTGGCCTTTTCATCAGGAAGGTCTGGAATTCCCTTATTTTGTTGAATGTCCATCTCCCTGCCTGAAAAATTACACTCAATTTTGCTGGGTAGTTGATCTTTGGTGGAGTCCAAGCTCCTTTGCCCTTCGGAATATCATGTTCCAATTTCTCCTGTCATTTAATGTAGAGGCTGAAAGATCCTGCATGATCCTGACTGTAGTTCCACAATATTTGAATTGTTTCTTTTTGGCTGCTTGCAGTATTTTCTCCTTGACTTTGTAATTCTGAAATTTGGCTGTGATATTTCTTGGAGTTTTCAATTTGGGATCTCTTTTCAGGGGGTGATTAGTGGATTCTTTCAATGACTGTTTTCCCCTCTGTTTCTAGGACCAGGCAGTTATCTTTGGTAATTTCTTCGAAGATACTGTCTAGGCTCTTTTAGCCATTCCCCAAATGATGAGCATCCTCTTGATTTCCAATTCTTTGCCACCACAAAAAGAGCTGCTATAAATATTTTTGTACGTACGGGTCCATTTCCCACATGTATGATTTCTTTGGGATACAGCCCTGGAAGTGGTATTGCTGGGTTAGAGGGTATGCACGTTTTTATAGCTTTAAGTAAATTTTTTTTTTTAACCATTTAGAGGACCTGGGTATACTCAAATACCTATCAGCCACCTTACAAAATAGGATTTAGGTCTATCCTGCCAAAAGAATTGCTGAGCTTTGCCTCTTAATGTTCTGCCACTACTTTTTCACTTTTAATATCAAAGATACTCATTAAGATGTTTATTTAGTTTTGGAGATACTCAAGAAGACACTGAAGTAGTTTTGAGTCTCTGTTGAGAATTTTTCAGTCAGTTTTGAAGTTTTCCTTGAAGACCTCTTTTGAAATGAGTGAGTTGGGGTTTTACTCTCCAGAAATGGTGGGAAATAGGACCTGAGGAAAATACTATTTTTGAAAACTAGGGTTTGATCAAGTAAGTAACTTTTCAGCCAAGTCCATGTGTATGCTCATATAGTTAGGCTGTAATGCTAATTTTCTTCAATTATTTTCTTCCAAGGATTTAAAACCACATTATTTTATTTGTATACTGAGACTTAGTTTGAGTATTATTATCTCAAACAGGAATGTTTTGTTTGAATGTATGACTTTAAAATACATGCATTCTGAGTTTATTGTCATTGGGCTGAACTTTTTCCACAGAGTGAGCTATGTGTGTCTTCAACTCGATAAGCATTAGTGGGCGAACAGATTCCTATTCCATAATCTAGTTCTACCTTCAGCATTATAAAATATCTTGCCAAAAAGCAGATTTCACTCTAGAATCTAGGGGTGGAGAAGGTTACCAATTTTAACAAAAATCCACTTGAAGGGTTAAGTTTTTGCTTTTTTTAGTTGTTAGTATCCTTTTCTTTTTCCTGACTTTCAGGGAAATTTTTAAATTTTTTCTTACCTTATTTTTCTTATCACTTTAGCTTTTGCTTTTACATTACCTTAATTATTTAATGTCACCTTTCTCCGCCCTAAGCAATCCCTTGTATTAAAGATTTAAAAGGAAAGAGAAGGGAGAAGAGTAGTTGAGTAAAACCAATGGGCTCTTCAACTATGTGTACGTGCAATAAATGTTCTATATTCAAAGCTTTTAATATTCCATACTCAAAGCTTACATCTTCTGCAAAGGAAGGGAGGTGCACTTTCTCCATTGTTAGTAATTTTAATATTGATATTACTATTGAAATAATTGATAACTTTTTTCAGTTTTCATTACTATATATGGTGTATATATAATATAGCCATATATGTATATATACATGTGTTTATGTATATATACATGCATTATATATGTACACACATACATACATGCACACATACATCTACATAGCAAGTTTATAAGTGGAAAAGATGGTTAGCCACCAGTCAGTTTATTTTTTCCTAGAGTTGATAGATTGACCTGGGAACTAAAATTAATTACAGCTGTTGTAAATAATGGCTGCAGTAATATAAGAGCTTATATTTCTTATAGCACTTTATATCTCCCTTTAAGGTTTGCAAAGCACTTGACATTTGTGAACTCATAGGCATGGCAAAACCTAAGTATAGGTTCATGCCCCACTAGAATTCTTTTTAACAGAGGGGTAAGGGAAGCCTTTGTCAGTTTTTCATTTGAGGGTTCAGAATTTGCTTTATTCAAAAGACATCAGGCCACCATGGAAAGTAGATTATATTTGGGGTTAGGAGAACTGAGTTCAGATCCCAGTTCCACCACTTAGTTTACTGGATAATGACACTGGTAAAATTACTTTCCTTTTCTGTTAAAAAGAAGAGGTTGGATTACTAATGTGGAAATATGTTTAATATAATTGCACATGTATAACCTATATCTTGGGGAGGGGAAGAAGGGAGAGAGAATTTGGAACTCAAAATCTTATAAAAATAAATGTTGAAAACTATCTTTACCTATAACTGGAAAAATAAAATACTGTTTACAAAAGAATAATAAAATAAATGAAGGGGATTGGACTATGTGACCTGAGATTATTTCTAGCTCTAAATCTTAGATCCTACCTATGTGTGTATATACTGTGGAAAAAAGGAATGACAGATGAAACTTGGATTCAGAAGTGAAAAGCCAAAGGGAATAAGATGATTTACTGCACTTACTACATCTCACTAAGGCAATAAAAAGGTGTCTTCTTTTTTTAAAGTTGGAAGATTTGTTTCTGTAAATGTAGTTAATTATGCTTACTGTTTTAAGTGTCAGGTTTTTGTATTGAGATAAAATCAGATTTTGTAGCTTGATTAAACTATTCATTGTCTTAATACAATTTATGTCATTTCTTTTTCATTTGAGTCCCATTATATTTAATGATCCAAGGCCTTGGCAAAACCTAGTAGCTTTTTAAAGTCATCCAGTAATACGTCGGTTCTCTTATTGAGAAAGTAAAGTGTCTCAGATGCATTAATTAATTTATTTAAATCTTTCTCTCCTCTCTAGTTCATAATTGGCACAATGGAAGAAGCTGGATTTTGTGGCATAGGTGTAAAATCTGACATGTTAAGCAGTGCTCAGCGAAATGATATTCTGCAACATCAGGAATCTCATTGCCGTGGTTCAAATAGCAAAAAATCATTGGAGGAGGTTGAAGAGAGTAACTTTTTAACCAAGAATAGAAATTTAGTCAGCACAGCATATTGCACACGAGAATCAAGAGAGGAAACACCTGGTCGAGAAGCTCGGACAGATCCACCGGATGGTCAGCAAGATATAGAGGGTGACAAAAACAAAGAAAAAACTTTAGGTAATTGTTTTGGCAAGTCCAATTGTTTGGACTTGATCTCCATTTCCAGTGTTTAACTAAATTATTTTCTAATGACTTGTCTTTGTAATATAACCAGATATCTGAGTATCACCAGTATGACAGTCTTTGGTCAGGTCATTCTACTTGTCTTACAGACAAATATGTCATAGATTAGCATCGGCATATGTGAATTTGAAAGGAATTGATGTATTAAACTAGATTCAAATAGCTACAACAGATCGTCCCTTTTTCTTTTGAAATGTAACCCAACACAATAGGCCCAGGCAACTTTTACTACACGCGTGCAAAAGTATCGTACACTACAGATGAAGTTTCTTGTTTGTAGTGGGCAAATCTAAAATGGACAAACCTAGTATCTTCAGTAAATTAGAGGTAGGTTGTTGAAATGGCCCTAAAGTATTCATATATTACCCATGATAATGAAGAATGGAGTAATATGAACACTGTTGTAAAAATGATGGTATAATATTTGAAATGAATGAAATTTTATACTCATCACTTGAAATGGTTGGCCTCCACTGCTTAATGTTCTTTCTGCAACTCTTATGCTTACTATTCTTTCCAAAACAAAATTTATAAGCATTGTCTCCTTTCTAGTGCCCTACTGTACTAAAAATTATCAAAAAATAAAGATAAAACTTGTAATTATTATCTTAAAACTTAATTATTTTATGCTTTTATACTCAAGGTATAATACAGTAAAGGTTTGAGATAAACATTATAAGTATAAATGAAGTTCAGGATTACATTTTCTGAGCTTTTTGTATTTGATATTTCCAATAACATGCGATATTTAAGCTTATCGTTTTCATTTTATTTGTATTGGCCAGTTCGTAGATCAGAGAGGAGTTGCCAATTAAAATTTCATTTAATGATAATAATTACAATAGCATTTATGTAGTTCCTGGCACCATGCTAAACATTTGACAGATATTCTCACATTTGATATTTACATCAACCTTGGAGTAGGGAGGTACTATTACTATCCCCATTTTACAGTTAAGGCAACTAAGGCAGACAGGTTAAATGACTTCTACAGGGTTACACATCTATTAAGTGTCTGAGGACAGATTTGAATTCTATTTTGATTTGGGTAGGAACTGTTCGTTAAATGTCGAATCTGGGCATAAGAGTTTGTTGTTTCGATTTATTATTGGTGTTGCAGGGAGATTAAACTATATTCTCTGACTAGCTGAGACTCTTCTTATGCTTTTATATGTGGTACTTGGTTCGGTAGCTTTTCTTTGATTTTCCTTGTGTCTTGTATAAAGTGTTATATTGAGTACTTACATCAAGTTTTACGAAGGTAAATGGATTTTTTTTTGTGTTCACTTGTGTGGTCTTGCTTTGAAATTTAAGAAGTACCAAACTAGTAGGATTAGGTGGATAAATTCTGAATTACATGCCTATAATGTTTAAGGATGAAAAATTTTTCTTAATTTTAGGAATTTGAATTGTCTCTAATTTCTATATACAATAATAAAATCAAACTCACTAGGGGCAGCTAGATGGCGCAGTGAGTAGAGCACCGGCCCTTGAGTCAGGAGGTCCTGAGTTCATATTTGATCTCAGACACTTGAACTAGCTGTCTGACCTTGGGCAAGTCACTTAACCCCAATTGCCCTGCCAAAAACAACAACAAAAAAAATCAAACTCACTGTATAGTAAGTATCAGTTGCATATAGAATATCTTTTGGTGTGCTGTGACATCCAGACATTCTTTCTAATATTCATTGGCTTCATTTTATTCTTTCTATCAGGAAAAGAAGTTTTGTTGTTGATGCAAGCCTTAAATACTCTTTCAACTCCGGAAGAAAAACTGGCAGCCCTTTGTAAGAAATATGCCGATCTGGTGAGTAGTGTTCATCTATGGGGAAAACAAAATGTGCCAAAATGTGTAGTCAGTTTAAAAATTCTGCATGAATTAGTCTTGAACCTAAAATTTTCCTGGACTCGGAGTGGGGAATTTGAAGAGGATTGGTTTCTCTGACCTTATTTGATTGCATAACTAATTTTAGAAGGTATAGATTAGAGAATTTCCAAAATGAAGGCAGTTTTCTCAGGTAGTACCAAATTTGTAATGGCTTGGATAATAGTGTGTCAAAAGGCAACTCGTCATTTATCTGTTACGTTTTCTGTAAATGATTCTAGAGCAGTATTAGGTAGAGTGGAGTGTTCAGACAATTTGGATGGAAGCACATACTGAAGAAGGTAGAATATTTGGTGAAACAGGACTGTTGTGCCACCCTGACAGTAAACTAAACATGCGAAGGTAACATTAGGATACTGGATGGTGCCTTCAGTGTTCCCACTGTTTTTTTGTGAAGGAAATTGACCTAGAAAGCATAAGGTCATTCTAGGCCTCATTTAGTTCACTTGGGAGCCTCATGTTTTCGGAAACGCAAAAGCTAAGAACAGTTTGCTTTGACATTAGCTACCTGGAAATCCTGCTATTTCTATGTGAAAATGATAAAGGATATTAAATGTTAGGGCAACATTTAATTATAACAGCTACCAATCTATTGTATTGTACTGCCCTTGACTTTCCAAAAATATTTACGCAATCATTGATTAAGTTATTTTGATTTCTTGTTCCATTATTAACCTAAATATTTAATTAATGATTGCCTCATAGAAATGAGTCTTGTCTTTTTGTTACAGGAGATGAAAACTTTTTTATATTTACTTGAGTAAGGTTTCCTCTGCTATTGTAACATTATTTGGGAATAGTCTAAACAGGAAGTTTTAAAAGCTACAAGATCTTTTGTTGTTTTTATCCTTACAAATATGCATTTCTGTAAAATAGCTTCTTTTGGGCTCAGAAAATACTTAAACACAAATTCCCTATCAGTCTCAGTCATGAAATTATGCAAAAGTTTGTCACTTCATTCCTAGTCCTAAAATGTGATAATTCCTCATAGGATGTAGAGCTGTGCATCTGTCACCTTGCCAGCTTTCTCCTCAGTAAAACAAACCAAACAACAACAAAAGCAGAACCTAAAACTTAGAGCCTGTATTGCCTAAACCTCTCATTTTGCATATGCTTTGCCCAAGATCATGTAGTACTAACTAGTCAAGGGGGATTTGAACCTAACTCTCTTAAATTGAGTATTTTTCTGCTACCCTGTACTACCTGCATATTATGCCCCGTTGACCCATCCACACAGAACAGTTAACTTTCTCTCTTAGTTGTAATTTTGGAGGCCATTTTAGATAAACTGCTTTGTATGCATGAATATATTGATTCTCGAAAAGGCTGCTCGATTGACTGCTGCTCTTTAAAAAAGAACATTAGAAAAATGTTGTCATTATTGCTTTTTTTTCTGAGACTCTTCACTTTTTTACATCATAGTTAAAAAACAAAAGTAGGAACAGATCCTGAGTAGAAAGAAGTGGAGTAAAAATCTAGAACTGGGAGGGACAGTATTAGAGATTAACTGCTTTTCATGTTTGTGTCCATATGCCCCTCACCCTCCCTGCAGAGATAAGGAATTCAACCATCACTAGTTAAATGATACAGATAGAATTGTAACTAGTCTTCTGATTCCTAGTGCTGTGTCTTTTCTTTTATACCATGTTACTATACTCAAAGCAGGGAGAGAGAATTTGGAAGCAGATGTGGTATTGATTATATGAAACTATTAAATATTTAAAATGTTGGTAAAATATTTAAATAAAACATCATGCTGTATAATTTTTCTCTTCTTATGGATTTCATGGCATATGCTCATTCCCTTACCATAACTGACTTGTTCTTCTTATACTTAATAAAATATAAGATACTTCTTAATTTCAGCTGGAGGAGAGTAGGAATGTTCAGAAGCAGATGAAGATTCTTCAGAAGAAGCAAGCCCAGATTGTGAAAGAAAAGGTCCACTTGCAGAGTGAGCACAGTAAGGCTATTCTAGCTCGAAGTAAATTGGAGTCTCTCTGCCGGGAACTTCAGCGTCATAATAAGACATTGAAGGTGAGTTTTGTTATTTTTGTAGTCAAGGTCATAAGACTATGTTTACTTAGTCTATGAGTGTCATAGGAGCTACTAACTAGGAAGGCAAGCTGCTTAATGGTTTTTAGTTTTAATGAAGACTGTTAGTTGACTGACAAGTACAAGCATACTTAGTGTTCTTACATCAACTTCTGAAAAGATGATTGTAATCTTTTTGTTTTTTTTTAAAAACTTTTTTATTTAATATGTTTAGTTTTCAGCATTGATTTTCACAAGTTTGAATTACATATTTTCTCCCCATTTCTACCTTCCCCCCCACTCCAAGATGGTTGGAGTGGTATATTCTGGTTGCCCTGTTACCCAGTCTGCCCTCCCATCTGTCACCTCACTCCCCTCCCATCCCCTTTTCCCTTCCTTTCTTGTAGGGCAAGATAAATT
>CM053622.1:476526586-476544979 GCA_028646595.1 Phalanger gymnotis | reverse complement strand
CAAATCCTTTTTGAGCTCTTCCATGGCCCAAGACCAGTTCATGTTTTTCTTGGAGGCTTTTGTTGCAGGCTCTTTGACTTTGTCGACTTCTTCTGACTGTATGTTTTGGTCTTCTTTGTCACCAAAGAAAGGTTCTAGAGTCTGAGACTGAATCTGGGTGCATTTTCACTGCCTGGCCATGTTCCCAGACATCTTACTTGACCCTTGAGTTTTTCAGCGGGGTGTGACTGCTTGTAAAGAGTTCCATGTTCCAAGCTGGGGGGGATGTGCCAGCTTTGCCACACCAGCACTCCTCCTTCCCCGAGAACCCCCAACCAGGACTGCACTTAGATCTTCAGCAGGGTGTTCACTCCTGCTCTGATCTGCCACTTCATCCCTCCCACAAGGTGGGCCTGGGGCCAGAAGCAACTGCAGCTGTAGTTCTGTAGCTGCCCCACCTCCACGTCCCTGGGCCCATGGCCCAACTGCAAACTCTATCCCAGTCCCCAGAAGCTTCTTCCACTAACCTCTTCTGTTGTTCTTGGTGTTCGTGGGTTGAGAGGTCTGGTAACTGCCACAGCTCACTGATTCAGGACGCTAGGGCACGCTCTCCCTGGCTCCTGGTCTTGTAGGTCCGCGCCACCATGTTGGGCTCTGCTCCACTCATGTTTGCTCCTCTCTGCTCCCAGTTCTATGCAGGATAGACCTTACTCAGAGACCATCCAGGCTGTCCTGGGCTAGAGTCCTGCTTCCCTATTCTATTTTGTGGGTTCTGCAGTTCTAGAATTGGTTCAGAGCCATTTTTTATAGGTTTTTGGAGGGACTTGGCGGGGAGCTAACACCTGCTTTCCAGCCACCATCTTAGCTCTGCATGCCACGCCCCCCCCTCCCCCCCCATTTTAATGTTGTCATCTTAATGAGACTATTTTATGACAGTTGAGACAATAATAGGTTTTCTATTGTGTTTGGGTAATATTCTCCTGGATTATAGCAGTAAGTGTTTATTACTTGAATCTAGTAGACAATTCACTTCTATTATATTCAGAAAATTCTTATGTAGAAGCTTTAAGGGAAGCAAAGGAAGTAAAGTTCTAAAGTATTAGGGAATATAAGAGATCAGAGAGCTATGGAGTTTATTGAGCAGGATACTGACTTGGCCTGTGCTTTAGGAAAATTACTTTGGCAGCTATGTGGAAGATGGCTTTGAGAGGGGAGAGACTTGACAGGTAAACCAGTTGTTGTAGTCCAGGTGAGAGGTGATGAAGAGACTGAATTAGAGGCAATCTGATGTTACCAAGTTAGAATCACCAAGACTTGGCAAATGGATTGGTGATGTGGCTTGAATAAGAGAGTGTTCTTCAAGCCTGGGTGAATAGAAAGATAATGGTGTCCTCAATAATAATACACATATTTGTTAGAGAGGTGAGTTGGGGAAATGGGAGTTCTCTTGCTTTTTTTTTTTTTTTTAGTTTTTCTCATCTCCATTTTTCCAATCCATCCTTCACATAGCTGTCAGAATAATCTTCCTAAAATGCAACCATGTCTGAAACCTTCAGTGGCACTTTGTTCTAGGAATAAAATTTCAGTTTGGCATTTAAAACCATATATAATTTGGCACTAACCTATCTTTCCAGAATCGTTTTATTTTCTTTCCTTTCATTCACTGTTTCAACCAAACTGATCTATTTACGTGTTCTTAGATCTCAACATTCCATCCCTTGTCCTGTGACTGGAATGCACTTGCTTTTTAAAAACTTTGTGGTGAAGGGCAAGATTCTTAATTGTGCCTTTCATCCTCTCTATGAGGCATTGTTGGTACCATGAGGAATCCCTGGTTACCTCACCGTAGTCTCGATTTTTCGTCCTCAGTTTATCATAAGAGTTAGAATTGGACCTTAAAGGTCATCTAGCTCAGTGATGTCAAAATCAAATAGAATTCAGGACCCCTAAACTGTACATAAGGATCCCTATAGATTGCACATCAAGTTAGAAAACCACATATCTTTATTCTTTTTAAAAATTTGTTTTGTTAAATATTTCCCAATTACGTTTTAATCTGACTTGGGTCACACTCAGAAGCGTTGTGGGCCATGTGTTTGACACCTCTGGTCTAGATCAATCGCCACATTTTTATAGATGAAGTAACAAGTCTAGAGAAGTTGTGACTTTCTCTACACAGGTGAGAGTAGTGGAGCCTAGATTCAAACTGGTCCTCTTGACTTCTAACCCAGAGACCTCTTTCCATTATTGTAAGGTACTTGTCAGCTAGTTCCTTGCCAGCCAGCAGGTAAAGTTTACATGTGAGTAGAATGTAGGCTCCTTGTGGGGAGGGGCAGTTCTTTTTTGGTTGTGTTTTGTTTACCCATTGCCTACCAGGGTCTCAAATAGTGCTGTACATAAAGAACCTTAATGTTTGTTGAGTTGAATAGAATCCCGTGGCTCCAAGCCTCCCTGTAATCAGCTTGGGGTAAGGAAATGGATGGTAGTGCCTAGGGAAAGAAAAGACGAACTAAAATGTGACCTCAGTTTCGTGAAAAGAACTACCCATAATCAGACCATCTTCAAAAGTTTTTGAAGTGTCATTTTTCTTTTTTACATTTGTTTTCTTTGGCTGCAAGTGAAAAAAAAATAAGTAGGTAGAAAGCATGATGGTCTAGAATAAAAATGAATGTAAGAAATTGTAATTCATTCTAATCGTATAGATAATTTTTATACTTATTTTCTAATCCACTATTCAAAATACACCATATTTAATCTCACTATGGTTCCTAGTATACGGTGTTGGAAATGGTAATTTTAAAATTAAAGCATGTTACCGAAAACGCTGTGGTCATATTTTTGTCTCTTGATTCTTTTGTCTCTTGATTCATCATCACCAAGTTGGTTTCAAATTAGGTTTTATGGTCATGCTATTATCATGATACCCTATACAACTAATTTAATTGGTCCTTGGAAAACCCAGCATTGAATGAAACAGTATTGGAGAGGAGAGGTAGTGCCATAGGAAAAAATGGGTGATTGGCTGCTGTTATAACATGCTTTTGCAACTTTATGATGGAGTTTGGGATATAACGTGTTAATGATATGATTGTGGTTAGGGTAAGTATCGGTGGTACAGTAGATAGGGAGCTGGCCTCAAAGCCCGAGTTCAGGTTTAGCCTCCAATGTGTACTTGGCTGCATGACCCTGGGCAAGGCATTTAAGCTCTTAAGGCTGTAGTCAACTCTTTTCAAGACTATAAATTGGAGAGAAAGTAACAGTCCAAATTGGTGAGAGGAATTTCCTTACCTGGAAGTTCCCTTCTACCAATGACATTACAAGTCAATAGTGTTTCTCTGTAAAGCCAGTTTATGTGAAGTACACCTGAATTCATTTTTGTTCATATTGATACGGAATGTGTATCTTGGCAGATACTGAAAAGTTCTTTTAAATTAAAACAATCCTTCACCCTCCTGTCATAGTTGTCTCCTGGGAGACTAGACGAGGTTCAGTCAGATAAGAAAAATGCTTGATCTTCCAGGTCTTCATAGTTGTCATATTCATAAAGTCAAATGTAAGTATTCTGTAGCAGATTGCATTTATTACCTAGAGTGGTCTTAGCTGTTTGGTTAAAGTGTTAACTTTTTACAATATGTTCCCTCTCTGTTTTAGTTAGGATCAAAATGAAATGTTTAATGTGGGGGTTTCTTATCAATAAGCATACATACTATTAATTAAAAAAAACCTCTTTTGGACATAAAGGAAGAAAATATGCAGCAAGCACGAGAAGAAGAAGAAAGACGCAAAGAAGCAACTGCACATTTCCAAATTACTTTAAATGAAATTCAAGCTCAGTTGGAACAGCATGACGTTCATAATGCTAAACTTCGACAAGAAAACATTGAATTGGGAGAGAAATTGAAAAAACTTATTGAACAATATGCATTGCGGGAAGAGGTAAATGAGTTCTAGTTGATGAGATAATATATCTCAGAGGGAAACACTGGTACTTAAAATGTGATTTTAAGCCACTGAAATTTTGTAAACAGTACATACATAATATCTATACTATATGCTTAACAGGTAACAAAGTAGTAAGAAAGGAGTGCAGCTATGTTAATGGAATTAAAATAATTTGTGAATAGGTGGTCTAGGACTTGTTTGGAACTGGGGTTTGTGGACTAGCTTTTTAAAAGTGAGATGTAGTTCTCCAGGTCTCACATCATTGCTTATTCAGCTTTCATGTATAAATATTGCTTATAGTGTAGAAATTGTTTGCCCAAACTAATAGAGGTTTGCTAAGTCTCTAGGATGGACTCTACTTTCCATTTAGATTTTTCTACTTTATTTTAATTTGACCTTTTTCCTCCTTTTCTCCAATATTACAAAGACAAGATATCAACATCTATTTTGTCTAATGTGTCACATCCATTGAAATAATGAGTTAAAGAAGTACAAATCTCGGGAGTGGCAAGGGGCCCTTTTTTAACTTTGTCCTTAGCCACTCACATTCTTGCTACAGTAGGCAGTGATAGATAAGACAAAGTCCAAGGGAGAGGCCGAGAAAAGTTTTCTATGGTAGGATACTTAACTGGGCTGGTTGTTTTGGTATTCAGCTTTCCAAAGTTCTGCAGTTATGCTTTTAGAAGTTTCAGGTTTATGGCTTTTGTATTTTTTAAAAATTTTATATCCTCATTAAAATACCTGATGATAAATGTAATTCTGAAGGGGTTAAACTGCAAAAATAAAATTGTATGTTACACTTTGAGTACAATCTCTTGAAATCTGATAATATTTAATGCTATTATTGTCTTCTAATTTTTATTTAGATTTTCTCATTTTATGACATAAAAGAATGGTATGGTTGATTTCAATCACTGTAAGGAAATTGAAAAATTTCACAAAGTGTTGTTATTGGCATGTATATATCAGAGTCAACTATTATAATCTGTTCTAAATGTTAATAGTTGAAAAGAAATTTTCTCTGATGTACTTAATCTACTTTATTTTGGACGTTATTCAGGGATAGCATTACCAATTTGTTATTGGTTCAGTTATTTGCAGTTACATAAATAGTTCCTCTGTAATGTTTACTCAGTAATAAATCAGGTTAAGTGTCATCACAGCATTTCTAAGGCTTTCATGAGACATTGTGCTCACATTTATAAAGCATAATATAACTATGCTGTTAGGCATAATAAACTATTTTAATACCATAGTATAGAATGGTTATTAAGATGTTTGGAAAGTTTAGCAGAGAATGAAAAACATCCATAGCTTGCCCTAGATATAAGAATTCGCGTCACTTTTTCATTTCTTCCAGATCCATGCCTTCCCAGATACAGTCTGAGACTAATTTTAATTAAGTGTAAAAGCAGGCAATCCAAGGACTGACAGTGCTCCATCTTCTGACTTTGCCTTCTCTACTAGTACCAAAAACTGTTGTACCACTTCCACATTTTAGGCCTTACAGCGAATCCCCCTTATTAATTGGCTCTTTTGGTCTCAAACAATATAGTACATCAGTTGCATGTAAAGCAATGAGTCTATTTGCAGAGGCAAAAGAAAATTCGTCATTGCTTTGTAGTTACACTGATGTTTAAGTATCATCAGTAACTAAATAAGCATTGTAGGTACAATGTATTTGACATTTGTTGATAAGGTATTTACCGTGTATTTTACTAAAATACATATTAATATTTAAATAATAGGTGACAGCTCTGAAATTTTACTTTTCTGTAGCATATTGACAAAGTGTTCAAGCATAAGGAACTACAGCAGCAGCTTGTAGATGCCAAACTTCAGCAGACAACACAGCTCATAAAAGAAGCTGAGGAAAAACATCAGAGAGAGAGAGAGTTTGTAAGTTCTGGGGGTTGGGGGAGGGAGGGCAGCAGTGGTGGTAAATCTCTTGGTTCATTTGTAACATTTAAATTTCAGTTTTGAGTTATTTAGGGATAGGTAACATTCAAGGAAATGATCCTTGTTTTTCTCCCAGATTAATTGTATAGGTTTGTCATTACTTGCAAAGCAGGTCGTATCTTTGGTCATATGTAAACGTTCTGCCATAGTATCATCTGTTAGAACAATATAAAAGACTATCAAGGCTATTTTTATTATATTTTTAAGGCTTTTAAAGTTCCCATGTATTATGTAGTAGTAATATTTAAGTTGTTGCATTTCAACAATTGTTGAATACATTGTTGTATTTCAGAAGGTTTGAATTAAAATTTTCCAATTTTCAAACTATGTATTACCTTGAATGAATGCAAAAACATTTGCCAGATCCTTAACCTTTACCCAGTGTCATTCTGAGAGGTAGAGATACAAATAGAAAAAGCAAGAGTCTGTATGAACTTCAGTTAGTATAGATGGTCTTCATGAGTTTGACTATAGAGAAACAATTCACCCTGTAGCAAACCTAGAGAATTTAGTTAAGGTGGTTCTTACACAACAGTTATACAAGTACATTACTAAATCTATACAAGAGGCTGTTCCTGCTTGAGCATTGTGTCTCGCTTCAGGAATGCAAAATCACCTTGCAATAAGTCACTAGAATAGGATTTTAGTGGAGGAATCATAAGCACTTAAATATTAAGTGTTCAGTATTGTGTTTTCCTCTACATTTAACAGACTTCTGTGGCCATTAAATTAGAAATGTGACTGCTGGGAGTTGCTCACTGAACTGTATTAGACTGCCCCCTACTTTTCACAGAAGCAAAAGTACATTTTTAACATCTCATTTTTTCAAGGGATGCCTGCCTCCTTTTCTTTCTTACTTGTAGAAACCTAATAGCAAAACAACAGTTCAAGTAAAATATAATTGAAACTTTTCATGGAGCAACTGACTTTATTATAACCCAGAAGACATTTTTTTGTCTACATAAGCAGCTATATTTTTTCTCAACAGTCTTGGAGCTGGAAGGGACATCTCTTAACTTGCTTATTTTCTATTTTAGGAAATTGGGACATAGAAAGAAGTTACTTTTTCAGTGTCTGTAGCTAATTGGTCTTCAACAAGATTTTCAGGTTAATAATTAAAGTGAAAAAATTCACTTAATGAGAAAATCTGGTTATTCAAGTAGTAGGGATAATTTCATGAGCAGGGGAGAAATAGGTTTTTTGAAGTATTATCAGCCTTATAGTACTTGTCTTTTGCTAACCTTCAAAAATATCCAATTTAAATAAATACACACTACTTAGTAGCCTTAAAAGAATTGCAAAATTAGCTCCTGATGGCTTAATGACCACCAAAGCCCAGTCATTGATTAGAAACTGAACTATTTGAGGAAGAAATAAGAAGTGAATGGCAATGACCAACCTACATTTGATATGTCCCAAAGAGTTCATATGAATGATAGTGGAAATCAAGACTGACCATTTCAAGGATTTCAAATGTTCTTTAAATTATTATTTATCACAAAGGGACAGTTATTTCCAGGTACCATCTAGATAAAGACATGGGTAGAGCAAATTCTTTGCCAATAAGTTATAGACTTTTTAGTGGTTTTAGTGGTTTAGTTGTTCTAAATGAATATTTTGCCCGAAGATATAATTCTTGCCTAAAATATTTGGGTATGATTTAATTTAGATTTGTATTTATGCCATTTTATTCACCTTTTTATCAGTATTTGTATTTGCCAGGGTATGTTTCTGTCTTTTCCAGTTGTTAAAAGAAGCCACAGAGTCAAGGCACAAATGTGAACAAATGAAGCAACAGGAAGCACAACTCAAACAGCAGGTAACTTGGAAGAACTTGTGAATGGTAGGCTAATTTTTAATACAAAAGCATTGAGCAGTAGAGAGGAAGATGCTAAATACCTGGTGTTGTAAATCATTATGAGGCTTATGGCCAGCCCTGACCATAATTGTGACATAGGCACAGTCTGTCGTCTTGCAAGTCAGGGCCCACTTTTCTCTCTATCCTCCCTCCCTGCCTTTATCAACCTCACACCCCTGTGGTGTCCTGTTTCTTGTTCTTGTTCTTAGTTGGCTGTCAGCAAGTTAGTGTTAACTAAAATCTCAAGAGTTAATTACCAGGTAAAATAGGGCCTTTCCCCTGGTGTCTTATTGCAAAAATTAGTATTTTTATTTTAAAAGTGAACTCATAAAAGCTCATGAGTCTCCAAAGCCCAAAGGAATGAAGGTAGAGTTGATATTGTAGGATGTAGTCATATTTCTTCAGGCCTTCAGTGAGAGCAGGCATGGCGGGCACATAACCTGTCTTACTCCCTTTCTCCCAGCTGCTTATTTTTGCCTACTGCTCAGTTCATGAAAATTTCCCAGGGTGTTATTAGAAGGCATAGATGGGTAGCTTCTCTCAATCCCTCATGAGATTCACTGAGTTTGGGGAAGGGATTATGGGCAGGGATGATTTGCTAGCAGATGCTTGCTCCCCACTTAGTAAGAAGGTAACAAATGAAGATTTGGCATGACATTACCAGTTCTTAATTTATGCAGATAAAAGCAGAGAGTGGAACCTTGTTAAATTTCTCCTCTGTTCCCCAGTACTTGGTACAGTGCTAGGCACATAGTGGATGGTCAATAAATAATCTATTGGCTGATTGTTTTCTAAATTCACACCAGTTTTTACAAACAAATTAACACTAAAGATTTGTCCAATTTCTGCTTCTTCTACCCTTATTCAACTTCTCCTCTGCTTCTGAATTCTTACTAGGGATGACTTTGTCTTCTTTCTTAACATGATAGAAATTTTGTAAGCCCAAATTAACAATCTTCCTTAGTGAGTTGGACTCTTTGGGATTAAAGTATTTAAACAGCAAGTTACAAAAATCATTGAGAAACTCTTGAAATTTTTGAATTGTAAATAATAAGAGTTACTATCATTTCAGTACTTCCAGTATTGAAAACAAAAGTGCTGTATGAACAGTTTATAAACTATTGTTATGCTTCATTTGTTGTGTTTGATTTAATTTATATATACAAATATATATATGTAATAGCATTTCAATAATTGGTTGCCTAAAAGGGATCTGATATGTGGGTTATATATAATTCATGAAGTGTCCAAGGTTTGGGATAAATTTTGCCTCCCTAATTAAGAAGTAGCTATAAAGTCTCATTTTTATACCTAATAATTCTTTTTAAATGGAAATAATGTTTAACCTTTATTGCTCAGAAAGCCTTTGTCTAAAGCACTTTTTAATCTGAGACTCAGAATATTTAATATTTTTTTCCCTATAGCTTTCTCTTTATATGGATAAGTTTGAAGAATTCCAGACTACCATGGCAAAAAGCAATGAACTTTTTACAACCTTCAGGCAGGAAATGGAAAAGGTACTAGCAGGATTTTTAGTAGATTCTTAGGATTAACTATCCCCCCCCCCCCCAACACAGTTTATTTAAGTTAGTATTATTTTAAGTATGATTATAGCTTGTGTGGACATACCTAATTTTGGGAGTCCATTTTTTTACATTGACTTACATACGTTATCATTTCAAAGATGTTTTACACTTATGATCTTCTATTGGTAGTAGCTCTCACCATTTACCTGACCTTAGCCAGTACCTGAAGTGGTTAATTAATGATCTATTAACAGAGTTAAAATGCACTAAGGGAGCTTCTTATGTAAAAGAACACAGGGAGTTCATGAATATTTCATTTAATTTTGTAATTTAATGTAGACAACACAGGGTACATTTGTATTTTTACAATGGTTAAAATTTATGGGTGAATGGTATGGATAACTTATTGGAAATCAGTTTAAAACTTAAGCATTTGAGTCAATTATTCTATTCCCTTTTATTACTCCATCAATATGGCATTTTGTTCTCTCCTTCTTTGTTGACCCCCGCCCCCCCCCCCCCCCCATATTCCAGCATTTTGCAGGAATGGATGAATACTAAGAAATCATTCCACAATAATAGCATGTTATAATTGGTACCTATTGGCAGATGAGACTTGCTACAGAAGGTTGGTCATGGACCACGGTTGCCTCATTGTACAAAATATATATATTTTTCCCAACCTACTCATTGTCTATCATCATCTCCCCTGTCCTCATCCTTACCCCTCTTCCGAATCATGAAGGTTTTGAGCTGAAGTGTAGGAGTATTGCAGTCATCGATGATTCGTTTGGACCAGTTTTTACCTTTTGGTTCATCCAGATATAGAACAAAGATGAAAATAATTTTAAAATTAACTATTCTGCTCGAGGATCCTCGTAACCTGGGTACGGGCAAAAGGGTATCCCGTTTCTATTTCCAGAAATCTCTGTAACAGTGGTAATATAAGCTATTTTTGGCTATAGTCAGTACCACAGTGAAGAGCAGCCACACCAACTAAAAAAAAATAAAGGCAGAAAACTTGGCTTTACTTAAAACTAGAAGAGAGGACTGTGTTCCAAAGAGACATATAGCATTGTTGGTGTTAAGAAAATGTAAATCTTTAAGAAATGGATTAGGATGATATCTCAGTGAAGTAGTTTATACCTATTTATATTGTGAAAATCAGTTAAGTCTCTAAAGTGTAATACAGAAATTCAAATATTTTAGAAGAGTTAGATATCAGCTCTACTTATGGATCTGTGAACACACTGGAAATTCCTTCTATTGATGCAGATTACAGTTCATTTGTGTTTGCCAGTCTTATTGAATGACTTGTCCCTAAACAAGTCAATAATAATCATAATCATAATCATCTTCCCAGTAGTGTTCCCAAAGAGGCTCCACCCAGTCTGCTGGAGGCATTCTTCAAATTTCTCCTGACACCATAAGAATACACAGGCTGTCCACATTGGTTGTCCTTGCCATGTCGTAAACCTTTATTTTTCCTCAGTCCCACAAATTAGGGCTTCTGAATAAGTCTATATTAACCATGTTTTACTGATGCCATAAGGAAAGGCAGGTTGTAACTAAGAAGTCTTGAGGATGTTTAAAGATAAGGACAGCTCAGTTGGGTATAAATTCATTTTTAACTCCCTCCATAACACAGGCCATCTTGATTAACCTTATGACTGTTCTTACATCATCCTCTCACCTCATTTACTAGAGAATATTGACTTCTTATAAATAATACAAGAGTCAGTGGCAAATTTAATTGTAGTGTAGACCTCCTACCACTTCCATCTTCCTTTCTCCTAGTTAAGCGCTTACCGCTATCTTAATGAGATTTTCATAGAAGGAGGGGGAAAAAAACCTTTTCTTAAAATTGTAGTAGTTATATACTTATGTGCACATACACCTATATACACACATATGCATATGTGTGTATGCATTATTATTATTATTACATATGGTTTCCTCTGAAGTTCAGTAAAGGATTTTCATAGTGTGGCTTCTCTAGTATGATTCCAGCTGATGCTACAGCCAGGAGTTTATAGTTGCCCCTCTGTTACTGGCAGTTCAATTCAACAAGCATTTACTAGGCACCTACTATGCTAGGCACTTGTTATATAAAGATCTGACACACACACACATACTTGTCTCAAGGAACTTAGAGTGACATTTAATTTAGACCTGGAAGTGGAGGGGTCAGGGGTGTTGTATGAACAAAGGCATAGAACTGGGAGAGGGCAGGATGCAATTGGGAGGTCAGTGAGTCAGTCAGTAAACATTAAATAAGTTCTTAAATGCCTACTATTTGTCAGGTATTTCTGGGGCTTCAAATACAAAGACTGAGGCAACCTTTACTTGGAACATGGATTTCATGAATGAATGAGTGAATGAGCATTTATTAAACATTTACTATGTATAAAAGCACTGTGCTAAGTGCTGGGGATATAAATAGGAAAAAAGAATGTTCTCAAGAAGCTCACATTCTATAGTAGAAGAGTAATTTGAGACAAAACTGGTGGGATGAGTTGGTGCTGAGTTTATACTTAATTCACAAGGAAGAGCTGCCATAGGTTTTTCAGTAGAGGAATGACAGGATCAGAGCAGTGGATGAAGAAGATCTTAGGCAGTCATATGAAGGATGAATGGGAGAGGGATAGGGTATCAAATGAGGGTGGTTGGAAACTAAGTGGAGAAAGAAAGAGAGATGGGTTATAGGAAGATTTTCTGAAGTAGAATTCAGTTTGGCAGCTAATTTGCTGTATGGGAGGGAGAAAGGACATGGTTAATATCACTGAGATTTCTTTCCATGGTCCCAGGAGAAGACGTCAGGAAATAGAAGGGTAGTGTCTAGCAGGTATTTGCAAATAGGGAATTGGGACTTGGAAGGGAAATTATAAGTGGAGTTGCAGATTGGTGAGGGGTCTGTGTAGAGGTAGTAACAGCAGCCATGAGAGTGGGTGGTCATCAAGGGAGGAAATAGAGAAGACTAACCATAGAGAAGTCCATGTTGATGGTCAGGAGAATGAAGAAAGCAGCAAAATCACTGAGCAGAAGTGGTTAAAGCTGTAAGAGAATGGGAGTGTATTATCCCAAAAACCAAGGGAATAGGAGGGTATCAAGAAGATAGGTTGCAGAAGTGTGAAGACTTTTGTGGTAAGGAAGTGGATGCAGTCAGTAGTAGTTATAGGCAATGAAGGAAATAAAGAAATTTTAAAAATGCATTAGCAAGATCAGGGTTGCCTAGAAATCAGGGTTGCCTAGAAATGGTTTAATGCAGGGGACAACATATTGAGGTAAGGGTATATGTGTGTTTGAGATTGGTAGAAAACATTTCCTTTTCAGAATTGGGGTGGGGAAAAGTACACAGGAAGAAAATAGCCAAATTATTAATATTTTATAAAATTTTTCACTTTTAAGAAACAAAGCTATGTAAATTTGTTGTGGTCAGTAATTGTGTATTGAACAATTCTCAGATGACCAAGAAAATTAAAAAACTGGAAAAAGAAACAATAGTTTGGCGTACTAAATGGGAAAACAACAATAAGGCACTTCTGCAAATGGCTGAAGAGGTGAGTACAGAGTATATAACTGTTATGTACTCATTAGTTCCTGTCTTCCATATAGCTACAGGGATGATTGTTTTGTAATCACGTTGTTTTATGGACAGTGTAAATGTAATTATACTTTTATTTTTCCAGTTATATCATGGTAAACTATGAACAAAGTACTTAAGTTGCTTTAATAATTCCATTTACTAAGCCCATTCTTATATAGGAGATAACTTAAGAATTCATTCCTTTCTACCCCCTACGTTTTGTAAGAATAAAAATTAACTTTTTGGTAGCAGAAATTCACGATCTAAATAAATGTTCTTTTGCCTTGATATTGCCTCAAAAAAGGCAAAAGGTGGATAAAAGATTAAAGGGGGAAAAAGCAGTGGAAATACTTCGCGAGTTTGTGTGTGTGTGTGTGCGCGCATGTAAAATTAGTCTCAGGAGGGTTAGAACTATGTTCAACCATACTTTCAAAACTCATTGCTATTGTTGGAGGGAGGGTGTATCTGGGCAGCTAAGCGGTGCAGTGGATAAATGTGCCAGGCCTGAAGTAAGGAAAATTCATCTCAACCCTGGGCAAGTCATTTAACCCTGTTTGCTTCAGTTCCTCATCTGTAAAATGAGCTGGAGAATGAAATGGCAAACCACTCTAGGGCTTTTGCCAAGAACTGGGGTTATGAAGAGTCAGAAACGATTGAAAAATGACTCAAGAACAAAAGAGTGGATATGGTTAAAGATATGTAAAACTATTTAATTTTGGCTGAAATGAGAAAACATGAATGCCGACTGTTAAAGTGTAAATTTCATGCTTTGGTAAAGCTATGATGGCGGCCATCTAGTTCATACTTACATAGAGATAATGTCAGTATGTACCACTACAGCTTTGTGATTTGGATGAAACTTTTGCAACTTAAAAGAGCATAATAGCCTAATTTGGTATTTAACTAGTTTATGTAAACCCTTTGTTAATTTTATTTGTAGAAAACTGTCCGAGATAAAGAATACAAGGCGTTTCAAATAAAACTGGAGCGTTTAGAGAAGCTGTGCAGGGCTCTCCAAACAGAAAGAAATGAGCTCAATGAGAAGGTGGAAGTCCTTAAGGAACAAGTCTCTGTAAAAGAAGCAGACACAGATCAAACAGTGCCCGTGTTACATCCATGCACTCTTCTTGATTCCCACGAAAAGCTGAAAACTTCCTCTGAAAAAGAAATGGGGCTTCCCCTTGAGGCTGAGCACAATGCAGCAGATGAAGGTGATGTTTTTCAAGAGACTGTGTCCGTGAGTTCTGTTCCTGACACCGATTCGGTTGACTAAAATGAAGTGTAAACACTGTATTGAGAGATATATTTTGTGTATAACTTTCTCTGTTGGTGGTAACTATTGGTTTTGTGGTGAAAAATTTCTTACTTTTTCTACCATATCTGTATTTTCTTAGAACTACTGGACTTACGTGGTACAGAAAGCTGCCTAGCAGCTTTGAATAGTTTTAATCTATAAATTTTCCACAACTGTGTTGCACATCTGCCTCATTTTTTCCCCTCCTTTCATAAGAACGCATGTGTGTTGCCTTGTCCATCTTTTCTCTGCCCCTTGCACACAAAAATCCATGATTAAGACTCGTTAAGGGATCCACAGCAGGCTTACCATTATCTGTAGTGGTAACATTTTCGTAATATAAAGATACTGTTTCTTGGTATATTGATGTAACTTTTCACCCTCCAAACAAGGAAAAAAACCCACAATTTTTAGAAGACACTTCTACCTACTGGCCTATAAGAGTGTCAAATTATCTCCCACTAATATGTGAAAAGAAGAATACAGTCTTGGACAATAGCAAGATTTTGCAGTGGCCTGGCTTGTCAGCTTTGCAAAGAATAATTTCATTTGGATGGATTGGCACTGTTGTCATATGTTTATCAAAGTTGTGGCATAGTATTTACTCAGTCATGAAAGATTTACAATATAACTTGCAAGAAGAAATACACATGGCGTGTACTGAATGAGAGCAGGTTTAATGGGTATAATATGTAAATGGGTATAATATATTTAAGTAGTCATTAGGCCTGTTTCATGTAGTGAGTTGGCAACATGGTTGGTCCAGGTTAGATAGGAAACTGCAGAGAATAACATATGGATATTGAAGATACTTTGCTATGTGCACTGTCCTTCAGGCAATGCTTTGTTAGAGATCATTGTTAAACGTTTGAATCATGGTCTCTTTGAATGGAAACTTCCGAAAATGTTTTAAGTTACCGGGCTATTTTAAACAGGCAGAACTGGTTCAAAGTTGCAACTTTAAAAAACTTGCATGTTTAAGTAAAGGACCATAAGTAAAACTACTACACTTTAAAAAATTATATGCAAGTATTCTGGGGTTATGCTTCCTATGAGTTAATACCAAATTGTTTTGTATGATTTTTAAAAAGGTTATTTCAAAGAGAATAATCCCTGAAGCAGAAAGGCTGGGACCAATATTTTAATTATCAGAAGACCAGGCAGTGTGTAGCCAGGGACTGGTAATGCTATTTATGCCCAAGTATGCTTGCTTAGTTTTCAATTTTAGTTGCTATTCATTCTTTTTTTTTTTTTTGGAGGAGGAGGGGGGTGGTGAGGCAATCGAGGTTAAATGACTTGCCCATAGTCACACAGCTAGTAAGTGTAAGATGTCTGAGGCTAGATTTGATCTCAGGTCCTCCTGATTCTCCAAGGCTTGTACTCTATCCATTGTGCTCTCTAGCTGCCCCCTGTTGCTTTCATTCTAAAAGAAATGCAAAAAAGGTAATATTTTCTGGTACTTAATTTTGGTTTTTTTGCACTTAACTTGAAGAGGGATTTCTAAACCAAGCACATAACTTGATGATTCTCTTTGCCTAAATAATCCCTTTTGTCACAGTATACTTAGTGTGAATGTTCAGACTGCACTGATGAAAGGTTTCTACCTTTTTGTGAAGTTAAACCATTGAGATCATGTAGGTCTCTTTCTGTGGTAAAGTTCTAAATCTAATGCATTTGTTAGCTCACGCTGCTGAACAAAATTCTTAAACTGATGTACTTTAAACTGTAGCAGCACAAAAGAACTCTGTTCTGTGCAGGTGAGAAATGTTCCTTCAGTCAGATTTGCACAGATTGTTACAAGAGGTTGTAAGTATGAGGAGGACAAGAGGAAGGTAGAGCTGGCCAGCTAGCCTCTAAATTTGTAAATGCTAATCATGTTAAAAACCAAAGGGCAAGGCAGTACAGGAATAGGTTCACATGAAACTACAAAATGACTTGACTATTGTGTTGGAATGAGGCGATTTGGACAAGTTGGTTTCAGTGGCGCTGAGCTGCAGTTATTATATCAGACATGGGACTTATTATTTTCTTAAAGGTAAGTGTAGATTTGTATATCAGAACAGCCTACCTTTAATTTATGACAAACTTTTAAATTTCTGAACCAGTGGAAGATGTAGCTCAAACATTTCATAAGCCAATTGTTTATCTTCCATAAATTTCTACATGGTGCTTGCTTTGCATGGAAGATAGATTTTGGAGCCTGTTGTGCATTTTAAAAAGGCTTTAAAAAGCAAATGGTTAACATACAGTACCTTTCCTCCTGTTTTCACTTTAACTTTCTGTACTATCTAGATGTTATGACAGGAACAATAGAAAGTATTTCTGAAGACAGTGGATTACCTTTGAATGGCGTTTATTTCTCCTTCAGTCCCATATCTCAACAAAAGAAACAAGTAGGCTTGCTGACTAGAATGACTCCTTTAACTAGCCTCTTCTCCAATAAGATGACTTGGGAGTCCAGTAGTAGCACACCCAACGCTTAGACTCAGCTTTACCATATAGTTAGTCATTGCAGTGACTGCCAGGCAGGCCCCTAGTACATACTTTAAAATATTATTATTCAGTTCATTTAAATTGCATTTCTTGCACTATCATTGAATCGAGGTGTGGTAGTCTATAATGATAATGGCCTCTGAAACTTGGGCCCTGTATTGAGACCATTTCATCATTAGACCACAGAAGTGTGTTTTCTGATTTTTAAGAGAGAAACATTGTGCGTGTGCGTGTGTGTGTGTATGCAAACTGTCCTTTTACTACACCTACACCTGGTTGTTACAGTTCAATTCTCAGGTGTTGCAGAAAATCTACCTCTTTCAGACTGTAGATGGAAATAACTGTGAAAAAAAAAAGTGATGCAGAAATCTAGTTTGTGCTAAACACTGCTTTATTTTTACAACCCATATCTGCTTTCATGAGGAAAAGAATTGATTAATGAACAGGCAGTCTTGTTTTGCTTTTCAAAGACATTTTGTAGAGATTTTTCACTAATGTGAATCTGATTTTATCTACTCAATTCTGTATAGATTAAGTAAATATGTATGCTTAATTTAACAGACTCTGTGTTTTCTTTATCTTTAGAACAAAATATTTGCCATCTATATTTTTAAAGTAAACTATTATGGAGGCGGTGGTACATAAGATATAAAATATGCTGTCACTAACTCTGGTTTACTGCCCACCAATACTGTACCTTGATATTCAGTTCTTCGGAAGACAGGAGTTGTAGAATTCTGATAGAAGCATGGAATTTGAGAAAACCAAAAGAAATCTTTAAAGACTTTTTTTATCCCTAAATTACATAAGTTAATGGAATGGGCTGAAGAATTTACAGATTCTAGACAAGTTGTTAGATTTTGACCACTGTTGTCACTCAGCTGCTAGTTCATGACTGATTGTTCTGTAAGACTTAATACATAAACATTAAAATATTAAAAAGCCACCAGCTTTGTCTCCATCTTTATGGATGGAATTAGAATGGTCCATAAAATCTTTATAGTAAAGACACCTAAGATTTTTCTAGTTCTGAAGTGAGGATCATTAGATTTAACATTTATTCTTACACGTGAATTAGTAATTCCTGTTGGCTCTACCTTCCCTAAGCTTTAGCAGTTATTTTGATAAAGTTCTTTGAGGCTATATATTATAAAGCTTTGCTGCTCAGTTGCCCTAAAAAGTATAATTCATGTTAAGTACCATTGCTTCATCTAATCTATATTATTATATAAATCTATATTTTTTCATCTTTGAATTATATTGACTGTATGCTTTACTTCCTTTCCAACATTTCTATTTGGATTATATTCTTTAGTTTTCAGCATTGATTTTCACAGGAGTTTAAATTACAAATTTTCTCCCCATTTCTACCCTCCCCCTGACTCCTGTCCTCTTTTCCTTTCTTGTAGGGCAAGATAGATAACACAGGCAATGGGGCATAGAAATTTTATTTTCTTGTTGCCTGCAAAAACTTTTTTGTTTTTGTTTTTGAACATCTATTTTTTAAAACTTTGAGCTCCAAATTCTCTCCCCTCTTCTCTTCCCACCCCCCCTCCCTAAGAAGTCAAGCAATTCAACATAGGCCACATGCGTATCATTATGCATACTATGACCCTTCCACAACACTCATGTGAAAGACTGTATTTTGCTTCTTCCTAACCTATCCCCCTTTATTGAATTTTCTCCCTTGACCTTGTCCCTTTTCAAAAGTGTTTGTTTTTGATTATCTCCACCCCCATCTGCCCTCCCTTCTATC
>CM053622.1:476506757-476519629 GCA_028646595.1 Phalanger gymnotis | reverse complement strand
GAATAGAAAATCTGATTTTCAAACACAAGAATCAAGAGAAGTATGAAAAGGTAAACAAGAAAGAGAAATCACAAGGGACTTACTAAAGTTGAACTGTTTTGTTTACATTCCTACATGGAAAGATGATGTATATAATTCATGAGACCTCAGTATTATGGTAGCTGAAGGGAATATACATACAAACATACATAGATAGATAGATAGATAGAGGGCACAGGATGAATTGAATATGAAGGGATGATATCTAAAAAAATAAAATTAAGGGATGAGAGAGGAATATATTGAGAGAGGGAGAAAGGGAGAGACAGAATGGGGTAAATTATCTTGCATAAAAATGGCAAGAAAAAGCAGTTGTTAGGAAGGAAGACGGGGCAAGTGAGGTGGAATGAGTGAATCCTTCTCTCGTTAGATCTGACCTGAGGAGGGAATAACACACACACTCAGTTGGGTATCTTACCCGACAGGAAAGGAGATAAAAAAGGGGGGATAGAAGGGAGGGCAGATGGAGGGAAGAGGTAGCAAACACTTTTGAAAAGGGACATGGTCAAGGGAGAAAATTAGATAAAGGGTATAGGATAGGATGAAGCAAAATATAGTCTCTCACAACTTGAGTATTGTGGAAGGGTTTGCATAATGACACGCATGTGGCCTATGCTGAATTGCTTGCCTTTTTAGGGAGGGAAGAGGGGAGAGAATTTGCAAATCAAAGTTTTAAAAGAAGATGTCCAAAACAAAGTTTTTTCATGCAACTAGGAAATAAGATATATAGGCAATGGGGCAAAAACATCTATCTTGCCCTACAAGAAGGTAAGGGAAAAAGGGATTGGGGGGAGTGGGGTGACAGAAGGGTGGGCTGACCGGGGAACAGGGCAATCAAGATAGATGCTATCTTGGAGTGGAGGGGGAGGGCAGAAATGGGGAGAAAATTTGTAACTCAAACTCTTGTGAAAATTAATGCTGAAAACTTAAAATATCAAATAAATAAATAATGATTAAAAAAAAAGGTCATGGAGAATATTGGGGGGGTACTGAAGTGGTAGAGAAGGGCAAAGAATGGAGCCTGCAAACTACAGGCCAACAAATACGAGCGCTTCCTGGCATAAATCAAGAATAGTTAGTAAACATTTGGAGTAAAAAAAAAATGTGGTGATGAAAAATGCCATCTACCCTGGGAGAAAGAACTGATGGAGTCTGGATGCATATAGAATCATACTATTTTTCAATTTATTTGTGTGTGGTTTTTTGGGTCTGTTTTCTTTTACAATGGAACTAGGTGTAAAGGTGTGGAAATGTTTTGCCTGACTGAACACGTATAACCTACATGAAATTGCTTTCTGTCTCTGAGACTGGCGAGGACGATGGAGAAAGAAGCTTAAACTCAAAATTCCAAAAATCAAATGTTACAATTTGTTTTTACATACAATTGGAAAAATGTTTTTTTTTAAAAATTAAAAAAAAAAGTGGTCATCCAAGAGCCATCACAGCTCCTTTAGGAACAGGTCTTATATACTCAGGTAACCTTATTTCCTTTAATGACAGGGTGACTTCTCTGGTTAGTTAACACTTGGAATATTATGCAAATTTAAGGGGAAAGGTCACACAACGGCGAACCCAGTGCCCAAGATTCTGAAGAGGGAGGAGGTGTGAGGATGATCACTAGAATGAAGGTAGCCTGGAATGGAGAACACCTGGGAAGCGAAGGTCACAAAATGTAGGAAGTCTGATGGAACTCTATTATGGATTTTGATATCCTCTAATATAAGGGCAGAAGTTAAGCAGAAGAAGACAGAGAACCAGAGGATGAACTCCTCAACAATTAAGTTTCAAGTGTATGGGACATTTACAAGGTTTCACTACAGTGAGGGATATAACCATCAATTAGGTTTCAAGTGTTCTTCCTAGATCCATTCTAAAATCCAATCAGGTTTTAGTCCTGTTCCCTGGGATTACAGATGATCCAGTTGCTAAATAAGTGACAAGGTTATAGAACAGGAGACTGTTTCTGTTATCTGAATATGAAAGCATCTTAGCAGCCATCTAGTCCCACTTCTTTCTGTAACAAAATTGTCCCTATAACAGGCCTGAGTTGCCATCAAGCCCTTGTTTGGACACTTCTAATGAAGGAGAACTCAACAGAGACCAAAGCATCTCAATCCACTTCTGGACAGTGCTCAAGGTCAGGAAGCATAAATTTGCTCCTCTGCCCACTGCTCCTATTTCTACCTTCTGAAAGACAAAGTCTGATTCCTGTTCCATGTGACGGAACCTCAATTGTTTGAAGACAGCTATGATGACCTTTCTTCCAACCTCATCCCCCGTCTGCTGCCAAAGTAAAACACCCCCAACTTCTTCAAATGCTTCTGAGGCCATGACCCCAGGACCTTCACCATTATCTCGGAATGCTCTCTAGTTTTACCAATGTCCTTCCCAACACACCGTGCTCAAATATGGTCTGAATAGGGCAGACTCAATGGGACTATCACCTCCCTGGGTTTCTGTTGATTTGACCCACAATTGCACTCACTTTTTGGGCCACCACATCCGACCCTCCAAATATCAACTACTGTCTAGCCATGCCTTCCTCATCTTCTGCTTGCCAAGTTATTTCACAAAATTTATCCTCATCAGATTTGGCTCAATTTTGATTGTTGTGATACTTTTAGAACTGAGTCAATTCCTGGCTCAAATACTTGCTAGGTACGGGGCTTGGACAAATCCTTACCCTTGTCCATGTCTTGGTTTTCCTAGTCGTAAAATGGGAATGCCACTACTTTTGTCCACGAGTTTCTAACAAGGTTGTTTTTGATCAAAGTGCTAATTAAAGTCCTATACAGGATGTCCAAAAATTCTTAGTGCAGCTTTAAGCCAGTTAAAGCTTTAAATTGCACTAAGACTTTTCAGACATCCTCTATAAATCTAAGTTAAAAGTATCATTAATCTATTTATCCATTTCACCTACATTTTTGACCCTGATACCTCTACCTAAAATCACTTCTCATCCTACAATAAATAAGGTCTCTTACCAGGGGTCTTAGTACAAGTACTACCAGTTTACCTCTAGGATCTGATAATCAACCTTTATTTCTTATCTTCTTTACCTCTCTTGGGTTCATCCATACCCAGTAAAACTTCTCTGCCCTCACTGATCAGTCCCTCTTTATTCACCCAGAGCTTTAGTCATTCTCTGGCTTCAGTAGACTTTCTGACCAATTATTCCGTGCTAACTGTCCTCACTACTACCCTTGACTCTTATAGGAATCTAAGAAAGAGAGGGTCAGTAGGTCTATAGCAAATGGAAAAACAAATAGAACCAGGATGTCCTTCTTAATCCCCTTCTCCTTCAAGTTGTTATACTTGCCTTTCACAATGTTCCTTGTACAATCTTTATTTGTGTATTATCTCCCCCCTCCCCCCACCATGAAATGTCTATGAACACTTTTAACACCCAATCCCGATTATCTTATCATTTCCTGGTTCCTTCTACTACAGTACTCCCTGAGCTTTCTGCTCAAATCTGCAAATTTACCTCTCCCTGAACTCTGGATAGAAAATCTTCACTCTCATTAAAGGATAAAAGCCACAGTTTTATTAGTTTTTCCTCATTTTTTTTTTCTTCCTCTAACTTGTTTTTGTTTCTAATAGCACCTAAAACTCTCAAAGTAATTTGTTCCACGAAGATTACACTCCCTAATCCAATGCTCACTAACCTTTCTTGTCTCTGAAATCAGAAAGTAATTACTTTCATAAATTTTAGCACTTAGGAATGTATTGTCTTGCAATATTCATTACTTATTTTATGCATCAGTTCCTTGATGTCAGCAGTCATTCTTATTTCATACTGATTAAACACATTCTTTCCCTAAATCACACACACACAGACACACACGTACAGTGTAGCTTATAAAGTAATTGATTGTAAAGATAGCGAAAACAGGTTTGAATTGACTATTAAAAACTTTGCTGTAAGCATATTTTTAATATGGCAATTTTGTACAATTATTTGAGTATTTTTCCTTTCAAAGAGATCACATTTTATTGTCAAGGCCTATGTTCGAACTAATAAACTACTTCTTTGCATCCTCTAGAGTAGCCTAGCACAGTGATGCATGCCTAATACATTCGCTCTAATACTTTTTGAAGTAAAAGAGCCTAAAACATCATGAGGGAATTGTTATATGTATGCCTTTAATTACTTGCCTACAGATTCTTCCTGTGTATGTGCATATATTGGGACTCAACAGCTTTTGCTGGAAGAGATGACTCCAATGCCTAATGGATAATTTTGGTTTGATGGCAGAACAATGCATGGTTCATCTACATCTTAAGTTTCCTCTCTCTCCCTGAAGGACAAGCATAGTAGAGTCAGGGATTTTTGTTATACTGAGTGTCTATTATGTGAATGGTATCAAAGAAGACATTGCCATATAATTCCTAAAGATAATTACAAACTGATACACAAAAATAGGATGTAAAGAAAGAGCCCTTTATTGCAGCCTTCTTTAACTAGGTCTCTGACTATGCTTTTTTATTCATCCAAAGTGTAAAGAACATAATTTACCTTCTTCTTACCTCAATCAATACGCAACATAATTTTGCCGAGCTACGTTACCTTGATGTTCTCCAAAGCTACTGAGGTTTGTAGCTGCTGATTTAGTATTGTACACTTGTACTCAATGGCCACATCATTTGTGTTTGCTTGGATTTTTGCCACGTCCTTGTAGCTGGCACGTTTTGCTGCGGTTAAGTGACCTGCCTCTAAAAATTCCTCAGCTCTATAATTTGATGCTTCTAGAAACCAATGTGAGTTGGTAAATTAAGATAACTAGGGAACTGTACCTTAAATTTTTTTTTAAACTCTGAATAAAGACCTAATTGATTTTCCTGAGTAAAGTATAAGAACTTTGCTATGTGGACTCTGTGACATCAACTTGGGTTGGTCAGAGTCCTTTACTTTCTTCCAAATTCTGTCTTGTGTTCTGAATACTTCAGTTTGCTGGCTAAGTGAGATGTTATTTTAGTAAGCAGCTAAAGGATAAAGAAAAAAAACATACTCTATTAAGTCCTTTTAAAGTATACCCCTAAAACAAAATCTCTATGGAAGAAAGAAAAAAGTATGTGCATTAAAAAAAACCCACAAAGCTACCATATCATAAGTCACAGCAAATCAATAAATTTCTTTCAATTGAAATAAAGACCATGCCTTCATTTTTATTATCACAGCTGTCTTTATCAAAAAAGAGAAAAATCAACAGTGTGATTTTAGGGTGTACAGAGATCATCTACAAACTAGACCTAGGGCGAAGACTAAATTTGGACCAATATCATTATGATAAATCTCTTTTCAATGAGGTGACATATGCCCAAGATCGGGACCACATTAACTTCCTAATGACCTATATTAATGGAATATTCTCTTTAAATCTAATTTCCCCTTCCGTTAGAGGGCTTTTCCCTTGACTCACCATGATGTGGAAATGAAACTGGATTTCCAAAGATTCTGCCAGCAGAATATATTTGGCAGGTCCCACTAAGCTGGAAATAGTTAAAGTGGTGGATCTAATGATTAGTTTTATGTCTATTTCCTGAGTACCCCAGCTAAAGCAGGATTGCCACAGGGTGCTAGATTCTTCAGCTATCAGCAGTTTCAGAGACCCATAATCTATAATGGTGAAGACAGCAATTACACTGACAAAAAACAGATCCTTTTGAAGTGATCTCCATCTCAGGTTTAAACGAAAAGTGGCTAGAAGTTATAGACCAACCAAGGGAAAATTACAAATAATTTCTATTGCAGTCCCTGATTAACTTTAGAAAAGTAGAAGAAATGAGGGTAAAATTTTCATTTTGTAAAGAGCCCAGTTTTCCATGCAGTAACTCTGGGTTTCAAAACAAATGCTGAAATACAATTATGCAGCTTCTCTTGTGACTATTATTGAACAAGTAGTCAGGAAGACCCGGGCTCAAATCCTGCCTCCAACACTTACTAGTTATGTGATGCTAGGCCTGAAAATGGAATTGGACTCAATACCCTCTAAGGTCTCCGCTAGCTCTAAAGCTATGATCCTGACTTCCACTGTCTTAATAACATACCATCTGACTAGATTTTGCTAGAGGAATCCAGGGACAGGACCTTGACATGACAAGACATTTGGATAATTTCACAACATGTGACTTCCTAATGACTAACAATATGTCATGCTGACTTAAATATCAGAAATAAGAACATAGCACTCTGACTTTAATACCTTTAGAAGCTTTACTCTGCTGGTACTATATACCAAAAAACAAAACCAAATCCTATATGCACTTTGCCACATTTATTTCCTTTTTAAGCTCCACAACTGCTCACCATTCACCCTGATACAGATTCTCCACTGACACTATGCTTCTTTCCATCTGTCCTACAGATATCAGAAAATATTCTTGCTACTAGTTGACATAGAATTCCAGAAGAGCTGCCTCGGGTGTTCTTACACTCACAGTATGCAAAGAGGAAGTCCTAGGTGTGGGTGCCAGTGTTCCAGCCCTGCTTCTCCCCATCAAACTCAGCTCTGCTTCATTTCACAAAGGTCTCAGCTACAGGGCTGTCATTTCTTGAATAATTATTTTTTGCTAACTTATTAACAAAATAGATGATTATAGTAGTACACATAGGACATAAAGTAGTAAGATTTTACTTGGAAACAATGAGAGAACCTGCCCATGAACATTATTTTAATTGACTTAAGATGCAATTCCCCGAGCATGAAAAGTTCTATTACATTATCACATCATCATTACCATTCACAACTGTGATTCTATAAATTCAGAGTCTTCAGTTTATTTTTACCCAAACTGAGTCTCATGAGAAGACGTGCTCAGGAAACATCCCTTTAATACCTCTGGTAACAGTTTATAGGATACCTACCTCCCTTCTCACTATCATAATGGGAAGCATCAAACTGTGCGTCATCATTGGGAATCTGTACTCGTGCAACCACTAAATGGTTCTGCTCATCAGAAGTGTGAGTCCCCAGCACTAGCCAATGAAGGGCATAATCTTTTCCTTCTGGTCTGTTTAAAAAAAGCAAAGTAAAAATCACACAAATCCTATAGTAAACATCTAGCTTCTGACAAAAGCGATCTAGCCCTTAAAAATGGAGACTAAAGCCGTATAAAAAATTTCAATCCTTGTCCAAACCCCAAGAAACTGTTCTGACCATATATGCAGGACTTTCTTTTTCTCCCAGAGAGCAGTATCATGCAGAAACCCTTATGTTCCATTTGATGCAAGATCAGCAAGAAACCCAGGAAATCCAAGGAAGCTGACCTACTGATGAGAAAATATGGCAGTTACACAGGTATGTGAGTAATACTGATGGTGTAAGATTTTACTCCATCTAAAGTATCTTTAAGATATTGCTGGGCACAGGTTTCATTTACAAGCATTTTCTGACAGTTGGGTAAGTTGTTGGTATATAATGGCATCTTTTTTTTTTCCCCCAAGAAGCAAATTTGTAACGTTACATATCAGCAATGTTTGTCCAACTGTATTATCTAGAAAAATGTTGCTATTTAAGATTCCAAAGAAAATCAGCTCATCTGCAATTCTTCCTCAAGTTGTGCCATCCTATTAAGCACTAATGTTCTGTAGGTAATAGCTGTCAAGTATGAGGGGAAAAAAGCAAGGATGCATAGCAAATTCAATTACTTCATGCCTCACATCAGGCACAGCACCTAGTGTCTCCCTAAATGATACGGAATAAACTAAAAATGACTTGTAAGATAAAATCCTTTGTCCAACTTTTAGGTGAAGGAATACCTACCAAAAAATGTTTCATAAGGTTGGGTGGAAAATATTTAAAGGATAAGAGTTAAAGACAATATTTAAAAAAGCAGTAATCATGAGCCATGTTTTTCTATTTCATGATGGGCAACCTATAATGCAGAATGCCATTTAGGTAGTTATTGAGTATTTATAAAAAGAAAATATTGGGTTCCTTCAAGAATTAGGTATAAATATTAAAAGAGTTTTGAGGTTTTCCTCACTGAATTCTTTAAGAGAAAATTTTTACTAGGAGTGCTTTCTTCAATATAACACATATATGAATTTTCTTGGCCAACTAATACTGAACTTTTTCTCAAACACTGAATCTAACCAAATGCAACAGAAGCCTGACAAGTAAAAGCAGTAACTTTCACTTTCTCAAAACCATTTCCTCTTGACTTTTCTGTCACTATGCATTAAGACAGGCAGCTCAACAGCAGACTTTACAGGTAATTTTTCAAATATTGCATAAAATATTGAAATATCTGAGGCTCTGCTAAAAGATTTGTTTTTATTTAAGGAAGCAATATTGACACTGATGAAATCATAGTTCTTTTATTTAAGAAGTTGTTTAACCACATAATAGAGAGAGGGACAGAGAACTGATCTATGATTGATTTCATTGGTGAAGAAAGATGCCAGTGAGAAACTTCTCTGCAATTTATACATTATAGATTAAAATTCTACAAGGATGATGTTACAAAATTCTTTTTGGTATAACAACCTGATAGGCCTTAAGTAATCCAAATCTCCAGAAAAACTAAGACAATAGATAATTTAACTTAAAAATGAACAGAAAGAGGCCCTGTAGCAGAGTAGACAGAATGCTAGGCATTGAATCAGAAGACTTGAGTTCAAATTCTGCCACTCATATGATTAACTAGCTATGTGACCCTAGACAAGTTGCTTAATTTTTACGTGCTTTTGGTAACTCATTAGGGCTTATGAACATGGTTGTGATCTGGACTGGTAAAGTAAGAAGTTCTCCATGCTCAAAAAACCCCCACAGATAATTAATAGAATACACAGGTTAAAGAGTGATGTCAACAGAAAAAAAGTAGACCCAAAAGGTTATCCCTCTAAACAGCCTACTTCTCCCCCCCTCCTAAATTCACTGCCTCCATTCAATTGTTAAGTGAAACACTACCAGTGACAGACCATGAAGCTACTAGAGAACAAAGATGAGTACAAAATTACATTAAAATATATATGAGAAACCATATTAAAAGGCATGATAAGAAATGAACTATCCATCATCATCTATAGATTTCTGAAAATGATTTAAAAAAGTTGATTCCATTTCCTATTTTAATGGAGAATAGGACAGATAATCTTCAGAATGGATACCGCAATTCTCTGAATGCAGGTCACCCTGATATTCAGGGGATTGGTAAGACTTCAAACAAAACCGAATATGCCATAAAGATCCAAACTGGAAGGAATGTGGTCATCATTCACTTCTGCACTATTCTCTGCTCCCACCTCCACTGGATATAGCTTACGAAATTAATCAAAAAGCACTAACCTAAGTGAAACAGACTTTCTAGCAAACAACTTCCTTGAAGAGGATATTGACAGACAAAGTAATAGTTTTTGTTTTAAGACATTTCCTGGCAACTAAGCCAGAGTGGGAGTAATTGCTGGTATAAGCTACCTACTGAACTACATCAATGAAATTGAAGATAAAAAAGTAAAAATGGGCTGAAAGTGACAGCAAACTATTTTGGACTCTGGGTGAGAATCCTCAAAATTTATGGAGGTATTCAATAGCAAGAAGAGTCTGTAAGAAAAAAATTAAAGTCTTATATATTAATGCTAATTATTTTTATAATTATACCCTCATACACACTAGGAACTGAACCTTGCAAAACTGAAATAGAACATTTCTCAGTATTTTATTTAACCAAGCCTTGAAACCAGTGGGGTATTTTTAGAAAGTTACAGTTTCCAACATTACTTATGAATTAACTAGAGGCTCTAACCCCTTTGGGCTAGGAAAAAAGGTGTGATATTATTAACCTCTAATAATACGCAGCAATATGAGAGGAATGGGGGGAGGGTGGGAGAGAACTACTTCACATGTTATCTCCCAGTCTATCCAGTCATCTCCTTTATTATCTGAAAAGTATGGAGAAACTTGACCACAATAACCTCAACATTCTCTTTGCTACCTGCAAACAGATTTTTGCTGTCTTGTCAATTTGTCTGTGGAGGAAAACAAAGAACAGCACTAGCAAAACCATTTTCTGTTGGGTTCCAAAATACTAATATAGCAACTCATTTATCTACTAGGTGGTGAAGTGGACAGAGTTCTGGGCCTGGAGTCAGGAGGACCTGAATCCAAATCTCACCTCACTCATTAGCTTCATGACCCTGGACAAATCACTTAACATCTGTTTGGATCAGTTTCTTCAAATTTAAAATGAGGACAACAATGGCACTTACCTTCCAGGATTACAGTGAGGATCTAATGAGATGATAATTGTAAAGCGCCTAGCACAGCACCTGGCACATAATATGTGCTATATCAATATTGGCTATTATTATCATACTTGTTATTTTCTCAGGGAATGGATATGTGAGGTTTGACTATATTTACATGTCTTTCATCCAAACATACTGAATTCTTTCCCCAAAAATGCCCCTGAGTGTTCACTATTCAAATCTGAAAAATGAAGAAACCAGAGGCACTTCCATCTTATTTCTTTCACAATGAGCTACTCCTAAACAAGAAATGAGGAAGACAAATTCAAGAGCGAAAAAGCAGATTATTTGCTAAAGAATGTTATAAACTGCTACCATCTAACTGGAAGACAATTAAGAACATCCACAATTTTCATATGTAGAACAAACCAACCCAGAACTCATAATCCTCCTTCAAGATCTAATCATAGGTCCTGATAATTTTAAATGTTTAAATACCATGCTATTTAGTTCTTCTTTTCTCTAGAACCAACTTAACTTTGCTCATATATCTGTACAATATATACAAGTGAAAGAGTACTCCAGTTTCTCAAATCAAACATGGTGGGGGGGTATAATAAAGTACCATAATCTATGAAGAATCTCAGCTTTATACCACATTCACATATTAATCAACAAACTTAAGATATTTATAAGTAAAAATTAATCAGATTAAGTAATACATTATTAGTCTCCTTAGCTTAATTTCAGTCATTCTGATTGAGTACCTAAAACACAATTTTATTCTTACATTATTTCAGTTTACAACTTGCTGAAAAGAACATTCGTATACACTTAAAAGGAAACAAAATAATATTTTAAAATACTCAGCATTGAATTACTTCCAAAAGGTATTACACAACAACCTCTCTTCCTTAATTCCACCCCAAAACTTTGTCCTTTTCTTCCTAATCCTTTTCTCCTTATTCCAAAAAAAGCATCCACCTGTAGTTTTTAGATATTGCCTAAACAATATTTTCTACAAAGGCATCCTTATTTACACTGTCTTTACACTCTAACCTTAAACCTTTGTCTATTTCTTTCATAAATTACTTTCATCTTGAAATAATACATAATACCTCACATCTGACTCATTTTGGCTATGTACAATTTTGTAGTTTGTCCTTTACAATGCAAAGAAACCATATATTCATGAAATAAATCTGATTCTAAAATAATGGTCAACTGTCTTAACTTGAATTTTAAAAACAATATATGCAAATATTCAGAATTATAAATTTAGAATTACCCAAGCCCCCCCCCTTCCCTTCATCCCAATATCAGTTTTGTAAAAGTAATGTTACTGTTGGTAAAAGTAATTTTATTGAAGTGTTTAAATTTTAGTTACCTAGTTACATCAGGAAGCCACTGAACAGTAAGACTGGGCCATTCAAGGGCGTGTGTCATAACCAAGTCATACAAAAATGGGGTATTCTTTTTCCAGATTTTATATTCTTCATTGATAACCCGCTCCTCCACTGTATCTTCAAACACTGGAAATGAGAGAACACTAATGAATACGTTTCACTGCTCTAGGAACTTCAAAGAGGCTGAAGTTTTGAGAACAGGGATATATGGTTAGAATGTGAGCTCCTTGAGGGTAGGAACCTTGTTTTTTTATCCCTGGGCCTTAGCACAATGCAAGGCCCATGGCAGGTACTTAACAAATAATTATTGAATATTATCTCTAGTCAGAACTAACTCACAGACCTGACTCTATTAGGCAAGTGTTTTGAGATTTTTAAAACCTACCACATCTGTCTTATTTTGGTCCTTTCAGCTCTGCACAAGTATTAAAGATGTATAATCACAAAGACTTTCCTGGCAGTCTTAATATCAAGTAATTTATTTATTGCAAAAAAAAAAAAGCCAGTAATTTGCAAATACAGTTTGGCCATTACCTAAGCAATAATTTCAATCTTGGATTTCAAGTTTAGCTTAAATTTGCCATTTCATCTTGTGTCTCCACAACCTAGCACTGCAAGATGCTCTTTCAATTAAACAGTACGGCCTGATGGAGGGGAAGAAAGTAATCTGACAAGATAATGGGAACCCATGTTTTGGTGGGCGGCTCCTTCAAAATATAAATGACATTTCCATCCCTCCATAGACTATCCCAACTAAATAGGCATGCATCTACCTCCCTTTGACCAAGTATATTTATTACAATGGTTTTTTTCTTTTTTTTTCCAATGGGGAGGGGTGGGAGAGAGGGGAAAAAATCGTATTCATGACAATTTTTAAAAATAAAATTTAATTTTTTAAAGATACGCATCTCCCCCTTTGCCAACCTGCAGGAACAAAACGAAAACTACGGCAGTTAGGTAGAGACTCGCGGCCGCACCCCAGGCCAGGGGTGGTTGGGAGTCCTTGGACCGCCCCCCCCCCCCAGTCTCAGGGACGGTGCTAGAATTGCCGCAGGACCAAGGACACAGAGGCAGAAAGGTGGGGGGAGAGAAAGCACTTGTCTATTTCCCAGCTCCCCGGAAGTGCCCGGGGACCTCCGTGCCCGTCCCCGCCCTCGCTTCCCACTTCCCCCCTCCGCGCTGCCCCGAGCCCCATTCGCGCCTTTCTGGGGCTGACGTGCAGGGCCCCCCCCCCC
>CM053622.1:476494257-476506657 GCA_028646595.1 Phalanger gymnotis | reverse complement strand
CCGCGTCACCCAGATCCCAGAACCCGGAGCCCCGGACGCCTCCGCCGCTTGCCTTTCCCCCCTCCCCCCCTTCCCCCGTCCTCCGGAGTCAGGCCTCGCCGTGCTCCTTCGCCCGCAGCAGTGGCTGCTCGGACCCCAACCGCTTCCCTCTCTCTTTCCAAACTTGGAATGAGACTTTCAACCCGCGCCTACCAGCCCGCTCCGGTCGTAAAGGCGCAGGCGCAATACGGGCTTCGAGAGGGCGGGGCAGGAGCGGGAAAGGCGGCCAAGGAGGGTCAGAGAGCAAACGGCGCCTCCGCCGCGTCCAATGACAGGAGGCGCCGAGGCGCGCGTGCGCATTGTAGGGTGGACTTGCTGTGGGGGGCGGGGGAGGAAGGAGGGGGAGAGAGACCGAGAGACCCGGACAGGGAGGCGGGGAATGAGGTGTGTGGGAATACCTGGGAGCCGCAGCGCGAGCCGGCGCGCACCTGGTCCGTCTTCACTTCCTTTTCCCCTCCCCTAGTTGCCGAGGAGGGCTGTGGCGGCTAGCGGTCTTGTTCGCGGCGTGGAAGTCATAGTAGTAATATAGTAGTACCGTGCTAGCAGGGGAAGTGCCTGCGTTGGGGACCGGCCACTGAGAAATTGCAGTTCTCGAGTTTTGCAAAATCCCCAGTCCCATGCAGTAGAGAGAAGACCCTTGACTTTAGCAAGCACCCTTGAAGGAATCCCTCAAGACATTAGGGTCTCCTCTAAAACTCGCAGGTACCAAGAGGTGCGGTGGGAAATCGTTGGCATTTGTTTGCTGCTCTGCGGTTTTCCCAGGAGCACGTTTTCTACTCCGCGGTCAGAGACCACTACTCACTTAAAAAATATAAGGAGAGCGCTCTTAAGAGGCAAAAGGGAGTTTATTACTTTCTCATGAGAAATGACACACCCCAGCAAGTGTGTGTGTGGCATACAGCTCAAAGCAAGTTATATAGACCCTAACAGCGGTTCCCCACCCCCTACTGGCTCCTCTTCCCATTGACTGGGTTTGGAGCTCACATTCTAAACTCGGAATCTTTTCTCAGCAACAGGCGTGAGATCAGGGACTAGTATTCAGAAAAAGGGAGCAAAAGCTAGATAAACAGGACCTTGCAGGTGTCTGTCTACTGATGTAATTTTTTATTTCTACTTTCTCAGCAGAGCAGTTTCTAAAACTATAGAAGGGGTGAAGGGTGGGGGTGGATGGTAGGAGAGATAAAAGACCTTACCCCCTTACCTGTCCCGCACCGAAGGGGGCTTCACTATTTCAGCATTGCACTTACTACCGAGCCTTTGCATTTTGTGATCTCTAAGGCCCTTCTTCCATTTTTAAGTCCTAGGAGCTGGTGGATCAGACTCCTTTATGGTAGAGGCAGGACCCCCCTCCCCAGCCGTTCAATTTCCACTTACCATCTCCGGGAGTCTGGGACCTTATTAGGAGTGTGGGCTGGCTGAAGGGCCACCACTCCCAGGGATGCTCAAGCTCTTGGCTTGGATGGTCAGACCAAGAGGACCACCAAGACCTTCCTGGAATGGGGGCCCTCCTTGGAGAAGAAGGGGGTGGTTGGGGCAGTTGGGGCAGAGGCTTTGGGAGACTAAGAAATGGAGGGCACACTACAGGGGAAATCCGCCTGCTTTTGTTACTATAGCAACCCTATCAAGGTGATTAGACTGGGTTATAAAATGGACAAAAATCTCATTGCCCTTTGTTATGTAATTTTGGTCCTTCTAAAATCCGTTCTTAACCTTTTTTTTTGTGCCATCTGATGAAAGCTACCAACTTATGTATAAAATACAAAACAAACCCATTATATTGAAATATAGTTATCAACTTTTTGATTTAAGTTCACAGGCCCCAGATAAAGAAACTCTTCTAGACGGTTCATCTCTCCAAATGGATTTTTTGCTATCATTTTGTCTAATTCAAAAGCAGATGCCACTGGCAGTGTGGTGAAGCCTCTGGACCCCTTCACAGATTAATGTCTTAAAGACATAAAGTAAAATATATAGGATTATGAGGGAAACCATTTCCATCAGAATATAGTTATTAATTTTTTTAAGTTCACAGATCCTAAGTTAAGAACACCACCAAAAGAGGCCTGAACTGATGCAAAGGAAGAAACAAGAGGAACTGGAATCAGAAGACCTGGGTTCAAACACTGCTTCTGTGCAACCTTGGACTGTCAGTTTCTTTAGTCTTCACCACTAAAGCAATAGGGTTTGCCTAAGTGCCAGTCTAGTCCTAATAACTCCCCCCTTCTGGACTGGACTTTCTGTTCCTCTTTAAAAGTAAGGGCTGTTCTTGACCTCCCCTCTTCCAAGGGAAGCACCGGCTTTCTCAGAAAATGGAGGCATTAGGCCCCTCTGGGCTATTTCATTCTATTGACAAGCCTTTGCTGCTGCTACTGCTTCAGGAGAGTAGAGTCAAGGGTGCAAATAGACATTAACCCCACCTGGGCCTGAAGAAAAGACCATGGTAGAGGAGGATGTGGGCTGTATCTGGTTATGGAGGAAGTGGGCACTGTAGGTCCTACACAGAGGAAGGGAAAGACTAAGGATGAAACAACAGACCTGAGAAGGAAAGGACCTCGTGGGAGTTGCCTCAATATCCAGAAAACTAACTAGGGGTTGAAAACAATAGGCTCCATCTACTTCTATGAGAAAGGGCCCCATTGTGAAAACACATAGGGGGAAGAGGGAGTAAAATAATAGCTCCTTGCTTGAATAACACAATATTTTAAAAGTGGTTTCATGTACATTGTCTCATTTGATCCTCAAATGAAGTAGGAAAGATATTAATCTATTTTACAAGTGAGGAAACTGAAACAAGGAAATGAAATGATATATAGGCAATTGTATAAATAAAGTGAGAGGTAGAAACTTGGTTTTCCTGTTTTCTAACTCATTGATCACTTGCCATGCTACCTCAGACTTGAGGTAGGGAAGGAAGTTCTTGGAATTAACTGACATAAGCTGTGGAGAGGTTAAGGACAATTTATTGTAGCAGAGACTACTGGACTTAGATTTGAGCTACCCAGAACTATAACTTACTACTCCTGGGCAAGGTAACAAGCCTATTTGTACCTCAGTTTCCTCACTTGTGAAAACAAACTTGCCATTTATGAAAACCTAGGTTTATTCTTTCCATGATGTAGGGTGTGTGACCCTTCACTGGCAAGAGAAATATTATAATAATAACAATCCTGCGCCTCAAGGTTTACAAAATGCTTTGGCTTCTCCTTAATTCAATTCAATAAATATTTCATAAAGGACTATGTGCCAGGCTCTGTGCTGGTGTTTTAGGGCTGGAAAAAAAGTGATACTGTCCTTGTCCTTAAGGAGCATGCATTCTACTTGGGGGAAAAACAACATGCACACAGACAGGTAAGCTTAAGATGTGTTAAAAAATAAATATGCTGATAGTTTTCCTAATCTTGAACCAGCTCTGAACTCCTGTTATAAATTCTACCTGATCATAGTGTATGATCCTGGTGATAAGTTGCTGTAATCTCTTTGCCAGTATTTTATTTAAAATTTTTGCATCAACATTTGTTAGAGAAATTGGTCTATAGTTTTCTTTCACTGTTTTGGATCTTCCTGGTTTAGGTATCAGTACCATATTTGTGTCATAAAAGGAATTTGGTAGGACTCTACCTATTTTCCCAAATAGTTTATATAGTATTGGGAATTATTGTTTTTTAAATGTTTGGTAGAATTCACTTATAAATCCTGGGGATTTTTTCTTAGGGGGTTCATTGTTGGCTTGTTCAATTTCTTTTTCTAAAATGGGGTTAAGTATGCTATTTCTTCTGTTAATATGGTCAATTTATATTTTTGTAAATATTCATCTGTTTCACTTAGATTGTCAGATTTATTGACATAGAATTGGGCAAAATAGCTTTTAATTAATACTTTAATTTCCTCTCCATTGGTGATGAATTTACCCTTTTCATTTTGATACCGATAATTTGGTTTTATTATTTTTTTAAATCAAATTAACCAATGGTTTATTTTATTGGATTTTTTTTCTTCACAAACCAGCTCAGTTTTATTTATTAGTTTAGTGGTTTTCTTTCAGTTTTATTAATCTCTCCTTTCATTTTCAGGATTTCCAATTTGGTATTTAATTGGGGATTTTTAATTTGTTTCTTTAAGCTTTTTTTTTAATTGCATGCCCAATTCATTGATCTGCTTTTTCTCTGCTTTATTGACATAAACATTTAGAGATATAATTTTTCTCTTATGTACAGCTTTGTCTGCATCCCATAAATTTTGGTGTGTTGTCTCATTGTCATTCTCTTTGATGAAATTAGATTGTTTCTATGATTTGTTGTTTGACCCACTCATTCTTTAGGATTAGATTATTTAGTTTCCAATTAGTTTTTAGCTTATCTTTTCATGGTCCTTTATTAAATGTAATTTTTATTACATTATGATCTGGAAAGGATGCATTTAATATTTCTGCCTGTCTTCATTTGATTTCAGGGTTTTTATGCCCTAATACATAGTCAGTTTTTGTGTAGGTGCCATGTAATGCTAAGAAAAAGGCATATTTCTTTCTATCCCCATTCAGTTTTCTTCAGAGGTCTATCATATCTAACTTTTATAAAATTCTATTCACCTCCTTAACTTCTTTCTTGTTCATTTTGTGGTTAGATTTGCCTAGTTCTAAGAGGGGAAAGTTGAGGTTCCCCCCTAGTATAGTTTCACTGTCTATTTCTTCCTATAACATTTAATGTCTCCTTTAGAAATTTGGATGCCATAATATGTGTTTAGTATTGATATTACTTCATTGCCTATGGTACCTTTTAAGAAGATTAGATCTACTTTTGCTTTTGCTTTGTCTGAGATCATGATTACTACTCCTGCTTTCTTTTAACTTAAGCTGAAGCATAATATGTTCTGCTCCTGCCTTTTACCTTTACTTTATGTGTGTGTCTCTGTTTCAGATGTGTTTGTTGCAAACAACACATTGTAGGATTCTAGGTTTTAATCCACTCTGCTATCAACTTCTGTTTTATGAGGGAATTCATCCTATTCAAATCCACAGTTATGATTACTAGCTGTATATTTCCCTCCATCCTGTTTTTGCCCTGTTTATACTTTTCTGTCTCTCTCCCCTTTCATTCTGTCCCTCCATACCAGTGTTTTGCTTCTGATGACTACCTCCCTCAGTCTGCCCTCCCTTCTATTAGCTCTCCCCTTTTCTTGTCCTCCTCCCCTCTGACTTTCCTATAAGATAAAATAATTTCTATACACAACTGAGTATGTTATTCCCTCTTTGAGCCAAATCCATTGAGAACAAGGTTCAAACAGTGCTTACCCCACCTCCCTTCTTTACTTCCACTGTAATAGGTCTTTTGTACCTCTTCGTGTGATATAATTTACCCCATTCTGCCTCTCCTTTCACCCTTCTCCCAATGCAATCCTCTTCATCACCTTTTAATTTTTTTATATCATTCCATCAAAGTCCACTTATACCTACACCATCTGCCTATGTATATTTTCTTCTTATTGCCCTAATAAAGACACAATTCTTAAGAGTTACAAATGTCATCTTCCCTTATAGGGAAGTAAACAGTTTAACCTTATTGAATAACTTATATTTTTTCTTTCTCATTTACCTTTTTATGCTTCTCTTGAATCTTGTTTTTGAAAATTAAATTTTCTATTTATCTCTGGTCATTTTATCAGGAATGTTTGAAAGTCACCAATTTCATTGAACGTCCATTTTTCCCCCTGAAGGATTATTCTGAGTTTTGCTGGATAATTGATTCTTGGTTTAATCCAAGCTCCTTTGCCTTCTGGAATATCATTTTCCAAACCCTCAGATCCTTAAAGTAGAAGTTGCTAAATCCTCTGTAATCTTGAATGTGACTCCTTGATATTTGAATTATTTCTTTCTGGCTGCTTGCAGTATTTTCTCCTTGACCTGAGAGTTCTGGAATTTGGCTGTAATATTGCTGGAAGTTTTCATTTTGGGAATTCTTTCAGGAGGTGATTGGTGGATTCTTTCAATTGCTATTTTACATTCTGGTTCCAGGATATCAAAGCAGTTTTTCTTGATAATTGCTCTCTCTCTCTCTTTTCAATCATGGCTTTCAGGTAGTCCAGTAATTTTTAAATTGTTTCTTCTGGATCTATTTTCCAAGTCAGTTGTTTTTTCCAATGAGTTGTTTTGCATATTCTTCTATTTTTTTCATTCTTTTGATTTTGTTTGATTGATTCTTGATGTTTCAGAGTCATTAGTTTCCACTTGCCAATTCAAATTGTTGAGGAATTATTTTCTTCAGTTAGTTTTTGTGCCTCCTTTTCCATTTGGTCAATTCTGCTTTTTAAGGAGTTGTTTTCTTCGGTGGATTTTTGCGCCTCCTTTTCCATTCAGCCAATTCTGCTTTTTAAGGAGTTGTTTTCTTTTTCCAAGCTATTAACCCTTTTTTTCATGATTTTCTTGCATAACTCTTATGTCTTTTTCCAATTTTTATTCTACCTCTCTTATTCGATTTTTAAAATCCTTTTTGAGCTCTTCCAGAAAGACTTTTTGGGCTTGAGATCAATTCATGTTTTTGTTTGAGGCTTCACATGTAGGTGTTTTTGACATTGTTGTCCTCTTCTGAGTTCGTGTTTTGATCCATAGTAGCTTTCTATGATCAGGGCTTTTTCTTTGTTGTTTTTGGATTTTTTCCTCATTTTTCAGTCTAGTTCATGACTTTTAAAGTTGAACTCTCTTCCTGGGGTACAGGAGACATCGTCCCAAGTTTCTTGTGCACCTGGGAGTGGGGTGGGGGAAGAAGGTGGGGGCAGAGGTTTGATAACTGGCTGTCTGTTCTGGCCATCTCCCCACTTTTCCCCCCTGGGGCTAGTGATTTTGAAGCAGTGCTGGGGTCACCTGGCCTGGTCTAGGGGCCCATGCTGCCTCTAACCTGCTGCATTGGGGCTGAAGGCCTCACCACTGACCCTTTGTTCTGCTGACCTGCAGAGCCACTTTGATTGCTGATCTGTTTTGGAGCTAGGGGCCTTCCACTGGCTTGCCGGGACATGGCCTGCACTAGGCTTCATTCCCCTTTTGCCGAAGTGAAACATACCTTTCCTGCAGTTCTTTGAAGTTATCTTGGGCAGGAAAATTGTTTTGCCCCATTCTTTTGTGGGTTCTGTCACTCCAGAATTTGTTCTAAAGTTGTTTTGAGGGAAACTGGGGAGAGTTCAGGCAACTTCCTGCCTTTTCTCCCCCATCTTGGCTCTGCCGCCACAAAAAATAAATATGAAGTAATTTCTAAGAGAGATATTACAGCTTGGGAATCAGGAAAGTCCTTTTAGAGGTTATATTTTACCTGAGCTTTGCAAGGAAGTAAGGATTACAAGAAGTGGAAATGAGGAGGAAATTATTTTCAGGCATTAAGGACAGCTTTGCAAATGCTCTTAGCATTTGGTTTTAGATGGAAGGAGAACATTGAATTAAGGTTAGAGTGAGTGAGGCTGAGTAAGGTGAAATGAATCTGGAATGATAGATTGGAGCCAGAATGTTCAGGACTTTCAATGCCACAGAGAGGAGTTTGTGTTTCATCCAAGAGGAAATAGGAAGCTCCTGAAGTTTCTTTGGGAGGGAGAGTGATGTGGTTAAACTTGTGTCAGGAATATCAATCTGGGAAGGTTGGATTGGAGAGAAGAGAGGCTGGTTGCAGGGGGATATATTAGGAGGCTTATTTCACACTATTAATAATGTACATTCAATTATTACTCAAGTGGGGGAAATTTTCATTTCTTTTATAAAAACATCCTCTGAACTCCAGTATATGACTCCTTTCCCAAACCTAGGTAATAGATGGTAGAAGAGGAAATCATCTATAATACCTACTTTTAAAGTTATATGACAAGACTTTGTCATGAATTTGAGGAAAGGAAATGAAATGTGAAGACATTTTTAAGCTCCTGTAAGTATGTATATGTATGGTTATTGCAACACTAAAGAGACTGGGCAAAATCTGTTTTAAAAAACAGACAAGTTTTGTAGTTGTAAAGAACTGGAAACTAAGGGGAGTGCCCAACAATTGGAAAATAGCCAAACAAATTATGGAATATGAATGAAATGGGCTATTATTGCACATAAGATGTGATGAAAGAATGAATAAATTAAACCTGGGAAGACTCATATGAACTGCTGCAGGGTAAAGCGAGCAAAACCAGCAATTTTATACAATAACAATGCTGTAAAAGCAAACAAAATTGAAAAACTTAAGAGCCCTGATCAATTAAGTGACTGAACATGATTGGAAAGGACCAATGATGAAGCATCCACCCCACTTCCTGAGAGAGAGGTGATAGACTTAGTCCAGAATGAGACGTTTTAGGGGAAACTATTAATGTGGAAATTTGTTTTGCTGGATCAAGAATATTTGTTGCAAGTAGTTTGCCTTTTTTCCTGGGGGTCAGAGAGTAGGAGAGAAAGAAAATAAATGTCAATTGAAAATAAAATTTATTTTAAAATTAAAGTAAAACTAATTTGTCATTCCCTATTTCCCTATTTTGTTTCACTAGATGTTTACATGTAATTAATAGTGATAGAAACTATGGTCCTCTCTTTTAACATTCTTTAAAAAAAATGCAGCTTCTGATGGAGTGTGAACTGATCCAACCATTCTGGAGAGCAATTTGGAACTATGCCTAGAGGGCTATAAAAATGCGCATACCCTTTGACCCAGCAATACCACTTCTAGGGCTATATCCCAAAGAGATCATGAAAATGGGGAAAGGACCCACGTGTACAAAAATATTGATAGTAGCTCTTTTTGTGGTGGCCAAGAACTGGAAATTGAGGGGATGCCTGTCAGTTGGGGAATGACTGAACAAGTTGTGGTGTATGAATGTAATAGAATACTATTGTCCTATGAGAAGTGATGAACAGGCAAACTTCAGAAAAACCTGGAATGACTTCTATGAACTGATGCTGAATGAAGTGACCAGAACCGGGAGAACACTGTACACAGTAACAACCACAGTGTGCGATGACTGACTTTGATAGACTTAGCCCTTCTCAGCAATGGAAGGACCTAAAGCAATTCTAAAAGATTCATGATGGAAAATGCCATCCACATCCAGAGAAAGAACTAGGGAGTCTGAATGCAGAGCAAAGCAGACTATTTTCTTTTTTTGTTGTTTTTTTTTCTTTCTCATGGTTTCTCCCATTCGTTCTAATTCTTCTATACGTCATGACTAGTGTGAAAATATGTTTAATATGTAAAGCCTATGTCAGTTTCATGCCGTCTTGGGAAGGAGGAGGGGAGAGAGGGGGAGAAAAATTAAAACTTATAGAAGTGAATGTTGAAAACTAACAATAAATATTTTAAAAAAAATGCAACTTCTGCTATATTGTGACTGATTTGAATAGACTGCCTTTGAAGAAATGGTGACTGTTTAACAGCCATGTTTTTATTCTCAATAGTTTTGTCTGTTTCCATTTGTGGCCTTAGGTGGAATTTGGCTATGGAAATATTTTTCATGGAAAATTTTTCTTTTCTAGTTTCATCTTCCTTTCTGTCAATCTATACTCTGTTTTGCTTGGCCCAGTACTTAGGTCTGTGTATAAACTCGGGAAAAACAGAAACAAAAAACATCAGCCTCCTTAGAACCATAGGAAAGCTAGCTCTGGAACCTAGCCTGCTAGCTAGCACAGTGGCTAGAATACTGGACCTAGAATTAGGAAGACCTAATTGCCCTAATCTTTAACTCCTCACTCTTTCCAAATGCACATATCCAATCAGTTGTCATAACTTGTCATTTTTCTCTTAACACCTCTTGTATCTGTTCCCTTCTCTCTATTCACACAGCTACCACCCCAATTCCAGCCATCATCTCCTCTCACCTGGGAATGTAACAGTTGCCTCTTAATTGGTCTCTCTGTTTCAAACCTATCCCCTCTCCAAACCAACTTCAAAGTGATTTTCCTTCAAGTCATTCCCCTATTCAGTAAATACCTATGGTTCTCTGTTAATTCTCATATCAAATATGTATAACCACCATTTTGAAAGCCCTTTCAAGAGAGTGGTGCTGTATTTTTTCATCTTTACCTCATCCCTTTTAAATGTCTATTTTTAATAATCATTGGTATAATACTATATGTATATATTTTATAAATAAGTAAATATAGGCTGTTCTAAAAGTTTTAATGTAATTTAAAGCCATTGAAGCTATTACATCTTAAACTATTAAGCTTTAAAACTGCACTAAAACTTTTGAGAAATCTTCTAGATGCGTATTGGAGGTATAACCTTAAAATCTTTTTCCAAATGGGTTATACAATCAAAAAATTCAGAGATTGTTGATATACAAAATAAAACTTTTTTTTTTCACATCCACATTCCATTATTCTTTTTCTTCTGGCTGCCTATGCAATGTAAGTGGTGGTTGACTAAGTCGAATACTGGTCATTCAGTCCAGAAGACCTGAGTTTGAATCTTCTCTCAGATACTAGCTTTGTGACTGTAGGCAAGTAACTTAATCTGTGTCAGTCTATTTCTTCATCTGCAAAAACAAAAATAAAGATGACACCTACCTCAAAGCATTGTTGTAAGGATCAAAGGAGATAGCATATACAAAATGTTTTGCAAACATTAAAGTACTGTTTATAAATACTAGCTAAAAGTAGTCCTCTTAAACCCTTCTACCCTTGGCAGTCAGACAATGTTCTATGTTGGAGGAGGGGTGGGAATTCATATCTGTTCCAGGAACTCCTTTCCTTGATCCTTTAGTGTGCCCTGTGTAGAAAGGGACACTATTTGTATAGACCCCGCTTGGATGACTTTATCCATTGGGAGAATCATTGGAAAAGTTTCCATCCACAACTGCTTTGTCATTTGTAAAAATGATAATGCCAATTTTACCCCAAGTCCCAAATCCCTATAGACAGAGCTCTGCATATCTTAGAAAACTCAATGTGGACCATATTCCTGTTTGGCACAGAAGATTATCTTTGCTCTTTTGCTTGTGTATTGAGGGAATTCTTATAGGGCTAAGGCTAAGCAAGCAGAGATATTCGGTAAACTTCATAAAATTCTTCTTATTTTGTTGACTTATTTTGGAAACTTTGTGAAAAGTTCATTGTGTGAATCTCCAAAACTTTGTATTTGGAGATGATTGTGATTTTCATCTTTACATGTGGGATTGCACATTGGCCATTTTGAAACTGTATGGCACTGGGGAAGCAAGTGAAAGGATATTGCTTATACCTTCCTAGAAACTATAGAGAACTGCTCTGAATTTGGGTGAAGACTGTGTTTAAAAAACAAAAAACAAACAACACCCCCCCCCACTCCTGCTCTTTGCCAGGGATGGCCAATTTGAAATGGGGATATGTGTAACCTGGATTTATCTGAGCATGCCCAGTTTGCCTAAACATGACTGAAATGATTGAACAATAACAAAATGTTTATATATGAGCATATCTAGGACAGAAGGCATTTTTGTAGAAGAGGAGACTGGTAATTGGTAGGGGGTTGGGAAAGGCTTCATGTAGAAGGTGGCTCTTGAGTTTAGTTTTGAAGGAAAAAAGCAAATTAAAAGATGGAGGGAATGTGTTCCAGGCATGAGGTTCAGATAGTGCAGTCAAAGAGATGGGAAATGGAGTGTGATATTTGAAGAAAGGCACGAAAACTGGTTTGGCTGGACCATTGTATACTTGAAGGAGTAATGAGACTGGAAAGATAGGTTGGGGCCAGGTTGTAAAGGACTTCAGAAACAAAAAAGGGTTTATAGTTGATCCTAAAAGCAATAAGGAACCATTAGAGCTTATTTTAAAAAAAAATTTTTATTCCATGTTTTATTATTTAATATTTTTAGTTTTCGGCATTGATTTCCACAAGGTTTTGAGTTACAAATTTTCTCCCCATTTCTACCCTCCCCCCCACTCCAAGATGGCATATATTCTGATTTCCCCATTCCCCAGTCAGCCCTCCCTTCTGTCACCCTATTCCCCCTCCCCCTATCCCTTTTCCCCTTACTTTCTTGTAAGGCAAGATAGATTTCTATGCCCCATTGCCTGTATATATTATTTCCCAGTTGCATGCAAAAACCCCTTTTTTTTGAGCATCTTCTTTTAAAACTTTGAATTCCAAATTATCTCCCCTCTTCCCTCCCCACTCACTCTCCCTAAGAAGGCAAGCAATTTGACATAGCCCACACTTGTATCATTATGCAAAACACTCTCATAAATAGTCATGCTGTAAAAGACTAATTATATTTCTCTCCATCCTATCCTGTCCCCCTTTATTCAATTTTTTCCCTTGACCCTGTCCCTTTTCAAAAGTGTTTGATTTTGATTACTTCTTCCCCCATCAGCCCTTCCTTTTATTGTCCCCCCTTTCTTATCCCCTTCCCCCTACTTTCCTGTGGTGTAAGATAACCA
>CM053622.1:476476083-476493757 GCA_028646595.1 Phalanger gymnotis | reverse complement strand
ATGTCTGAGTCTGAATTTGAGTCTGTTTTAGCTGCCTGTTCACGTTCCCAGCCTGTATTTGACCCTTGAGCTTTTTGTTGGGGTACAACTGCTTGTAGAGTAGAGAGTACTTTGTCCCAAGCTTAAGGGGCTGTGTTGATGTTTTCAGAGCTACTTCTACAAAGCAAATTTTGTCACATCAGTGCTTCTTCTTCTCCAAGAACCGCCAGCCTGGACCACAATGCAGATGCAAGCAGGCTCTGTACTCCTGCTCTGACTGGTCACTTAATTCGTCCAACAGGGTGGGCCTGGGTCTGGAAGCAACCTCAGCTGGAGCTCTAGAAGCAGCCCCAGAGCTGTAACACTTCTGTGCCTCCAGGGTTAGGGCTGACTGTGTACTCTTTTCACTGTAGCAGTTTTTCCACTAACCTTCTCAGTTGTCTTTAGTGTTTGTGGGTTGTGGGTAACTGCCACAGCTCAATGATTCAGGGCCCTACTGCCTGTTCCACCTGGCTCCCAGTCTGTTTGGTCCTGGCGCAGTCCACACTGGGCTGTGCTCCACTCCTCTCCCAGCTCCGTGCAATAGACCCTTCCCAGTGACCATCGAGGCTTTCCTGTGCTGGAGCCCTGCTTCATTCTGCTATTTCATGGGTTCTGCAGCTCTAGAATTTGTTCAGAGCCACTTTTTACAGGTGTTTGGAGGGACCTGGGGGAGAGCCTAAGCAAGTCCCTGCTTTCCAGCCACCATCCCATTAGAGCTTATTGAGTACGAGAGTGACATGGTTAGACCTGCACTTCAAAAAAATTAACTTTTACAGATGCATAGAGGATGAATCAGAGTGGCGAGAGACATGAGGCTTTCCTACAAGAAGGGTATTGCAGTAGTCCAGGAAGGTGCTGGTCAGAGCCTAGAATTGTGGCTGTGTGAGTGGAGAAAAGTGGAAAGACAGAACAAATATTGTTGGATAAAAACAAGAAGACTTTCTTTGCTACTGATTGGTTATGTAGGATGAGAAAGTGAGAAATCTAGGATAGTACGGAGCTTTTGAACCTTGATGACTAGAAGAATGGTGGTTTCCACAAAAGAAACAAGGAAGTCTTGAAAAGGAGTGGGTTGGGAGGAAAGTAATGAATTCTGATTTTTGGACATGTTGAGTTTGAGGTGATCTACTTTGAAGTGTCTAATAGTTATTGTGGCTGGAGCTCTGGAGCAAGATTAGGGCTAGATGTACAAGTTTTACAGTCATATGCATAGAGATGATACATAAACATGTATGCTTAGTGAGGCCACCAACTGAAAGAATATATATATAGAGAAGAGGACCCCGGACAGAATTATGGGGCATAGCTACAATCATATGGATGATTATTTTTAAAAAATGAGAAGGAATGTCATGCTTGAAGAACTAATATAGAGTAGTGTCATAGAAGCTCAGGAGAAGAAGGTAGGTGATCAATACTTTCGAAAGCTGCAGGGCTACTGTAGCTGCAGCAATCCTCAGTGAGGACTGAGAAAGGGCCATCAATCATGGAAGCATAGATTAAAAGTTAATTGGAAACTAAACAACCTAATCCTAAAGAATGAATGGGCCAAAGACCAAATCATAGAAACAATCAATAATTTCATTAAAGAAAATGACAACAATTGAGACAACATTCCAAAATTTGTGGAATGCAGCCAAAGCAACACTTAGGGGAAAATTTATATTACTAAATGTGTACATAAGTAAGAAAAAGAGCAGATCAATGAATTGGGTGTGCAATTTAAAAAATTAGAAAAAGAACAAGTTAAAAATCCCCAATTTAACACCAAAATGGAAATCCTAAAACCAAAGTAGGGATTAACAAAACTTAAAGTTAAAAAAACAATATTGAACTAATAGGTGAAATTAGGAGCTAGTATTATGAAAAAAATTGATAAACCATTGGTTGATTTGATTTAAAAAAACAAATTTCTAGTGTTAAAACTGAAAAGAATGAATATATTATCAATGAAGATGAAATTAAAACAATTATATCGCTCAATTATATGCCAGTAAAGTTGGCAATCTTAGTGAAATGGATGAATACTTACAAAAATATAAATTGCCCAGATTAACAGGAGGAAATAAAATGCTAAAATAAACCTATTTTAGAAAAAGAAATTAAATAAGCCCTCAATGAGCCGCCTAAGAAAAAATCACCGGGATCAGGTGGATTTATAAGTGCAGTCTACCAAACATTTAAGGAATAATTATTCCCAATAGTACTTAGCTATTTGAAAAAGCAAAGAAAAGTCCTACTAAATTTCTTTTATGACACAAATATGGTTTTGACATCTAAACCAGGGAAAGCAAAAACAAAGAAAAGTATAGACCAATTTTGTTAATGAATATCAATGCAAAATTTTAAAACAAAATATAAACAAGGTGATTATAGCAATATATCACCAGGATCATATATTATGATGAAATGGGATTCAGACCAGGAGTATAGGGCTATTTCAATATTAGTAAAATTGTCAGTACAATTGGTCATATCAATAACAAAAAACAAAACCATATGATTACATTGATGGATGCAGAAAAAGCATTCGACAAAATACATCACCTATTCCTATTAAAAAACCCAGAAAGCACAGGAATCAATGAAAACTTTCTTAAAATAAGTAGTATCTACCTAAAACCAAGAATAAATATCTGTAATAGGGATAAACTTAAAAACTTCCCAATAAGATCAGGAATAAAGTAAGGATGTTGATTATCATCACTATTATTCAATGTTGTACTAGAAGTGCTAGTGATAGCAATAAAACAAGAAAAAGCAATTGAAGACATTAGCATAGTCAATGAGGAAACAAAATTATTGCTCTTTGCAGATGAAACAATGGTATACTTAGAGAACTCTAGAAAATCAGCTAAAAAAAGTTGAAATAATTAACTTCAGAAAAGTTGCAAGATACAAACTAAGCCCACACAAATCATCAGCATTCCTATTTAGTACCAACAAAATCCAGCAGCAAGAAATAGAGAAATCCATTTAAAATGATGACAGTATAAAATACTTGGGAGTCTACCTGCCAAGACAAACCCAGGGATCCTATGAACTCAATTGCAAAACACTTCACAGAAATAAAGACAGATCTAAACAATTGGAAGAATGTTAATTGCTCATGGGTAGGCTGAGCCAATATAATAAAAATGACAATTCTGCTTAAGTTAATCTATTCAGAGCCATGTCAATCAAACTGCCAAAGAATTATTTTGTAAAACTAGAAAAAATAACAACAATAATCATCTGGGAGAACAAAAGGTCAAAAATATTAAGGGAATCAATAAAAAAAAAACTGAAGGAAAGTGACCTAGCAGTTCCAGCTTTCAAAATATATTGCAAAGTGGTGATCATTAAACCAATCTGGTACTGGCTAAGACATAGAGTGGTAGATCAATGGAATAGATTAGGTATATAATACACAGTAGTAAATGACCATAGTAATCTAGTATTTAATAAACCCAAAGATCCAAGCTTTTGGGTAAAAACTCATCATTTGACAAAAGTTGCTGGGAAAATTGGAAAGCAGTTTGGGAGAAACTAAGCATAAACCGACATCTCATACAGTATGCCAAGCTAAGGTCACAGTGGATAAATGATTTAGGCAGGAGAAACTAAGCATAAACCAACATCTCATACAGTATGCCAAGCTAAGGTCACAGTGGATAAATGATTTAGGCATAAAGGGTGACATATAAGTAATTTAGGGAAGTATGGGAAAATGTATCTGTGAAATTATGGATAAGGGAAGAGTTTATGACCAAACAAGAGATGGAGAGGATTTTGTTTACATGAAATTAAAAAGCTTTTGCACAAATAAAACTAATACAGCCAAGATTAGAAGGGAAACTCAAAATCGGGGAAAAGTTTTATAGCAAGTTTCTCTGATTTAAGCCTCATTTCTCAAATATATGGGAACTGAGCCAATTCATAAAAGTAAGAACTATTCCCCAGTTGAAAAATGGTTAAAGGATATGAACAAGCAGTTTTCAGAAGCAGAGATCAAAGCTATCAGTAGTTACATGAAAAAAATCCTCTAAATCACTACTGATTAGAGAAATGCAAATTAAAATAACTCTGAGATATCACCACACACCTATCAGATTAGCTAGCATGACAGAAAAGGAAAATGACAAATGCTGGAGGGGACGTGGAAAAATTGGCATACCAGTGCTGTGGAGCTGTGGTGGAACTGTGAACTAGTCCAAGCATTCTGGAAAAACAATTTAGAACTCTGACTGAGCAAGTTGCAGTATATGACTGTGATGGAATACTATTGCGCTATAAGATAATGACAAGTAGGATGGTTTCAGAAAAACCTAGAAAGACTTACATGAACTCATGCAAAGGGAAGTGAGAAGAACCAGGAAAGTATTTTACACAGTAATAGCAATACTGTACTCTGATCAAGGCAGTGACCCAAGCCATTTCCAAGGGACTCATGATGAAAAATGCTATCCACCTCAGAAGGAGAACTGAAGAACTCTGAACGTGGATTGAAGCATACTTTGAAAAAAAAAACTTTCCCTATTTTTATTGTTTTGTGTGTTTTTTATAACACAGTTAATATGGAAATATGTTTTGCATGACTTCACATATATAATCGATATCAAATTGCTTGCTTTCTCAAGAAAGAGGGAGGGATGGAAGGAAAGAAGAGAATTTATAACTCAAAATTTTAAAAAATGATTATTAAACTTTTTACCTGTAATTAGAAAATACTTAATGGAATAAATAAAATATATTTTTTAAAAAGAGAAAGGGCCATCTTATCTGACAATTCATGGCAACTTTGTAGAAAACAAAACGAAATAATTAGAGAGAATGGAAGCATGAGGTATAGACACATTTTTCAGAGTTTGTTAAAAGAAGGGGAGATAGCTAGAAGATGATAGCTCAATGGGAAGCAGGGTCTTGTGAGGTTTGTTTTTGTTTGTTTCTTTTGTTTGTTTGTTTTTTGGAACAGGAGATATTTCAGCATATGTGTAAGAAGTAAAGAAGGAAACCATAGGGAGAAAGGGAGTTGATTGAATGTAGTAGAAACATCAGATTTGGAAATGGTGTATTAGCCAGGCGGTAACCACAATATAGATGATAATTGTAACTATGCCTACGTAGTTCTGTATCACAAAATATAAGAGACTCTCCAAATAGAAGGTAGAAGAAGTAAACCATTTATTCAGACACCAAATAGATCCCAAAACCAATAAGTCCAATCCATCATAGCAGCAAAGAAATTAATACACATTATCACAGCAGATAACAACTCCATCTCAAAACCATTCTTGCCTCCTGCTAGGGCCTTGCCATCAACAGTCTCTCACACCACAGCTAGCACATATCTGCTCTCTCCCTCAGCTCTAAGTACTCCGAGCATGTCCTGCTCTACCCTTTCCTGTTCTTCTCATGCAGCAAGTTCCTCCCAGCACATGTGACCTAGGCCTCTTGTTACATAAGCAGGTCCCATGGGCTTATTAATGGGTGGAAAAGAACTTCAAATTTAAATTACCATTCCATTTGCCCCCAAGATCTTTCTTATCCATTACATAGGTCAATAGGAATTTTAAGATAACTGGTGTGAACAGAATTTACAACAATATAACAGGGATAATACAAGATAAGCATATAAAACAATATCATCATTCACTCCTCAAACAAATAGGGCTCAAGGTCTCATCCTCCATAGCTTCTTCCTGCTGAAATTGACATAGAGCTGTCCCTGCCCCAAGAGGTCGAGTCCCATTTGAGAGGTCAGTTCTTTATCTGGCATCCAGAGCTTTGTCAATATCAGGTCCAGGGGTGACACATCACAGTCATCAGGTCCAGGGCTGACACATCATAGTCATCAGATCCAGGAGTGACATCAGGGGATGGCATCCAGTTTAAGCGATCAGGCGTCTGCAGGTGGATGGTACTAAGCCTGCAGGGAACAAATCTAGCAAACAAATTTAACAGACAAAAAGCCAAAAAGAAACAAGGAAACTATCATAGCCTCTTTCATAGTAGAAGACATGAGTCAAAGGTACAATTTGGTAATCATTTCCTGAATAAATAACAGTTACGGTATTATCTTTCCCATGTGTTATAATTTCTGCAGCCTTTGGAATATTGTCTGGCTTCTGTTTTACCCATACTTTAGCTCCCAATTTTATTCTATCAGTAGAACCAAACCCTTCCTTTCCTCTGATAGTTATTTTGGCAGGAGAGTCAGTTTTCACAAGGAGTATTGTTTCACAAGGAATAATAATTGCTTGAATTATTCTATCATTTTTATAAAACTGTATGGATTGTCTACCCAAATTTTGGAATGTCACAATAATTTCTCCTTGGTAATTAGAATTTATTACTCCAGCTATAAGTTATTACTCCAATACATGTATTCCTCGAGTTGCTAATCCTGATTTAGGTAATATCCATCCAAAATGATTCTTAGGGATTCTCATACATATTGCAGTAGAGATTTTTCTTATCTCTTTTCTGTTCATCCAAAAGTCCTCTAAACAATGTAAATCATATCCTTCCAAGCCACGTATTCCTGGATATGGTGGTGGGACATCTTCCCTCACAGTCCAATACTTAATATTTGAGATCTTGTGTCTTTGCTGTTTTCTAATTTGCAGACTTGGAGTCATCATTCTGGCTAGAGGTGTACTTCCTCCTAATGGTCTATTATTCAAATTCTATAAAGCAATGAACAATTTTAGCAAAGAATAATTTTTGTTCCAATGGAAGTATTGTTTGACATCAAGAATGAGAGGAACGGTTCTGGAGGAACAAAATAGTGATTCTAATTCTAGAATATTAACCAAGATTGTATTTTAAGATATCTTTTTCCTGTTCAAGAGTCCTTCAAATGTTACCTGAAATCTTTTTGAGAGTCATGTCAGAGGGCATGGGACACTATGCCAGTTTGGATATGTCTCTCTTTCTCTCTCTCCAAGCTACAAATTGTTTGGATATAGATTAACATTAAATACAGGTAAATTGTTTCTAATAGACTTTTTTCCTTGATAATGTTTATGTCAAAATCACATTTAAAACTCCTAGTCAGATGTAAGGATCACCAACATAGGCATCCAGAAACCTTGTGCTCTATTATCATTGTGCAATGCCCTGCACCCTTCCCTTGTGAGGTAATGCTTGTCACTGTGTATGCCAGCATACACAGGCACACTTGACCCGTGCTACACGTATACCTGTCTCTACTACCTCTGTAGACAATCAAAGGAAATATTTTTTAAAAGCCAACATCAGCCCAATAATCATCAAGGAAAGAGTTGTCTTTAAGTCATCATAGGTAGAAGATAGCAAGAAATCTTCTAATAGAATTAAGGCAGAAACAATGAGCTTGTACTCAAGAATGAGAAGAAGACTTCAGAATTTACCTGGTTTTTATCTCTACAGGCCCTGGACTTCTGGATTTACAGTGCAGTGTTGGGAGATGTGTGTTGGAAATAGGCAGAATGTGCAATAGGGACACTTTTTAATATTCAGTAAGCAAGCCAACAATTATTATCTACCATATTCCAAGGACTGTACTAAGCATGGGAATACAAAGAAAGGTAAAAAAAAAGACCAAAGCTGTTAAGGAATTCACAGTCTGATGGGAGAGAAAACATGCAAGCGACTAAGTATAAACATAATAAATTAAAGTTGATCTTAGAGGGAAGGCACTATGATTATGGATGACTGGGAAAGCTTGAAGAAAGTGAGACATTAGCTGAGATACAAAGGAAGCCAGAGAAACCATGCAACAGAGGTGAGGGGGAAGAGGGTTCCAGGCATGGGGGACAGCCTATGAAAATGCCCCAGTTGGGAGACTGAATCATATGTATAAAGATTATGAAAGAAACTGTGAGAGCTGATAAGATTACTCTTTTATAGACACACACACGTATTTGTTTACATATTTATGTATATTATTGTTGTTTAGTCATCTCAGTCATAACTGACTCTTTGTGACCCCATTTGGAGTTTTCTTGGCCCAGATACAGGAGTGATTTGCCATTTCCTTCTCCAGCTTATTTTACAGATGAGGAAACTGAGACAAATATGGTTAAATGTCTTGCCCAGGGTTGCATAGTAAGTATCTGAAGCTGGGATTTTAACTTTGATCTTCCTGACTCCAGGCACAGCACTCTATCCATATGCTGGAAGTACAGAAGCTAATCACAGGCCCCATCCAATTCTGGTCAACATGGGAGCTTTGACCTGTTCCGTTTCTATCCTGGGCCATTTTCCCTCCTCCTTAGGAAAGCTGGTAGCCCCTCACTCTCAGGAACACTTTATAATAATGCTGAGCTTAGTGCAGACACCAAATCAGCTTGGTACACTGCAGCTCAGAACTTCCAAGCAAAAGAGATTCACCAGACTCATCCTCCCTTACAGGTGAGATTACAGATGCACACTACCATGCCTGGTTTAGGTACACATTTTTAATGCTGGAAAATTCTGTCCTTTTTAGCTTATTGGTATATAATTTGTAATAACTCAAATCAAATATGTTACAGGAAATATATGAAGTCTCCAAATGGGCAGTAACAAATAAGAAGGATATTTTTAAAGCCATGTCTAGGGTGTATAGTTGCTTCTTCACAGCTCTATGTACAGTCCAAATCAAACTATAAAAGCCCCATTTATATATTCACCTAGCTTTTGAAAATTAAGTAGCGGTTCCCTGAACAGTTGGAGAGAGCAAAGTCACAAGGAAGTGGGATTGAGTTGAGTTGAGGTCCCTGAGAGTCTATACAATATGCTGTGGCATTGGACTGCTATATCTAAATTTGTGCCAGCCAGTATGGCAGCCTATCAGACTATCTCGCCACATAAAACATGACTGAGTCTATAATTCTCTCTCTCTCTTTCTCTCTCTCTCTCTCTTTCTTTCTTTCTCTCTCTCTCTCTCTCTCTCTCTCTCTCTTTATCTCTCTCTCTGAAAACATAGCATAGCTTGTAATGGTGAAACTGAATTAAACTCTCTGTAAATGATAGTCACATGGCTTATATGGAGCACTACATCCACAAGATTTTTTAAAATCTAATTTGCTTTCTACATAAAGAGGAATATTTTGAGCTGTAACCACATCAATTTTGCTGTTACTCAATTTGTTTCCTAGGATTCTTATCCTGACATTCATCACTGAAAGGATCTAACTGTAACCAAATATAGTCCATGCATATGACGTTATGAATCCTAGGCTACTCCAAGCAGCAGCATCAGTGCCCCACTTATGACAGCAAATAAAGGAAAAGACATGATCCAGAGAGAACCTAATTTAATATACCAAAATCTAAGCCCAGGGGCTATAAATTGTTAGTGATTTAAAAAAAACTTTACAAAAGGGTTCACTCTAACTTCTTTGCAGACAACTCCCCAAGTATAGTTTGGTAGCTGGAGTAACAATATTTTACATCTGCATAGCACTTGACACTTTGTAAAATGTTTTCAAGAATAAGTTTTCATTTGAATCTCAGAGCAATCCTATGAAATAGGCAAGGTAGAAATCATTAGGACACAGCTCATTCCCTTTCACTGGTGATCTTCCAGCAAAGGCTGGATGGTGCCTTGAGTGATGTCCTGTAATGAGGATCCCTTTGAAGGTTATGGGTTGGACTGGTTAGCCTTTGAGGACCTTTCTAACTCTGCAATTCTGTTGTTGAGTGTGATGCAAACTCAAATGCCCTTGCCTTCTAGCTCATCGACCTCCTCAACTGCCATCACTGTTACCTTCACAGAAATCAGCATACCTTTTATTTCATCATCATCCACATATGTTCCACCTCCACAATACATAACTCAGGAACCTCTCTATCTGACCATAACCTTTTCTCTATGTCCTTTGTGTCCGAGCTCTCATACATCTCACCTGTTCATACTTAGTCTAAGGTTTGATTTGGGAAAAGCCTTAGCTTAAAAAGGCCAAAGTCTCCCACTGCATCCTGGGCTATTGCTAGTCACCCTGACCTATGTCTTCTAGATTCTAGAGGAGAGAGTGAAGCTGGTGACTTTGCACAGCTCTTCTTAACTTAAATCCAATTCACCTGCAAGTGAAGACATCACTCTCTTTCATGAAGGAAGAACAATAAACAGCAAGATGTCAATTGATTGAAACATACTCTTACCTACTTAAGATATTGAGATAAAATGGGGTGGGGGGGATTTCAACCTCATCCTTATATATACAAGCAAATAAGCTATATATAGTAGGGAAAATAATCAATGTTTAGGATTCTAATGAAAAAAATTTAAAAATTAATTCTTAACATGCAATCAAAAAGGAAGCCACTATGTTCTACTTAATACGAAAGTTTCTTTTGCTTAGGAAAAGTGTCCCAAAATGGAGTTGCCCATCCAGTTACAATGGATAATAATTAGTAGCCAAAATAATAACAATAAAAGTACAATCATGATCCATCACTTTAGCCTCACTTTTACAGGTACAAATTCATACATTGGCAGCTCTTCAAGCAGTGAGGTACATGTACACTTAAAAACTGATCTAATATCAGTAAAAATAAAGCACTAGCTGATGAAAAAAAGGCAAAGCAGGAGATGAGATAAATGGAACAACCTAATCTCTCTTCTAGTTCTCCAGTGGAGGATTCCAGGAAGCTGCCCTTAGTCTTGCATTTTTGTGCAAATATCATGTGATTGTGCCCTGTTTAAGATGGTACAAACAGTCTTCCACAAAAAATTGAGAAATATTTCTGGTCTTCCTCTAGTCCATAGCTTCTATGGTTCAGTTTAGGAGTATGATAGGATAAAAATCATACTAAATACATTAAAAAATATACCCACAGTCAGCAACATTGTGTGGTGATCAACTATGAATGACTTAGCTCTTCTCAGCAACACAATGATCCAAGACAATTCCAAAGGACTCATGATGGAAAATACTATCCACATTCAGAGAAAGAACTGATGGAATCCGAATGCAGATTGAAGCATACTATTTTCACTTTTTTTTTTTGCATTTTTTCCTTTTGGTCTGTTTCTTTTCTCACAACTATGATTAATATGGAAATATGTTTTACATAATTGCACATATATAACCTATATTAAATAGCTTACTGTTTTTGGAAGAGGGAAGGGAGAAAAATTTGGAACTCAAAATTTTGTAAAAATGAATGCTAAAAATTGTCTTTACATATAATTGGGAAAAATAAAATACTATTAAAATGTAAAAAAAAAAATGTATGTAGAGCTTAACTACATTAAAAAGCCTTAGAAAGAATAGAATAGCAAAAGAAGAATGATTATTTAAAAAGACCGCAGGTCATTCCTTTCCATGTCTTCCTGACCTATAGTGATGGAGAAATTACAGAAAAATAAATACAGTTTGGTAGGCCATAGTTACCTCTAGCAAAGTCATCATTTGGCACACGATTGTTGTTATTAGTCTTATATCTTTCTTCATGTCAGAAAATTTTTTTTCAGCCATATAAATATAAGTCAGAGCAAGTCAGTAAGTCAACAAGCATTTATTAAATGCTTACTATGTCCCATGCACTGTGCTAAGCAATTAAAATATTTTTAATTTGCTATAGTTCCTAAAGGATTTTCTTGAATTTTCTTTTATTATGCCTCCTCTTAAAAAAAATTCTGTAGGTCCAAGTAAGTGTATTTCATCCTCTCTCTGCTCAAAAAACTTGAACCCAAGCCATTCCTATAGTCATTATTTCATTAATTCATTAATTCATTTGTTCATTTATTTACACATCTATAATCTTTATTTGTTTGATAGTTCCTTCATTTCTTTGTTTGTTTTAAATATTGGGTTTCCCTATTTCACCCAAACTAGAAGTACAGCGGCTACTCGCGGGCTGGTCCCACTCTAATTGGTCCTGAATGTTTGACCAGTTCGATTTCAGGCCTTGGACAATTCATCTTTCTTCAGGCAACCTGGCTCATCCTCACTCACACTCAGCAAACTGACAAAGATAACAAAAAATAGGAACGGTCAGTGTTGGAGGAGTCATGTATAAGTGGGCAGACTCATCATGCACTATTTTAATTCAATTTTTATTTTATTTTTACTCTGAATTCTCTCCTTTCCCTCTTCCTTTCACTTACATTGAGAAAGCAAGAGAAACAAAACCCATTACAAACATATGTAGTTAAGGAAAACAAATTCCACATTAGCAATATCCAAAAATAAATAAATGGATAAATAAATCCCTCAGTTTATGCTCTGAGTCTATCACTTCTCTACCTGGAGATGGGTAGCGTGTGTTATGTGTTATGAGTTCTCCAGAATTATAGTTGATGCTTGTGTTGATTAGAATTCCTAAGTCATTTAAAATTGTTTATATTTACAATATTATTTTTATTGTATAAATAATTCTTCTGGTTCTACTCATTTTATTCTGCATCAGTTGATACAAGACTTCCTAGGTTTCTCTAAAACCATACCCTTCATCATTTCTTATAGCACAATAATATTCCTTCATATTCATATACCACAACTTGTTCAGTTCAATTGATGAGCTCATGATGTACAATTGATTGTGAATTGGCCCAACCCCTCTAGAAATCCATCTAGAATCAAGTGAAGAGAGTGATTACAATATCCATACCTTTTGACAAAGAGATTCTATTGCTAGGCATATGCCTCAAGGAGGTCATTGACAAAAAGTAAGGTACAATGGAATTTGCTTCTTTCAAGTTGATGCTTTTGTAGGACATCTAGACATTGATGTTTGCTGGTTAAAGAACCAGCCACTCCTCTTGGTGTCTTTACAAACAAAGGTTAACTCTGAGGAGAGAATCATCTCTTCCAATCATAAAGAACACCAGCTATGGAGGAAAGAGGAAACTGCTTTTTCCCTTTTTCCCTTGGCTCTTTTTCAGAGTGCAGTTGCCTTCTCCTTCCAACCCTGCCTTGCCAATAGTGGTGTCTTCTTGTTCAGTCATTTTAGTTATGTCTGACTCTTTGTGACCACATTTGGGGTTTTCTTGGCAAAGATACTGGAGTGGTTTTCCATTTCCTTTTCCAGCTTACTTTACAGATGAGGAAACTGAGGAAAAATACTTGCTCAGGGTCACACAGCTAGTAATTGTCTGAGGATGGATTCAATTCACCCAGTAGAAAACTCCATCCCCGGAAGAGAGTGGGCCCTGAGAGAGTACAACTTCTGTCAAATTTAGTTATGGAAAATATGGAAAATAGGACCCCAGCACAGTGGCCATACACAGGGGGAGCAGTGTGAAGACATCATAGGAAGATAAAATACATCTGCATCCTGTAGTATTGTTGAAGGAGCAACATCTCCTACTAATCTGATCAGGTACCATGACAGTAGGACCTTGTTTAATAGCTAGAAATTCATCCTGCATGCTCCAAACTTAATATAACTTAGAATTTGGGAACTGAAATACTGACAGGTCCTTGCCACAATTCTACGGTTTTTTTTTCTTTGCTAAAAAGTCAATGAAAACATTCTTGACATTTGATTGACCTATGGGACTAAGATGTGAATCATTGACATCTCTCCAGGCTTGATGTATTGCTCACTGCTATTTGAGTCAACACAACTTTCTTACCAGTCTTATCTCTGTGGGAAATTGGGAACAAAAGGGAGCTGTGTCCAAGTGAACTAATGCTATATTCTTAACACATATTATTTCCATGTTATACTTAGTAAATTTCTTCTGTTAAATATTATTTAGTTAAAATTCTTCTTCATATAGGATTGCTCTCTGAGAGGGGTGAAAGGAAGGGATGCAGGGGGAAATTTCAGTGATGTTAAAAAGGATATTAATGAAATTTTATTTTAAAGCATTATTCAGTCAGTGAATATCTCATTTTACCACCAATCTTGGGCTAGAACTATTGGACCGAACTGAGTTGGGCCTGTCTTAGAACCGCTGCCTTAACCATGGTCATCTCTATGTATGTGTGCTTGTCTACTATCTTCTCTATTTGTGTGTCCTTCTTTCCACTTATGCTCTATATATTTGCCTGAGAATATACCTTAGGTTTATAGGGGGAATGTTCTGTTACTGCAGTTACTAACTTTGCAATTTTAGTAAATACTTTTGCTTTGAGCTTCTTATTCAACTGGCTGACACCGAAGTGTTTATGTGTATGTGTTGGAGTGTCATGAGCTATCATTTTAAAAGTGCAGACCCATAAAAGCTAAACAACACAATCCAACTTGCAGTTGCCTTAGTAGCCCAGGGAGGATACTCCATAGGTATCTCCCATAAAAGAAATTCCTTCTACCAAATCAGATCAGCAACTATTCTGTGACTTATAGCCTACTCGTCAAAGACATTGAGAAATTAAGTGACTTGCCCAGCATCTCACAACCAGTTTGTATTAGGGGCAGAACTGGAACTCAGATCTTTCTGATTTTGAAGCTAGCTTTATATCTTCTTTGCCATATTTCCCCTCAGATTAAATTACACCATTGTATAACCTTACAATATTTAAATCTCCCCCCATTGAATAAAATGATATAAGACCACATCTGATTTAGAAGGGAAGCTGGGGATTCAGATTTTCTTTTTTGCATTGGATATCTTTGAAAACAAAGGGGCTGATATTCAAGTTATGTTAGGAACTGTGACAAATCTATAAGATCAAGAGCCATTTCTCGGTGGTCAATGGATATGGACGAACAGTTCTCAGGAAAAGAATTGAAAATTATTAGCAAAAAGACTGGTCCAAATTATTAGCAATAGAAGAAACGTAAACCAAAACAACTCTTAGATTTCATCTCACACCCAGAAAATTGGCAAAGATGACAAAAATGGGAAAGTCACTGTTGAAGGGGCTTTAATACATTGTTGAACAATCTGTGGATTGGTATAACCACTCTGAAAAACAATTTGGAATTATGATAAAAAAGTGAAAAAAATGCCCATGCCCTTTTATCCAGAAGTGCCACTGCTAGGCATATACCTCCACGGAAGTCAAAGTCAAAAAAGAATATTCCACATATGCCAAATATTCCTATCAGCACTTTTTTTTGTGGAAACAAAGTACTAGAAGTAAACAAAGTCTCATCCACTCAGGAATGGCTAAACAAGTTGCTGTACATGATTGTGATATAATATTACTGCATCATGAGAAATGAAAAATATGAAGGATTCGGAGAAATATGAGAGGATTTGTATGAAATTATGCAAAACGAAGTAAGCAAAATGAGAAAACCAATATAGACAGTGACTACAACAATGTGAATAGGAAGAATGTAAGAAAGGGAGAATATACTGTATAATTATTATGACCAAATATGTCCCCATAGAAGAGCTGAGCAAATGTGTCTCCTTCCCTTTTTTTCAATTTTTTCAATTTATTTTTTATTTTTGGTTTACAACACTCAGTTCCACAAGTTTTTACGTTCCAAATTTTGTCCCCTTTCCTCTCCTCTCCCCTCTCCCTCTATTTTTTGAAGAAGTGGGGGTCACTGGTTGTGGAATATTGCATTGATTGTCAGACATGGTTAATGTATTAACTTTCACTCTCTTATTTTTTGATTCTTTGTTATAAGGGATATCTTGCTTCGTAACGTGAATGTGCTGGGGCAGCTAGATGGTGCGGTGAGTAGACCACCGGCCCTAGAGTCAGGAGGAGCTGAGTTCAAATACGCCTCAGACAGTTGATGTACGTACTTAGTTGTGTGACCTTGGGCAAGTCACTTAACCCCAATTGCTCTGCCTACCCCCCTCCAAAAAATAAAAACAAATGAATATCAATACAATTTTAAAAAGCCCCAGAATACAGGGCCACATAAATTTAGAGCTGGAAGGTAGAGACCTCAGAGGTCATCTAGTCCAAACCCCTCATTTTATAGATGAGCAAATTTGGGCCCACAGAGGTTAATAATAGGTAATATAGAATGGTCATCTAGGTACTACCAGAAGAAGGCATTGAACTCAGGTCCCCTGTCTCCAAACCTACCATACCATAAACTCCTTAGCACAGAGTATATACTGAGGACAATTAAGGCATCTAATAATAATAGTATTTATATAGTACCTACTATATGCCATGTTCTGAGCTTTGCAAATATTATCTCATTTGTTTCTCACAACAGCCCTGAGAGGTAGTTACTATTATTGTGTGCATTTTACAGTCGAGCAAACTGAGCCGAACAGATTTTAGGTAACTTGTCCAGGGTCACAGAGCTAGTCGTATGTCAAATCTGGTCTGGGGCTAGATTTGAACCTAGATATTCCTGGCTCCAGGACTAGCACTCTCTTCACTGAGCCACCTGGCTCCCCTGAATTATCTAACCACATAAACTACATCTTCCTCATCATCTTGTTTCCTCTAGATGAGTTTGATAATGATTATTGATGGTGAAGCACTCTGAAATAATAAGAGATTAAAAATAAAAGAGAAAACTGAAAAAGGAAAAAATCCACAATCCTAACACTGTAATAGTAATATGGACTGGACTTCTGATTTCTAGGATGAGAGAAATCCTTCTATTAATAAGTCAGCAACTTCTCTGCAATTTAAAGACTAAGAGAGTTGTCTAGAACACTGAGTAGTTAAGTGACTTTTCTAGGATCATACAGTCAGTATGGGAAAGGCAGGCTCTAAACCCAGATCTCTCTGACTCTCACACTGCCTCTCTTCTCCAAGTTTAAGGTGCTCTGGATGTCTATAGCTATATCTCATGACTCCCTCCTTCTGTCCTCCTGGCCTCCCACCTCCACCCCACCAGTGGATCTACTCAATACTTAGCCAGTTGACAATCAGCTCAAAGCAAAAGCATTTACTGAAATGAGAGAGCAGTAGTAACAAATGCCATAATACTAAAATTATTTTAAAGTGTCTTATTTTTTCCAATTATATGTAAAATCAGTTTTAGAATCCTTTTTACAAGATTTTGAGTTCCAAATTTTTCTCCTTCCCTTCTCTCCCCTCTTCCTAAAATGGTAAGCAATTTGTTATATGTGCAATCATGTTAAACATTTCCATATTAGTCACAGTTGCGAAAGAAGAAACAGATCCAAAGAAAAAAAAACTAAAAAAAAAAAATAAAGTGAAAATAGTATGAATTGATCTGCACCCAGACTCCATTAGTTCTTTCTCTGGATGTGGGTAGCATTTTCCATCATGAATCCTTTGTAATTGACTTGGATCATTGTGTTACTGAGAATAGCTAAATCAATCATAGTTGGTCATTACATAATGTTGCTGTTATTGTGTACAATGTTTTCCTAGTTCTGCTCGTTTCACTTTGCATCAGTTCATACAAGTCTTTCTAGGTTTTTCTGAAATCTATTTGCTCATCATTTCTTTTATTTTTTAATTTTTTAAATTTAATATATTTAGTTTTCAGCATTGATTTTCACAGGAGTTTGAATTACAAATTTTCTCCCCATTTCTACCCCCCCCACTCCAAGATGGCGTATATTCTGGTTGCCCTGTTCCCTAGTCAGCCCTCCCTTCTGTCACCCCACTCCCCTCCCATCCCCTTTTCTCTTCCTTTCTTGTAGGGCAAGATAAATTTCTACGCCCCATTGCCTGTGAATTTTATTTTCTAGTTGCATGCAAAAACTTTTTTGTTTTTGTTTTTGAACATCTATTTTTTAAAACTTTGAGTTCCAAATTCTCTCCCCTCTTCTCTTCCCACCCACCCTCCCTAAGAAGTCAAGCAATTCAACATGGGCCACAGGCATGTCATTATGTATAACCCTTCCACA
>CM053622.1:476423522-476475583 GCA_028646595.1 Phalanger gymnotis | reverse complement strand
CTTTTCATGTTGGTTAGCCTTTTCCTGGCTTTACAATAAATTTCTGCTTTTGGGGCTCAGGGCTCGCTGTCCCAGCTTTCTTATTCTGGGGATTGTGAGTCTTGTTGTTGGCTTTGTGAATTATAGCCTTCAGTTTCCTGAGGTGTGGGGGAGGGGGTTTGGCTGCCTGAAATCTCCTCTTCTCTTGGGGTTGTTTTTCAGCACTATTGCTTTTCAGCAATGGTCTCAGCTCTTTGTTGTTTGGGCTGGGTGTCTGGCACTTCCCCTGGGGGAGCAAGAGTACATCTGGGCTCTTGGTGTTGACCCCTGCTGGCTCTATCCCTCTGGGACTCAGGTATTCCTACCACTTGGCCACTGAAGTCCTACTTCTGTCTCCTCTATTCCAGCGTTTTTGTTTTCTTCCCCCCAACTCCGCCCCCAGGAATTCTCTTGGTGGGGAGGGGAGGGATTAGAGCCATTTACCTGGCCATTATGTCTCCCAGAAGTTCAAGAAGCGTTTCATACCTTTGGGCTGCCAGCCTCAGGAGTTGGTATCTCACGGTCGGTGGTGTTGTGCTGCCTCTCGTTGCTTCCACAGACTGCCTTCCTGTGTTGGGAGGCCTGGGGATCTCCGCTCGTTTCAGGCGCCCGGCTTTCCCCGCGTGGTGCACATTTATTTTAATAATAAATACTAGATTAGTAGAAAATTGATAACTTTTTAATCTATGAGATAGCTCTTAATGATGTTTTATTTTTGCATACATTAGAGTTAAGACTTTGTTCTTAATTTTTCCTATCCTATATAATGTCTTTATGACTTTGATTTAAAATTTTCCATTTTAGAATAAGAAGAATTATACTTTCTCATTGCCACCCACCTGTTACACAAGAGGAAATTAAAAGATATATTTAAATTGCCTAGAGATACACAGATCAAATGTGCAGAAGAGGGATGAATACTTGTCACCTTATTATGTGCAGTATGCATGAAAAATATATTAAAATGACATGCCTATTTGAACATGTAAGAGCAAGGAATGAAATGGATTTTCATTATAAAGATTTTGAAAACCATGGCTATGCCCCACAGGAGCTAGGTGCTTCACCACTCCCTCCTTCGCTAAGGGACTTCTCTGCTCTAAACCTTGATGTGTGTTTGGTTAGACCAAGTTCAGGATTCGATGATTTAACTTGTAACTACTGTTAAAAACTAATCAGAACTGAAAGTAGTTTGCAAGAGTGCTGATTAGATATTCTACATTTCAGCTCAGCTCTACCCTGTCCAAACAACTCTCAATACAAAATAACCAGGTTCGGCCAATCCTCATCGGGACGAGTTATAGCCAACCCCAAAGCATCGTTGGACCTCTGCGCCCTGAGCCTGCTGAGGTAATCTCAGGGCTCTGAGGTATGGGAGGAACAAGATGGAGTCTGGAGGAAGGGTCTCGCCCTTGTTGGCAACGTGGTGCAGGGTTCTTTTCCGGGTTCACCTGTGCACAGGTGAATCATGGGGAGAGCATGGGAAAGAAAGGGGAGGAGAATAGGAGGAGAACAGGAGAAGAACAGGAGAAGAGTAGGCGGGGAGTAGGCGGAGAGTAGGCAGATCAAGGCAGTCCTAGTGCTACGTAATAAAGGCTATAAAATCTGTTCACTTAATTAAAAGGAGCTATTCACCATCTTGGCTTCCAGCCTCATCATTGCCCGCGAGATCAGGCCTTTGCTGGACAAAGGCCTGGGAGTATGGGGTAAGGAAATTCCCCAACAAATGTCCTGTCCAAGAATTGTAGAGTAATTGTTGGGAACTCCCTTACCCTTGCCACCATTCAGCTCTAATCTGATGGGACCCAGAAATTCCAGGCTTTTCAAACCCACAAGGTTGTCTCTATGTTTGGACACATCCATTGATACTCACTCACCTAAATCAGAAAAGAGCAGACACACAAGAGGCAGCCCAAACTGGATTAGTGCTTGCCTAAGCAAGACACATGTATAAATAGGCTTTGCTTCAGATGCCATGTGTTCATGGCTGTATGGAAACTGGGGTAGGAAATAGAACAAGCTCTTCCTTCTCCCTCATCCCCTTCAAGAAAACATCTCAAAACTATCCTGGTATGATTCATAATTGGAAAGGAAGTAAGCAGTGAATAAAGGATAGCTTCCTTTTAAAACATACATACCCTGATTTATCAGCTCTTCTGTCTCTGCAACCAATCAGGGGACTCTACATCATCTCAAAATGCAAATCCTTTAGACCTGAGTTACGCATGGTCAGAAGCTGGCCCATGTTCCCACATAGTCAGCTGAAATCAGGAATGACAACTCTGATCATGCTCTCTCAGGGCTGTCCAACCTGAGGTTTTTATTGAAACAATAGACAACATACTTTGATCTGCCATTTTAGTGAGAGCGCTGCAGTAGCTCGGCTTCATTTACTAAAGCATTTATGTAAATTTCTATGCTTGTAGGCAGGCTGCATAAATTGCACTGTGGGCCGCATTTTGGATAGCCCTGCTCCATAGAATGACCTTTTAAGTTAGTTTAATCCTAGCACACACACATACACACATGTACATAAACATTTAGAGAAATACATACATATATGTGGCTATTATTAATATAAAGTTTTCAGGTGGCTAAAGGATGTACATATATTGTACATATAGGCATGTATGTGTCTCTTTTTTGCCATTGAAACCTTTACGTATATGTATGTACATATACATCTTATAAGTATATATATATATATATATATATATATATATGCATGTATTTTTGCCCCTTGAAACCTTTAGCTCTTTTTTAAGGTCCTTTTAAAAATTTAATTTAAATTTTAATTTATAGAATAAGACAAGCAATTCCATAACATAGTATGATAAAAAGACGATTGCATATGAAACTGCAAATCTATTATGTACAACTTACTATTCTTTTTAAATACATAATAAAGTTATCATGTAAATTTCTTTTTCCCTTTTTTTCTGCCCTCCCCACTCCCTAGAGATACATACCATTAGACACAAATATATACATATATACACACACATACACATATGTATGTATGTAAAATTATTCTATACATACTTCTATTTATCAGCACTTTTCTTTACCATAAAAGAGGTACTTAGATCCTTTGAAATAAAATAGAAAATACTGGGACTTCAGAATCATATCATTAATCGAGAAATTCTTTCTTCGTGGCCTATACAACATTTAAAATCTATGTGCTATTTTATTTTCTCTTTCAGGAGTTTGCGGGCATGGTCTTTAATAAGGTATTATACAATAGTCTTTTGAAAGATACATTCCTTTCAAGGAAAGTTGGGCACAATACACCAAGTTAACACTTCTGGCCACAGGAGGGCTCCCAATACTTTCATTCTTTGACATATTTTCAAATACAACGTTCGTTTGTTCATGAATTGTTGAGGACAAATTGTAAAGTAGGCTATTTGATTCTGGAAGTCCCTGAATGCCTATCATATAATTACCTTCCCCTAAGTGAAATTAATTTTGACTGCTATTAGTACTTCATGGTAACAAAACATTTATATACATTGTTTCATTTGAACTTTTCAATAAATAATCCTGTTATCCGCAATTTATAGGTGAGAAAACTGAAATTCAGAGACACTAGTGATTTTCTTATGGAAACTAGTAAATAGTGCAGTGGATTTTTGAACCTAGGTCACCTAGTTCTGACATTCTGTGAACACTGATTCTAAACTTTAAAGTCTAAAACTGTAGTAGTATTTCCCATTACACTGTGGCTGTATTTGATTCTCTTGGACTCTATCCTTAATCTTTGCTTCAGCTCACGTACTGGCCATGTTTTGGGAAACATGTTACCCTTCATGGAGATATTTACATCTTAAACCTTAATCTTTCTGTGAAGAAACTACACACACACACACACACACACACACACACACACACACACGTGTGGTGTGTATGTATATATGCATATCACACATACACATATGGGCATATATGTATACATACACAATATTCTCTTTTTTCTTTTTTAATGATCAACTTAATGGATGTGTTATGTAATATACAGTAATATGTATGTAATATACAGTACCAGGAACAGAAAAATGAAGATTGTATATGAGACTATGCACTTTTATTACATATTTTTAAAGAATATATTAAATTTAACATGGTAATGCCTCCTTGTCCACACCCTCTCCTGAACTTTCTTCTGTTCTCTTTTTTTGTTTTTTGCTTGTTTCTTAGTTTATTTTTCTTTGTTTCTTGTTCTATTGATATTCTTCTTGTAGATGCCACAAGATACCAGTGCTGAGCCTGGAATCACAAGGACATGAGTTCAAATTTAACTTCAGATTTGCCTATGTGACCCTGGCAAGTCATAGAAACATTATCTGCCTTGGTTTCCTCCACTGGAAAATGAGAATAATAATAGCATCTACTTCACAGTGTTGTGAGGATCGAATGAGATAATATCTGTAAAGCACTTATCGCAGTGTCTGGCACATAGTAGATACTTAATACATACTTGTTTCTTTTCTTCTATTTGCATAATTCCCCTCTTGCTCCCATGAAATACCTCCTTGTAACAAATAAATATAGTACAGCCAAACAAATCCACACATTAGATATGTCTCAAAATGCATGTCCCATTCTGCCTCTCTAGTTCAACATCTGTCCACCAAGGGGTGGCAAACATGGCTAAGTCTTCTGGACTCAAAATTCGTCATTGATCAGAGTTAAGTCTTTCAAAGTTATTTCCCCTTATATTATCATAGCCCCTGTATAAATTGTTGTCCTGGCTAAAACTCTATATGTATTAATATACTCTCATGTTTGTTCAAATGTGTTTTTAAAATGTGTGCAGAGGAAAAAATGGTCTTTTAAAGAACCAGGTTACTTCAAGTAGTTGTAGAACTTTAGGGCTTAGCACGTAAGTGCTTCAGTACTTTTTGACAAAGTGGGGAGTTAATTGAGAGATTTAGCAGTTTGCTAAATCACATTAGCAAGTAGGTTGCTTAGGTAATTTAGTCGGTTCCCAAGGTAACTGCTTAAATACTCTATCATTGAACTTCTTTATTGTTCTAGAACTAGCACTTGGATAGAACCTTTACATAGATTGGAGACAGAGATACAACGGAACTTATACTATTTTAGATTTGGAAGAAATTGAGTAGACAAAGGACATTTTGAGATCTTCCTTGGAAGAAGCAAGGAAAAAACCAAGTTATTAATTGAGAATTGAGCCAAACTGTGCTAATGGCGACTCTAAATTAACAAAAGAGAGAATAACATGAAGGTTTTGATGAGTGTGTGTGTGTGTGTGTGTGTGTGTGTGTGTGTATTCTCTCCAGGGCCTGAAAACACTCTACATGAGAGAAAATAAATATTTTTCTAGTAATGGAAAAGAATGCTAAGGTTTTTTTTAAAAGTAATAATTAATGGCTAAGCTAAATGAAAGAATACATCTGTGAATTTCAAAAAAATCTTTAATTGATCAATCAACCAAGAAACATTTACTTAGTGCCTATGATGTGCCAGGTAGTGTGCTAGGTTTTGGAGATACTAAAAAGAAACAAAAAAAAGTGTTTTCAAGGAGCTTACATTCTCTTTTTGGAAGACTTTCTTATTTAATCTATTTCCCTGTTAACATTTTTTTTAAATAATGTGCCAGAGAGGGTCCATAATTATAATTTTATAATTTGAAATTGGTAATACTAAATCCCATTCATTTCCACTTTTTTCATTGTTCCCTAAGTAATACTAATCTTCTGTTTTTCCACATGTATTTCGTTATTATTATTTTATACTCTAATTCTATAAGGGATGACCTTTGAAGTTTTATTGGTATGACATTAAATCTATAGATTCATTTGGGTGGAGTCATATTTTTTAAATTACATTGGCATGGATTAGCTGTGAATTAAAAAAATCCTTTTAATGTTTTGTTGATGTTTTTTAAAAAAAACAAATAAACCATATTACTGTCACTTCCCAGTATCACCCCTATGTCCCATAAAACTCTCCTTTAAAGGGAAACTAAATAAACCTTTACCACGCCCATGTCTGATAGAGTATGTAACAGGTCACGGTCATGGTTCACTGCCTCTCCAAAGAGAGGAAGAAAGATATGTTTCATCATCAGTATTCCCCAGTAAATATTGGGCATTGCATTACCTAAATTTTGATGTTTTTAGTTCTGTTTTCAAAAATTTCATTTCATGCTGAACTTAATTACCAAAAAATAGCATTTCCTTATATATAGAATACAAAAATGATTGCATATGAAGTTGTGAATCTCCAATTCATACTACTTGCTTTTTCAAAAAAAGCATATAATAATTCTTCACATTTTATTGAAAACAGTCCTGCCCTTCTGTACTTCCTTTTGAACTTCTGTTCTCTTCTGTACATTAAAAAAAAATGTTTCAGCAGTTCTCTCTGTCTCTCTGTCTCTCTGTCTCTCTGTCTCTCTGTCTCTCTCTCTCTCTCTCTCTCTCAGTTTTACTACCTCTGCCTTTGCTGGCAGCCCCCTTTTTCTCCTGTCTCAGTTAAAACCCTGGAGATATGAATTTTTAAAAAAATCCTTCGTAATAAATAATCATAGTCAAGCAAAACCAATCCACATAGTGGACATGTCCAAAAAGTATGCCTCTTTCTTCGCCTTGCATGCATTACCTCTCTGTCAGGAGGTAGGTAACATGCCTTTATCATGTGTCCCCTGGAGACATGGTTGGTCATATTGATCAGAATTCTTAATTCTTTCAAAGTGCTGCTATCTTAGTATACATTATTCTCCTGGTTCTGTTCACTCTGCGATCAGTTCATACTATCCAGGATTCTCTGGAGCCATCTCTTTTTAACATTTCTTACAGAGAATGGACTCTGTGAAATAAGGGTCCACAACATGAGACCTTTCTCAGTATTAGGGTAGTTGAAGGGAATATACATATACATATACATATACATATACATATACATATACATATACATATACATATACATATACATATGCATATACATATACACATACATATACACATACGTATGCATGCATACATATATATTATATGCATATATAATATATATGGAGAGGGAGAGAGAGAGAGAGAGAGGGCACAGGGTGAATTGAATATGAAACGATGATATCTAAAAAATAAAATTAAAGGGTGAGAGAGGAATATATTGGGAGAAAGAGAAAGGGAGAACTTGAATGGGGTAAATTATCTCACATAAAAATGGCAAGAAAAAGCTGTTGTAATGGAAGGGAAGAGGTGGAAGGTGAAAAGGAATGAGTGAATCTTGCTCTCATCAGATTTGGCTTAAGGAGGGAATAACATATACACTCAATTGGATATCTTACCCTACAGGAAAGTAGGGGGGAAGGGGATAAGGGAGGGGGAATGATAGAAAGGAAGGCAGATTGGGGGAGGAGGTAGTTAAAAGCAAACACATTTGAAAAGAGACAGGGTCAAAGGAGAAAAGTGAATAAAGTGGGACAGAATACGATGGAGGAAAATGTAGTTAGTCTTTCACAACGTGACAATTATGGAAGTGTTTTGCATAATGATACATGTGTGGCCTATGTTGAATTGTTTGCCATCTCAAGGAGGGTGGGTGGGGAGGTAAGAAAGGAGAGAATTTAGAACTCAAAGTTTTAAAACAATTGTTAAAAAATTGTTTTTAGGGGGCAGAATCAAGATGGCAGCTGGAAAGCAGAGACTTGCCTAAAGCTCTCCACCAGGACCCTCCAAACACCTAGAAAAAAATTGCTCTGAACATATTCTAGAATGGCAGAACCCATGAAATAGCAGAGGGAAGCAGGGCTCCAGCCCAGGACAGCCTGGATGGTTGCTGGGTAAGGTCTACTGCACGGACTTGGGAGTGGAGTGGAGCAGAGCCCAGCATGAGCCATGCTCAGACCAACCAGACCAGGAGCCGGGTGGAACAGGCCCTGGCACCCTGAATAGATTGGACTTGAGGAGGGAATAACATATACACTCAAGTGGGTATCTTACCCCACAGGAAAGTAGGGGGAAAGGGATAAAAAAGGGGGAATGATAGAAGGGAGGGTAGATGGGGGAGGAGGTAATCAAAAGCAAACACTTTCAAAAAAGGACAGGGTCAAGGGAGAAAACTGAATAAAGGGGGATAGGATAGGAAGGAACAAAATATAGTTAGTCTTTCACAACATGTGTATTATGGAAGGGTTGTGCATAATGATATGCATGTGGCCTATGCTGAATTGCTTGCCTTCTTAGGGAGGGTGGGTAGGGAAGAGGAGAGAGAATTTGGAACTCGAAGTTTTAAAAGCAGATGTTCAAAAGAAAAAGCTTTTGCATCCAGCTAGGAAATAAGATATACAGGTAATGGGGCATAGAAATCTATCTTGCCCTACAAGAAAGTAAGGGAAAAGGGGATGGGGGGAGAATGGGGTGACAGAAGGGAGGGCTGACTGGGGAATGAAGCAATTAGAATATATGCCATCTTGGAGTGGGGGGGGAGGGTAGAAATGGGGAGAAAATTTGTAATTCAAACTCTTGTGAAAATCAATGCTGAAAACTAAAAATATTAAATAAATAAATAATAATTTAAAATCTCAAACAATTGTTTTTACATGCAATTGGGAAATAAGATATATAGGCAATGGGGTATAGAAATCTATCTTGCCCTACAAGCGAGTAAGGGGAAAGGAAAAGAGGTATGTGAGGGAGGTGATAGAACAGAGGACAGACTGGGGAAAGGGACAATCAAAATACATGCCACCTTAGGGTGGAGGGGGAGGGTAGAGATGGGGAGAAAATTTGTTGAATATTGAAAAGTAAAAATAAATTTAGCTTGGTTAAAGAACTTGGTTATTTTTTTAAAAATTCAAAAAATAGTTATCAAGGGGCAGCAACTAGGTGGCACAGTGGATAGAACACTGGGTCTGAAGTCAGGAAGATCTGAGTTGAAATCTGGCCTCAGACACTTACTAGCTGTGTGATCCTGGGCAAGTCACTTAACCCTGTTTGCCTCAGTTTCCTCATCTGTATAATGAGCTGGAGAAGGTAATTATAAATTCCTCCATTATCTTTGCCAAGAAAACCCCAATGGGGTCAGAAAGAATCAGACACAACAGAAACAATCGAACAACAACAAAGAGGTATCAAATATTCAATATCTTATGTTACTTTTTTATTTCAAAAAAAGCAGTAAAGTAAAATGTGAGGAAAGTAAATTGTAGTCACATAGGCTCCTTTTAGGAAGATGCTTAAGTTAAAATCATACTAAGATTCTTTTATATGTGCAAACATAGTGATAACTTTGCTCAATAATCCTCTAATTATCAATAGCAATTAAAAACATTCACTGAGTACTTACTATTTATAAATCCACAGCCAAATCTATATACAAATCCTCTAATTATCACCATCAATTAAAAAAAGCATTCATCGAGTACTTACTATTTACAAATCCATAGGTACTGGAGAAACAAAAACAGAAAAAAAATCGTTTAAATGATATTAATAATAATAATTATTAAATATTATTATATGTCATATAATTATATGTAATGACAGACAATTCTCAAACTGGCTGTTCTATGAGCAGAGTAAATGCCTGGGCCCTTACTAAGAACTGCAGCATTTGTAGTCTTCCCAACTGGGGAAGATGCTGGGGATCTGTCCTAGAATGTGAGGGTACCCTCTGCCTCAGGTTCTTCAGTAGATTCTGTTTCTTCCTGAGTTGGGAAGACTAAAAATCTCATAATCCCTGGTGATCTTCATCATCTTTATATTTAACTACACCTACAGAGCAATCAATCAGTAAACATTTATTAAGTGCTTACTATGTACCAGACACTGTGCTAAGCACTCGGGATACAAAAAGAGGCAAAAGACAGTACCTATCCTCAAGGAACTTACAGTCTAATGAGGGAGGCAACCTGCAATCAAATATACTCAAGGCAAGCTTTGTTATTGTTGCCATCTGACTCTTTGTGACCCCATGTACTATAGCACAACAGGCCCTCCATGATCTCTCAAAGTCTGACCAGACTCATGTTTATTGTTTCCATGACAATATCTATCCACTTCATCTTCTGCCCTCCCCTTTTCCTTTTGCCTTTAATATTTCCCAACATCAGGTTCTTTTTCAATGAGTCCTAGCTTCTCATTATGTGGCCAAAGTATTTAAGCTTCAGCTTTAGCATTTGACTTTCCAGTGAATAGCCTGAGTTAATTTCTTTAAGTATTGACTTATTTGATGTCCTTGCTGTCCAAGGGACTCTCAAAAGTCTTCTCCAGTACCACAATTTTAAAAGTGTGAATTTTCCAAGACATTCCAAAAGACCCTTGAGGTGAACTCTTCATATGTCATTACCAAGCCCCTGAGCCAATCCTTTCCCATTCCTTGCTACATTTCTACTCTCGACACATTTAATAGCTGCATCTGCATCCAGAAACTCCCAGAGAGATGAAGTTGAGAATCCAGGTTCTCATTTCTTTATAGTGGTGGCTTGAGTGATCCTGACTGTGGCTCCTCAGTACTTGAATTCTTTCTGTCTGGCTGTTTATAGTATTTTTTTCCTTTGACCAGGAAGCTCTGGATTTTGGCTATGATGTTTCTGGGAGTTTTCATTTTGGGGTTTCTTTCAGGAGCCGAATTGGTAGATTCTTTTTATTTCCATTTTGCTTTTCATTTCTAAAGAGATCTGGGCAGTTTTCTTTTAAGATTTCTTAAAATATGATATTTAGGCTAATTTTTTGGTCATGATGTTCATATAGTCCAATGATTCTTAACTTTTTTCTCCTTGACTTGTTTTCCAAGTCAGTTTTTTTTCCTATTAAATATCTGACACTTTCTTCTATGTTTTCAGCCTTTTGCCTTTGTTTTAAACTTTACTATTGTCTCATGGAGTCATTGGCTTCTATTTGGTCCTTTCAAATTTTCAAGGAGTTTGTTGCTTGGGCAAGGTTTTGTATCTCTTGCTAATTACAGTTCCTTCTTCTATAGCTCTCATTTCTTTCCCATTTTCCCCCAAGCACTCTCATTTATAAAAAAAAAATTTAAAAATTCTTTTTTTAAACTATTGATTCATGTTTTCCAAGAATTCTAGTTGAGTTTGTGCTGAAGCTATATTTTTCTCTGAGGCATTCATTATAGATAAGTATAGAATCAATCTCTTCCTCTTTGTTTCTAAAACATCCCAGCCACCATAATTCATTATGCTAGGGTTCTTTTTTTGTTTGCCCATTCTTCCAGCCTACTTCCTGATTTTAGACTTGATGTTGAGTTGGGTTCTGCCGCACTTCACTATCTGAACAGGTCCTGTTGCAGGTGCTGTTTTCTTAAGGTATTGAGTTTTGTGTTATTATAGGATCTCAGAGACAGGCCAAGGACCTATAAGCTTTTAGTGCTTCCCAACTGATCTGATCCAGGGAAAATTCTGATTGCTATTCCTCTGACCTGAGCTCTGCAGGTTTTTAGCCCAGGTTTAGGTCTGTGCAAGAGTAGACTGCTACCAGATCCTGCCCATTTCAACTAACTGGAAAGTTCTGTTGGTTCAAGGTGGTGCAATTGTAGGCTTCCCTTTAGTCTGGCATCCCTGCTTTGCTTATTCCTCTGTAGGCTGGGCTAGATGTTAGAAATGCGATGCCGTTCTGAGCTTGGAGGTCTGAGTTATGCTGCTATTGCTGCTGGCTTCTGGACTTCCTACTTTCAGCTGGGTAGTGGGCTATGAAATTTCCAGTTCATTTCTCTGGTCCCTGGTATGGATCTGGAGGTGACCTTGTCTGGAGTTGGGACTTCCTCTTGCCCTGGTGCACAGCTTCTCCTGGGTCACTGAAGTCCCCCAAGCATAGCATTACTTTTGGGCAGCTCCATCTCCAGGACCCACAAACCTCCCTATGCAGAACAGGCTGGATAAATGTGCACCTGGATTTCCCCATCGGGGTTCAGTTTGGTACATTCTCTAGATCTGTATGGAGGAGTTTGTGGAGTGGAGCTCATTGCACTACTTCCATCTCCTGATCTGATATTTAAGAGTTTGCAAAATTTCTAAATGCTGCAGATTTACATAAAGGTGATTTCTGCATTAATTTCAGTTTGGAGCAGTGGAAGTGCTATAGCTTTTCAGATTTGTTCTTCCTTTGCATTAAAGTGATTTAAAATTCAACTCCCCCCACTCCTCTCCTTTCAACCACCAGTCACTATCTAGATTGGGAGCTGGACTTGTCCATTGTTCACTCTAGCAGTTTGCACATGCCCCACTGAGCAGAAGTGCTGAGGAACTGTTGTACTATCTATTATTCTAAGAGAGTCATAGACTTTCTTTTTTATATAAATTAATTTATTTATTTTTAGTTTTTAATATTCACTTCCATAAGTTTTAAATTTTGAGTCATAGACTTTCTTTGCTTTAGCCTTTCTCTGGCACATGCAGATTTGTGGATCTGCCCAATTAAAAACCAAAGGAAGCCGAGGAAGCTAAGAATTGGAGGTGAGGAAATACCACTTTCTAGACATAGGAGCCAGCCAGTGAAAATACAGAGTTTGGAGATGAAATGTTGCATGAGAGGAACAAAAAGCTGTCCAATGCAGCTGGATCCTTGAATGAATGGAGGAGGAGTAACACATAAAAAGGCTGGAAAGGTACAAAGGGGGTTAGATTGTAAATACCTTTAGAAGTCAAAGGACTTTGTATTCGATACTGGAGCAATAGTCTATATCATGAAATACACAGAACCAAAACCAATCCTTGAATTCTGTTACTTTGACGAGAGGTTCCCAGAAAGGAGAGCACTTCCTTGCTTAGACCCTAAATGGTTTGTAGGACTCTTTAGGCAAGATGTTCTAATATTAAATGCAACATTTCACTTTAATCATGTATCACATGAAATTAAGGTTGTGCTTATAATTGACTACCCATAGCCAATAATCTGCTTGAGAGTAAAGGCTGTTTCATTCTTTGTACTGCATCCCCAGGGCCTACCTGGTATATAAGTGCTTAATAAATGTTTGCTTGCTTAGTCATCAGATGTATAAAAGACTTATATAGCACCCTTTCTAGATTCATTCTGCCAACTCATGGGCAAGTTGGGTCCCACAGGGCAATGACTACTACTTACCTCAGGGTTACTCCTAGAGAAAGGCAGTTTCTAATACCATAGGTTTCACACTTCTACCAATGTGCTCCCCATTATCAATTAACCACCAGTTGATTTCCATCATCTTTTAGAAAAAAATGGATTTCCTGCAAAAATATACCAAGAAAAATTGTCCTAAGAACAATTTCTCAAACTGAAGGCACTGTGCTATTGATTAAGAAGGGGGCAGTATGGTCATACCTGAGCTTTAAGAAAATTACTTGGGCAATAATTGGGAAATATTTAATGAAATAAATAAAAATATATTCAAAAAAGAAGAAAATTTAACTCCAGGACATCCTTGCATTGGCAGATAGGTGGCATAGTTGGATAGAGTGCCAGGCTTGGAGTCAGAAAGACTTGAGTTCAAATCTGGCCTCACATACTTACTAGCTGTGTGACCCTGGGTAAGTCACGTAACCCTGTTTGCCTCAGTTTCCTCACATGGAAATGAAAGAGATGGAGAAGGAAATAATAAATGGCAAATGGCAAACCACTCCATTATCTTTGTCAAGAAAACCCCAAAAAGGGTCATGGAGTCAGACACAATTGAAAAATGACTAAACTACATAAATCCTTGCATTTATTCTTATTAAATTTCATCTTAACACATTAAGTCCAAAGGTCTATCTAGCTTGCCAAGAACCTTTTGGTTGTAATACTTGTTGTATTAGTTATCCTTCCCAGTATAATGCCATCTGCAGAGTTGAAAGTATGTCATCTTTGTTTTTATCCAAGTCATTACTAAAGGTGACAAGCAGCAAAGAGCCAAGCACAGGTAGATCCCTGTGATGCTCCATTGGAGGTTCTCTGCCATGTTGATAATGAACCATTAATAACTCCTATTTAAGTCCAACCATACAACCAATTCTGAATCTATCTAAATATATCATCATCTGTTCCCTATCTTTCCCTGTTCTTCTCACAAAGATAAAATGTCCCCAAAGTTGTAGTGCTTTAAGCTATCAAAGCTTAAAACTGAACTAAGATTTTTGGAATATCCTGCAGAATGAAGTTTTTATTAAAGGCTTTGCTAAAATAGAAGTAAACTACATTATCAGAAGTCCCTTCATCTACCAGTTTTACAACCCTATCAAAAAAGGGAAATAAAATTTTCTTCTAGATCTTGTTGTAATGTTAAGCAGGGTGGGATTTTTTTTTTTTACTGTTTTCTCTTTTAGAATGCTCAAGTAATTAAGTGCCTCTGATTAAGTCTCGCTTGGTGCAAAGTAACAGGCCCACATCCTTTTACTGGTTAGGTATGGAGCCTTCAGGCCCTAAGAAGGGTATATAAACTCAGAGGTTAGCATTTTGTTTGGGGTTCTCACTCACTGGAAGAGTGTCTGTGATTTGACTAGACGAGACTCTGGGCAGCCATTGTTAAGAGCCCCGCCCCCAACGGGTTTGAAGAAACCCAGATGTTGGTGCTTCTCTGCAAACTATGTATTCCTGTGGATAGACTGGTTTGTGTTGTTTGCTCTGTTTATATTGTCTCTGTTTGTAATATCTGTTTGTATGTGCTCTGAAGTTCAGGGTGCTGGTTTTTCCTCTTGATCTAAGTGAATCATATATGTGTTTGATTAAAATGAGATCATTAACCACTTAAAGTTGCTTTCCTTAGAAAAGCAAATCAAAGAACCTGTGCTGGCAGCTCTTGTTTCTGATCTTATCGGGTCTTACACCTCAGCAGCAGCGGCAAGCAGCATTGTTACACTTGTATGGACTGGTCTGAATCCTTAGAAGTACTCTGCTACCTATTTGATCTAGACTTTTGGTTTATACCTGCTCTCCTTACAGATTTGACCCTCTTCACCTCTCCCTTCTACAAGGGCTTTTCCCCCTCATCTGTGGATTTGCTCAATTCTCCACGTATTGGTCCTGCATCTGATTACATTTGAGACCTACACCTGCTACAGAAGCCATTTAATTTTAGGGCCAATTCATTTATTGACACCATGTTTAGATTAGCATCAAATATTTAGACAAGTTCAGCAGCAAAGAGATCCTAGCATGGAGCCAATTATTTCTCCACTACCGAAGCCCTGGCTCATCTCAACTCAATTTTGTAGATTTGTTATAGATTATGACACCAACAAGTAACTTGCTGTATATCAAGAGAATGGGAGCAAGTACAAGTAGCATGGACAGAGGAGGCAATACAGGGACAACAGGGAGGATGTGACACCACTGTGAACTCCTGGAAATTAATGGGAAGCAGTCAACAAGTATTTACTGAGTATTTGCTGTTTTCCTGAATGGTGTACTTCTCGGTAATGTCTTGAAAAGAGGTATCTGGATTTGAGAGGAGGAGCACATCTGTGCTTGTCTTTTCATCCATCACTAAGCTATGGTGCTGACTGAATGCAGAATATCATAGAGGTGAGCAGCAGCTCAGTGGGGCTGGGGGAGGGAGGGATATTGATTCTGATTGGCTGAGGATTTGCAGCTAGGTGATGGAGTTGATTGGACCTAGAATTAGGGAGACCAGAGTTCAAATCCATTCTTAGATGCTGACAAGCTTCACAGCTCTGGGCAAGATACTTCGCCTCTATCTTCCTCAATTTTGTCATCTGTAAAATGAGGATAATAACAGAGTTGTGGTAGGATAAAATGAGATGATATTTGTAAAGTACTATATAAAGACCAGCTATTATTATTAATTGAACCAGTCAGCTGGAGACAAGCCCTGGTCTACAAGATAATCAACATTACTTTTCATGAATCTACTGATATGGTGTCATGGGAAAAGCATTGGATATAGGAGCTGTGGGTTAGATTTAAGGATATGTATTGAAGCCCTAGTTCTTCCACTTGCTAGTTATTTGACTTTGAGAAGTCATTTAGTCTGAATAAGTTTTCTTATTCATAAAATGGAAATAATAACACTGATACTCTCTACATCTTAGGTTTGCTCTCAGGAGAATGATTTATAAACCTTTGGTACCATATAAATGTGAATTATTATAATTATTGGAGACAGGGACTCTGAATTCATTGATATATGGAATTTCTTGGTGAGGAAACCCTCTCTACTAATACCTTCTGTACTACTTAGAGTCTCAGAAAGTTGCCGGGTACACTGAGAATGTTAAGTGACTTGCCAAGGCTCACACAGCCAGTGTGTGTGTGTGTGTGTGTGTGTGTGTTTGAGGAAGGAAGGAATAAATATTCACTGAGAGGCTACTATGTAACAGGCACTGTACTAAACATCTCATTTTATCCTCATAGAAACCCTGTGAAGCAGGTGCTGTTATGAGCCTCATTTTACAGTTGAGGAAACTGAGGCAGAGGGTAAATGACTTCCCCAGAATTACACAGCTATGAGGTATCTGAGACTCGACTTGAATCCAAGTCTAATTGGCGTGAACTCTTTACCCCTGACCAGAATGGTCAGAGACCACAGAAGGAGAGATTTCTCTCCTCCATACTTCTACATGTTACAGTCTGATGCAGTTATCTGGAGAAGAAAGGGATCAGACTAGTCTTTATCAAGTTTCTCTTTTTGAATTTTGAATTTCTAAACATCTGAAGTCTGAATAAAAATCTCAAGCAATACTTTTCTAGTAAAAAAAATTCTTGCAAAAAAAAATAAAAAAGCCAACTATAATAAGTCTGAACACTAAGTTGGGATGCTTCATATTCAAGTTGTTTTTTAAATGTAAAGTGTACATGCTATTGGCAGCTAGGTGGTGCGGTGGATAGATAGGAAGAGTTCAAATCTCATCTCAGACACTAGCTGTGTGACCCTGGGCAAGTCATTTAACCCTGTTTGCCTCAGTTTCTTCATCTGCTAAATGAGCCAGGGAAGGAAAGGCAAACCCTTCCAGTATCTTTGCCAAGAAAACCCCAAATGGGGTCACGAAGAATTGGACATTACTGAAAAGACTGAATAACATCACTAAGAAATACATTCTATTAAATCTAAAGGTTTATTTTTAGGATTAAAAAATCCATAAGCCTTTGTTATTATTTTGTACTTGTGGTTGTCTCTGATAATACAACGCAAGAAGACAAGTAAAGTAAATATCCTAGTTAACCCAATATTAAAAATTATTTAAGTAAAAAAATTGAAAAGAATCAAGAAATAAGACACATGTCTTTTGAAAAGTTTATGAGTCTATATCAGAAAAGAAGTTATCTTTGAGTCCAAGGCAAAACAATGGAATAAACAATTAAGATGTGAAGAAGAAATTATTGCATATGACTAGTCAGATAATTTAGCTTGTATCAGATTGTAAAAACATTTAAAGCAAAGGAATAGAAATTGATGATAAAATCTTAAAGTCTGATGGTATACTGATTATGTTTATGTCAAAACCATGCAAAAAAGGACTAAGTAACAAATGTTGCAACTCATCTGTAGGTTGGCAGATAGGCTCTAAACAAGTGCTCTGGAAAAAAAAGTGATCTTGGGCTTAAAATATAAGACAAATAATTTTAAAGCACCTCCGTGGGAGTTTAAAAAACAGTGAGTTCCAAGACAATAAAAACAATGACAACACCTTTATTGAGTAAACGGATTGTTGAGTTAAAAAAAGAAATTAAATTAAATGTCCTTATTAATATAACTGTTTTTGAACTTGCTGTTTCTTAACTCAGAGAATCAGAGGATGTTGGGGGAATTTATGTTCATTCCGTGCAATTCCATGTGAAAGAAGTATTAGAAGAAGAGACTCACGATGAAAAACAGTTTTTTTCCCTTAAGACAGAGGTTTCAGAGGACGCAGTAGAAGGGACTGGAATAGGGAAGGGTTGAGCTTGATTGGGGTAAGAGTATGGAGCAAGATAGTCAGGGGAAAAGGTTTGTGCCTTGGATGATAGTTCCAAATGACTGGGATTAGGAGGTTAGGAGGTAAACTGGAAGAAATTGCTAATACCAGGGCAGAGGGAATACTGAAGGAGGCAGAAGTTTGGTGAGTTAGTCAGCATGGGTAGCTAAGTGGTGCAGTGTTCAAATCCAGCATTTGTACTAGTTGTGTGTCACCCTTCACTAGTAGTGTGATGCTGGGCAAGTTGCCTTCCAGGGTTATTGTGAGGATCAAATGAGTTAATGTATGTGTTTTGTAAACCTAAAGCATTATTGATATATGAGCTATTATTAATTACAATGTTGGTCTGATGATCCTTCATGATCCTTGTTCCCAGATGGATTATGTTAGCCAGATGGAAAGCAGATAGACAGATAGCTTTTAGCCACAGAGGGAAGCTGAGCCTCCCCTTGGGCCTTCAAAGTATCTATTTCTAGGTGAATTCTGTTGACTTATGGTAGGTCTTGCTTTATCAAATAGCTTCAGGTTGTTGGGATAAGAGGAAGAAGAGGGGCTTAGCTAGTATAAACTTTCACCATTAGTGTCCTTAAATCAATTCTGTCAGCTTCTAGTGAAACTTGAATTAATTCTATTTCTACAAACTACAGAGTATCTGTGGCTACAAGTCCACATATCTATTCATATTCCTATGATACCACTGCTTACTTAATTACAGATACGTCTTGCTTTAAACAAATTTTCTGGATGAAAACTCAGACTTACATAAAAGCAGGGGATAATTTTTAACTTAATAAAAGAATACTCTGAAGAATAATCTTCCTCTCCTCTGCAACCCACCCTTACTCCCAAGGGCACTTAAATAGGACTCGGTTTTACAAAAAGTCTGTTAACATATATTATTTCAGGAATATATTGTATAAGTCAAAAGGCAATGTTGTATAGTGAAAAGAGGGGCAGTTAGGTGGCCCAGTGGATAGAGCACAGAGCCTGGAGTTAAGATGGACCTTAGTTCAAATCTAGCCTCCGACACTTACTAGCTGTGTGATCCTGGGCAAGTCACTTAACCTCATTTTCCCATCTGAAAAATAAGCTAGAGAAGGAAACCATAAACCCCTCCAGTATTTTTTGCCAAGAAAATGAATATGGGACCACAAAGAGTCAGATACAACATATTGACAAAAAAAAAAATAGTGAAAAGAATCCTGGACTGGAATGAAGAGACTTAGACTCTAGTCCTATTTCTTCCGCAAACTCTCTATGAGACTTTGAGTGAGCCATTTGAGCATTTCTTATCTGTGAAATGCAGCAGTTGGGTTGTCTGACCTCTGAAGTCTCTTCTAGTTCTACAGAGTGTTCCTAAAGGCTGGACACATAGGCAAAAATGAATATTTTCAAGAAATGAAATGAATGTAATTTTCAACAACATTTTATTTAATTGGAACATTAACAAATAACATCTTCAATATAGTCTCCATCATTTGTGACACAAAAGTTGATGCACTTTACAAGATTCACATGAACTCAATGCAATAACTCCACATTGCCATCAATTTTAGCACATTCACTCTTTATGCTTTTATACTTTCAATCAAGTGTGTTACATCTGTGATTTTTATTGAGTACACCTTCTCCTTTAGCATATCCCAGAAAAAGAAGTTGCTGAACAACACAGAGTCTTTGGTGAAACAGTTAATAAGATGTCAATGAGATTTCCTCTATGTCCAGACTTTAGGGACACACTGTACAATTCTATGACTCTATAGAATCTGGTTCTTTGGGCCAGATCTGTATTCATCTTTATAGGGAGACTTCCTCTACCAATGCAGATGGGAACCTGCTCTGCAGTTTTTTGTCTTGCGGAATTCTGTGCCTGGGGCACAGAGAGGGGTTAAGTTATTTGCCCAGGGTCACACAACTGGTATGAGTCAGAAGCAGAACCTAATTCCAAGTTTTTCTGATGCTAAGAATGTTATATCTGTATTCTTGAGATCCTTTCTTAACTTAGGAATAGAGACTAGAACAGATTGTCACAATGCCAGAAGGGTACTCAGTATCCCTCTGTAGGTTTTTGAAGGGACAAGAGAATGTCTCATGGTATGTGCAGATGGACGAGCTCTGTGTGTGGTGACTCTGCCTGCTCATTTATAGGGCCTTGTAGCACTGTGGGCAGTGAGAGGTGAGGGGCAGATTTTGGAAGTGTGCAAATCTAGAAGCTTAAAATTTTTTTTTGATTTTTTAAAAATTTATTTTTAGTTTTCAACATTCATTTCCACAAGATTTTGAGCTACAAATTTTCTCTCCATCTCTACCCTCCCCCTCACCCCAAGATGTTATGTATTCCGATTGTCCCTTTCCCCAGTCCGCCCTCCCTTCTATCACTCCACTCCCTGCCCCCATCTCCTTTCTCCTTACTTTCTTGTAGGGCAAGATAGATTCTATATCCCGTTGCCTGTATATTTTATTTCCCAGTTGCATGTACAAACAATTTTTTTTAACATTTGTTTTTAGAACTTTGAGTACCAAATTCTCTCCCCACCCACCCTCCTTGAGAAGGCAAGCAATTCAATATAGGTTATACATGTATTGCTATGCAAAACACTTCCATAATAGTCATGTTGTATAAAACTAACTATATTTCCCTCCATTCTATCCTGTCCCCCTTTATTCAACTTTCTCCTTTGACCCTGTCCCTTTTCAAAAGTGTTTGCTTTTGACTACCTCCTGCCCCAGTCTGCCCTCCCTTCTATCATCTCCCACCCTTATCCCCTTCCTCCCTGCTTTCCTGTAGGGTAAAATACCCTATTTAGTAAGTATGTTATTCTGTCCTTAAGCCAAATCTGATGAGAGCAAGATTCCCTCATTCCCTTTCACCTACCCCCGCTTTTCTTCCATTACAACAGCTTTTTCTTGCCACTTTTATGTGAGATAATTTACTCTATTCTATCTCTCTCTTTCTCCTTCTCCCAATATATTCCTCTCTTACCCCTTAATTTTATTTTTTTAGATATCATCCCTTTATATTTAACTCACTCTGTGCCCTCTGTGTGTGTATGTGTGTGTATATATATATACACATATATGTATATGTATGTATGTACGTATGTATGTATATTCCCTTCAACTACCCTAATACTGAGAAAGGTCTCATGAGTTACAAATATCATCTTTCCATGTAGGAATGTAAACAAAACAGCTCAACTTTACTAAGTCCCTTATGATTTCTCTTTCTTGTTTACCTTTTCATTCTTCTCTTGGTTCTTGTGTTTGAAAGTCAAATTTTCTATTCAGCTCTGGTTTTTTCATCAAGAATGATTGAAAGTCTTCTATTTCATTGAAAATCCTTATTTTGCCCTGAAGTAGTATACTCAGTTTTGCTGGGTAGGTGATTTTTGGTTTTAATCCTAGCTCCTTTGACCTCTGGAATATCATATTCCAAGCCCTTCTATCCCTTAATGTAGAAGCTGCTAGATCTTGTGTTATCCCAATTGTGTTTCCACAATAATTGAATTGTTTCTTTCTGGCTGCTTGCAATGTTTTCTCCTCGACCTGGGAACTCCAGAATTTGGCTACAATATTCCTAGGAGTTTTCTTTTTAGGATCGTTTTGAAGAAGTGATCGCTAGATTCTTTCAATTTCTATTTTACCCTCTGGTTTTACAATATCAGGGCAGTTTTCCTTGATAATTTCTTGAAAGATGATGTCTAGGCTCTTTTTTTGATCATGGCTTTCAGGTAGTCCAATAATTTTTAAGTTATCTCTCCTGGATCTGTTCTCTAGGTCAGTGGTTTTTCCAATGAGATATTTGACATTGTCTTAAATTTTTTCATTCTTTTGGTTCTGTTTTATAATTTCTTGATTTCTCATAGTCACAAGCTTCTACTTCCTCTGTTCTAATTTTTAAGGTAGTATTTTCTTCAGTAATCTTTTGGACCTCCTTTGCCATTTGGCTAATTTTTCCTTTTAAAGCATTCTTCTCCTCATTGGCTTTTTAGAGATCTTTTGCCATTTGGGTTAGTCTATTTTTTAAGTTGTTATTTTCTTCAGCATTTTTTTTGGATCTAAGTCTTTGACTCGTTTTTTCATGATTTTCTCTCATCATTCTCATTTCTCTTCCCAATTTTTCCTCTACTTCTCTTACTTGATTTTCCAAATCCTTTTTGAGCTCTTCCATGGCCTGAGGCCAATTCATATTTCTCTTGGAGGCTTTTTAATGTAGGATCTTTGACTTTGTTGACTTCTTCTGGCTGTATGTTTTGATCTTCTTTGTCACCAAATAAAAATTTTATAATCTGAGTCCTTTTATGCTGTCTGCTCATTTCCCCAGACAATTACTTGACTTTTAAGTTCTTTGTCAGGTTACTGCTTCCAGAGTAGACAGTGCATTGTCCCAAGCTTCAGGGGTTTTGTGCTGCTGTTTTCAGAGCTACTTCTATTCTGAGGTGGTATGATACTCCTCTCCTGGCCTGTGCTCTGGTCCGTGAGTGCAGATACTCCTTTCTGCCGTGTAACTACCAGGAGGATTCCCTCTCCACAGCCCCCATAATCTCTGCCACACCAGCACTCCTCCTCCCCCACCCCCCCAAGCAACATCAACCAGGACAGTGACCCAGATCCATGCAGGGCAAAGTGGGAGAATGCTGCCTTAGCACGAGCAAAGAAATCCCTGAAGTCCTCTGATCAGCCACCTGATTCCCCCACTGTCTGTCAGCTGGAGCTTTTTAAGCAGCTGCCACAACCACAGCTGCAGACCCCTCTGCTGTCCCCGGGGGCTGGGACCGGACCACGCACTTCTCTCACCCAAGTCCAACGGTTTTCCCACTGACCTGCTCCATTGTCTTTGGCATTTGTGAGTTGAGAAGTCTGGAAACTGCCATAGCTGCTAGTGATCAAGTACCCTGAGGCCTGCTCCGCCAGATCTACTTCCAGCCTGCTCTGTCCTGGCACAGCCCGCACTGGGCTGCACTCTGCTCCCAGCACAGTGCAATAGATCCTTCCCAGCGACCATCCAGGTCATCTTGGGCTGGAGATTTCCTGCACTCTGTCATTTCGTGGGTTCTGTAGCTCTAGAATTTATTTAGAGTCATTTTTTACAAGTGTTTGGAGGGATATGGGGGAGAGCTCAAGCAAGTCCCTGCTTTCACTCCACCATCTTGGCTCTGCCCACCTAGAAGCTTGAACAATATCTTTTTTTCTAAACAGTTGTCATGTTTATCTTCCATTATCTTCCATTAACTATATTATATTGCTGCATGGTATAGTGAAAAGGATGATAAATATTTAGCACAGTGCCTGACACATAGTAGGTGCTTAACGAGCATTGATTGGTTAATGATGATGACATCAACTGCTTATATTATGTAGAGCCTCTCCCAGCTGCATTCCTGAATCTCCAGACTTCTCTACCAATCTCCAGTAGCCTTCTCACCTTGGAAAATACCTCTGCCTCTGAGGCCCCCTCTTCTAACTGGGTTCTAAGTGAGTTCTTCCCAGAACATCTATTTTGAGGAAGTGCACAGGCCAGTTATTCTTCTTCATTCTTCTTCTTCATTTCTGACTCTCTAGACTTCTCTACTCAGGTCACTTTTCCCCACTGCTCCCCCATCAGATTTTTACCTACCTTTTATGTATTGTCTTGTCCCATTTAGCTCCCTGAGGACAAGGATTGCCCCCTTTTCTTTTTATGCTGGTATTTGTATTTCCAGCACTTAGTACAGTGCCTGGCATATAGTAAGCACTTAATAAATGCTTGTTGACTTGAATTGAATTGTTTTAAGGTTTGTAAAGGGCAGGTAGGTAGCATAGCAAATAGAGTGCTAGGATTAGAGTCAGAAAGACTCATCATCCTGAATTCAAATCTGGTCTCAGATACTTACTGTGATCCTAGGCAAGTCACTTAATCCTGTTTGCCTCAACTTCCTCATCCATAAAATGAGCTGGAAAAGGAAATGGCAAACCACTCCAGTTTCTTTGCCAAGAAAACCCCAATTGGAGGTCACAAAGAGTCAGACACCAACAATAAAAAGCATTTTACATATATCAGCTCATTTGATCCATGCAGCAATCTTGGGGAGTGGGTGTTATTATTCTCCCCTTTTACAGATAAGAAAACTGAAATTGAAAGAGTTAAATGATTTGAATGGTGGTCTTCCTGAGTCTGAATTCAAGAATACTTACTTTACCACTTAGCATAGGAGATCAAGAGCTGGCTGCAGGATCAGGAAAACCTGGGTTCATGATACATGCTGGTTTTGTGAGGTTGAAAAAGTCACTTAATCCTCAGTGGCACAGGCAATTTTCAAATACTAGAAGCTACAATGCAGCTACTGAAGTGCATTGATAGACCAATGAAATTGAAAGTTTGGACCATTCTCTCCCCCACAAAAGTAATATTTGATAACCTGTCTTAGTGATGGCATCTGAACAATGCGGTGAAGCAGCAAAAGAACGGGAGCACCAATCTGGAGGGTTTACTACTTGAGTTGGTACAGATTACTTAAGATCTGGCCTGCCTTTAAATTCCAAGCATATCTAATGTAATAAAACCAAGTACATCGTCCTCATGACTACCAGATTGTTTTCTCCATTTGTTTCTATCCAGAATCTGGCCCATGGGAGATATTTAACAAATATGCATTGATGGATTGATATACTCCTGGATTTGTGATCTCATCAATGTTGATGTTCCTTCCAACCATTTAGTTTGCAGCCTATCCCTACCTGCCTATTGTATGCAACGATTGTCTATGTTGTCCTATAGAGGGGATCCATCTGATGTGCTGAGGGCCCTCTTCAACTTGGATGTGACTAAAAAATGACTAAACACACTGTATGCTATAAAATTATAATGGCCAAGATTGGACCCGAAATAGAAATAGAAAGGCTTCTTTGTAAATGTTGAGGACTATAGGTAAAGAACCCTGTGAATAATGTCAGCCTTCATCAATGTGTTGGTTAGTTTTGCTAAACTTTTTCCCACCCTCTTTTTAAAAATTCTTTGTCAGCTCTCTGGGAGAGGAAGAGTGTAAGATACATTAGGAAATGTAGTTTATGTAAAAAGAAAATATATCAATAAAGCTACTTTTTTAGAAAAGCAAAATACCAAAATAAAAGAATATTGTTCCGTATGTCTGGTCTGATTTTTAAAGTACAGGAATAATGATATACATAATACAGTATAGATACATAATAGTGTGTCCAAAGAAAAGGAGCCCAGATGGGTATGTAACTAGATGGGGCTACAGTGTTAGTCAGTCAGTAGGCATTTATTAAGCAACTGCTATGTGCCAAGAATTGTGTTAGGCTCTGGGGACAGATATGAGGAAAGGCAGAAAACAATCTCTGCTCTCAAGGAGCTCATGGTCTGAAGGGGAAGGTGGAGTGGAAACCGGAGCAAGCATTTACTGCTTATATTTTTATTTACTCTTGGAGTGATGTATTAAATGAAGGCATAGATACGTGAATGAATTAAATTCTCTTTATCTACTTAGAGGTCATCTAGTTTACTAATTTTTACAGATGAAGAAACTGAGGCCCTGAGAGGTTAAATGATTTACCCGAAGTCATACAGATGGTATGAGGCAGAGCTGAGACTTTAACCCAGGTCATTTGACTCCAAATCCAGCCCTCTTCTTTTACTTGCACAACTCTGACTACCATAGATTTGGACTTGAAATAATCTTCGAAATGAGACTCTCCTTTTGGGCTTTTCATGTAAAAAAAAGAGAGAGGGAGTCATACCACTATCATGCTTTGTCTATAGCTGAGCCATTTGTTCCCTAGCAATATGGAGCATTTTAGGGTTATGTTCCACATGGAATGGCACTTCAGATCAGGTCTCATCTGAAAGTACAAAGTACAATGTAGATAGGAGTGTCACCTCCATTGTTCTTTCTCTATGAACTCTTTCATTCTGAAGCATGCTTCCTTCTAATTCACTATAACTTTCAATATGGCAGCCATATCAACCTCGTACTATATACATTTGCACCCAACGTTTGGAACCCAAGCCCAGGTCTTTGCATTCATCCTTATAATGTGTCATCTTATTAGATTTGGTATTCCAGCTTTAGAGATTACTTTTTTTGTGGGAGGAGGGCATGGTTCTTATTTTGCTAGGTGAAGTGTTAGCTATCCCTCTACATATTTGCTAAGCTCTAAACATAGAGATTATAACATTATGAAAGTATGTCAAAAGGAGGAAGAGGGGATAATGTAACAGAAAACACAAACAGAAAGCTCTTATGGTCAGCAGAGAGTATTTTCAAATAAGAGGATCTTGGGACGGTGTTTGGCTACTGCGTTTTCATTGTTGCTCAGAAAATGCTGCTTTCCTTCTGGGTTCTTTGAACAGAAATATCCTTGGAATAAGAAATAACCTTCAAGTGGAAAAAGGTGTTCAGCCTAGACTATCCTCCTTCCAGGACACTGATTTCCTTTTGCCTGGTTCTATGTTTAAGACAGCTGATCTGCAATTTGATTAACATTGGAAGTTTTCTAAAGCAATTTACAGCCATTATTTCATTTGATTCTCACCACAACCCCATGAGGTAAGTTGATCTTTTTGCCCCATTTTGCAATTGAAGAAATTGAGGTTTAGAGAGAGTATCTCCCATTGACCTTATATTCATCATGGATGTTCATAGATATTTACTTGTTGTGTCATGTGTTAGAATGTTAAGCTACTTGAGGGCAAGAGCCACCTTTTTGTCTTTCTTTATATCCCCAGTGCTTAGCACAGTGCCTTATACACAGTAAGCACTAAAATGCTTGTCGACAGAAATATCTGTTAAGTAACCTGACCAGAGTCACCCTACTAATAAATGTTGTAGTAGGATTCAAACCCAGGTGTCTTTGATTTCAAATCCAGCAACTTACCCTGCCATTTGTTGTTGTTCAGTTGTGTCAGACTCTTCATGACCCCATTGGGAGTTTTCTAGGCAAAGAAACTGAAATGATTCGCTGTTTCCTTCTCCAGCTCATTTAATGGATGAGGAAGTAAGGCAAACAGGGTTAAGTGACTTGCCCAAGGTCACACAGCTAGGCAGTGTCTGAGGCTAGATTTGAACTCAGAAAGAGGAGTCTTCCTGACTCCAGGACCGGTGCTCTAGCCCCTGAACCACCCAGCTGCCCTACTACTGTCATCTTACTTCTTAATTATAGCTGACTTCTATTATAGACTATTCCAGCTTACAAGTCAGTGTTTTATCAATTGTGAGGCAGATAGCATTCCCAGAAAGTAATATCATCAAGTGCTGGGGCTTGCAGGACTGAAAACTCAAGCTCAGAACTCTAAGGGAGAAAAGCCTTAAGTTCTAACCTATAATATTCACATTAGTTTGACCAGGACTTAATAGCTAGCATTTACCCAGAGATTTGCAAAGTGTTCTATATATATTATCTCATTTGATCTTCATGATAACCCTATGAGGTAGCTGCTATCACTGACCCCATTTGACAGATTAGGAAACTGAGGCTGAGGGAAGTTAAGTAGCTCATCCCTGGTAATACAGCTAGTAAAGGTCTGAGGCAGGATTTGAGCTTGGGTCCTCCTGAATCCAAATCTAACACTCTACCCATAGTATGACCTGCCTGCCACTGAAGCATTACTTCAGGACTTCAAAGGATCTGTAATTATGTGAATATGAGTATTCTCACCAATGGTGCAAATCACAAACTATTTAAGACCTCTCATTCTGTATCGTTATTGTTCACATCCTCCCATAATTTCTCTGTACAGTGTGTAGCCATTGTTCTGTAAGCTGGTCTTTCTCTGGGTCTTTTAACATCGTCTGGGCACTATGCCAGCACTTAGGTAATTGATCCAGAAGCATTTGTTCAGCACCATCCGATATTTCTCCCTTTCACTCCTTCTGGCTTCACCCTTCACACTATCACTGGAGGAGTTAGGATTCAAACTCAGTCCCTACGACTTGCAAAGAGGTACGACCTTGCAAAACAGCAAAAAATAATGGAGGGAGGAAATGAGTCTACAGAAAACTTATTGTAAGACTCAACTATATGGGCGATCCACAGAATGCCAAAATCTCTGAAGAATTAAAATTGCGGATAACCGAAAGGGCTCTAGATTCTGAAAAATTAAAAATCAGTATTACTCAGAAGGTAAAGGAGAGGTGCATGGTGATGCTGGCAGTCTATAGGAAGTAAAAAATAAGAAAAGATGAAGAATTGGAGTAAAGGTGATCTCACACTACTTCCTGCACACAAATAATTTTGGATAATATACTGCATTCTACTGTCATTGAGGAAATCTACACTGAGTCTGAATAAAGTAGAATAGGAGACGCTCCTATTTGGAGGTGATGCTCGTGATTGCATAATGGCCCAGAATGCCCACAGGTGCTTCTCAGTGAAGTCCATGTCCATTGGAAAGAGTTTGTCCTTATAAATCCAAATAGGAAAAAAAATGAATTAAGATTGCTACTGCCTGCAGTATGACATACAGTCGTATGGGTAGCCCAATGAGTTTAGTTCATTAGTATTTATATATATGTATATGTGTATGTGTATATGTACATATATATGTATATGTATATATACACACATATAAATATATAGAGAGATGTGTGTTTGTGTGTTTATGTGTGTATATGTACATGTGTATATGTATGTGTGTATATTTGTCCATGTATGTGTATCTATATCTATATATCAGATGGGCACTGCTGATGGACAATTAACTGAGCCTAGGATTGAGTAGGAGGGAAAGAACTGCCTGGATTGCTTTTGGAAAGTTAAGTAGTATTTATAAATATTCCAACCTGGTCCCTGAAAAAAGAATGCATTTTTTGGTACCAATATATTCCCAGTAGTGGTATGAACCCGTGGACTTTAGAACACCAAAATCTCTTTCATCGTTTAGACTGCACAGACATCTTCCTTGATAGTGATGAAAACTTTTGTCAAGCACACATCACTCTGTTTCATACATCTCTTGATACTGATAATCAGAGAATTATTAAGGATCCTATATGATATCAATATATGTTTAGGAGGTACCTTGTTGGAGCAGAGCTGTTTTTATAATGAACTAATAAAACCACGTTGAGATCTTGTGTTCTAAATACCTTTTGGTCAATTATATAATTATGGCAGCTAGGTGAGATCCTTAGACACTTACTAGTTCTGGGCACATCACTTAATCTCTGTCTGCCTCTGTTTCCTTGACTGTTTTATGGGGCTAATAATAACACCTACCTCACAGAGCTGTTGTGAGGATAAAGTGAGATAACATACATAAAGTGCTTAGCACAGTGCCTATCACTATTAAGTGTTTTGTTGTTTGAACATTTTCCAGTCGTGTCTGATTTTTTGTTACCCCATTGGAGTTTTCTTTGCAAAGACACTGGAGTGGTTTGCCATTTCCTCCTCCAGCTCATTTCACAGATGAGGAAACTGAGGCAAACAGGGTTAAGTGACTCACCCAGGATCACACGGTAGTAAGGGTCTGAGGCCAGATTTGAACTCAGGAAGATCAGTCTTCCTGACTCAAAGCCCAGTACTCCATCCACTTTGCCACTTAGTTGCCTACTTAATAAATACTTGTCCCCTTCCCTTCCCTGTGAAGACACGGTCTGCTGTAGAAAATCATTATTTGCAGAAGCCTACATGTTCCCTTCTCATATGTTTTTTTTTGTCAAGGATACTCTAAATATACGTATAGATTATTCTCCTAAAATATTTATAGAAATTGGAAATCTTGTTAATAATAGTAATGGCCAGTATTTATATAGCACTTTAAGGTAAAGCACTGGAAATATATTATCTCATTTGATCTTCACAACAACCCTAGGAAGTAGTTGCTATAATTATTCTAATTTTATAGATGAGGAAACTGAGGATGAAGGAGGTTAAATGACTTGCCCAGAGTCACACAGTCAGTAAGCGTCTGAGGAGAGTTGAATTCAGGGCTTCCTGACTCCAAGGACAATGTTCTTACTTATTCCACCACTTAGCAGCCTCATAGTTAGATTTGTCCTCTCAAGGGTCTTTGGGGAGTAGCACTACTGTGTGAGATTTTTTTTCTGATCATTTAGATTCCTCTCTTCTTTCAAAAATCTTGAGACTGATCCCTTAAAGTTTTTAAAATTATGTAAATGGACTTCTGTGTGTTCCTGGGCTAGTTCAGGTGATCTTTTTGACTTCATTGCGACTATTTCTTTTTTTTTTCTTTCCTTTTCTGACTTCCTATCTTTTTTCAGTATTAGTCATGTTGTGAAAGAAAACACAGATAAAAAAACAAAAACAAAAAGCACCCACGAAAAAAATAAAGTAAAAAACAGTATGGTTTGATTTGTATTCAAATGTCATTAGTTCTTACTCTGGAGGTGATTTTTTTTTTCATTTTTTATGATGACTCCTTTGTCATTGTCTTGGATCATTGTATTGCTAAGAATAGCTAAATCATTCATAGTTGATCACTGTAAAATATTGCTGTTACCATGTACAAATGGCTACTATTTCTACTCCTATATTGGGTCTTGTGTGATAGGGTCTGGCTTTGGAGGAGATACTGGCAAATCTCTTCAATTTTGGGAGGGTCAATTTGTTGTCCTCATTCCAGTTTCAGTTATGATGAAGAAAATCCATCTTAGGGGTATCTTATAATAGATTTTCTGTAGACCCATTCTCCCCTCCATTCCTCTACTGTTTTGTAAAGTGATACTACTTTACTCTGGACCTTAGTTTGAATCACAGCTTTTTTTAATAAATGGTAAGCTTGAAGGGGAAGGTACTAGCAACTGGGAGATCAGAGGAGGGCCTTTTACAGAAGGTAAATCTTGAACAAAGCCAGAGATTCTAAAAGGAAGAAGTGAATAAACATTCCAGGCATGTGGAATAATTAGTTAAAAAAAAGAGGTACAGAGATGACAGATGGAGAGTTATGTGTAAGGAACAAGAAGTTGGCTAAGAAAGCTGGATCATAGGGGTGAGTAGAGACGAGTAAAAGCAGCTTGGTGGCACAGTGGATAGAGAGAGCACTGGCCTTGGAATCAGGAAGATTCATCTTCTTGAGTTCAAATTAGACCTCAGACACTTATTAGCTGTGTGATCCCAGCCAAGCCAGTTAACCCTGTTTGCCTCAGTTTCCTCATCTGTGAAATGAGCTGGAGAAGGAAATGGCAAACCACTCCAGTATCTTTGCCAGGAAAACCCTAAAATAGGGTCATGAAGAATTAGACACAACTGAAAAATGTCCTAAGAGAAAAGAACAATACATAAGAAGACTGGAGTGATAGCAAGGAGATAGGTTGTAAAGAGCTTTAAAAACCAAACTTAGGAGTTTATATTTGATTTTCAAGGTAATAGGAGTTTGAGATGTCTCTGGAATATCTCGTTTTAAATGTCCAATAAGGTACTTGATTATGTGGATTTTGTTTATTTATTTATTATTTTTAGTTTTCAGCATTGATTTTCACAAGAGTTTAAATTACAAATTTTCTCCCCATTTCTACCCTCTCCCCGACTCCAAGATGACATATATTCTGGTTGCCCCGTTCCCCAGTCAGCCCTCCCTTCTGACACCCCACTCTCCCCATCCCCTTTTCCCTTACTTTCTTGTAGGGCAAGATAGATTTCTGTGCCCCATTGCCTGCATATCTTATTTCCTAGTTGCATGAAAAAACTTTTTTTTTGAACATCTGCTTTTAAAACTTTGAGTTCCAAACTCTCTCCCCTCTTCCCTCCCCACCCACCCTCCCTAAGAAGTCCAGCAATTCCACAGATTATGTGGATTTTGAATATATAGTAGAGAGACTAGTGTCTTGATGAATAGATTGAAGGGGCATCTGCAGAGAGATAAAGAGAGCTAATAAATTCACCATAAGAGAAAATCCAGAAAGAGAGGAGAGAAGGCAACCCTGGACAAACCAAGGGATACATTTACAGTCAGGAGGCATTATATGGATGATGAGCTAGCAAAATACAAAACAAAAAACAAAATCCAAGGAGTAGTCAGACAGACAAGAGAAACGCTGTTGTATTTGCACATAGTGCCTTCTCATTTTTCTATTTTCTTCTAATTTTGTGTCCACTTTGACCTTTTCTCTGACTAGTCAGTGGTCTAGTTACACAGAGACAGCTGATTCTGAAATGATGTCCTCATCAGTAACCTATAGTTCCTTGTTGAGATTGTGTGTGTGTGTGTGTGTGTGTGTGTGTGTGGCTTTATTGTTCCTTGCCACATCTAGCACTTTTAAACTCTCTCCTTCAAGCAAGTATCTAGCATTTACAGGCACGTGGCTTCTGAGTATTTTATAAGCTGCTGATTTTGTTCATTTCTTAGCTCCAAGTCATATTTTTTCCCAAAATTTTTTTAAAAGTTCCTCTACAATTTAAAAAATATGCTTCTGGGGCAGCGAGGTGGTGTAGTGAGTAGAGTACCGGCGAGTTCAAATCCGGCCTCAGACACTTGACACACTTACTAGCTGTGTGACCTTGGGCAAGTCACTTAACCCCAATTGCCCTGCCTTCCCCCCCTCCGAAAAAAATACTACTGACACTTCCCAATGACTCCGGAAGCCATATTTTTAAAATATATTTTTGAAAGCTTTGATTTCTTTTGCTTATGTTCCTTTTCCCCGGCAAGAGAATCATGTAATCTATGAAATGGTGTTTTTCATTAACTTTGGCTATTGTATATTTCTTTGGAAATAGACTTTATCAACTTCATTGCCTCTCCAAGGAGAACCTGTGAGAGGTCTTTCCATGTGTCAGCAACTTTGTTTTGTCTTCTGGGTTTTTTTTTAGGTTAGGAATATCAATTATTTATATGTTACAACACTTGCAATCATTTGTTGTTGTTGAGTCATTTCAGTCATTTCTGACTCTTTGTGACTCCATTTGGGGTTTTCTTGGCAAAGACATTGGAGTGGTTTGCCATTTCCTTCTCCAGCTCATTTTACAGATGAGGAAACTGGAGCAAACTGGGTTAGGTGACTTGCCTGGCGTCACACATCTAGCAAGTGTCTGAGGCCAGATTTCATCATATGAAGAGTCGGCCTGATTCCAAACCCTGTGCTCTATCCACTACACCACCTAGTGGCCACTGTCAGCTCTAATCATACACTTTGAATCAAACCTTCAGTCGTATACTTCATCACCTCATTGGTCATTGGAGAAATATCCCATACTCTAGAATATTAACAACATTCTTAATTAACAATATCTAACTAAAATGGAATATTTACTTTTAATGTTTGTAAAATATTTTAAAATGATGTATTTCTTGCCATCATCACTACAGAAGTCACAAGTGGGCTTCAGGGAACTGCGATTCATTTTACATTTTTCATTATTTCAAGGTCGTCATGACCGGAGAAATCATTACCTCCTGGCCTGCTGACTGATGATGAGCCACTTCATACTTAGCTAAACTGGTTTTTAGATAATCTTTTATCATCTGGTTTTTTTTTCCTTCTGATCTAAAACCTCTGTCTGAACATCTAAATATTATAGATGATAAAAGGCTCCATAAAAGTGTAAGGCCAGGTAGATAATTATTGTCATAAACTTTTAGTGGGGGGATTTGAGGCTAAGAAAAGCTGCTTTCCCAAGACTAGAAGATAAACTGATGTCAGTGTAAAAACTAAAACCTCAGAGTTGTTGACTCATGCTTGCATAAGTTAGCTACCTGTCTCTACGTACCAAGTCATACAATTATCCTTTTAACTAAATGGTTCTTTTCCTAGTCATTCATTCCCAGGACCCCTGGATACTAGGTCTCAGCTGTAATGAAATTTCACAAGAGAGTGAAATACCTTATTTATGTTAAAGTAGGACAACAAAAACAAGAAAAAAGATTGAAATGAAGCTAAGTGTGTATGAAACACTTTTGGGAACAAGCTGTTTGTTGATTGCACCAATCATTTTAATAACTTTGCAGTCCTCTGACTCAGATTTAACTTGTACGGGAAGAGAACAGGTGCATATTACTCATCCTCATGTTGATGCAGGATATGCTTTTACCATCTTTAAAGAAATGCATTTATAGGAGTCAGGACCTGAAATATCCCAGCATGTTTTTTAAAGTTATTTAAAGGCCTCCCTTGTGATAGAGCCCCGTGGAAAAAATCATCCAAGTAGTCATATTAGTGAATCATTTTATTCAAAGGGATCTGTGATCTCATTGATTTGAAAGTTCCCTTCAACAACATAGATCACAATGCAGCCACGTCTGCTCATGCTGTGTGGCTCTTGTTCAGGACATCACGATATTTCAACAGTCTGCTGTAGGATGTTCACCCACCATTCTGGAGGCCTTCTTTGATTTTCCTTGACTTCCCAATGGTCCCAGCTGTGTTTGCATCACAACTCGGATTGTACCTGTCATCTCTTGCCATCACCACCCGATGAGTCTATCTTTTCTTCCTGTCTTTCCTTGATGACATCATTTGCTTCTGTTGTTCTTTGAAGTTCCTCATTGGCTCTGTTTTCCATTGTCCTCTATGGCAGTTTAAATTCTGTAAGTTCTGTATTCCATGTCTCATTGACATCCAAAAATAGTAGAATATTGGTAATGGTCAATAACAATAGCTAATATTTATATGATACATTAAGATTTGCAAAGGGCTATATATTATATATAATATGTATATATTATACATATAATCACTATACAGGCTGTAAATATATTTATAATGTTATTGCTCATCTTTTTTTTCAAAGAGGACCAGTGTTATCACAGGCTTGATTTTCACATGAATAAGTGAGCCAGAGTGGCACAAAGTTGTCAACTTTACTCTCTCTTTCTAAGTCATTGAAGTCTAGTGGCAAGACAACCAGGTCATGAAGAGTCAGATACAACTGAAACTACTGAACAAATATTTATAATGTATAATGTATATAAATACAACATTATATAATATATAGTAGTGCAAAGAACATAATATATTATACATGGCTTTAATGTATGATATACAGCAATATGTGGTAGCTAGGTGGACCAGTAGATAAAGTGATGGGCCTAAAGACAGGAAGCTTCAACTTCCTGAGTTCAAATATCAGACACTGACTAGTTGTGTGACCCTGGGTAAGCTATTTAACCCTATTTGCCACAGTTTCCTCACCTATAAAATGAGTTGGAGAAGGAAATGGCAAATCACTCCAATATCTTTGCAAGGAAATCCCAAATAGGGTAATGAAGAGTCAGACATGACTGAAAAATGACTAAACCATAACATACTATGTATATTGTTATATATCACATATAACCTATCGTATATAACACATCATTATATACAACATATATTGTCATGTATCAGTTATATATGATAATATATAACACAAAAATTTTATATATAGTTTGATATATACTTTCATGTTTTTTGTCCTTCATTTTGAAGAGGACCATGAAGAGAGAGATGATGAAATGGCTTGCAATGGACTTTGATTTGAGTGAGGAGTGCTGTGCAAGGTCACCAGCCTCACTTTCTCTTCTAGAGCCATCTGGGTCCAGTGGCCAGATATTCATCAGGACGACTGGAGGTGGCCTAGGATGCATTGGGAGGCCTTGGCCCTTTTAGGCTAAGGCCTTTCCAGGTTCTCACTTTATTATATTTATATAATGCTATGTATGACATGTAGTAATATTATATATGTAGTTTTAATGTATTAAAACACCATTAAGATTTTTGGAACACCCTGTATGTGTGTATATGTATGTAATCTGATCCTTACAACAACCTTTGAGATATTATTACTCATTTTACAGATGAGGAAACTGAGGCTGAAAGAGGTTAAGTGCTTGCCCAGGGTCACATGGCTAAAAAATGTCTGAGGAAGGATGTGAACTCAAGTCTTCCTGATTCTAAGTCCAGCATTGTATCCACTACGCTTTCATTTCCATGAGAAGCATGATGGTGAATCACTTTACAGGATTAAATTTTTTTTTTTTGTAATGTGCAATGACCATAAGGCTAGCAAGCGTCTTTATTCCCACATCACAGGTGAGGAAAGTGAGTCACAGAGCTGTTAATGTTGCCCATTAAATCAACAATAGGTAGGTCTTTGTTCTTATATCCCTGCAGATGGCTCATATAACAATACTATATAGTCCTGTTCATCCTGCTTTGCCAGCATTCTTTTGTGTGTGTTGGGGTTGCTTGTTGCATTTGGGTTCTAAGTTCTTCAGAGGGACAGAGTCCTTTATTTCATTTTCAGTATAGTTTTAATATTTATTTAAGTTTTAAAGAAGTGAAACCTAAAAGGAGCTGTGCATCCTTCATGGATATAACTGCTGTCTGTTTGCTCCTTCTAGCCATATTTATAATAATAGTAATTATTATAACACCTCATATCTATATGGTACCTTAAGGTTTGCAAAGCCCAGCAGTCCTGCCTGCCAGGTCATTGGTCTAAGTATTATTATCCCCTTCTTATGGACAGGAAACTGAAGTTCAGAGAATTGAAATAATTTGGCCAGTGTTACACATCTTATAGTCGTGAATACTTGTGTACTTAAAGCTACAAAGTATATAAACTATGTTTTCCCTATCAAATTTCTTAGCTAAGAACAACCTCAAAGATCTCAAGTGCTTCTACCTTCACACACTTATTTTTGTTCATTTTGAACAAAATTCAAAAGTGATAAACACGCATTAAGAGTCTACTATGCACAAGGCTTTATTGCTAGGAGTCTGAGGATACAGAGGTGAAAAACAACATAGGCCCTGCCCTCAAGTAGCTTACAATTTAATACGGTCTATAAAATCAAAAGTTAAATATGGTACAAAAGAATCTTAATGCTGGGGCAGCCAGATGGCACAGTGCATAGAGCATGGGGACTGAAGCCAGCAGCATCAGGGTTCAAATCCAGCTTTAGATACTTAGTAGATGTGTCACTTAACCGTCTGCCTCAATTTCCTCTTCTGTAAAATTAGGATATTAATAATAGCACCTACCTCTGAAGGCTGTTATGAGGATTAAATGAAATCATATTTGTCGAGTCTTTAGTGCAGTGCCTGGCACATAGCAAGCTCTACATAAACGCTAGATTTCATCATGTAAGAAGTCTAGATAAAGTGCTATAGGAAACCTGAGTAGGGAGAGATCATTTTCAGTTCTGGGAGTTAGTTCATGGAGAAATTGGCACCTAAGTTGGGTTATAAAGGAAAAGAAAGATTTCAACAGATGGGGCATTCGTTCCAGGCCTGAAGACATGAACAAATGCCGAAAGGTGACAGAGAAGAGAACAATATGTCGGAGTGCAGTTCGGCTAGATTGTAGAGCTCGAGGAGAGGCAGCCATGGCTTAGTGCAGTGGTTTCCATTGTCGTTTGTTCCTTTTATGCAGGGAATATAACCTACAAACAACTACGTGTACATATAAGAGATATACAGTATAAATGGAAATTAGTCTTAAAGGGAAGGCAGTAGCATTGAGATGCACTAGGGAAGGCTCTTGCAGATGCAACTGAACTGCATTTCAACTGAATCTAGAAGGACTCCAGGGAATCCAGGACACAGGAAGTGAGAGGTAAGAGTGGAGAGCATCCTAGGTATAGGGGACAGCCAGTGAAAAGATATAGAGTCAAGAGATTGAATTGTCTCCTCAAGGCATAGCAAGAAAGTCATTGTTGCTATATTCTAGAGCATCCAGCAGAGAACAAAGTATAAGAAATTTGAAAAGGTAGGAAGGAGCCTGTTGCAAAAAGCTTTGAAAGTCAAAGCATTTTATAGAACAGTCTTCATATCCTTGACCTATTGGAGGAATGACTCTTGTTCTTATATATTTGAATTAATTCCCTATGCATCTTGTTTATCAGAATTTTATCAGATAAATTTGCGGTAAATATAGTTCCCCAGATTAATTCGTTTCTTGTATTTTAGATGCATTGCTCTTATTTGTACAAAACTTTTGAATTTTATGTAACTAAAATTGTCCATTTTATCTCCAGTGATTTCTGTTTTTTGTTTGGTCAAAAATTCTTCTTATAGTCGCAACTGCAAAAGGTATCTCCTCCCCTGATCCTCTATTGTGAGCATGATGTGCCATTTTATATCTAGTTCATATATTCATTTTGAGATTATTATGTTATGTGGCATGAGATCAGATTTCTCTCAGATCGCTTTCTAGTTTTCCCAATAGTTTTCAACAAATAGTGAGTCCTTGTCCTAATAATTGAGGTTTGGTGGCTTGTGTAACTGTGCTATTATGTTCATTTGCTTTTGTACTCTCCATTTATTTAGAACTGTTATTATTTTTATTAAGTGTTTAGCATTTTGTTTATATAAGTCCTGTGTGTGTCTTGATAGGTAGACTTCCAAGTATTTTATATGTTCTATGATTATTTTGGATAAAATTTTTCTTTCTATGTCTTCCTGGTAGATTTTGTTGGTAATATAAGGAAAAGTTGATGTTTTGCGTGGGTATTTTTATATCTTGCTACTTTCCTAATGTTATTAATACTTTCAAATGATTTTAGCAAAATTTCTAAGGTTCTCTGTGAAGACCATCATATCTGAAAAAGGAGATGTTTTCCATCCTCTTTGCTTGTGCTTAGTCCCTCTAGGATCATGATGAATAATAATTGTGGTAATGGATATCCTTTCTTTACCTTGATTATACTGGAAAAGTGTCTAGCCTTTCTCTATTACATATAATTCTGGCTCCAGGTTTAGATAGATATTATGTTATCATATTGAGGATTAAGTTATCATATTTATCCCTATGATTTCTGATGTTTTTAAACATAAATGGCTGTTATATTTTGTTAAAAACTTTATGTGTTTATCAATATAAGCATGAGATTTTTATTTTTATTTTTGTTACTAACATGGCCTATTGAATTGATAGTTTTCCTAATATTGACCCAACCCTGAATTACTGGTATAAATTCAAGATGGTAGATAATCTTTTTAATATGTCACTGTAGCATCTTTGCTGATATTTTATTCAATATTGTTGCATTGATATTACTTAGGGATATCAATCTATAGTTTTTCCCCTTCTGTTTTTGTTTCTCCCTGATTAAGGTATCAAAACCACATGTTTATCATAGAAATAATTTGGTATTATCTCTTCCATTTCCACTTTTGCAAATGGTTTATGTATTATTAGAATGAATTGTTCATTGAATGTTTGATAGAATTCACTTGCAAATCCATTTGGCACATGGATTTTTTCTTTATAAGTTCATTTATGACTTATTCGATTTTTTTGAGATTGGTTTACTTAAAGTTTTTATTTCTTATTCTATTAATCTGAGTATTTTGTCAATTTGTCAATATTTGTCAATTTGACTTGTTATCAATTTTTGGTATATAATTGGGCATAAATCAGTTTTAATATTGTTCTTTATTTCCTCTTCATTTCTTGTGAATTCTCCTTTTTCATTTTTGATATTGATATCTTAGTTTTCCTCATTCTCCTTTTCAATCAAGTTAACTAATGGTTTTATTTTTTTTCAAAAACAAAAACAAAACAAAATCCTGCCCCTAGTTCCATTTATCAATTTAAGGTATTTTTTTTTGTTTTCAGTTTTATTAATTTCTTGTTTGACTTATAGAATTTCTAATTCTGTGTTTATTTGCATATATATTTATTTGTCTGGTGTTTTCCCATTTTTTGGTTGCTTCATGTCCCATTCATTAATCTGTTCTTTCTCTCTTTTGTTGACAAAAGAGTATAGGGATATTAAATTTTCCTTTGAGACTATTTTGGCTCCATCTCGAAAGTTTTGCTATGTTGTCTCATTGTTGTCATTTTTCTTTTATTAAATCATATATTGTTTCTATGAATTGTCCTTTGGCCCAACAATCCATTAGGATTAAACTATTTCATCTCCATTTTGAGTTTGAATCATTTTTAAAGGCCAGTTATTGATTGTAATTTTTATTGTGCTATGGTTAGTTAATGACATGTTTAATATTTTTGCTTTCTTGCATTTGTTTATGAGATTTTTATGCCTTGGAACATTCAGTTTTCAAAAATGTGTCATACATAATTGAGAAATATGCATGCTTCTTTCTATTCCCATTCAGTAATCACCAGAAATCTATCATGTCTAACTTTTTTAATGTTCACTTCTGATTCTGGCAGAATCTGTCAGAGCTCTGCAGTCTTGTGAGTCTCTCTTTTATCACGTGCTAATGAAGGCTTGCTTCCTTCCTCTCTTGGAATTTTTGGTCAAGGTGCTACTGGGGGCTCCTGTGGAATCTTTGCTGCTAAAGGCTTCTGACCTTAGTACCTGAATTTGTACTGGTTTCCCTGGTAGGGCTCTTCTTCCAGTACCCATAGCTGCTGGTTGTCTTTTATGTTCTAGCTGAAGGGGCCATTGATATATTTCTTTGCATTTTTTTGTTATTATTTACTATGGTGTTCTTTTTAAATCATTGCTGGACTATATGTGCAGAAAACTGGGCACCTCTATTTCATGACATCAGTTTCACTCAGTGTTGTATAAATTTAAAGAAATTATTATTCCTTATCTTGAAACTCCTTTTTTTTGTCTTTGTGAAAGTTTCAAAGAAAATTGTTCAATTTACAAACATATATCATGTTTGAAATGCTGTGCTGATTGCTGGCAAAAAGGTCATGGAAGGAGAGCTGGTCCTGGAGTCAGAGACCTTGGTTTCTTAATCCGTAAAATGGGTACGATACTTGCTAGAGAGTCATTGGGTAAAAAGTGCTTTGTAAACCTTATATTGTTATATAATGTAAGCTATTATTACTATTATGCAAAGCCATTGTTATTATCCATTATCTCCTGTGGGCTCGCAATCTAATGAGAGAATCGATACATACATATGTAACTATAATAAAAATTGTAATATGATAAAGATAAAGAAGGGTTCAATTTCTTTGATCTTTATTTGCTATTGTTATCAAATGACTGCTGCTAATGCTGCAACTGGATATCCTCTTTTGCCTAGCCTTTAGATCCTTTATAATCTGACACCAAAATACTGATAAATGGAGCCTTACTTCTCATATTCTTCAAAAGACGCCCTTTGTTCAGAGTTTTAATCCATCCTCAGATACTTAGTGACTTTGTGTGACTTAACCTTAACCAGGCAATTAGCCTCTTTTTGCCTCCGTTTCCTCACCTGTAAAATGGGGAAAATAATAGCACTTAAGCTCCCAGATTTGTCAACAGAGTAAAATGAGATAATAATTACAAAGCACTTAGTATAATGCCTAATACATAGTAGGTGCTTAATAAATGCTTGCTCCCTTCTCTTTCCTTCATTCTTCCCTAACTCATAAACCCTTGCCATGCTTGTTCTCACCTCTGTGTTTTTGATCAAGTTGTTCCCTTTCCTTGCCATTCCCTAGTCTTAAAAAGCCAATTTGAATTCCGTCTCTTCTATGAAGTTTTCCCTCACCACTCCGTTCCTCATTGCTCTTCATCTGTTCTGAACTCTTCTAGTACCTGCAGTCTCTGGTTCCCATTGTGGCACCTGATATACTGATTTATTCTAATTGGATTTTTTTGGGGGGGTATGTTTTAATTATGTCTACTTTAGTAAATTGTAAGTCCTTTGAAGGAAAAAAACTGAGTTTTATATTCCTGTACTGTGCATAGTCCCAACAGTCTTGATCATAGAGTAAGTGCTCAATAAATATTTGATGCTGAGTAAATTATTGTTGATTGGTTTCCAGAGCAGAAAGAAAAAGAGGGAGGACAGGTCTAATGGTTCTCCATCACAGAAAATTCTTCACTTGCCACTGCTGTCAGTAGGGGGCAAAATATGTAAGCAGGTAGTTGATCTGAGAATTCAATTCTATTTAGATTGAATTCCATTCAACTCACATCATCTCAAAGTTGGATGAAATCTAGTCTAATTTCTACCTAATGTGAATCTCTTTTACAACATACTTGAGATGGTAGTCTAGCACCTGAGGTTCTCAACCTGGGATCTGGGAATTTGTTTTAAAAATATTTTGTTAATTGTGTGGTGTCATTCTAAAGGCTTGGAAAGGAAAGGAAGGTTAGAGATTTTTTTCCATCTGGATGGGAAAAAACAAGAAAGTGGACAAGGGTAACATAAAAGGAAGCAACTGGTCACTACAAGCAATACATCATAAAATGATTCCTTGGTTTTGCAGGTAACTGAGAAATTAACTTCATGTCCTTTCTCAACTGCATGTATAAAAGGCTGAAGAATGATCAGGACAAAAAAAGGGCATCTTTTCCTCATATGCTGTAAGACTCAGAAAAAAGTGGAAAACCCAATTCTGTTTTTTGGAATTTTTTTCATAATTGCCTCTCTTTTCCCCTCCATTTCAGTTGTATAATTCTGTTAGCAGGAGGCAGAAGGACTTCATAGGAAATGAAAAAAACAAAATCTAAAAGCAAACCTGCAATCTAGTGAAATTTTAAGTGAGTTTTCTTCTTCAAAAATCTATTCATGACAACACTGGCATAACCCCTTCCAAGGATTCAACTCAATTTAATTTGATAGACATTCATTAAATATATAGTATGTGCTGGGGATACATAAATGAAAAGTAACATAGTTCATGTCCTCAATGACTTAGCCCAGCTACGAAAATTAATATGCGATAAATTAGAATGTGATACGATTCCAAAGAATGATAAGACACTTGAAGAGTCTGTGGTCTAGTAAGGGACATAAGAAACACACAAACAATTTTAGCAAAGGTTAAATGTAAAAGGGGAAAAAAGAAGTATAAGACAATACTGTGAGAGTTCAGAGAAGGGAGTACATGATACAAATGGAATTAGAGAAGGGGGAGATCAATGTGGATATCACGTGATCTCTCATTTATTATCATATCTTTTGCAGAATCTTCCCAAGCTTTTAAACATAGTAGGGACTAAATCAATGTTTTCCTTATCAATGATATTTTGTAATCCATGGCACAGAACCCTCAGACTCTGGGCTTATTTGGACTAGGTTCAATTTCAGGGATAGTACTCACAACCAGTGACCAGTGTTCAGTGCCCCCAACCAGTCAACTCTAGGCAATTTTAGACTGTAGCTTAAATGTAACTCACATCTAACTCTCCATACATGTGGTTAAAATGATCTCTACCTCCTCTATAAATAATCAAGATTAGCCAGTCAGTTGATTAATAATCATTTATTGTTGAGTTATGTCCAATTCTTCATGACCCTATGGATCATTTCATGCCAATACTGTCCATAGGGTTTGCTTGGCAAAGATACTGGAGTGCTTTGCCATTTCCTTCTCTAATGGATTAAGGCAAATGAGGTTAAGTGACTTGCCCAGGGTCACACAGCTAGTAAGTGTCTTTCAGGTCTTCCTGACTCCAAGCTCAGAACTTTATCTAGGTAGCCACCTAGCTACCTCCAATCATTTCTTTTCTTAAAAAATTTTTAAACATTTTTATTTAAAGTTTTGAGTTTCAAATTCCATTCCTCCCTCCCTTTCCTTCCTTCCTTAGATGGTAAGCAATCAGATATAGGTAATATAGAGCAATTATGTAAAACATTTCCATATTAGTATAAGAAGAAAAAAAAAGAAAGAAAGAAAATGAAAAACAGTGTGTTTCAGTCTGTATTTAGTCTATCAGTTTTTTCTCTGGAAGCTGATAGTATGCTTCATCATTAGTTCTTTGGGACTGTCTTGGTTCATTGTATTGCTGAGAATAGCTAAATCATTCACACTTCTTCAATGAACAATATTACTGTTACTGTGTACAATGTGCTCCTGGTTCTTTTCACTTCATTTTGCATCAGTTCATGTAAGTCTTTCCAGGTTTTTCTGAAATCATCCTGCTTGTCACTTCTTATACACAATAATATTCCATTATAATTGGAGCTCGGTTTCAACACTGCAGCTCTATGAATATACGTTCTGCTTGTTTTGAGAGAAATAAAACATGGAATCGGGTAACCTAAAAAGAATATTCCATTATAATCATATACTACAGCTTGTTTAGCCATCCCCCCACTACAAAAAGAGCTGCTATAAATATTTTTGTACAAATAGGTCCTTTTCCCTTTTTTGGGATGTCTTTGGAATACAGACCTAGGGGTGGTATTGCTGGATCAAAGAGTATGGCACAGTTTTATAGCCCTTTGAGCATAGTTGCGAATTATTCTCCAGAATGGTTGGATTAGTTTAAAACTCCATCAACAGTGTACCAGTTTTCCCACATCCCCTCCAACATCCAACATTTTCCTTTTTTGTCATATTAGCCACTCTGATAGGTGTGAGGTGATACCTCAGAGTTGTTTTAAATTAAATTTCTCTGATCAATAGTGATTTAAGGCATTTTTTCATATGAATAGATAACTTTGATTTCTTTGAAAACTGCTTGTTTACATCCTTTGACTATTTATCAATTGGGGAATGATTTGTTTTTTTATAGATTTGACTCATTCTTTATATATTTGAAAAACAAGGTCTTTATTAAAGATTCTGTTGCAAAATTTTTCTCAGTTTTCTGCTTTCTTTATAATTTTGGTTACATTGGTTTTGTGCAAAAATGTTTTAATTTTATAATCAAAATAATCTATTTTATATTTTGTAATGCTTTCTGTGTCTTCTTTGGTCCTAAGTTCTTCCCTTATCCACAAATCTGACAGACAAGCACCCAACCTGATGGCACTACTCCAGAAGGCTTTGATTCTCCCAGGATGAGAAATGCACTTGAGGATGTTAGATGGCAACCAAGCCTCTTCCCATTGGATATGAACTTTCTGTACAAATCACAAGTAAAATCCAGGTCTGTTGCTCTCTCATATTATGGACTAGACTTTCCTGCTTTTCCTCAAACTTCAAGGGCCACATGCACCATCCTTTTCTTTCTCTAAATGGCTGCCATTCACTGCTCAGGAACTCAAGTTTTAATATTTGCCATTGGCCAATCTTTCATAAGCATTTATTCTTTTTGTAACAAGTTTTTATTTGAACTTGTAATGGTTCCTTATTTTTATTTTGTAATTTAGAAGAGAATTTATATGGGGATGTTTTGAGGAGAGAGCTTCATAAACTTTAACGTGCTATATAAATATAAGCCTTTTCTATTAAGTGCTATGCTCTCAAGTGAAAATGCTTATGAAAGTGTGAAGCCTCTGTGAAAGGCTGGATTCCAAGACTTGAATTTCGGGTTGCTAGTGAGGCAATCCTAAGGCTACTTGGTGCCCAGGAACTCTCCATTTTCTCAACCAAAAGGCTAGATTCTGGGATCTTGCTACCCAGGAAATTCCTTCTTCCTTTGCCCAATAAGCTAGGATTCAGGAATGCTCAATATGTCTCTAGAAACTTCAGGCTTAGGAACTCTCACCACTTTGACTATGGTTACCATATTATTGAGACCACGTATGTCTCTATCACTGGCTTTCCAGGGCCAGGTCCAAGGACCAGGGTCCGGAAACACAAATCTATCTACTGCCATTTCTCAGGCTGAGGCTGAGGTTGGGGTGGGGTGGGACAGGTGGTTGGTCAGTGTCTGAGGTTTCAGGGAATATGCTAAAAGGAAAAAAACACCAGAGACTGAGTGTCTGATAAAGATTCTTTTGTATAGTTAGCAGAAAATGGGAGGGGGGAAGAGGATGGTGGCTCTTTCAACCAGAGTCAATTTATCCCCTATGATATACAATGAGTTCAGAATGGGTCAAATGGTCTCGACACCTCTCTTCCTTGGGAGATGGTATCAAAGGTTAACCAAGATCTAAGCATAATGACATGTTGATCAGAAAACTTCCCTAATTAACTCCCTACATACATTGTGTACAAAAATTTGACATAGAAAACCTGGAATCAGTTTCTCTCCTCTTTGTTCCTTAAGCAGCCATAATAAGGAGACAAGTATTCTAATGTCTGGGTGTTTTGTTTGCTTAATAAGTCCTCTAATAAAGTTCTAATATGATGTGTCAGCTTGGCCAGGAGGTCACCCAAGATTCTTAAAGTCTATGTCAGTGGAAAGCAAGCCTTGGCTTGCTGGAGAGACTAAAGATATGGGCCATACACATGTGTTCTATAGGAACTAGCTTACAAAAACTGTATTCTGAAAGCCTTATCATCAGGTTGGAAACAGAATGATGACTTTTTTTTTCAGTCATGGCACTTATGTTTCTACCAAGTGGTGGAAGGGTTGAGATATGGGTTGGTAGAGAGAAGGCTTACAGAAATGAAATAATAGATCCCTGAAGTATTTACCATATATTCATGTTCCCCCTTCTTAAGTTTCTAAAATGAGTGGGATGATGATTTTTCTTTCTTAAAGAAAAGCCTAAATGGGACAAATGGTTCTTTGTGTGTGGATGTTCTTTAACTTTTTCCTTTGGGTCAGAGATCTTCTCCTACCTCTCTACTTTGTGTAATTTATTTTAATGACTTACTTTCTTTGAGGAATATTTTAAAATTTAGAGACAGACAGGGGATCACTTAGTCCAGTGAGCCAACCAAGTCTGGAAGAATGTCTTGATAACCTTATAAGAGAAACTAGCTTAACCTGCATTAGGAAAGGGTTAAGATGTTGCTACTACCAGAGTGCGGAAAATAATTCTGATTTGCAGACCCTCCTGCCTAGCCCTCTTAAATCATATGAATGCTTACTCCACTTATATATCTGGCTTGTTCTGGATTCCTTTGAAAGATGTTTCAGCCCAGGATGGATGATGAATAGAGGTGATTGCTGCTGAGAGTCATTCACATTATATTAATGTCAGGAGAAATAGAGGAAGGTCTTTAGGCAGTCCATCTGTGTTGAATTACAGGAGAAAATGAAGGAATGGTATGTAGGATAGGGATGAGCAGGCATCGATGGATTGTGATCCCCACTATTGGAATAAATAATCAAGTCATTGAGAATATAGATTCATTTGGAGTGCTAAGGAAAAGAGTCCTACTGCTGCTCTACTCATAAGATCATAGATTGAGAGTTGGAAAGGATCTTAGAGGTCATGGAGTGTAGCTCCTTCATAGGTGTCAACTCTCCACTAGGAAAGCCTGAGGAAATGGAGGCACATAGAGGTCAAGTTGACTTGCCCAAGGTCAAACAGCTAAGAAGTGTTGGAGGCAAGATTTAAACTAAGGTCTTCATGACTTCAAGTCTATCCTCTATCCACAAGTACTCTCCCTCTTGCCAGTCTTTGATAAACCCAGTTTTTTTTTTTTTTTGGGATATCAGTTCTTATTTTTAAACAGAAATGGTTCCTTCTAATCTTTAAAAAATATATGATGGAATTTACACAGGGTTGTTGTGAGGGTTTCATGCTCCCTCCTGAAAATGCATTTGAAAAGTCTTATTATGTCAAGTAAGGTAGGGAGAATGTACAGTATAATGGAAAAGACGCTGGATTAGGGATTTTGTCCTAGTTTTGTCACTAATCTGTGCAGTCCAGGGAAATCATTTAACATCTTTGGACTTCAGTATTCCTAAAATCAGGGCTTTTGGCTACATAATCTCTACTATCCCAGCTAGTTTCATAATTCTATGAGTTGTTGTGATACATTATTGCTGTCAATGCCCAGCCCAATCCTGTAGCACACACGCACACACATACACACACACACACACACACACACACACACATTTTCGTTCTCTCTTTGCGAATGGGGCTCTGTGTCTGCATTCTCCATGTTATGAGGATTCAACTGGGACAAATTTATAAAAAAGACTATGTCCCACTCTAGGTACTGAAATGGAACTATAAAAATTGGAGGGTTATGCTTATTCATAATAATATATAATCCCATCTGTGGGAGGGAGGGCCCTGGGGACAAACATCTGTGTTGAGGCTGAGGAAATACATGAAGGACACCTGCTAAAATTCCCAAAGGTGGGGCAGGATATACCTTTTCCAAACCCTGCAGGGGATAGACTACAGTTCCGTAGGTAACTGCACCTTCTCCCCTTACCAGAAAGAGGCGGGGAGTATACCTCTCTCCAAATCTGGGTATGGGAAGCATGAACTTGATCATAGCATCTTCTCCATATCACGCCTTTCTTTCCCCCTCCCCCCACCCCATCCTCAATAGGTGTGTGTCGGTGTATTGGGAAAAACGAGAAAGGCCAGCAGGTGGAACACGGGACAAGAAACAGGGGTGGTGGTCACCTAGGGGAGAATAATAGTGGGAGGTCAGGACAGTGTCTGCGCGCACAGAGCGCAGCGTGGAAGCTGGAGGCAGGGAGAATGCTCTGAGTGTGTGCATGTGTGCATATGTGTGAGTGTGGGAGTGTGGGGCTGTTAGTGGTCGCGGGCCCGGGGATCCCTGGTCTCTGATTGGCTAAAATGGCGCCTCTCTCTGTTTCCATGTGGTAGGAGCTGCCGCCGCACAACATTAAAGGAAGGGAAAGGGGGAGGGGGATGGGTTGTGAGCCAGCTTGAAGGAGGAGGAGGAGGAGGAGGAAGAGAGGGAGGAGAAGGAGACCTAGGGAACACGGGCCCTGGGCGGCCAGCTGCTAGCGGAGTCAGGGTAAACACTGCAGAGGGGTTTGGGGGGACAGAGGCCAGGGTGGGAGGTGCGGCCGCCTCTGCCGCTGCTTTTGCTGCACCAGTCCTTCCGCCTGCAAAGTCCAGCTGCTGCAGCTGTCCCCGGGATCCCCGCCTCCCCGCGCGTTTCCTTTCCTTGGCCGAGTTCCCTTTCCCTGCTCGCGGGCGGCCCATGGAGCAGGGACCTGCGGCGGCGGTGGGGACGGCGGGGGCCGTCGGGGCAGCAGCTAACGCCAGCGCCCCTGCTGCAGTTGCAGCTGCGGCTGCGGGAGCCCAGTCGTCGGGGGCCAGCGCGGGCTACTGCCCGGTGCCCCTACCCCTGAGTGACAGCGAGCAGCAGTGTTACTCCGAGCTCTTCGCGCGCTGTTGCTGTGCCTCAGCCACCGCCTCCTCTTCATCCTCCTCCTCATCCTCTTCCTCCTCTGGACACCCTCAGCCGCCGCCTGAGGTGGGCAGGGGAGCCCCGCTCCCCGGACCTGCAGCCACCGCAGGGGCCAACCAAGTGGGAGATCTGTTCAGGGCATCGCAGCTGCCCGCCGAGACCCTTCACCAGGTGGGTGAGGGAGCGCCTCTGCTGCTTGCTCCAGGGGCCGGCTGGCTGGAGGAGACCAGGGTTGGGCAGATGTGGGTGCTGGGAGGGAAGCGGGGAGAGAAGATTCGCAGCGCACTAACGAGGCGTGGACGGGGCTGGGAGTTGACAGCGGGAGGTTGCCTGGGCTCAGACCCTCCTCCTCGCCGAGGGTGGAGGGGTTGGGGTTTTCGCTTCACTTGCCCACGCAGATTCTCAGAAAAGTGCAGCTGCCCACCCCCAAGCACTCCACTTGTATGGAGAGGTTTTCATTATCCCTCTCTCCTTCCGCTAAACAATTTTTTGGGAATTTCTTTGCCTTTACCTTAGGGATTGAAAGTTTGTTGGGCTGTGGGGGTGGGGGTGGTTGTTGTTGTTTTTGTTTGCCTCTGTCGGTTTTCATCGGACTCAGTCCCTCCCATCTTCTATTATCTCTTCTCTCCCTCCTGTGGTTCCCCCATCCCTTGCCCTTCCTTTTCTCCTAATGAACTTGGAAGACGAATTGAGAGTGCGTGGGAATGGGGTGAATATTAACTGTGTGAGAAGCAATGCAGGAAAGGATTGGGGGAATTTGAACTTGGAGAGGAAAGAAGGGGTGTGTGTCTATTTCTGTTTGTACAGCAATATACATCAGACTTCCTCTATCTGGGTTCTTGAGCATTGTTACTCTTGAAAGTACACTAGAAAATCTTGATAGTGACTTTTCTTCAGGGGATTTAGATATGAACTGATTGTACAGAATTTTCTAAATTAAACTCAAACTTTTTGGGTTAAATTAAGTTAGTTGGAGGAAGATAGGGGGAGGCCAGGGTGTTGACTGGTGGTAAGGTTTATGTTTCTAAATTCTTCCCACTTGGACACTCGAGACTTTAAAGGGATTGAAGTCTTCAGGAACATATGCTCCGCCTCCTCTTCTGGTTAGACCCGGTTAAAGGAAGATTGAAAAGAGCCCAAGGGCTTTATTTAAATAATGGAATAAAAGCCTATCGGGCACCATCGGTTTTTTTTCTTTGATTTTCTTGTTCAGATGAAATAGTGCTCTTTGAGCTCTGTGGATATTTTGCTGTAGCCCACATTTAGTGGTGTAGTATCATTTTTAGCATCCAGCTGTGAGCTTGAGAAGGGTCTCTGACATAAATATTGAATTTCAAAACTTATTAATTTGACTTTCATATATTCAGAATACCAAAATAAGTAGTGTTATGACTAGAAAATTGAACTGGTAACTCTAGTCACAAGGCAGATAATGTCACACAGATAAATGATTTTTTTTTAAAAGTTCGTAGGTATGCATTACACAGTTATGTCATTTATGCACCCATGTTTATTCAATCTTCCTTTAGCCAGTGTGGTTGGTCCTTTTTCCCCCTCCTATCTGCAGAATTCAGGGTTGTTTTTATCTTTCAAAAATTATTATATTAGTGATATTAGCAGTATTTTCCACCTTCCTTCTGAGTTCAAATATAGCCTCTGACAATTACTAGCTGTGTGACTCTGGGCAAGTCACATAACCTCTGTTTGTTTCAGTTCCTTCATCAGTAAGTGGGGATAATAATAGTACCTACCTCCCAAGGTGGTTGTGAAGATCAAATAAAATAATGGTAAAGCTCTTAGCACATTGCCTAGCACATAGTAAGCACTATATGAACATTAGTTATGATGACGCTGGTGCTGTTGGTAAGACTCTGACTGAGAGGCACTGATGTACAGTGAATAATATACTGGAGTCTAGGAAGATCTGAATTCAAATGTTGCCTTAGAAATGTATTAGCTGCATGACTCCAGGCAAATCACTTAACCTCTCTTTGCCTCAGTTTCCTCATCTGTAAAATGGGGATAATAATATCCTCCCAGGGTTTTTGTGGGGAACAAAAGAGAGAGTCATTGTAAAGCACGTATCACGGTGCCTAGTACACAGTAGGCACTCTATAAATGCTGGCTGTTACTAACTACCACTGATGAGGTTAGTTAGTAGAGCTGGTTCAAGTGTGAAAGAATCCACTTAGACCTTTTCGGTAACCATTGGGAGCTTTATTGAAACCAAGGCAGCACAGGTCTCCTAGCAAGAAAGCTAAGTGAGAGAATTATGCTTATGTAGAGGTTTCAGAATGATGATGTAGTTATAGAGGTTTATATGGAAGTTAAAGATTAAAGACAGGACAGGATGAGGGAGACAAAGGGAATTCTTTATAGTTAAAGGATTTAAGGACAGGGCAGGAGGACACAAGTTAAAAATTAATGGGGGGCGGTGGGACACACAGGATAAGAGAGACAAGCAATTCTTTTGGTACAAGTTCAAGATAAGAGGGGAAGGACTTTAGGACGCCTTCTGGTTATAGAATAAACTAGGGCCTTCACAAAATCAACCATTAATATTATTTTTAACTTTTAGGGCACTGTTTGTATCTGCATGACTCCTCTTCCTCCTCCTATTACTTACTACTACTACCACCAACCCCAAATTAGCATACTCTGATTCTGCCTAGACTAAGCAATACATACTTTTTAATCTCCTTTTCCCACTGGTCTTAGGCAAATCATTTTATAGGTAAGCAAACTATGGCATCCTGAAGTAAAATGACAACTCACCTCACTTAACTTAGTTATACGGATTCAAAGAATATCTTTAGAAAGTCATTTTGAGCCCTTGGTGGGGGAGGGAGGAGGAGGAAGCTGCTCTCTAAACACAGATCTTTATTAAATAAGGTTGTAAGACTGCTTACCAAACCCTTATTAAATCATCTTGATAACACCCACAGGAAGCTGAGAGATAAAATACTCTACCACCTTCTCAGTTAGCAGGGAAGAAATGACAGGGCCAAACAAAGTAGGTCGGTCACACAGTAAGTCAATGACAAAGTTGGGAACAGCGTCATGTTGTGGTGTAAACGAATTCATAGTGTGATGGGTGGAGGCGGGAGTGGGGGAGGAAATGTTAAATTTCATTATGTTGTTTGTCAACTTTTTTCCTCCTAAGATGGGGTACTTTAAATGTGTGAGTGTCAAAGTTGTGTAGTTAAAAAGAACTCAGAGCACTTCCTGTATGAGTGGGTAATGTCCAACTTCTTGATGACTGAAAGAAATCTAATTAGAAGAGGGGGCTGTTTCTAAGTAGATGTGGCGTACATATATCTGTGTTGCATATATCTGTCCATCTCCTCCACCTTTTTTTTTTTTAATAAAGGTGAAGTTAGCTTGAAATGAACATCAAGAACAGTCATTTAAAAACAAC
>CM053622.1:476395255-476423022 GCA_028646595.1 Phalanger gymnotis | reverse complement strand
AAGTTTTAAAAAATAAATGTACAAAAACAAAAAAGTTTTTGCAGCAACTAGAAAATAAGATACACAGGCAATGGGGCATAGAAATTTATCTTGCCCTACAAGAAAGAAAGGGAAAAGGGAGTAGAGTGACAGAAGGGAGGGATGACTGGGGAACAGATCAACCAGAATATATGCCATCTTGGAGTGGGGGGAGGGTAGAAATGGGGAGAAAATTTGTAATTCAAACTCCTGTGAAAATTAACGCTGAAAACTAAATACATTAAATAAGTAAAAAAAAAATTAAAAAAAAGAAACTTATACTCTGTATAATTCCCTATTAGTTCTATATGAACATTTTGATAAGAATAAGTGCTCTTATCAATGCGTAAATTAATTTGTAACCAGACCACACAAGCTCAGGTACAGAAACAGATGCCAGAATGTTAACCTTTCTCAATAGCTGTAGTTCCACTATGTAATCAGAGAGGCTGGAGATCCCATTTCCTCATTTGTCTAGTACAAACAAACTAAACATTTGCCAGAGTGTTATTCTTTAAAAGGTTCAGGACAGTTATTTGCAAACACTGGCTCTGAAAACAACAAAATCAATGAAAGACTTATTATTTTGGAGCGCCGCTGACTTTCTCCTTTAGTGCTATCCTAAATCACCCCAGGTGATGGTGAACAGCTCTTTTCTGGTCTGACAGCACTATCAGCTCTATTGCCCTGAATGGGTCAACAGGAATTTACTAAATTCCTCCTACGATATGGTACTATGTTATGCTGTGGGGGGTTACTAAGTGTAATGGCAAACAAAGTAGGACTTTTTGCTGTTTTTTCTTTTGGAGTGCTTCTCAGCACCAAGACAACCAAGTATCTTTGATTGAGCCTTGCCTTTGTTTGAATCAAGAGTCTTTGATGACCTTAAGTCACAAGAAAGCCTAAGTCACATGAGTTTGAGTCATATGGTTGTGACACCCTCTGTGTGCTGACCCTGAAGAAGTGTATATATACTCTGAGATTAGCATTTTGCTTTGGGAGCTCACTCATTAGAAGAGTGTTCAAGTGATTTGACTAGATGAGACTCTGGGTGGCTGTTAAGGAGCCCCCTACCCCCACCCCCGCGGCTTTGAAAACCCAGACGTTGGTGCTTCTCTCTCTCTCTCTGGTAACTATGTATGTATTGCTATGGACAGACAGAAGCCCTGTCTGCTGATTTGTGGTTTTGCTCTGTTTATATAATTTCTGTTTGCGTTTTCTCTGAAGTTCAGGGCACTGATTTTTTCCCTTGAACTAAGTGAATGATATATGTATGTTTAATTAAAGTGAGATTGTAAACCCCTTAAAGTTGCCTTCCTTAGAAAAGCAGATCAAAGAACTTATGTGCTAGAAGCCCTCCTGTGTGCTGGTGTTGTTGGTCTTGTTGTTGGTCTTACGCCTCCACAGCAGCTGCTATCAGCATTGGTGTTACATTAAGATAAACACTGAATAGTCCCTGCCTCAAACAGCTTATATTCTGTCTAGGAAGATTGCTACAGAAGCAGTTTCATTCATTCATTCATACAGTAAGCAGCATTCCTGGACCTATGGGTGGTACACTCTGTTACCACTCCAACAACCAGATTCGGTCCTGGCCTTTAAAGTCATGATATTTATAAAGAAGTTCAGGAATTTACCACATATTTTTTTAAGTTCTCAGGTCATTTAAAATCAAACTGCATTGTCTTCTACATCTGGTTGGTTGTTGTCCTTTGTTCTTGAAGAGGACTAAAATGACATCACTATATTGGGGTCAAGGTACAGTGTGTTTGACTGTGGCTGATCAGACTAATACGAGTTCGGAAGGCTCTACCACAGGTCGGGCACAAATAGTCCATGGGAACATTCAGGGTGGATTCTCTAAATTTGCACATCTCACCTTTCTTTTGAGCTACTTCAGTTCTGCTTTGCTCATAGAGCACAGCACCTTCTTTGGTGAGGGTGCATCATGCTAGGTAGTCCTTTGCCAGTATCTCCCATGTCACATAATAGATTCCAAAGTTCTTCAGAAAAACCTTGAGAATGTCCTTATATTGCTTCTTCTGACCTCTATATGTGTGTTTGCCTTGTGTGAGTTCTCAGTAAAATAGTTTTTTAGGTCATTTAGTAAAATGTACATTTGGCTTTCAAACAATGTGGCCAGCATTTAATCTAATCTACATTTAATCAAGTCAGTCAACAAACATTTCATAAGTACTTACTGTATGCCAGTTATTGTGCTAGTCAAAAATGAAATAGTCCCTGCCTTCAAGGAGCTTACCTTTCATTGAAGGGAGAAACAAATAAATAATAGAAAGCATAGCAATGAGCAAATGAAATAGTAGAAGTCACAACTTAATTTTCAAAATTAAAGATGAAGAATATACTACTTTTTTTGAGAAACAGGAAATTCGAAGTGTATTTGTGTGTGTGTGTTGTGTGTGTGTGTTAAACTCACATTTTCTTTTTGTAGCTAGAAACACAGCCTAAGTAACTCCCAAACCTGGCAAAGTACCCATGCTTCTTAAGCCTTTGAGGTTGAATGAAATTGATTTCTTTTCCAATTCATTTTGTACTTTGTAGGATGAGCAGTGTTCCATTAAAGTCTTCTTCCTGGGTCTCATTGTGGCACAGAGGGGACCTTGGGTTCATGGCAGAAGGCTGAATGTAATTAATAATAACAACAACGACGATGATAATGTTGTTGTTCAGTCGTTTAAGTTGTGTCTGACTCTTTGTGACCCCATTTGGGATTTTCTTGGCAGAGATACTAGAGTGGTTTGCCATTTCCTTCTCCAGTTCATTTTACAGATGAGGAAACTGAGGCAAACAGGGTTAATAATTTGCCCAGGGTTATGAAGCTAGTGTCTGAGGACAGATTTGAACTCAGGTTTTCCTGATTCCAGGTTCAGTACCCTATGCACTTTGCTACCTAGTTGCCCCTAATAATAGTAATTGTTAGCATTTATATCACTCCTGCTGTATGCCAGGCACTCTGCTAATAATAGTTATTGTTAACATTTATATCACTCCTGCTGTATGCCAGGCACTCTGCTAATAAGCATTTTATAGATATTATCCTTTGATCCTCACTGTAACCCTGGAAAGCAGGTACTGTTCGTTTGCATGGAGTTCATTTTACAGATGAAGAAACTGAGGCAAAGAGAAATTAAATGACTTACTCAAAGGTTGTATAGCTAAGAAGTGTCTGAGGTCACATTTGAACTCAAGTCTTCCTGGCTCCAAGCTGGGTGCTCTATCCATTGTACCACCTAGCTGCCTAAGCAGGACTGTTCTAGCCAGTCCTATCACGGTGGAAGGGCTTCTGGTACTGAAATGTTGTCTGAGGACGATCATTTCAGCTAAATTGGGATAGGCTCATTAATCAGACAAATGGCTGCACAGTTTGGTTTTGTCCAAAACAATTAGCCATCTACCAAGATGTGGGTGGTATGTATGTGTGGAGGAAGGGTGGAGGAAGGTGGTGTTGTGATTTGCATCAGGAGAGGTGGAAACCACCCTGAAATCATGTTTATTTTGAAAAAGTATTATGGAAAAAAATCAAAATGGGGAAAAATCTGAATGTCTGGATCAGAATCCCTTCTGCAACATGCCCAACAAGTGGTCAATCCAGCCTTTGCTTGAAGACTTCCATGAGGGGAAACCTAGAACTTCTCAAGGCAATCCATTCCACTTTGAGATAGATATCATTGTTAGGAATTGGAGTTTCCTTATGCTGTTTTTATTCTCTGTGATTTGGGAATGTAGGGAGGGAGCTGTGCTGTAAGACACTGAGGCCAGCTGTCAAGTCCTGTGTTATCTTGAGTAAGTTACTTAATGGGTTAGACAAGATGATTCTCAGCCATCCTTCTTGGATTGAGTTTCTGAGTGTGATAAGCTGTTTAGACACTGACGTTTCAGTGTTTGCCTTTAACTATTTATTTACATTTCTCTTGTGTCTTCATTCATTCTGCTGATAACCAGGACACCTGACATTCTTTTCTCCCCTTGCTATGAAGTATTAGCTTGGATGTACTTATAGATATGAGAGTTACATTTTTGTGGTATGTAATGAGAAAGAATGGGGGTAGTGCTTTAAAAAAAAAGGCTAAATGTAGTGTACGAGGTTGGTTTGACATTCCATAGTGGAATTCTGATTTATTGGTTGATGCACTGTTGCCACGTGTGGGTTCGGTGTGGGTGGAACCTCCCCTGATTCAAATCACATCCCCTCCATACCTTAGTAGATGGCTAAATAAATTGTTTTGGACAAAACCAAACAGACACACTGACAACCTATATCTAAACTGTCACCAAGCATTTTTGTGTCCCATGTGCCTCATTTTTCTCATAGATTTATCTTCTAAATATTCCTAACTCTTTTTCCCTCTACTCTTGCTATGAGTGATTATACATCATGGCTTTCAATCCTATATCATATATCTGTTCCCACAGTATCTTAGCTTCATCCTTTTCCCCCAGTAACTGTGAATAGAGTAGAAACCTGAGCTCACAATAGAAATTGGAGGAAGCTCTTTATTTCAGGGATAGAGGGATACACTATATCTATGGAGAGGGAATTCAGTGCCTTGGTTTAATGCTGACAAATAATAGGCACTTAAGTAATGTTTATCAAATGATTGATTCCTTTAAAAAGCGTTCTTGATATTAAAAAAACAAAACAAAACACTGATCACTTCCCTGTTGTCTTCCTTACTACTGTATTATGGTTACTATCAGTTCTGCCTTTCCACACTCATATAATCTGTTCTCTTAATAAGGAAGTACAGTTAAGCAAAAGAAATCAACTGTGTCTGACAGTATATGCCCCGTCCCACACCTATAGTCCACCACCTTTCTGCAGATAGGAGGAAAGCATGCTTTACTGTTGGCCCTCCAAATTTGGGATTGGTCTCTGCTTTTTTTTTTTTTTGGTAGACATGTAAATTGTTCTCCTGGTTCTATTTACTTTAAGTCAATTCTTACCAGGTTTTTTTTTTGGGGGGGCAGGGCAATTGGGGTTAAGTGACTTGCCCAAGGTCATACAGCTAGTACATGCGTCAAGTGTCTGAGGTCGGATTTGAAGTCAGGTTCTTCTGACTCCAGGGCCGGTGCTCTACTCACTGCGCCACCTAGCTGCCCCTGTTCTTACCAGTCTTGAGTTTTTTTTTTTTTTAACCTACTTTAGGCTAAATTCATTTGGATATGGTTTCATGTACAGCTACAAATTAATTTATGGTAGGATCATTTGCAAAACAGAATCACAAATCTACAAGGGATTGTAAAGGCCATTTAGTCCAGTGCTTTCATGAAGCTCAGAGAAATGCCCATCAGAGTGCTAGTAAATGGCAGAGTTGGGACTCATACTCAGGCTTCGGGATTTCCCTTCAAAATGTTCTGGCGCTGACACGGGCTTTGTCTCTCCACCTTCTCATTCAATATTGACTCAGAAGAAACATGCTGATTTTTACTTTGTAACCGGAGAAACAGAGTATAGTATAGCTCCTGTCTTTTTGATAAGCTGTAGCAATGATTGTCTTAATCCATGGTTGAAAAACTACACAGTTTTATCAGTCTCTCTGAAAAAGGGAATATACCAACTTTATGTATATCAAAGTCAAATGCCAACTTTCCAGGGGGAAGAATTATTATGATCACCTTGTTCCAAGCTTTTGTAGATGAAGTCTTTGAAAGGTAGCCAAGGTGTCATTGTAAAATTTTAATTCTTATCCAAAACCATTCCAGCAGATTTTTTTTTTTTAAAATGGTCTTATCGTTGTTGCCTTTTGCTTTTATATCACAGTCGTTCCTGGATATTACCCCCCCCCCCCGTCATCTCCTGGAATTGATCCCTCACTCATAATCCCATAACAAAAAATGAAAAATGGTTGAAAACAGATGCAGTGACAATGCCTGACAATGTATACACCACTCTGTCCCTGTAGTCCACTTGTCAGCTGAGAGGAAGGAGAGACTAAGTGTGATTGATCTGTTCTACAGGACTAAAATTGGTTATTATATTTATTCAGATCAGAGTCTGGCTACTTTTTAGTGTTTTACACTAAATAGTGTAACAATAAATACTACAATAGTGTTCACACTATTGTAATCATAGCATATATTGTTCTGTTTTCATTTCACTCTGTATCAATTCAAACAATTCTTGTGTTTCTCTTAATTCTTTCTTTTGTCATTTCTTACTACCCAATAATATTGAAGGCATCTTATAAACTGTATTTCATGTTTGAGGCTGATACAACTTACATATTGGTTTTTCTTTGGGGACCAACAGACTCAAGGAGTTACTTTGATTTTGGGCTTGCCAGTTTTACGTTCCCAATATCAGAGCATAGGCATATGTTCTCATCTGCTCATAATGTTAAAACTGAACCCAAATGGAATGTAAATCTCTTATTGGCCTAAATCTGAGTCTAATCCTTTCCATAGATTGGATAGCAAATCAGTTTCTTCTGCCGTGTCAAGATTTTTTAGGTCAATGCTGTTTTGGAAGTTTTCCCAATTCTTTTAGGTAGTCTATTTTTATGCTACAGACCAGTACTAGTTTGTGTAATCATAAGATCTGAGAAATGGCAATACTGTTCTTTCTCTTGATAAAACAGAGGGAAACAAAATGTCCATATGGATCCTTTTAATTAAAATCCACTGGCACACTGCTACAGCAAGTGACTGAGCCAAAGCTTTTGTGTATTTTAAGAGGCATTGTTATGGGAACAATCATAAGGGACTTATATAGACTGGGTGGAGTGATCTGGCTTAGACAAATGCCATGCTACATGTAATGCCTTCTTTATTGGGTTGGGGCAGGGAGGTAGGATGAAGAGAGAAGAATTGCTTGTTCTCCTTGTTCACCTCTGTACCTCATTTTGCCAGCAGAGGAAAATGAACTTCAGACCAGTTTAAATCATCTGGCCTGATCCCTTTATTTTGTAAATGAGGAAACAGAGGCCCAGAGATGGAAACTGGCTTATCCAAAGTTACACAGCTGGTGGATCTCCTATTTCTCCTTTTCTTTCAGTGTTAGACTTAGATTCAATATGACCTGAGTTCAGATCCTGCATTTCACACTAGCTGTGTGACCTCTCTGAATCTGAATATCCTGTCTATAAAATGGGGATGACAATAGTACGTGTGTGTGCGCGTATGTATGTGTGTGTGTGTGTGTGTGTATGCAGTACACGCATATATGCATATGGAGAGAGAGAGAGAGAGAGAGCGCTCGTGTGTTGTTCATCCTTTGTTTTTGAAGAGGACCAATGACATCAAGGGGTCATGTCTTGACTTGTGTGAATCTCAGTCTCTCTCTCTCTCTCTCTCTCATCTGTATGTATCTCCTCACAGGGTTGTTGTGAAGTTCATATAAGATACTGTCCTATTTTTTGCAAATTTTGTAAGTGCTATATAAATGTCATGTTATTATTATTTGCTTGTACTATGTTGCTTTTCTTATCTTCCTTAAAGGAAGGAGGAAAGAATGAAGAGAATCTGATTGGCGTATACTCAAGGAAGACATTCAGGTGCCATGTGATGTGAAATTGCTACTCTCCTTTTAGAGAGGCTTATTATATACACTTGAAATGCATTTGCTTCCCAGGCGCAGATAGTGCTAACAGAGTTGGATGAATCTCCTTTGAATGGACTGGGTAAATCAGAGGGGGAGAAGACAGTAGGGGCTCTATTCTCCAATGCATCTCACAATTCAAGAAGAATTCAAATACCCAGCAAAGTGTTTAGAAGTATATATTGGACTAGGGGGAGGCTGGCAAGGAATAAATACAAAAGAAACATAGTCCTCATCCCTCAAAGAGTTTATAATCTCACTGGGAAAACAAGACACACATGAAACACGTAGAGAATAATGCAGGGTAGGATATAATTAAATGTTGAATTGTATTTTTTGCGTTTAATTTAATTAACTTATTTTTTGTTACATTTTAAGTTTTGAGCTGTCTCCCTCTCTCCCTTCTCCTCCACCTTGCACTAGAGAAGGGAACCATTTGACACAGGTTCTCAATGTAGGTAAAACCATGCTATGAGTCCTTCTGTTTATCAGCTCTTTCTCTGGAGGTAGATGGCATCTTCCTTCATAGGCCCTAATGTATTTTAAAAGCAAAGTGTTTGATATAAAAGGGTCTTTTTGGTGAATTAAGAATCTGGAAAACCCTTGTGCTCCTCTGCTGTTCTCTCATGTTAAGAGACCTAGAAGAAGAACCTCCATATTTTGAATGGATTTCCATAGAAGACTCAGGGAACATGAGTTGGACAGTCATGGCTGTGAGTTGAATAGGATGAGGCAGTTCAGGAAATTTGTTATCTGTGCTGTTGGAGGGATTAATCACTTCAGTGAAATCACATAAGAGAAAGTGATATAAGATGATTTAAATAGTACTTGACGATTTGCAAAGTGATTTCTTCACAACAGTGCTGGGAAGCAGGTAATGAAACACTGCATCAGTGGCAGTTATTGGGCCCAGGCTGTTGGAGATGGCATTCCTGCGCTACTTGTAATTTTTGAATCCCTGTTTTTGGAGAGAAGAAAAGTTGTTTCACGATAATTCCTGAACCAAGACTCCTAGAGAGAAGAGGAGTAACACTATGGCTTTGGAGCCGGAGTAGTCTCAAAGTTGCTTTCTGTGAATTATATGAACTGTGCAGGTTAGGCAGGAGATCTTTAGCAATCTCAAGTGTATTTGTTGGAGCTATAAATTTGGAGGGTCTGGAAGATGATGGGATTCCCCACAATGGAAATACGCTTGGGGTTGCTTGATAGCTAACACCTCTCTTCTCCCTCCCCCCACCTTGAACCTGCAGAGTAGACATATAAATAATATATATCTTTGAAATGATATGCATGATACCTGTTAACAAGTACAACAGTAACAAAATCTTTAATGATAAACTTAGACAGTCAAAGGATGTTTAAATATTTGATTGAGGTTTATGGATTTGGTAAATATTTGTAGACTCATCCCCAGAAAGAAACTTTTGAAGTTATAACCAATTATTTTAAACCAGTGTCAAGTTATTATTCAGAGACAAAGAGACATTTAAAATCCATGTACTGTACTCATTCAACAGATATTTGAATCCTGCAGTATGGAAACCACTTTGTAGGAAAAAGATGACCTGCGTTCAGATGTGGCCCCAGACATTCACTAGCTGTGTGACCCTGGGAAAGTCACTTAACCTGGTTTATCATCTGTAAAATGAGCTAGCAAAGGAAATGACAAATCACTCTACTACCTTTGCCAAGAAAACGCCAAAAGGGGTCACGAAGACGAGTCTGTTACCACTGAAATGACTAAATAGCAATGTGGCATATGTGAAATGTGCTGTGTACTCTAAAGGAAAACAAATTATTAAGTATCTTGGAAGTGTGGAACGTACTGGCATCCACTTTTTTGGAGATGTATTTTTAAATGGTTGTTTTGGTTATTCTAGCAAGTGTATGTTGTTTCAGAAGGTGGGGAGTGTGCGTTAGAGGGCACATTTGTTCTTGCAGCCTGCTGTTTTTCATCTCCTTCAGAACAAGTCCTGGAAATGAGGATGAGGCGAGGATGTTTTGGTTTTTGCCTCTTTCATTGAGCTGTGTCTGGAAATGTATACAGATCTCTCTTTGCTCCTTCCCCCCTCCTCGGAATCGAAATATCTTAGCCGCTTTAGGAATGGTAGGGGCCTGTTCAGCTCAACCAGCAGTAGCCATGCTCTCTGCATTACCAAACAGCTGCTAATATCATCAGTGCTTATATTGTTGGATTAACATTTATAAACTGATAATTGCTTTGAACAAAATCCTACTGTTGATGGCAGGCTTTATTTTCTTCTCTTTTTTGGCTGAGCAACATAAAATGCAGGAGGGCAAGGCATGAATAATATCTCCATCTTGCTGTAAACACAAAAGTAAGAGCTTTTTACCATGAGTAAGTTTTTTTTAAACATGTACCAGCTGCAGGAATTACTGCTAAGGGGATTGAAAATTTCCATCCTACTTTTATCACCTTATTCTTTTGTCTGAACAAATCCTTTCCCCTCCCCCCAAAAAGAAAAAAAAAGAGTAGCTGTGAACAGATTAAAGTTCAGAAGGCCAAAATTTACTGAACGATTTAGCTTTTTGGAATTGGGCCATATTCTGGATTCTTCTGGAACAATGCACGTCTGATGTTAAGATGCATCTGTCTGTATGGATGGATTTGTAATTGCCAAGTATTTGCAGCTCCTAATTCCGGAAGCTTTTCTATTCATGGTAGAATCCATTTTCTGAACTCCTTCCTCTTCTACCTGGAGGCATCTGGAAAGACATCAAAGAAATTGTTTCATCTTAGCAATTTATTTCCCAAAGCACTAGTACCTTTCATAGGTTTCTACAGCAGAGGCTAAAGTAAGAGGAGAACCGACATCTTCATGAAAAATTTCTGTCTTTCCCTGATGGAATAGTCTCTTGTTTGTCTGGGATTTGGAAGCCGTCTTACCCTTCTTTGGAAGTAGGATCCATTTGGTTAACTTTTTTCTGCCTAGTTTGAGAGCTCTGAAAGAACCCCTGCAGTACTGTGTAATTGAGCAGTAAGAGTCCTTGGTTTGGAACTGAAGAACCTGGGTTCTTGTGTGACTGTAGGAAAGCTACTTAATCTGTCTATTCCTTAGTTTCTTCATCTGTAAAAAGAGGTAGTTGAGTTACGTAATCTCTTAAGGCCCATTACCTTTCTATCCTGTGTGTCTCTGCCTATAAAATGGAGCACTACCAAGTATCAGGTGTCACAGTAGAGAGCACTGGACATGAGAGTGAGGAAGGCATGAGTCAGGATCTAGGCTTATACACTTGCTAGCTGTGTGATCCTGGGCAAGTCACCTAACCTCTGATTCAGTTTCTTCACCTGTAAAATGGAGATAATGATTACACCTACCTCCCAGCTTGTTATGAGGATTGAATGAGATAATAGCTGTAAAATTCTTTGTAAATCTTAAAATGCTAGCTATTTTAATAATAACAATTATTATTATTCGACACTGCCGTCTCAGTATTCCTATTTCTTTTTTTTAGTGCTCATGCTGAATTCAACAAATATTTGTGAAGCATTTGCAGTGTTCAAGGCCCTGTACTAGGTAAAGAGACACACTAAGACAAGAGAATAGAAGCTTATCTTCTATGTGAGGGGATGTCTTATAAAAATGAGCCCAAGGAACATTCCTTTGTGATAATTTTATTGTTATAGCTCCTTCTTGTATAGACTGGTTAGGCCAAGCATTGGAGAAGGAATAATGACTTTAGATTCAATTCAAGAAAAAAATGGTCCCTGCTCACATATTGTCTATTGGAGGCTGGGATATAACATGTGCATAAGTAATTTAAAAGTATGTACAAAGTACCAATGTTTGATTTGGGCTCTAGTAGAATCTTAGCATGTGTCTAATATGAGTCTAGAACTGTGAGCTCCATGTGAACCAGTTATTTAATACCAAATAAAACGGGCATTTCCATATACAGAGTAGAATAGGAAAAACATTATTGTACATGAAATTGTGAATCTTTATTATATGAGGTTTGATTTTCTTTTTATTTTAAAAGAAATATAACATTCAAAATATAAATTTCAAAATTATCCTGATTATCTGATTCTTTCTGTCCAGTGCATTTAAAAAAATGGTTCAATGACCTTCTTTTCCTTCTTTTTGCCTAATCCAGCTCTATCTTCCCTCTCCCTCAAACCGTCTACCAAAACTCTTGAAAAACAGAAAACCAATCCAGCAAAACACATTCCCACACTGACTGTGTCTGAAAACGTATGTCTTATTCTGCATCTCAAGTCCTTCTTCTCTCTGTCAGGAAGTGGGTAGCTTTCTTCAATACGGGGCCTCTGGAATCATAGTTGGTTGTGGCATTTATTAGAACTCTCAAATCATTCAAAGTTTTTTGTCTTTACAATGTTGTTATTGTATAAATCGTTCTCTTTGTTACAGTGAAGCATTTAATTTTATACAAAGGAAAGAGAAAAATAACTTGAAGTTATATAGAACTTTATGGTTTACAAAACACTTTTAATACCTTAGCTCAGTCTTGACAGTAATTGTGTGAGTTTGGTAATACAAGTTTTATAATTCCTATTTTATAGATTAAAAAAAAGTGGAGGTTGAGAAAAGTTAAGTGTCTTGCCTGTGGTCATATGTCTAGTAAGGATGAGAGCTGGGAATGTGGCCAAGATCTCTTAATTCCAAGTCCGGAGTTCTTTCCCACTATACCAGTAAACTTTGATGGCCGCAGAATTTCAAAATTGGAAGGGACTTCTGAGGCCATCTGGCCCAAACTCCACATCTTCACTATAACCTACTTGACAAATGGTCATCCGCACTTTGTTTAAAGACCTCTGACAAGGGGAAACTGGCATCCTCTGAGGCATCTCACTTTTGTGGAGCTCTAATATTTAGGAGGCATTTCTTTACATCAACTCTAAATTTGCCCCATTGCAAATTGCATTTATTGTTCTTAGTTCTTGCCCTCTTGGGACTAAGCAGAGCAGCACTCTCATGTGGAAAATAGCCTTTCAAATATTTGAAGAGCCAAGCCTTCCCTTCTTCAGGCCAATCTCAGTTCCTTCAACCACTTTTTAAATGTCTCAGCATGAAGCCCTTTGCTACTCTGTTTATCCTTTTCTGGGCACTCCCAAGTTTATCATTCTTGTTTCTAAAATGTGATGCTGAGAGCTGAATTCAGTATTTCCGATGTAGACTGAGTACAGTGGGAATATTACCCCCATATTCCTGGATGTACCAGTGAGATCATGGATTCAATGACCCATTGAAATACTTGGGGAAGGAACATTTTAGTGTAGTAAATTTTGAGGTTGTTAGGGTTTAAGGCACAGATGGATGATGTCTCTTTTATGTTTTTGCCAGCTGAGTCTCTAAATATCTATAAACCAAGAATGGCATTGTGAGAGCCTGGTGATCTGGGAGAGGAATAAGAGGCAGGTGGGTTATGAATTAGGTCATGCTCCTGACCAAGAGCCAATTTTGGTTTGAAGTTTAAGAGTGGAATAGATAAAGACTGTTTAACAACATAGCCCAAAATGGAGCCCTGGGCACATCTAGGAATGGAGCATAATGATGACCCAGCATGGGAAACTGAGGAGTAGTCAGGTAAGGAGGAGAAACAGAAGACAACAGTGTCCTGAAAACCATAGGAGGAGAAGGTATCCAGAAGGAAGATGGGATGATCAGCAGGCCTAGACACTACAGAGTGGTCAAGAACCTTGAAGATTGACACAAGGCCATTGAATTAGCAATTAGATGACATTTGGTGACTGTGGAGAAGACAATATGTTTTTGAGTGGTTAGGTTTAGAAGCCATCCCAGGAGGCGTATGAGGAAGTGGAAGGAAGTGGAAGAAAAGAGTACAGTAAGGTTTTTGGTTAAAACTTGTTGTTGTTCATTTGTGTCCAACTCTTTGTGACTCCATGTGGAATTTTCTTGGCAAAGATACTAGAATGATTTGCTATTTCCTTCTCATTTTCCAGATGAGGAAACAAAGGCAAACAAGGTTAAGTGACTTGCCCAGGGTCACACAGCTAGTAAGTGTCCAAAGCTGGATTTGAACTCATAAAGATGAGTCTTCCTGATTCCAAGCCCACTGTCTATCCACTGTACCACCTAGCTGTCTCTTGGTTACCTCCCCTTGTGTTAAGTGATATCCCAGTGATCTGAAAGATCTTGAATTGATTTAAAATCAGGGACTAACCTAAGAATCTGAATCCTTGGTTATTCACAAAAGCATAAAAACATTTTAATTTTTTAAATTTAATTTTTATGTTTTTTCAGTCAGTAAAAATCCACCCTCTCCCTCTCCCATTCTTTCCCTCTAATTGAAGATGAAAGAAAAACAACACCTCTATTATACACATTTATCACCAAGCAAACAAATCTCTTCATTGGCTCTGTATAGAAGAACATATTTTACATATGTGTGTATGTATTTGTAAACATAAAATATACAATGCATATATAGAATATGTACTAACCTGAGAATATGTATTCTTAGCTGTTCACCAATACATAAAAACATTTTTCTTTTATTTTTAAATTCTGTTTTTTTTTTAATCATCAAAAATCCACCTTCCTCCCCTCCTTCCAATTGAGGAAGAAAGAAAAAAAAAACCCTGTTAAAACTTGTATAGTCAAGCAAAATGAATTTGCACATAGACTATATCCAAAAGACTGTACACAGTCTTTACGTATGTCTATATGCACATACATGTGTAAATATATGTATAGATTCACATATAAATTATATATACACACATACATACACAAACACACACATATGTTTCATTTTGCACTCTGAGTCCTTCATCTCCCTTGAGAGTGGAGTTGGGTAATGTGTTAAATCATTAGTTCTCTGTAAGCATGGCTGATCATTAGCACAGTCAGAGTTCTTAAGTTTCATAAACAACTATTGGTGATATTTTTTTTGGTCATCCTATCCATTTTAAAAATACTTATTTTTAGGGTGTGAACTCCTTGGCTAATGTTCACTCTGACCCGAAATGTAGTCTACACGCCTTACACTTGCCCAGTGAAATTTGTATGCATTGTAGTTGGAAAAAGATCTTGTAAAGTTTAAAGTTTACATTTCTACTTTGTATACATGCATATAAAAAAGTGTTGGAGGGTAGAGAAATATATGAGATTTTTTTCTTTCAAATTCTTTTAAGCTAATAAACTGGATTTGCCTTAAAACTATTGTACTTTTTTCCTAATGAATCAATACCCACTCTGCCAGGCACTGTGCTGGGTACTCAGGCTACTAACAATAAAAATCAAAGCTAGAGTACAAATGAGAAAGAAGTTAGTGCTTTTCTTCTGTGACTGGCATTGTGGTGCTTTGTTGAGGTCTTGGTCTAAAACTCCCTAAGGAAAGCTGGAACCAGATTAAATGTAATTGGGAAATCTTTAACAATATAAATAAAAATACAACAAAATATGTTAATTTGTGGTTTTCTAAGTTAATATACACCCTGAAGGGATTCGTTTGTTTGATTTGGACACCAGTGGTGTAGTGGTCAGCTTTCTGGACTTGGTATCAGAAGGCTTTTTATTGTCATTATTGTCCAGTTGTTATAGTCACATCTACTCTTCATGACCCCATTTGGGGTTTTCTTGGCAAAGATACTACCGTAGTTTGCCATTTCCTTCTCCAGCTCAGTTTACAGATGAGGAAACTGAGGCAAGCAGGGTTAAGTGATTTGCCTAGTAAGTGTTTGAGGCTGGATTTAAACTCAGGAAGGGAGAGACTTCTTAACTCCAGGCCCAGTACTCTATCCACTGTGCCACTTAGCTGCTCTGGAAGACTAGGTCCTGTTTCTGACACTAGTTACTAGTATGATCTTGGGCAAGTCACTTAACTTTTAAAAAATCTGTTTCCCTTTGACTTTTTCTTATTGGACCCAGTTCTACTCTCTGGTGATTGTAAGATGGTTACTTTCTTTGAGTTTAAAATAGGTGTAACCTTCTCTGAGCCTCGGTTTACATATCTGTAACATGGGATGATAAGAATATCTATCTCACAGGATTGTTGTTAAGGATCAATGAATCAACAAAGAAGGAAGGAAACTAGCCTTTATTAAGTGCCTAGTATGTGCTGGGCACTACACTTGGTGCTGGGAAGACAAATATTAAAAAAATCCCTATTAACAGTGAACTTGCACTATAATGGGAAAATAATAAGTACATAAAAATTTATACAGCATAAATATAAAGCACAAATGAGAAATAAATTCAAGGTAGCTAGGAGGGCACTAGCAGGGGATGGGATCAGGAAAGACTTCTTATTGGTGGAAGGTGATGTCTGAGCTGTATCTTGAAGGAGAGAGGAGATCTGTGAGGCAGAGGTGAAGAGAAGCTGTATTTCAGGCATTGGGTGGCTCTTCAGGCCCATGGAGCCTCTAGAAGTAGGCAGTAGAGTGCTTTGTGTATAGCAAGAACCTCGGTTTGGCTGGAGTGTAGGAGGGGGAGTAATGTCCAATGAAGTCAGAAAGATAGGTTAGGGCCAGGTTAGGATGGAGTTTAAAAACTAAATAGGAGAATTTATAGGTATCCCAGAGCCACTCAAGTTTATTGAATAGGGGAATGACATGGCCTTAAGAAAACTCACTTTACAACTGTGTGGAGGACTGAATGGTGTGGAGACAGATGTGAGGTTGATCAATAAGGAGGCTGTTGCAGTAATGAAGGCCTCAACTAAAGTGGTAATTCTGTGAACAGAGAGAATGAGATAGATATGAAAGATGTTGAGGGAAAAAATGAAAGATTTGGCATTGGGGTAAGGGGTAAGTGAAGAGTTGAGGATAATGCTGAGGTTAGGAACCATGGAAACAGGAAAAATGGTGGTGCCTTCAACAGACACAGGGAGATTTGGAAGTAGGGTGGATTTGAGGGAAAAACGGTAAGTTCTGTTTTGGATGTGTTGATTTTGAAATCATTGGATCATAGAACTAGAGCTTGAAGGGACCTCAAAAGTCATCTAGTCTAACTTTTTTTTACAAATGGGGAAACTGAGGCCCAAGGAAGTTAAGTAACTTGCCCCAAAGGTCACAAAGACAATAAGTGCTAGAGGTTAAATTTGAATCTAGGTTCCCTGACTCTGCCATATACCACACTAAGGATTTCTCAGTCTTTGGAATGCCTAGTTTAAAATATCCAGTCAGCAATTGGTGATGTAAGATTGAAGCTCAGAAGAAAGACTGGGGCTGGATATGTAGATAATAGTCATCTTCATAGATAGGATCATGAAACCACAGAAGCGGCTAAAGTTACCAAGAGACAGTCAACAAATATTTAATAAGCACCTTCTATGTGCCAGACACTGCTAAGTGCTGGGAATACAAAGCAAAGCAAAGCAAAAGACATTCCTCCTCAGAGGAATTCATGATCTAATGAGGGCGCCAATATGAAAACAACTATGTACAAATAAGATATATACAGGATAAATTGGGGGCAGTGAAGAGGCAAGGGAATAGGGCCTATTTCCCAAGGAATTAAATGATACACCATTTGTAAAGAACTTTGCAAATCTTAAAATGCTGTATAAATGTTAGCTATTTTTATTACTGACTAGATGAGAGTTTAGTTTACTGATAGGTTGGAGTAGCAATGTGACTTCAATGCCCAGGAGTCTATTTCCTATTAGGGTCTGGTTATAAGCTATGGCCAAGAGGGGTGGACTTTGGATTAATTGAGCAGAGTTAGGTACCAATCCAGCCTTGGTACCTCTTCTTAAACCCTCACCTGCCCTCTAATTATTGGTAAGCTTTCCTTGGAAGGAATGGATGAAGAGGAGAGAGAAAGAGAGGGGGAGAGAGAAGGAGAAGGGATAAAGAGAGGAGAGAGAATGAATGAAGGAGTGTACCCGAGGACTTTATTCAGGCACCAACAAGTATTTATTAAGCACTGACTCAAAATCCAATGCTATGCTAGACATTTTGGGATAAAAAATATAAAACCTCACCCTTGTCCTTAATGATTCAGTATCAACCTGCTTGTGATGTCCCTGCATTCTGACCTATTTCTGTGGTTGTTATTTTATCCTAGCCTAGGTATTATTTTGGATTTGGATTTAATTATTTTATTTTATTTTATGTTTTGCTGGTTTTTGATTCTCTCTGATACCAATTTAGCTCATGGTTTGATCAAATCTTAGAACTAGAGGGCATGTTAGAGATAAACTCATTTTACAGATGAGGTAACATCTACTGGTTCTGACTCTGACACTTCTGGGGCTGACTGTTATCTACCTTACCCATGCTCATTATGTTGACTTTTGATTCTTGCCTTGAGCTTTAATTCTTGACTCCTGTCTTGAATGGAGCAACTAGGTAGCATAGTGGATAGAGTATAGCTTGGAGTCAGGAAGACCGGAGTTCAAATCTTACTAGGTGTGTGACCCTGTTTGCCTCAGTTTCCGCATCTGTAAAATGAACTGGAGAAGGAAATGGCAAACCACTACAGTATCCAAGAAAACCTCAAATGGGTTCATGAAGAGTCTGAAATGAATGAACAACAACCTATCTTAAAACTTTCCACCCTAAATTCCATACCTTCACTTTGGTGCTTATCATTGGTCCCTACAAAGATCATCTGTCAGCTAATCCTTGTGAGGCAATCCAGCTGGCCTCTCTCCCCTTCAGCTAGCTTTTATCTAAGACCTGGGACCTTTTCTCAAAGGTCAACAGTCTATATATTGGTGTGTGGTCGGATGAATATTTAGTAACTTGGCAACATCTGTATTACAATATGATTCAGTGAGTGACTAAAGCCCTCTGTTAAAAAAAAAAAACACATAGACACTAACTGGCTTCATGGGTATCTCATCAAAAGTTTGGCTTTTCTTGCCTTTAATTCCAGTGAGGTTACAAATTGTCTTATGTAGGTATATTCTATTTAATATAGGTACATTTTATTTTACTGACTCTATTGACTAATAATTACTAGCCCATGTGACCTTTAGCAAGCCAATGAATAGCTCTGAACCTCAGTTTTCTCATCTGTAAAATGGAGATGATGTGCAGTTGTTAACGATGAAAATAGGGGAACTGAGACTGAAAAATTACTATACCCCGGTATGGTGACGCATATTCTGATTACTCTGTTGATTGGGATTGAACCTATGATTTCATTGGTAAAGGAAGCTCTCAGGGGAGGAAATTCCTTCTCATAATTCAGGTCTGCACTTTTCCAACAACTTATAGTAATGAAAGGATGCCTAAAGTAGACTGTATTCCTTAAGAACAGGGACTGTCTTTTGCCTTTCTTTGCATCCATATCACTTAGTATAATGCATGGTACATATTAGGTGCTTTAAGAAATGGTTAAGGCAGCTAGCTGGCACAGTGGATGGAGTGCTGGGCCTAGAGTCAGGAAGACTTTATCTTCGTGAATTCAAATCTGGCCTCAGGCATTTACAAGCTGTGTTATCTCAGTTGCCTCATCTGTAAAATGAGCTGGAGAAGGAAATGGCAAACCACTCCAGTATCTTTGCTAAGAAAACTCCAAACGAGGTCACGAAGAGTTGGACATGGCTGAAACGAATGAACAAAAACAATCACTTTTTATTGACAGATTGAGGAATTCAGTGACTTGCCTACATCACAAAGCAGATATTTCTCAGAGGCAGGACTTGAATCCGGGTCTTCCTGTCACCTTTCTATACATTGTGCGACACTGCCTCTATTATTAAACATGATTCTTATTATTTGTAAGTTGAAACAAGGCATCTTTTTAGCTTCTCTCTCTTTTTCTTGAAATTTATGGTATATTTTATGGTATAGTCCGGTTGCAATATTTACATATATGCAATATGTTATATATGGTAGATTCCTGCTGTAGTTGTTACCATATCATACTGGATATCAGTTTTTGTTAATTCTTTGGTTTTAGCATCTGCAGCAATTTTAATTTGAATGTTTTATATTTTTGGAATGAATTTTTCTATGTCATTGCTAGCAAAATGAAAGGCTGACCATTGATTCCTGTTCATCTTAGATATAACTGTCAGTGTTAGCATATAGCAAAGTACAACCTTTAATTTTTATCTGCCCAACTCTTTTAATTCTATATAAATCTTGCCTATTTTGATTTAAAGTCAAAGTGCAATAAAATTATTCTGAAGAATTCCTTAATTTTTACAAAATGCTGGCGCTTCACTCCCATGCTCTGATGTGTGATGAATAGAGTTGAATTGTAATTTGTAAAGTGAATGAAAAGTACATTTTATCAGACAATCACCGATTTAAAAAAAAATTTTAAATCTTTGTCTTCTTCCCTTCCTTCCTTCACCCCCATTTACTAATTTGCTAAATTTGTTTACAGTAGTTCTTACTCTTTGGGAATTTTTTTACATATATTTGCAGGGACCATGTTTTAAAATAAGAGCTAAGTGCTGAGTGTCTGGAACGTGATGGCATTTGGAACTAGGCAATGAAAGACGAAGTCTACTCTCACGCCATACCTCTTAGCTTCTGTCTCCAGTCCTAACCATGATGCCTCCCCCTTCGCAATCTTCCTCCTTTTCTTCCATTAGCTCTGGGAATAATGATTGAAGTAACACTGTCATACCTGGAAAGAACAAGTCTTGCCCTACGCCACCACTTATTATCCCTAGACCAAAATACCTCTTTTTGCCCATCACTTACCTAAGTGAGTTGTCCTATTCGAATGTAAACTCCCTGAGGGCAGAGACTGTTTTCTTTTTTGTATTCAGATTCCTTGTGTTTTGTCCTTCTTTCTCGAAGAGGATCGTGACGTCAGGGAAATGATGACCACTTGCAGTTGGCTTTGATTTGAGTGAGGGAGGACTGTGCAAGGTCACCAACCTCACTTTCTCCTCCAGAGCCATCTGGATCCAGTGTCCAGATATTCATCAGGATGTCTGGAGATGGCCCAGAATGCAATGGGAGACCCTTTTTAGGCTAAGGCCTTTTCATGTACTCACTTAGAGTCAGGTAATGCCCATTCAGTGAATAGGCCTCTTTAAGAAATGAATCAAAGGATGGTCCCTTAACACAGAGTCAGGCACTTAGATTGGCTAATAAGTGCGTTTTCATTCATTAATTCGTTTGTTCATTCATTTATTCATTTTCAGATGGCTGTATGCCACTGTGGGCAGGAGGGTTCTTTTGCTGAATTGGAAGTATGAATGGACTAGAAAGGATCATCAGTAGTACTGGCCTATCTTCTGGTATTTTTCTTTATTGAGCAATGGTAAAATTATAAACATGTAATTAATGTTCTCATATTTTTTTGTATTTGAGTGTGTGGTATGCAAGGAGAAAGGGGTAGAAGGAATATCTTTACTTCCTGTACATAAGCATCTCTGATAGGGCATCTACCTGGGGCGCATTCAGTTCCATTTGGTAAGCGACTTCTCTGTGCCAGGCATTGTGTCAGGTGCTGGGGATGCAAATGTAAAAATGAATAAATAAACAAATAAACGAATGAAGTGAAAACAGAACTTGCCCAATAGGAGCATCTATTTGAATAAGCCTTGTAACCCTGTCAAAACAGGAAATGAGCTTGGTCTGATATGATCTCTTCTTATTAAAGTCATTCTAGCTCTTTTCAAGCAGTGCTTCCTTTTCCAGATGCCCACAAACCATCCCTTCAATAAGACTTGGTCAAGGTTAGAAAAAACAGTCATAGAATTGAATTGTTCTGAATCCCAATCCACTATTTTTTCTATACTGCCTTTTGCCAACCTTGTTTAGACTTCGGCTTGCCTCCATGTTGCATCCCTTTGTCCTGGGCCAGCCCCTGGCTCTAGTTTTTCCTTGACTCAATTGTTGTTCGTCCTTCATTTTCAAAGAGGACCGATGATATCATGGAGGGGATATCTTGGCTTGCTTGTGAATTAGATTTAAATGAGGTAGAGTTGCAGGAAGTCATCAGCCTCCCTCCCCCCCGAGTCATCAAAGTCCAGTGGCAAGACAAGTCAGGATGAATGGTGATGGCCCAGGATGCAGTGGGTGACCTTGGCATCTCTGATGTCCGATTAAGCTCTTAGTGCTCCATAGCACCTGCTTCAGCTGTCTTCTTGGCCATTGGAACAAGTTGTTCTCATCCTCCCATTCTGCTGGGGAAGTCTTCACAGTGTTGGGGTAGACATCCCTCCAACTCACTGAACAGTTTCAGGCCTGTTGGTTACTCTCAAGCTGGTTTTGCCTGTCCACTGAGACTATTTTTACCAGGGTGTAGCCACTGCGTACTACAGCTTCTTGGAACCACAGCTGAGAGTTGAGTGCCAGGTGGACACCAAAGGTGGAAAGCACCCTTTCAGGTCTCAGCAAACCTTCGCCCCAGAGCTGCTAGTCCTCCCTGAACACCCCATATAGTAGACTCAGTAGAAAAAGAGAGACAAACCATGCAATAGAGTGAAGATGAAGGAGCGGTGGAACTAGAGAGTTTATCCCACTATTATTCTCTGGAACACGCTCACCAGCTCCCTTGGGAGTAGCCAGCTGGGAACACAGGGAAGTGATGTAGCCCAGCTAGAACAGTGGGGGTATTTTTATGCCACCAGGCAGAAGGCCAGGGAAGAGGGTGGAGGTAGGATTTTCTTTCCTCTGTCCCTGGGAAATCATATAATTAGTACTTTTCTAGTTGCAAAAGAGAAGACTAGTGCTAGGAATATAATATGTTAGGCGTGCTTGCCTTGCTTCTGAAAAGTTTGCTACCACACATTTCATATCTGTGCAAAGAGAGCACAAGATAATGAAGAGATTACCACAAAGAAACAGTTATTTGAAGAACAACCAAAAAGGAGTATATGAAACTTAACATTGAGTGTTATGGCAGAATTTCCTCAATCTTAACCATCAAGACCATTAGATAGAACTTTTTACATTCTTCTTTGTAATAATTGCACATCATCTCCATTTTACAGATGAGAAAACTGAGGCTCAGAGCTGTTCATTGACGCGCTAAAGGTCAAATGGCCAGTAATTGTTAGAGTCAAGATTGAACTTTGTTCTCTTGACTACAGATCTGGTGTTCTTTCTTTAACTTCATTCTGCATACAAATTTTCTGAAAATAAATTAAAACCCATAAAGAAGTATGGGGTGGGTGTTTTCATTCTCTAGCTTGAATAATTCTGTTCATCACTCAGGTTAAAAAAAAAAAAAGATTAGTTTCTGACTGGAAAGACAGTGGTCTTTTTGGGAGAGGATCAAAAGAACCTCCAAGTTGGCGTGTGTTTAGATGGTTTGAACACTGACTGTTCCAAAGGTAGGTGGGAGGAAAGCTATTTTGAGTAATCCATACTCTCCACACTCTTTGTTCATGTTGCTTGCTGTCTTACCATTCCTCCAATTTCACTGGTCTCCATCCAGCACACTGACAAGCACATCTGCAAGCTCAGTTAGCTCTATCTCTTCCTTGGCTTTGCAGCCCTGGTTCTCCACCTGAGAAAACAAACTTGGGGCCTCAGGTTCCAGTTGAGCATTGGAAATTTGCTCCATTTGTAATCTAAGTGGGGTAATGGAGAGGTCAGAGTTCTTGGAGTTTAGGCAGGAGAAGGAAACTGGAACATTTTCCCCTCCCTTGTATTTGTGGCAAGAAAAGTTCTTCAACTTGGACCATCATCAAGAAACAATTACAAAAATATTACCTGATAAAAAGGGCCACTGTTGTCTTGGGTTGAACAACAAATATCCTTTAACACCAAGATGCCATCTTTAGAACTTTTAAACCAATGATTTAAGCCAACTATGGTGCTGTGGCTTGATAAAAGAAAGGAAGAAGGAAGGAATTTTTCCTTGCAAAATTATTCAACTATTTTTTAAATACTGGAGGCCTGCTATAGCATCAGTTGCTTAAAACTTTTTTTTTTTGTTGTTGTTTTGTTTTTAGAGACAGTTGGGTTATATGACTTGCCCAAGGTCACACACCTAATAAGTGTCTCAGGCCAGATTTCAACTCAGGTTCTTATGACTTTAGGGTCAGTGTTTTATCCAGTGCCCCACCTACCTGCTTCAATTGCTTAACTTTTGAATTTGGAGGCTGTGTAATTTAGTAGAAAGGACATTGAATTTTGGATCCAAGGATTAGGGTTCAAATCTGATATTTATTACTTGGATATTCTTTGAGCTTCTCTTTTCTCATCTGTAGAATGAAGGAGTTGGCTTAGATAATAACTAAGGTCTTCTTCATCTCTAAGTCCCAGGATTATATGCTGTCTTTTCTTTGGAGCGTGGAAACTTCAGAAATGTCGGTTCCTTTTTGGCTTTTCTCTTGGAGTCATCTTCACCTCTTTTAGGTGTGGTTTTTTATTGTGTTGATTTTTAGAACCTTTTTATAAATCCTAAGTTTCAGTGGTTTTCATTGTAAATAGAAAGCAACTGAATTTCCTACTTGTGAATTTCCTTTGTGCAAAATAATCTGGAAAATAAAATGTTTTATGTTTCTCTAGTTCCATAGTGATTTCTGTCATTTCATCCAATAAAGTGCAGCCCCATAGCTCAATTCAAACGCTTATATGCCTTGATTGATTTTCTTAGCTGGTTTTGATCCAGAGAACCTGAATTTGGTGGGGAGGCTATATGTCTAGTTGCCGAGATTTCTTTAATTCTCAGGAATATTGTAACTACTGCGGTACCAATGACTGCTGCAGCATTATCTTTACATGCAGCATGGCATAAGTGGGGTAGCTACCATGCTGGTTTTGGAATCAGAAAGACCTGAATTCAAATCCTGCCTCAGACATTTTTAGCAGGGTGACCTTGACCAAGTCATTTAACCTCTTACAACCTCCATTTCTTAATCTTCAAAATGGAGATATAACACCTGTAGTCTCCTCCTGGTTTGCATGAGTTATATAATAAAATGCTTTGCTAACTTTAAAGAGGGAGGAAGCGGGGAAATAAGCATTTGTATAGCATCAGGCACTGTGTTAAATGCTTTGAAAAAACAACAAACCTGTCTCATTTGATCCTTACAACATCCTGGGATGTATGTGCTGTTATTATCTGCATTTTACAGATGAGGAAACTGAGGCAAACAGAGGTTAAGCAACTTGCCCAGGGTCACACAGCTTGTAAGTGTCTGAGACAGGATTTCAACTCAGGTCTTCCTGACTCCAGGCTCAGTACTTTTTCCACTGGATCACCAGCTGGCTCTAGAAGAGATGCTTAAGGGTCAGCTCTAATTTTGTAGATTTTCTAGCTTCTCTAATGGGCAGCTAGGTGGTGCAAAGGATAGAGTGCTGGTTCTGGAGTCAGGAAGAGTCATCTTCCTGAGTTCAAATCCGGCCTCAGACACTTAGTAGCTGGGTGACTCTGGGCAAATCACTTAACCCTGCTTGTCTCAGTTTCTTATCTGTAAAATGAGTTGGAGATGGAAATGGCAAACTACTCCATTACCTTTGCCAAGAAAATCCCAAAGGAGGTTACAGAGAGTTGGACATGACTGAATTGACTGAACAAGTCCATATGATAATAATAATAGCTAATATTTATATAGTACTTCAAGGTTTACAAAATAATTTACATTAAGCAATGTTAAATTCAGACCATTATTTCATTTAAGTAATATCTACATTACTTTATTCAAATGCAGGGAACAGTATTTGAAGTTTACAGCAAGAGGTATAAGTCCGCTCTAAGACTGACAGAACATGATCTGACTGCCATGATTGGAGGAGTTCAGGAGTTCTATGTTACTAATAGCTAGCTAGCAGTTGCTTTTGATAATGTCTTTATTTGAAGTTGAAGTGCATTGTTTGTTTGAATTTGGGGTTGATCCCTTGGAGTGGCACAAAACGTTAAATGATTACATCTATATGTAAAGAATTAGCATTTCCTATTATCCAGAGCCAAACTCCTAAAATTGTCATTTATGCCCATGTAATATTAAAGTTTAAATCTGCTTGTGCTTACCTGGTACAGAGTAAAGGTGTACTCAGTTAATGTCACTGAAAAGAAGTAGAGAAGTTTTTGCTGCTGTTCTGAAGAGGAATGAGGGCAAGTGTGGGCCAAATTTGGAGCTACCATTTTGAATCAGATGACTTCTTGATTGTTATGAAAATGTTAGCCCAATCTTTGCTTACTAGAACAGATATCTTTCCAGTATAGTAACACACCCTCTGGTAGAGCCTTTAGAGAAAGACAGCATGATTGGGTGTGCCTCCATCCATTTGAAATTTTACTCTTTCGGGTTTTCCTTTCCATAACCGTAAATACATTCATATATACATACATACATATGCATGTACATATACAGTATTAGTAATAGCAATATTGTTTTGAGAACAATTTTGAACAAGTAAGTAATTTTGACTAAATGGGCATATGAAGGAAGATACTATCTGCATCCAGAGAACTGATAAATGGAAGTATGTACAGAATTGGTTTTGTGTGTGTGTGTGTGTGTGTGTGTGTGTGTGTGTGTGTGTAAGGGGAGAGGGGGAAGAGAGGAAGGAAAAATAAATTTATACTAACTTTATTCTATATTTAAAAAGAATAGTAAATTGTACATGATAGATTTGCAGTTTTATGTGAAATAGTCTTTTTTATTATACTACGTTATGGAAATGCTTGTTTTATTACAAATTAAAAAAAGAAATCTATGGGACTTTAAAAAAAATCTCTTGTAGGTAACAAAGGTAGTTGAGAGGGCTTTAAGCCTAGAGTCCAGGGATCTCAGAGTTGGTAAAGACCTTAGAAATCATTTAGACTACCATCCTAATATCCTGACCCATTTATCTCACTGAATTGTTTCCAGAACAGATAAGATCTGAGTGTTTTGCATAGATAGCTCACCCTCTTTTGTCAGCATCACTGTTGTAGCATTCCAGAGCAACATTCATTCTCTATGTAAATAGCCACTCCACTCCTCAGCCCATCCCAAAGAGAGGATGAAATTTACTTCCTTGCAAATTGGTCCTATTTTTTCCAATTGATTAATATAAGATTTCTCTCCTCCATTTAATTAGCTTGATCTTATGAAATATGAGATCCGGTACTTTTCTTGGAAAGAGATTCTGTATTTTCATTCAGATGAAAATATACATAATCCTTTATCAGTGGTGGCCTATTTCAGGATTATTGCAATACCCTCATTACCACCTCAGCCCAGGCCTACAAAATACTTCCCCTTCCAGTTCACTAATATACCAAACTCTTACCTTTAGAGGAGATTTATCCTTTTCGTTTAAGGCTTTGTTTCTGCTAGAAAGAAAATTTATCTGGAATCAAGAAAACACCTTAAGCTTTATGGGTTGTGCGATTTATATCACTGTTGTTGAGTTTATCAAGCTGTATTTTGGGAGTGAATTGTGATTAAGGGGGAAGATGGAGAGATTGCAGACTTTAGACTGGATCTGGGAGGCCCACCAAAGAAGGGACAAGGGTACAGAAATGGGGAGGCTAGAGGCTCATAGCATCATAGTTTTAGAGCTAAAAGGGATTGCGGAGGCTATCCGGATCAACTCCCCATTTCATAGATGAGGAAACTGAGGCCCAAAGAAGTTAAGTGATTTACTTAAAACCTGACAGGTTGGTAAATGCCACAGTGTAGATTTGAATCCAATTCTCTTGACTTAAGCCAGCTCTTTTTCCACTGTAAAACATATAGCAGACGTAAAGATCTATGTTATGGTGTTACCTTGCTTGAGTCTTTAATAACTGTTTTGTGACTTGAACTGTTCTGTGGGGAGAATGGGAAGTGAGCATCTTCTCCTTTACCTTGTAAATCATCTCTCTGTGCTAGGTACAATGAATAACTTATTTTTTTATGATATGCCATCCTGGGGACTTATATTGAGTTTTTTAAAAAGATTCATACATTTTGGATTTTTTTTCCAAACTTATCTGAGGTCCTGATCAAAGTCCGTTTGGAGAACTTTACTAAAATTTAGTCAGTGAGGAATGGCTAACTTGCATTACACAACTGCCAGTAATGATTCCTGGGTTTCAGGCCGTGGCAATTGGAATAACTACTTTCTTTCTGTCACTGGGACTGCTAAAGGTCTGTGTATATGCCTCTTTTTATCTCCCTCTCTCTTGTTGTTGTTCAGTCATACCAGATGCTTTGTGATCCCATTTTAGGTTTTCTTGGTGTAGTAGGAAGGCTGAATTTATAATCTCAAATATAATCTTGTATATGTTTGAATGGTTCGAAATCACAAGGTATTAGAGATTCTCTAAGTAGAAAGCAACAGAACATTTATTTAGGCCCCACCGCAGCAGATCTGTGAACCAGCCTCCCCATTCCAATA
>CM053622.1:476378106-476394755 GCA_028646595.1 Phalanger gymnotis | reverse complement strand
TAGTTAGTCTTTCACAACATGAGTGTTGTGGAAGGGTTATGCATAATGATATGCATGTGGCCCATGTTGACTTGCTTGACTTCTTAGGGAGGGTGGGTGGGTAGGGAAGAGAGGAGAGAATTTGGAACTCAAAGTTTTAAAAACAGATGTTCAAAAACAAAGAAAAGTTTTTGCATGCAACTAGAAGATAAGATACATAGGCAATGGGGCATAGAAATTTATCTTGCCGTACAAGAAAGAAAGGGAAAAGGGGATGGGAGGGGAGTGGGGTGACAAAAGGGAGGGCTGACTAGGGAACAGGACAACCAGAATATACGCCATCTTGGAGTGGGGTGGGGGTAGAAATGGGGAGAAAATTTGTAATTCAAACTCTTGTGAAAATCAATGCTGAAAACTATATTGAATAACAAAAAAAATTTAAAAAAAGGAAAATAATAATAATAGCTAACATTTGTATAGCATTTACTATGTTTTAAGCCCTTTACAATTATTATCTCATTTGAGCCTTACAACAACCCTGGGAGATAGCTGCTATTATTATTTCAGGGCTAAATGTCATAGGTAAAGGTCTCTGAAGAGGAGTTATTTGCATTCAGCTTTTGCTTCTGTTTTAAAGAGCAGTGAGGGCAAGTGTGGGCCAGGTCTGGAGCTGCCACTTTGAATCACATGGTTTGTTGATTGTTATTAAGCTATTACCCCAATCTTTGTTCAACAGAACAGAGATCTTTCCAGTCCAGTAACAAACACACTCTGATTGAACCCTCTGTGAAGGGCAGTAGTGACTTCAAACACACCTACCCATAGTTATGCGTGATTAACGTATTTTATGGGACCTTTTGTGCTTGGTTATGCATGCAAGGCCTTCCTATTTACTAAACGTAATCTGTATTGCAAACACATTTGGATATTTGAAAAAAATCAGGTTTGCTTGATAAACTTTGGGAGTATTACATAAGTCATTTCTGTGAATGTTTTAGCTTTTGCCTGGTCCGCTTGTGGAGAATCGGTAGTAAAGTGGGAAAGAGGTAGATTTTGGCTTAGTATAATTGTAGCACTCCTAGATCACACTCACATTAGCAGACTGGGTCCTCAGAAGACAGCCAGGGACACTTCTTCTCCTCTTCTGGGTCCTAAAATAGTCCTGTCCAGCTATTTCATGAGTCCCAAACAGTATGCTTCCTCTCATGATTATTAGTTAATATCAATTAGTCAGGTAGAGTTAAGTAGCTGTTAGAAAAGGTGTACTTACCTAGGTGGTTGTAGTATCAATTAAGTTGGGTGTCTTTGATAGAGTCTTACAGGTGCTAAACCACAGGTCCAAACCCCTATCTACTAGGTGCTAAGCCTACGTGGGCGTGAAGCCCTCAGGGTCCTAAGGGGAGTTGCTAAGACCAGAGCCAACAGCAGGAGCCTGAGTTCTGGTGTTCAGATGATGTTTGATGATGGCTAAAGAGTGTATAAAAAGAGAAAACAGAGCTATTTGCTTGGGGCTCTCGCTCTTGGAGGTGTGCTGATTGGAGACTCTGGGCAGCTATAGTTAAGAGCCCTCTAGCCTGTGAACCCGGATGTTTGGACTTTGTTAAACCCTGGTAACTATGCATTGAGATTTGAATCAGACAAGGTCTGTCTGTTGATGTTTGTAACTTGTTTGTATTTGCTCTGAAGTCCAGGGTGCTGGCTTTTTCTCCTGAACTAAGTGAATGATATTTGTATGTTGGATTAAATTGAGATTGCAAACCCTTAACGTTGCTTTCCTTAGTAAAGCAGATCAAAAGAGCCTAGGCTTACAGATTTCTGTGTGCTGGTTGTTGGTAGGTCTTACCCCGCTACAGCAGCTGCTAGCAGATTGTTGCAACAGTGGTATAGTACACACTATTGTTATAAAGGCTCCTTCCCAAAATCTGTGCTACCCTTTGTCATGAAACAGTATGGAGTCCAGGGGAAAATGGGCTCAAGCTTGATAAAGGATTTGATAGGGCACTAACGATGGACCCCTAAAAGGAAAAGGCCATGACCTGAACCCCTGAACCCAGATCTCTGGCATTGACCTGAGGCACCTGGCCCGTCCTAGGTAATAATTCTTTTAACTGCCTTTCATTGGAGCTCTCACAACTACTTCCATTGTCTGCACCTGTCCCCACCCCATGCTACTTGCCCCTCCTTGATTCTCAGTCTTTTTCTGTATAAAGGTCTCCCCCATCCTTATCAAATGCTCAGATTCTTAAAATCTGTCCTGGCCTGCTTGTGTTGGCATCACAAATAGCACAGACTCACTAGGAAACTTGCCCACCTCAACTGGTGTCATAATAAACTCGCTACTTGGCCTGAAAGAAGGCTTGAGTGGTTGAATTTATTTAGAGGCAGACCTGCCCTGTTCTCTTGCATTTCAGGGTTCCTAGCACCCCTAGGCTGTAACAGATTGACTCACAGCTGCTGGGAGTCCTCCTTGCTAGAGTCCTCAAGATGTTCCCCTTAGGTATGGTTTCTGCTGGGCTCCTTGTAAAGTCCTAAATATACTTTTCTTCTGAATGTCTCATTTGGCTCTCAAAGCAGATACTGTGTCAACTGTTCTGAGGATGCTGCTATGACTAGTGTACCAATGGGAAAATTCAAATCCTTTGATCCAAAGTTTATAAATCCCCTTCCAGCCAGAGGAAGGAGACTAAAGTAAAGGCACAGTCTTCTGCTCCCTCTATTCCCCCAAGTGATTCCTTCTGGGCTTGGCTAGAATGGCTGTTTCCTCTCATCCTGATTCCAGATTAGCTTGCTGTCTTAGACAGAACCCATAACGCATGGCCAAATCTCTTCGACTAATCCAAATATACCTCATATTCAATGTTACTCCATTTCATCCAGTGACTTATGTGAAATTCTACATTTAAAAGGAATTTTCACACTTAGCCTTCAATCCAATAGAAGTATCAAGGCCTTATTCACACTCAGTTCACTGGCAATCCTTCTACACTTTCTTTATCGGCTGGCTCTCCCACCCTCCACAGCAGTTCTTCCAAACCTTTCCATTCCTCCTCAGACCTCCCATGCTCTCTCAGCTGAGAACTGTGTGACTCACACTTTACAGGACAAAATGAGACCATTAGCTATGAGCCCCCTTTTTCCCCTTGTTCCTTATCTCGTACCACTCCAGCACCTTCTTCAACTTTCTCCACCTTCACCCCTGTTTCACATGATGAAGTAGCCTCACCCTTTACTAAGTTTAACCTCTCTTATCTGCTCAAGAAATCCCATTCATCTCCTCTCCTCCAACAGATTGCCCTCTCTGTCACCTCCACTCTATCACAATCTCTGCCTGTGTACTAGTTCCTTCCCTACTGCCTACAAACATTCCCATGTCTCACTCATCCTGAAAAAACTCTGACTTGATTCTTCCATCTCTGCTAGCTTGTAGTGTATCTGTTCTGCCCTTTGTAGCTAAACTTGAAAAGACTGTCTACAATAGGAGCTTCTACTTTTTCTCCTCTCACTCTCTTCTCAACCTCTTACAATCTGGTGCCATTACACTGAAACCTTTTCCTCTGAAGTTAGTAACTACCCCCTGGTTGCCAAATCCAGTGACTTTTCTCAATCCACATTCTCCTTAGCCTCTCTGTAGCCTTTGATGTTGTTGATTGTTAACTCTGTCCTCCTTGGTACGCTCTTCTCTCTAGGTTTTCAGGACACCACTTTCTCCTGGTTGTTGTGAGGATCAAATGAGATAATGCCAAATCTAATAGGACAGTCCATGGAGTCATTGATTTAAAGTTGGAAGGGGAACAAACAAGGGAAAGGAACAAATACTTATTAATCACCTACTGTGTGCCAGATGCCATGCTAATAGCCTTGCAAATATTATCTCATTTGATCCTTACAACTAGCAAGCGTATGAAGCCACATTTGAACTCAGATCTTCCTGACTCCAGGTCCCTAGTAGCTTTTAATAAAGTGGGAAATGTTGGTTGGAGTCAGATTATGAAAAGGTTAAATGTCAAGCAAAGGAATTGGTATTTGATGTTATTTGGAGGCTGTGTCATATAGTGGTGTAATATCAATTAAGTTGGGTGTCTTCGATCGAGTCTTATTAGGTGCTAAGCCTATGTGGGTGTGAAGCCCTCAGGATCCTAAGGGGAGTTGCTAAGACCAGAGCCAATAGTAAGAGATTAAGTTCTGGCTGCTCAGATGATGTTTGATGAGGGCTAAAGAGTGCATAAAAAGAAAGAACAGAGCTATTTGCTTAGGGCTGTCCCTCTTGGTGGTATGCTGATGTTGAGACTCTGGGCAGCTGTAGTTAAGAGCCCTCCCGCTTGTAAACCCGGATGTTTGGACTTTGTTAAACTAGGCTAACTATGAATTGAGATTTTAATCAGACAAGGTCTGTCTGTTGATGTTTGTAATTTGTTTGTATTTGCTCTGAAGTTCAGGGTACTGGCTTTCCCCTCTGAGCTGAGTGAATGACATTTGTAGGTTGGATTAAAGTAAGATTGTTAACCCTTTAACATTGATTTCCTTAGTAAAGCAGATCAAAAGAGCCTGGGCTTGCAGCATTCTTGTTGTTGGGCTGTTTTTCACCTCCACAGCAGCTGCTAGCAAGATTGTTGAAACAAATGGATAGACATTGGCCAGTCAGGTATAATGGAGTAGATGGAGTACAAATCCTGCCTCAGCCACTAACTAGTTGTGTGATCCTGGGCAAGTCACCACTTCTCTGGACTTGAGTTTACTTATCTATAAAATGAGAGAATTAGATTCATTGACCTCTGAAATCCCTTTCAGCTCTAAATCTTTGATTCTAGAGGTAACAGGGAGGCAACAGAGTTTTTAAACCAGGTGAATGACATGGTCAGATATGTGCTATAGGATATCTTTGGTAGCTGTGTGGAAGAGGAACTAAAGAGGGGAAGGTTGAGGCAGAGAGATCAATTAGAGGGTTGTTGGAATAGTACAGGTAAGGGGTAATGAGAGCCTGAACTATGATGGTAGCCAGAGGAGTAGAAAGGAGTTGGACACATGAGAGGTTGTGGATGTAGAATGGACAAGACTTGTCAACTATTTGGATATATTGGGTAGGAGAGAGTTAGTGAAGAATGACTCTAAGATTCTGAACCCAGTTGACTAGAATCCTGATGGTCCCCTCAACAGAAATAAGAAGTACAGAAAAAGGAATGGTTTTAGAGGAAAGATGATAATTTTTTAAAAAAGATATTTTGATTTTGAGATGCCTGTACAACATGTAAGTCAAAATATTCAGTAGGCAGTTTATAATGTGGGACTGGATCTCAAGAGAGCTTTTGGGGCAGTACATACAGATCTGGGAGTTGTCTGCATAGGGATAATAATTAAACCCAAGGGAGCTGATGTATTCAAATGTTAGGAGAAGAGAGAGTCTGGGACAGATCCTTAGGGAATGAACACATTAAAGGGGCAGGATATGGATGATGATCTGGCAAAAGTGATTGAGTAGTGGTAAGACAGGAGGAGAACCAGAAGAGGGCCAGTGTCAAGAAAATCTGGAGGAGGGGGCATCCAGGAGGACCAGTATCAAAAGCCACAGAGAAAGGTATCTACTTCCAAAGAAAGAACTGATAAATACAAGTAAATATAATATGGTTTGGTGTGTGTGTGTAGTATGTCTTTCTATGTCTAATGATGACCTTTAGTGTGGAGTGGAGAGAGAGTGAGACAGTTTGGAACTTAAAATATAACAAAAATGAATTAAAAAAAGAAAATAAGAAGGATGTGGATTGAGAGAACTGCAGATCTAGCAGTTAAAGGATCACTGGTAAATTTGGAGAGGGCAATTTCAGTAGAGTGATTAAGTCAGATTGCAAAAGGCTAAGAAGAGGGAGAGAAGTGGAGATGGACAGGGAGAATGTAGACATCTTTTTAAAGGAATTTTTATAAAGTGTTTTCAAACCCAGTAGGACTAGACTAGATTCAGAAGATCTCCCTCTGTAGTTAGTGTACCCTGTGCCACTTCTTTACAAATTAAACTGAGGCAAATCCCCTTCTGAAAGCAGAAACCTAGAATTTCATTTTACATGCTGGCCCTCTGAGATATTGGAATTTGTTTTTAAGCCCTTAACTGTTGTGAGTTTTTAAGTGTTGCTGATTGGCAAAGAAACATTTGGAAATGGCTTCTTTCTTCTCCATAAAGAAGGTTTGTGTCATTTTAGATTGGTTATTCTTGTTTGTATCCTATTTAGGATACACATGGGAGTATTTCCTTTGGGTCTTTGACTGATGATTTACCCAAGGATTTGTTTGTTGCCTACTCCTCTGGATCCAGCAAGATAGAGATGCATACCTCCTACGGGTATAGTAACTGGAAAGAGACCTAATGTGGATGTTAGGAAACCAGGGGGTCTTTTCACCCTTGGGCTGCCTTCATCCTCGCTTTCTATTACTGAGATGTTTTCTGGCTTTCTTACAGCATCAGTCATTGGATTTGCAGCTGCATTTTTGGAAGGGAAAACTGGTGGAGGGCAAAGTGACATTTATTTGTCTTGTCTTTAACAATGGATACAGATGCAAATGATTATGGGTAATCTCTAATATTACATCCATTTTGGATTTCTTTGTGTCATATGATTGTTGCACTGATTTGGGAGAGAGTATGATTCACTCTGCCAAGAACCAAAAGTGTACATGAGTATTACGAGCTTTTTCAGAGCTATTTTGTCCTTTTGAAAGACACATAGTTATAACAAAATACTCTCTTGTAGGTTGTATGTAAAAAAAAATGTGAGTTGTAGCCAATGATTTTGACAGTGGAAACTCTATGGGCTTTGGATTGATTTATACAGCTCAATATCATTTTCATCCTTGAGTTATGAGAGCAAGATGGAAAGTACAGAATAAAGATTCCTGGCAGAATTGCACCAGATGAATTTGGAGCCTCTGGGATTATGGATGATGATGTTAATAGTTCGCATTTATGAAGCAATTTATCATTTACAAAGTCTTTTTTACATGTATTATCTCATTCAAGGCTTACAACCATCCTGTGAGGATGACTACTAGCGTTATTATTGTGCCCTTTTTTCAGATGAGGAAACTGAGGCTCATTGAATAACATATCCATGGTCACATAGTATAAATCAGGCATGAATTTTGAACTTCAGTCTTCCTGACTGGACTTGTTCCATTTTTGTTTGTTTATTTAGATATTTGTTTTTGTTAATGGTTAATACATTTTTAGAATAAAAAAATATTCACACACAGAGAGACATAATTGCATGGGATTATCATTCCTAAGGTGACAGTGTTATAAAAATGTGCCAGTGGTTAGATCTGCACAGGACCATATCTCAAGCCAATCGTGTTGAGCTGCGGAATGAAGCAGGAGGCAACTCTGAAAGCTGAATTTGTTCTATGAAGAAGCAAATGCAGTCTTTAAAATGTCACAGAAAATAGTATTCTTCATGTAATCATAACATACTTCTATGATGACCTCATTATAATATTCCTCTTTCTGGAAAAAAATCATAGATTTGAATTTATTTTTCATAGTTTTGGAATTTTCCCTCTAAGATGATTCATTTTTGAGACATTGAGTACCCCTTTTCGATGAGTTCTTAACATTGTCTCACTTGAGCTTATCCGATTCTGTTCCTAAAGAATTGCCTCTACCTCGATTTATGGCGCTGAAAAATGACAGTGAAATAAGATACAGCAATCCAATGGAGCTTCATGGAGTGAAGTGTCAGATTCCATATGTAACCATGGAAAAGAATTCCTTCAAGAGAGTGGATGATGGGGAGAAACAGGTAAAAAATTCACTTAAGTATACATACACGTATATGTATATGTATATGTATATGTATATGTATATGTATATGTATATGTATATGTATATGTATATATCTCCTTATATATTACGTTGTTGTTGAATCGTTTTAGTCATGTCTGACTCTTCCTGACCCCATTTGGGATTTTCTTTGCAAAGATACTGGAATGGTTTGCCATTATCTTCTCCAGCTCATTTTTCAGTTGAGGAAACTAAGGTAAGCAGGGTTAAGTGACTTGTCCAGGGTCTCATAGCTAGTAAGTGTCTGGGGCCAGATTTGAACTCACAAAGGTAAATCTTCCTGACTTCAGGCATGGAAGTCCTGTGCTACTTAGCTGCCTCTTCATATATATAATGCATACACATACACATAGAGAATTGCATGGGATTAGAAAATCATTCCTAATATATATATACATATATATATTACATCTATATTCCTAATATATGTTCTCAAGATATATGTATACATGTGCTTCTATCTATCTATCTACCTATCTATCTATCTAATATAATGTATGAGAGGCATCATGACATATGGCCTTGAAATCAGGATGGCCTGGGTTCAAGTCCCTATTGACACGATCTGGTTATGTGATCAAGTGGGCAGATCATTTGATCTGCTAGAACCCTAGGCCACTCTCTCAGAACATGAATTACAGAGGAGGAGCTGGCTTGCCCAGAGAGAGGAAGTACAAATTCCCCATACCAAAGAATGTACTAGCCGGCTCCTTATCTTCAGTGAGATCTTATAGCAATGTACTGCTTAGCCATCAGTGAGTTTTCTGGCTAACTTGGGACTTTGAACACTACTGGAAGCCTAAAAGTAAATTTTTAAAAAATGGTCTCTATTACTGAGGAAAGTATTTGTCACTAAGTGTAGAAGAACTGCCCTTAAACCTTCACTCGAAACTCATTGCATTCGCATAAAATAAAGATAAATCAAAATTAACCTGTGGAGGGAAGGGGAATAAAGTACAACTGCTTGGGGTCCCCTAATCTTCATACGATATCCTCTGCTCTTCACACTATCACAGCATAGTTTGATGATCACCATTTGCAATGGTGACTCTGAAACCTCAAGAAAAGGGTAAATTATATTCAGGAGTCTGACTTCTCTTATCTTATAGGACACAGAGTTCTATTTTGCATTCTGTACAGTGGAGGGAGACTAACCCCATTTTACAAGTGAAGAAATTGAGGTTTTAATAGGTTACGTGACCTATGATCACCTAACTACTGAGCATCAGAGGGGAGACTCCAGCTCCAGTACTCTTTCCACAATGTTCCTTCTTTCCCATTGTTAGCACCATCACCACTACCACCGCCGCAGCCATCACCACAGCTTCTGCTACCCTAGAATTAGTTCTATGGGAAGCAACTCCAGCCTCTCCCTTTCTTCCTAATCTATACCCTTCCACCCACTCAGAGACTCCATTTTAAACCAGGAATGAAATATCCCCAGGAGAGTTATGAACAAAAATTCACATAAATGATAATGGTAGGTTTGCTGTTGTTCAGTCATTTTCCAACTCTTCGTGACCCTATTTGAGGTTTCCTTGGCAAAGATGCGGCAGTGGTTTGTCATTTCCTTCTCCAGCTCATTTTCTAGATGAGGAAAGTGAAGCAAACAGGGTTAAGTGACTTGCTTAGGATCATCCAGCTAGGACAGATTTGAATCCAGGAAGATGAGTCTTCCTGCCTCTAGGTCCAGCACTCTATCCACTGTGACACCTAGCTGCCTAAAAGTAGGTATTGGGGGTAAGCAAAGGACTCATGGCCCTATCGTCATCAACTCTGCAGGAAGATGAGGTCATAGAAAGGAGACTTTATACTGTCTGTCTTTCACATTGCTTTTATTTAAAAATTTATTTTTAATTTTCAACATTCGCATCCCTAAGATTTTGAGTTCCAAATTTTATCCTCAGATTTCCCCTCCTTCCATCCCAAGACTGCTTGCATTCTGATTACCCCTTCCTCCAATCTGCCCTTCCTTCTGTCCCCACCCCTCCCTTCTGTTATCCCCTTCCTCTTCTATTTCCCAGTAGGGTAAGCTAGATTTCTATACTCCATTGCCTGTGTATCTTATTTCCCAGTTACACGTCTCAACAATTTTTAACATTTGTTTTTAAAACATTGAGTTTCAAATTCTGTCCCTTCCTCCCTCTCCACCCATCCTCATTGAGAAGGCAAGCAATTCAATATAGGTTATACATGTGTAGTCACTCCCATAATAGTCATGTTGTGAAAGACTAACTATATTTCCTTCCATCCTATCCTGCCCCCTGTTTATTCTATTCTCTCCTTTGACCCTGTCCCTCCTCAAAAGTGTTTGATTACCCTGATTACCCTCTTCCCACTTCTACCCTCTCTTCTATCACACCCCACTCCTTATCCCCTCCTCCCCTGCTTTCCTATAGGGTAAGATAGATTTCCATACCCAATTGAGTGTGTATGTTATTCCCTTCTTAAGCTAAATCTGATGAGAGTAAGGTTCACTCACCTCCTCCCCTCTTCTTCTTCACTATAAAAGCTTTTTCTTGCCTGTTTTATGTGAGATAATTTACCCCATTCTGCCTCTCCCTTTCTAGTACATTCCTCTCTCACCCCTTAATTTTATTTTTTAGATATTATCCCTTCATATTCAACTCACCCTGTGCCCTCTGTATATATCTATATCTATCTACATGTCTATATCTCTGTCTGTCTGTCTGTCTGTCTGTCTATCTATCTATCTATCTATCTATCTATCTATATTGCCTCCAGCTACCTTAATATAATGAGAAAGGTCTCATGAGTTACAAATGTCATCTTTGCATGTAGCGATGTAAACAGTTCAACTTCAATAAGGCCCTTATGATTTCTTTTTCCTGTTTACTTTTTCATGCTTCTCTTGAGTCTTTAATTTGAAAGTCAGTTTTTCTGCTTAGCTCTGGTCTTTTCATAAAGAATGCTTGAAAGTCCTCTATTTCATTGAATATCCATTTTCACCCTGAAGGATTATACTCAGTTTTGCTTAGTAGGTGATTCTTGGTTTTAATCCTAGCTCCTTTGACCTCTGGAATATCATGTTCCAAGCCCTCTGATCCCTTAATGTAGAAGCTGCTAAATCTTATATTATCCTGATTGTGTTTCCACAATACTTGAATTGTTTATTTCTGGCTGCTTGCAGTATTTTCTCTTTGACCTGGGGACTCTGGAATTTGGCCATATTATTCCTGGGAGTTTTCCTTTTGTGATGTCTTTCAGGAAGTGATTGGTAGATTCTTTCAATTTCTGTTTTACCCTCTTGAATATTAGGGCAGTTTTCCATGATAATTTCTTGGAAGGTGATGGGTAGGCTCTTTTTTTACTTGTGGTTTTCAGGTAGTCCAATAATTTTAAAATTATCTCTCCTGGATCTATTTTCCAGGTCAGTTTTTCCAATGAGACATATTACATTGTCTTCTATTTTTTTCATCCTTTTGGTTTTGTCATATAATTTCTTGATTTCTCACAGAGTCATTAACTTTAATTTGCTCCATTCTAATTTTTAAGGAATTATTTTCTTCAATGAGCTTTTGGACCTCTTTTTCCATTTGGTCAGTTTTGCTTTTTAAAGTATTCTTCTCTTCACTGGCTTCTTGGACCTCTTTTGCTATTTAGATTAGTCTATTTTTAAAGGTGCTATTTTCTTTAGCAAGCTGTTGACTCATTTTTCATGATTTCCTTATATCGCTCTATTTTTACTTCCCAATTTTCCCTCTACTTCTCTAACTTTGATTTTCCGAATCCTTTTTGAGCTCTTCCATGGCCTGAGACCAATTCACATTTTTCTTGGACACTTTGGATATAGGTTCTTTGATTTTGTTGTCTTCTTCTGGTTGTATGTTTTGATCTTCCTTGTTACCAAAGTAAATTTCTATAGTCTGAGTTTTTTTTCCCCCACTGTTTGTTCATTTTCCCAGCCAATTATTTGACTTTTTAACTCTTTGCTAAGGTAGGACTCTGCTTCCAGTGTGGAGAGTGTGCTGTCCCAAGCTTCAGGGGTTTTGTGTACTTGTTTTCAGAGATACTTCTAGGGATCTGTAAGTTTTCAGTTCTTTCAAGGTGGTATGATCTAAAGAAAGGTATTTACTCTTCTCCTGGCCTGTGCTCTAGTCTGTGAGTGACCACAAGTGCTCTTTTCTGCCCTGGAACTATGAGGAGGATTCCTTCTCCACTGCTGCCACAAGATCTGCTATGGTAGTGCTCTTCCTCACCTTGGGACTGCCACCCAGGTCTGTGACCCAAATCTAAGTATGGGCAAAGCAGCAGAGTCCTGCCTCAGTGCCAGCAAGGAGACTCCTGTAATCTCCTCCTGACCAGTTGTTTGATCCCCTTAGCATCTGTGGGCTGAAAGTTCTGGAAGTGGCCACTGCTGCCACCACCACCACCGCTGCTGCTGCTGCCACCAGCGGGGCTGTGCTGGGGCTGGACTGTGCTCCCCTCTCACCCAGACAGACCTTTTCTATTGACATTATGAGTTATTTTTGGCCTTTGTGAATTGAGAAGCCTGGAAACCACCACAGCTGCCAGTCATTCAGTCCACTGAGGCCCACTCCAGGTTCTCTGGGACCGGATCTATTCTGGTCTGGCTTGCAGTGGACATGGTTTCTCTCCCAGCCCTGTGTAACAGAACTTTCCTGTTGACCTTCCAGGTTGTCTTGGGCTGAAAATTTGTTTCACTTTCTGTAGATTTTGCTGCTCTAGAATTTGTTTCGAGTAATTTTTTACAGGTATTTGGAGGGGTTTGGGGAGCGCTCAGGTGAGTCCCTGCCTTTACTCCACCATTTTGGCTCTGCCCATTGCTTTTATTTTTATTTCTTAAAATTATAATGATATTTTGTCCTAGATACTATTGCCATTTCCCAATACACATCCTGTCCCCTATCCCTTTTAAGCAAACGGCTAACAAAAATCAACTGATGGAGCAGTTTTGTCAATTTATTCAACATTTTTCGTTCATAATCTTCTTTCCCATGTTTACTGAGTGCAGGAAGATAAATTTGACTGTTTTGGCCATTGCAGAGATGGATTGGACTAGATGGCTTTTGAGGGTCTTTACAACTCTGTTAATGTTAGAATCCTCACTCCCACTGTCTTTCTGGTGGGAATGTAAAAAAGGAGCATCCTTTCATTATCTCTCTCTGTCTTTATATCTCTCTGAATCAGTCTCTCTTTTTCCTCCCTTCCTAATAATAACTCACATTTATGCATTTATGTAAATGCTTTCCTACACTCCACATTGCTTAGAATAATTTGTGAATCTCAAGGCAGAAAACAAAATTGTGTAAGCTAACTTGTCCTGTACAAGTCAACTAGCATGGACAGATACTTTTATGAACTTCAGATTTAGTGAGTTGAAGGTGCTTTCTGAATTTGAATTAGTTCATGTCTGGAAATATAGGAATTTCACCCACAGAGTCTTCAGAGTAGACTTTGTAGAAATCTTTTTCAATAAGTGAAATTTGAAGTTATCCAGGAGAAAATTAAAATTGGATTCTATGATTATAGTTTCATATGATTAATGACTTTTCATTTCCCAAAGAAAAATATCATATGACTAAGAGATGTAGCTTCATTTGAATAGTCTAACTACCTCCTGGCAAGCTTTTGCTTTCTGGCAGATGTTTAAAACAGCATATATTTATATCAAACTCCTTTTAATTTTAAAAGACAGTTTCCCATTTTTAATACTAGCTAAGTCAGTTATTTCCCTGTTACACATCTTAGCTGCAAACTGGAATGTTCTGTTTTGTCAGTTGTTACTACTAAATCCTATTTTTGGTTCCTTTACAGCAGGACACGATGTCTCCCACAATGTCACCAATTAGTTCTCCTCCTTCTTCTCCATCCAATTATCAAAGGGTACCTTTGACCTATGGCTATGGTAAACTGAGGAGTGGGATGGATCAGATACATGCTGGTAAGATTACATTTGGAGCACTAATGTCCTATTGCCTGCCTTAGTCCGTGATTGTTAATTTAAAATGCTCTTAAGAAACCAACCCACCAATTTTCTAGATTTAATTAAGCTATCTTTAGAAATGTGACTCAATAATTAAATTGAATTTTGTTGAGGAGGTTGTTTTTCTGCCCTAACATCGAATATAGTATAACAATGCTTTCTTGTTTTTTATTCTATACATTATTGTTTTAATTTTTAAGCAACTGTTTATAAACAGTTTTTAGATTTGTAAAGCATCTGGAGTATTATATTCAGTCCTGGGAATCACAATTTAAGAACATTGACAGGCTGGAGGACATCCAGATGAGGACAGTGAGGATGCTGAGAGTATGGGAGACTATGATATGAGAGGATTGGGTGAAGGAGCTGGGGAGACTTGGTAGTGGGAGAGAACAGAGAACTAGGAATGTAAAATAAAAGTTACAGAGAGACAGATTTCAACTTGTCGTAAGGGAAAGCTTCCTGATGATTAGAGCTGTCCAAAGTGGAATGTGTTGTCTCAGGGCGGCAAGTGGGCATTAGAGGTTTTCTGACTTGTTTTTTATTTATAGAATTTATAGCTGGGAGTTTAGATATGTTTAGATAGTGATGAGGAAGGCATGACCCTCACCCTTTTTCCCAAATGAATTTGGGGGTCTCCTTCTTGAGGCGAAGATAGAGAGATTCAAATAGAGAGATCAAGGAGAAGCCCGTCATCTCAAGTGCCACTTAAAGTCAGTTTAGGAGACAATGAGATTCAAGTAGGCTGGTCAATGAAATATAGAAACTAACTGGAGCCCCTCTGCTCCTCAACCCTGGCTTGAACAATGGAATAATGATGTGCCCCTAAAGCTCAAACTCTGAACTTCTGTCCTTGGTTACCTCATCTCTATGCCCACAGGGAATTTTCCTCTATAAGACTCCCTAGCCTCTCCTGGCTAGTGGGCATCCCCTTTTAGCAGGAGGCATGTCCGTAAAGCAGCTGTTTCCCTTTGCGGGGGCTGTCTCCTCTCCCTGGGGGTCTGTCCCTTCTCCTTTGGGGGTCTGTCTCCTCTCCCTGGAGGGGCTGTCTCTCTTAAGGAGCTGCTGTCTCTATTAAGGAACTGGCCTCCCTCTCCCTGCCCTTACCTTCTCCATAAACTTCATCTCCCTTAAGGGTTAGAAGAGCCACTTGGTATGTTGTGTTATCTGCAATAAATGCCTTTACTTGATTCGGAGACAGCCTGAGTGAATTCTTTTGAGATGACCTTGCACTTCAACATTTTGGGGTGCCCTTAAACCTCAACAATAGGTCTAGATGACCCATTCCAATGCTGAGATTTTATAACTTAGTGATACAGAATGTAGAAAGTTAAACACAAAGGAACATGATTCACAGCATATGTTATAGATCTAAATTTTTTTTAAAAATTATTTTTATTATTTTTGGTGAATGTTAAAATGCAGTTAAATTTGGACCAGTGAATAAGATAATGATCCATCAGATTGTATTGTGTGTTTGTCCTTTGTTATCGCAGAGGACCATGACATCAGGGAAATGATGACATGACTTGCAGTTGACTTTGATTTGATGGAGGGGAGGGCTGTGCAAGGTCACCAGCTTTACTTTCTCCTTCAGAGCCATCTGGGTCCAGTGACCTGATATTTACCAGGATGACTGGAGATGGCCCAGGATGCATTGATTACCTCTTTTGATTATTTCTAATTTACCCTGTATATTTTATTGTTGTTGTTGTTCAGTTGATTTAGTCGTGTCTGATTTTATGCAACCCCATTTGAGTTTTTCTTGGCAAAGATAGTAGAATGGTTTGCCATTTTCTTCTCTGGCTCATTTTCCAGATGAGGAAACTGAGGCAAACAGGATTAAGCTCAGGGTCATACAGCTAGTGGCTGAGGCCAGATTTGAAATGAGAAAGATGAGTCTCCCTGACTCCAGGCCTGGCACTCTAGATGTCTTCTATATAGTTGTACATAATTGCATGTTGTTTTCCTATTAGATGTGAGTTTCTTGAGAGCAGGGACTTTTTTTTTTCTCCTTTCTTTGCATCCCTGACACTTAGCACAGTGTCTGGTACACAGTAGGAGTTTAATGAATGTTTGTTGACCACCAGATTTTAAAATTGCTTATATCATTAATATAAATATTTAACCACTGCAATTTGGGACAAAGACTAATGTTGAGAATACCTCTCTTAATTCCCACTGCCATCTTTCTAATGCAGGATCTCATTACTACCCATATCTTCGTTATTAGCCACCTGGCTATTTCAGTAGCCCCTTAATGGGTCTTTTCTCCTCAGCTTCTCTAGTCTTCTAACCACAGCCTCTATAATCTTTCTTTTGAATATGAAACATTGATGGATGTTGCATTGGGAGGGTGTGACGTCCAGCTATAGTCTTCTCTGTCCTTTTCTCCCAGCTTTCTTTATCTCTGGGGATCTAATCAGCCACACCCTATGATAACAATGAGTGCATTCTTTAGCCTAAGGGTAATATAATGGCTCCTTATCCATAGGACTCCTCCTGCTCTATAGCTTAAAGGAGTTTATATTAAATAAAAAGTTGTAAGTATGATTACAATTCCTCCACAGCCCCCAGTTAGAAAAATCCTTATTATTTGGGGAGAGATTTGCCTCTCTACTTTAATTTAAATTTGTTATCTCTTTATCTTTTTTAATCCAGATAATCAACAAAACAATCAATCAGGCTTTGATTTGTAGTTTGCCCCTACTAGTATAAATGCTTACAATAAAAACTGAACAGTCTCATGAGCTGGCTCCCACACCCCATGGTCCAGCTAGCCTGGGTTATTTTTTTCCTTCTGAACACACCTTGTTCTGTGCAGTCTTCATGGATTTCTTCAGATCATTCTCTATGCTTAGAATGTCTTCTGTCGGGGGG
>CM053622.1:476299404-476377606 GCA_028646595.1 Phalanger gymnotis | reverse complement strand
CTTTTAAGCTCCAAAGTCCTTTATATCTCTGCTTGTTTCCTTGATATATCATTAGACCACCTGAGTGCACAGGGCTGATCTCCGCATTTCTGGATCTCATTGTCTTGTCAGTACACCCCTCTATTCCCATTCAGTAACCTCCAGTGGCTCCCTATTACTGTAGGGTCAAATACCAAATGCCCTGTTTGGCATTCAAGGTCCTTCATAACCTAGTCCTCTCTTATCTTTCTAGTCTTCTCACACCTTACTTTCCATCACTTTTTCTTCTATCCAAATACACTGGCCTCCTGGCTTTTCTATGAACAAATTACTCCATCTCTCAGCTCTGGGTGAATTTTATCTTCCTTAATACCATTTTCATTGTATCATTCCTGTAACTTAAGATCCTAGTGACTGGGAGTCAATATGGTACAATGAAAAGAATTCCTCAAGTGAAGTGAATGGACCTTCTGGATATGGCATCAGGGGACCATAGCTCAAATCTTGCCTGTGTACGCTTGGCCAAGTCACTTAATTTATCCGAGCCTCAGTTTCCTCACCTGTAAAGGGGGCGGTTTGAAGAGGTGACCTCTAAGGTCCCTTCCAGCTCCAGATCCATAATCCAAGCCTCTGTTTTGTCCCTGCCTCTGTCATAACGTAGTTGGGAGGATCAGATAACACTATGTGTGTGTAAAACATCCGTTTTCTCTGAACACAGCATTCTGCCCACCATTCGTTTCCCCCCTGCCCAGGCTTTTCTCCATGCCTAGAATACTCTCTCTCTCCTCACCTGCCTCCTTCTTGGAATTCCTAACTCCATTCAAGGCTCCTACTATTCACTTACCCCTGAAGTTACTTTGTGTATGTATGTGGGGGTGTGTGTGTATACACCCACACATAGATACACACAGAGACATACATATAATTTATTTATGTGTATATATATTGTAGCTCCCCTTCCCCCAGCAGAATCTAAGCTCCTTGAGGATAGGAGATTTTAAAAAAAATTTGTTTTTGCATCGCCTAGATGCTGGGGTTCTTTACATTTTTTGTGCATCTGTCTTGATTCTACTATGCAGCCTGTCATTGGTATTGCATTTGCTTCTTAAACCATGCTAGAAGCCTTCAAGGTTAATGAAGCAAATTCATAACCAATTGTAGGCTGCATGGCTAAATATGATGATAATAATACTACACAGTATTTACATAGTACTTTAAAGTTTGCGAAGTACTTTGCATGTATTATCTCATTTGATCTTTACAATAATCCTGTAAGGTGGGTGCTAGTATTATTCCCCATTGTATAGATGGGGAAACAGAGGCAAAGAGACCTGAAGTGGCTTGTTCAGTCATATTTGTTGTTGTTGTATTCAGTTGTTCAGTCACGTCTGACTCTTGGTGACCCCATGAACCACACACACACACAGAGCATACCAAGCCCATCTGTTCTCCTCTGTCTCCCAGAGTTTGTCTAAGCTTAGTTCATAGATCTTACATTCAGGTTTTATTACTGTCCATGGGGTTTTCTTGGCAAACATGCTGGAGTGGTTTGCCATTTCCTTCTCCTCTGGATCACCTTTTGTCAGAACTCTACAACCTGTTTGTCTTGGGTGGTTCTGTACGGTCCTTCTGCCACAACAAGGCAGTGAACTAGGATGGGTCAGGGTCACATACAGCTAATAGTTGGTCTGAGACAGGATTAGAAGTCAGATCCTCCAAATTCCAAATGTGGAATCCGCTATGCCAACTACCTTGCTAGACAGAGATAATTGACGTGGGCATCTAATATAGAAAGGACAATAGGCCATTCACATGCATTAGAGTAGACAGCTCTATTTTTACAGTGGAATGTTAGCATTGTTATACTTGCTTTTCCCTAGGAAAGACGGCAATACTGTCTCTGATCATAGCTTATGACTACCTAGCACTTTTAATTTTCTCAAAAGGCTTTGGTGTGGATCGACTATGCACTTACATTCTAATTTGTATATTATAACCTTGTGTGGCTGCCAGTTAACGAGTATTTATGAAGCACCTACTATGTTCCAGGCACTCTGCTCAGGGCTGTCCTTTACTATCCTGGAAGATCCTTTGAGGACAGGACCCTGTTTTTCTCTTTTGTCAGAGCCCCGGCATACAGGAGGCGCTCTGGAATCATTGAATTGCAGTGATAATAACAATAAATCATTCTTTAAGATTTTATTATGCTCTACTTAGAGTGATAAAACTAAAAAAACAAACAAACCAGTTTAGCAGAGACATATCTTGCACAGGGTTAGGTTCTAAAGTCAACATAGGGATCAGTATTACCCTTGTGATTTCTTTGATATAGGGAAGTCCAAGGAGGAAGCTTCTTCTGTCAATACAAGTGGGCAATTTAGACTCTTAGAGTATTACTTACTGCACCAGCAGCTTTATGGGCTAACACTCTGGAGTGCAGCCTGAACCAGATTAAAATGTAATTGAGAAATTTTTAACAAAATAAATAAAAATACAGTAGAACTTATGTAATATTAATATGTGGTTTTCTAAGTCAACATATGGCCTGCAGGGATCCTTATGGATGATTTAGAAGCTCCCTGTTTCTATTTGAGTTTGACACTACTGGCCTAGATTCAGGGGTGGGGAACCTATGGCCTTAAGGCCCCTTCTAGGTCCTTGGATGCAGCCTTTTGACTGCGTGCAAGTTTTATAGAACAAATCCTTTTATTAAGGGGATTTGGTCTGTGAAGTTTGGATTGAGTCAAAGGGCCACATTTGAGGACCTAGAGAGCACATGTGGTCTTGAGGCTGCAGGTTCCCCACCCTCTGCTGGAGCTATAAGAGATTAAGTGACTTGCCCAAGGCCATACAGCCAATAGTAACGGAGGTACAACTTGAACCCTGGTCTTGTTCACTTTGAAAGAGGCTTTCTGACCTCTGTGCCACAATGCTTTATATCATGAAAAACAAAAATCTTGTATAGTCAAAATCATCCTTTCTTTGAAGCAGGCCTCCAAAGTCTACAGCCCCTGGAACATTGGAACAATGTAGGGCAGAGCAATCAGATCCATAAACTTTAGTGTAAAGATTGGTTCTAAGGGCTAAGTGTGTGGGCTTGTGTATAAATGTGTCCTGGGCTCTGGCAGCTGATCCCTAGTACTCTCCCCCTTCCTCCTTCCCCCTTTCCTTTGCCCCTCAAAAGGGATCTGCTGTAGGGGAGCAAAATGACCTTGGGGCTGAAGAGCACACACATATTTCCCATCTCTTAATCTCCTGGGGCATGTGCCCATTGATTGAAATGGCAGCAGAATTGGGGAAATACTTAAATTGTTATTTTTCTGTTAACTGAAAATCTCTCCCTTTCCCCCCCGCCCCCATCTCCCCTTACTTCCTTTCTCCTCCCATCCATATGGGAAATAAATGGCAGTCTCCTGTGACTCCACCTTATACAAAATGTTCTTTGTTAACCTATGCCCATTCAAAACTCCCTTCTGTTAATATATTAATTTCTCTTTTAATAATGTGACAGTCAAAGTTGAGTTAAATGTTTAAATTCCAGAAGGGAGGTGAGATCGCTTGGCTTTTTAATTTGCTCCTTGTTTAGTTCCAGACCATTTTACCAATTCTTACATTTGCAGCTTTTTGCTGGACCTTCTAAATGCAAGATCTTTTAGTGATCTTCCCCATCCCATCCCTTTTTCTTCAGGCAATACTTCGTTTTTGTATTTCTCTCCTGCAGTTGCCAGGAGGCAGGTAGGGTGGTTCAGTGGATTGAGCACTGGGCCTGGAGCCAGGAAGATCTGAATTAGAGTTAGGTCTTAGACATGCTGGGTGACCCTGGACAAGTCACTTAACCTCTGTTTTGCCTTAATCTACTGGAGAAGGAAATGACAAACCAATGTAGTATCTTTACCAAGAACCCTACAGGCAGTATCCATGACTGAACGACAATAACAAATGTAGTTGCCACGTATGATTGTGTAGTACAGTTATCAGAGTTTGTTTCTTATTTGCTTGCAAGGTCATAAGATCCATGAGGTCCAGTATTATGTCTTATCCCAACTTCGTCCTTCTTTTAGAACCTGGCACAATGTCCTTCCTATGTTTAGCAAGTAATTATTGAACCAAATTCAAGGAATTTAACTTGGATAGTTTTTTATTGCTGTTCAGGCATGTCGGACTCTTTGTGACCCTAGTTGGGATTTTCTTGGCAAATAGACTGCGGTGATTTGCCATTTCCTTCTCCAGCTCATTTTACAGATGAAGAAACTAAGGTAAACAGGGTGAAGTGACTTGCCCAGGGTCACACAGCTAGCAAGTATCTGAGGCCAGATTTGAATGCAGAAGATGAGTCTTCTTGATTCCAAGCCCAGGACTCTATCTACTGCACTACCTTAATCAGTGCTTAGTAAATGCTTTTTCATTCATTCATTCATTGGAAGGGATTTGATGGAATTTCCTTATGCTAGATTCATTTCATAGTGAAAAGTATCATAGCTAAGTTCCAATTTATTCTAGTTGTTTTCAGGGCTATATTTTGGCATTCAGCTGCTGTTTTGAAATGAGTGGTTTAGGAGCCACTACTGTTCATAAAAAACACACAGACTGGGTATTTTTAAACTTCTGGGGTTTTAAAATATTTGGATTATGACTTCTGTGTGCCTCAGTACCTCATTCAGTTTTTACACTTAGAAGCTCAGTGACTTACTGGATATCAGCTCCAAGTTTTTTTTGTTTTATTAAATTTTTTAAATGAATAATTTTGTTGTGGAGGAAAGTAAAAAGTGAAAACTGCATATGTGAAATGGACCCAGTGTTTGTGTACAGCTCCTGATGATCTGGTTGAGTTCTTTCTTATTAAAACAAAGAACGCTGCCATGGCATCAAGAAAACAAACTTCTGCCTAGTGTCTCTTATTTATATGTATAGCAGTTGGAAGAAATTCCCATCACTTGTTTTATCCTCTCAAAAACTTCAAATATTCACCTAGAGAAACAGAATGCTTTCAGTTTAGAGAATGGTTTTTCTTTTGTGTTTGAGGTGTTGCCTCTGTTTTTTGTATGCTCCCTGACTTCAATGACAGCAGAGATCTTGGCGAGATGGTTGTTTAGAATGAACCAGAGGAAAGTACAAAGTAATTTTGATATTTTGGAATTATTTTCTTAACTGATTAAACAAAACAAAATCAATTTGAAGTGGAAGTTATGGGGTAAAAAACAACAGTGCACATGTAAATGTAAACGCATGTAAAGCATGTAAACATATGTAAAACAACAATGTACATGTAGAACAAATTTTAAAATCCCTTAAGTTAGGGCTGAAATAAGATTGAAAACATTTGTGTTTTTTGATACTTTTTAATCTTATAATTTTTTATCTTGATATCTATGTATATGTATGGAGAAATATATGATGTGCATACACACGTAAATGTAAATGTAGAGAATGAGAGAGAGTATGAGGGAGAGTGAAGAGAGAGGGGAGACAGGGAGAATGAGGAGGAGGGAGGGAGGAAGAGAGAGAGAGATGAATGGAGGGAGAGAGAGAAGGGGTGAAAGAGAGATGAGAGGGGGAGAAAGAATGAGAAGGTAAGAGAGAGAAAAAGGGAGGGAAGGAGGGAGAGGGAGAGATAGAGATGGAGAGAGGGAAAGGGAAGGAGAAAGAGAGAGAGAGAGAGAGAGAGAATGAGAATGTCATCCTAAGTTTAACTTAAGAACTAAATGCAACTGATCCAGCAGCCTCAACTTCACTAGAAGCAGGGACTACAGGTACAAAGTATTACCACACCTCATCTTTTTTTATTTTATGTTAGGGAAGAGAAAGAAGGAAGGAAGGATATTTGGCTTATTGGAATAGAGGAACTATTAACTTAATTGTAATTAAAGTCCAGGTAAACATTCATTCCTGTAATTTTTAAAGAGTATATTTTAGGGGGAGGGAACAGGCATTTAGACAATTGAATGTTGGTAGAATCCATTGTTTGGAGCATAAGCAATCTCTCGGGTCGCCATCCTCAAAGTGTACTTTTATTTTTCATTCTGTAGGACATACTTTTGACCTTAATATGATATAAATTCCTTGCTCCTAATCAAGTTTTTAACATTTTTATTCTGTTAAACTTTACCCCAACTCAATTTCTTTGGTCTTAAACATGCAATCTAATCATAGTTTTCCTTATAAAGTACCATGTGCTGAGAAAATTATTTTTGATTAGTTAAAATTTTAATTATGTAACTTTTGGGGCATAATGTGAGATTGTGTGTACCATCTCATTTATAGGGAAGTATATAAAGTATATAAATCACCTCAGTTTATATATGCCAAAATTAATCATTTTTATGTTGAGTCTCTGACACCATTTTGGTTTTTCTGATTCTTTCAGCTCCTTATGAAACTAGACAACTTGCCCTCCAACAGGAGGGACCCACATCAGGAAGCCACGGACCCAAGCCTGCACGACGGCAGACTTCTCTTATTCGGGTAATTAATGTTATATAGTGTGATCCTCATCATAATTTTGACTCATTTATGTAAGTGTTTTCTTCACAACAGACCTTGGAGGTAGTTAGGTTATTCTTGTTTTATGAACAAGGAAGCAGGTTAACCTTGCTCAAGGTCACATGACTCAGGTCAGTGTCAAGGTCAATGTCAGAGGGAAATGTGTCAGAGCTCTGGCTCCTAGTCTATTGATTTCCCCATTATAGCCTGGACTGTAAAATTGGGAAAAGAAGAAAGCAATTAACCTCTAGGATGCAGAAAAGTGACTTTTTAGCTGAATCTTTGCAAATTATTGCAGAGAAGACATGAGATTGAGCCCTTGACTCTCCTTGAACTTCAGCCTGCTATATAACTAGGTAATCTTTACTTGTTCCTTTGTTTCCCTTATAAATGTCCCTATGGCTATTTAGTACATACACTTTTCAGTTTTCATTCTATTGCTTCACTCTAGCTAAGCTAGACTCCCAACAATGCCAGGCTCTTTCCTGGTTCCAAGCCCATACTTAAGCCATTTTCCTTGTTGAGAATGCCCTTCTTTTACTTTGCCTATCAATTTCTTGACTCAGACCCAGTCATTTTTCTCCCATGAATCCTTCTCTCACCCCTCCAGCCTACATGTATTTCCTTTAGCAGTTTGCAACATATAAAAAATTCAAGAGATGTAGTTTCTGAGTAATTAATAATTTTATTAATAATTGTTAGATAATTAATAAAAGGGGTCAATGGCACTCTTCAATGCCAAAGACCTCTCATGGAACCCACTGCTTACATACCCTTGGAAGAATGGGTGTTCCTGAGGATGGCGGCTGTTTCACAGATAACATACAGCAGGCACTGGAGTTTTCAGACACCAGCCTCTGACAGGTTCACTCTTGATCTGGTCAGACAGGAAACTTTTGAAGGGGTTAATAATCAGCTTTATTCTAGTCTAGTCCTCTCAAAAGGGTTGCTGATAATGGGAGAAGTAATTCCTACAGCATTCCCTAACAGCTCTTCTCACAGGGTCCGGCGAGAAAGGGGGGCAACTACTCCTATGCCTCAAGCCTCAGTGGGCACTGGTTGAAGCAGGTACATCCATTCTTCTATGCATTACCCATAGTTTCCCCATGGATTTCCCCATATCTCATGGCACAGTCTCAGTAGGACTGCCTATCACTATGATTCTAGGAATTACTTTCTAGGATGGTTATTCTGGGAGTTATTATCTAACACCTGGAAACTAGACATTGCCATGGCCATGGATGCTGAGAAACTGAACTCTTAAAAAGGATAATAAAATCCTTCTTACTTAGAGCAATCCACTCTGGTTAATAATTAATGAGAAGAATGAATATTATAATGAGAGATGGGTTTATTGTAATGAAGGACTAGGTGATGTGACTTGGATCACTTAGTCTTGGAGGAAGAGACTGGACTACCTGCCTAGGGCATTCTAGACAAAATGAGGTTTACCTCTACATAGGCATGACTGACTAAAACACAGTGGGTCAGATTTCACTGTACTAGAATCTCTTTGTAAGGTTTTTCTAGGACATCACCAGTTGTTTTGATTTTTTTTGTCTTATCGTAGGGCTTTGATAACCCTGCAGTAGAGCTGATAACTTTGCTTAGCTCTGCTTCACTTAAATCCAATTCATGAACAAGTCAGGACGTCACCCACTTGATGTCATTGGTCTTTTTCTCTCCTTAGTAAATTCTAGTGGCTTTCTGTTACATCCAGGATCAAAAATAAAGTGCTCTGGCATTTAAAATCCATCACAAACATGGCCCTGTCCTACCTTTTCAATCTTATTGCGTATAACTCCCTTCCATATATACCGTGGTCCAGCTAAACTGATTTGACTGTTCCCAGAACCTGGAATATTCTCCTTCCTCACCCTGTTTCTTAGAATCCCTTGTTTCCTTCAGTGCTCAAGCATTTCCTTCTACATAAACCTTTGCTGATCCTTTTAGTTGCTAGTGTCTTCCCCTTATTTACATATGTACATAGTGTATCTGCTGACTGTAAGCTTGCCAAGAACAGGGACACTTTCACTTTTGTCTTTTTACCCTCAGCTTCAAGCATAATGCCTGACATACAGTATGTACTTGTTGGTTGATTGTTTCTCATTATTCCCCTTCATGAACATTATATTCAAGTCACACTGACCTACTTGTGGTTCCTTTAACTTGACTTTCTATCTCCCATCTCTGTCCTTTTCTGCAGGCTTTCAGTTCCACTCTATCCTCCCCTTCACCTCTTAGAACTCTTAGCTTCCTTCATGACTCTGTTCATTCCTTTTTTTTTTTCTAAATTCAATTTTATTTTATTTGCAGATCTGCATTCTCTTCCTTCACCCTGCCTCCTCCAATCGAGGAAGCAAGAAAAATAAAACCCCTTGCAAACATAAATAGTCAAGCAAAACAAATTCCTGCATTGGCCATATCCAAAAAATAAAAAGCCACAGTCTGTGCTTTGAGTCCACGTCTCTTACCGTCTTAAAACAGCCTAGATCACCCGTTTTATCATGAGTCTTCTGGAATTGTGGTTGGTCATTGTGTTGATTAGAATTCACAAGTCTTTCAAAGTTATTTGTCTTTATAATATTATTATCGCATAAATAATTCTTTTGGTTCTGTTCACTTTGTATCAGTTCATGCAAGTCTTTCTAGGTTTCTCTGAAATCATCCCCTTCATTATTTCTTACAGCACAATAGTATTCTATTGTATTTGTATACCATAACTTGTTTAGCCATTACCCAATTGATGGACACCACATCAGTTTTCATTTCTTTATGATCACAAAAACACTACTATAAATATTTATGTATATGTGGATCATTTTTCTCTTTCTTTGATCTCTTTGAGGTATCAGTAGTGGTATCACTGGGTCAAAGGATATGAAGTTTAATAGCTTTTTGGACATAATTCCAAATTACTTTCCAGAATGGATAGGCCACTGTATAGTTCTACCAACAGTGTATTCATGTACCTGTTTCTCTCTAGCCCCCTCCAGCATTTGTAATTTTTCCATTTTTTGTCAACTTTGCCAATCTGATGGGTCTGAAACAACCTAAAAATTGTTTTAATTTCCATTTTTCTAATTATTAGTGATTTAGAACTTTTTCTTTCAAATGACTCTTGAGAATTCTTTTTGAAAATTTCCTGTTTATATCCTTTGACCACTTATCAGTTGGGTTCAGATATCACTTAAAAACAAAACAAAACAAAATGCTTTTCCAATCCCTCTAGTCATTAGTTTACTCTTGATCCTTAACTTATATTATATTTACTTACATTTTTACATGGAACATACAATATCTTAAAAGTAAAAATCCTTGAGGGCAAGGCCTGGTTTTAAAATTTTTGTCTTTGTAGTCTTAGTACTTAGCACAGTGCTTGGCATATTGTAGGTACTTAATAATTGCTAGTTGAATTGGTTAATCTATAATCTCATCAAAGTCAGCATGTTTTCCACTGGTGGCACCCATCCATATCTTATCCTGAGTGATTCTTGTCTGTCACTTAGTGCACTTGAGGCCTTCTAATAGGTCTTTTTATATTTTGTGTATATGGTTCATTTCTTCTGGTCGAGTATCAACTTGTTGATCATTGATTCAGTATTTCACACCTAATGTACTAATAAATGAAGGGACATTTTAGTGCAAAGAGAGTTGGACGCGGAATCAGGAAGATCTGGACTTGAATTTTGTCTCAGACACGTATTTGACTCTGGGCAAGTCACTTAACCCTATGTCATTTCAATTTCCTCATATATAGCATGGAGATAACCATAGTACATATTTCACAGGTCTATGAGAGAAGAAAAAGCAAGATAACATATGTGGAGTGTTTTGCAAATCTTAACGTGCTATGTAAATGTTAGCTCTTAATCCTTGCTGCTGGTCTGGTAAAGCAATTGTTAGTACTCTTTGCCCCCTCTTCTGTCACTCCACCACTGTTAAGGAAGCCACACAGACTGAATGCCGTTTTGTGTTTTTGTGTTACCTGTTTTGTGATTTGCAATGACCAAAGCAAAGAATTCTGGAGTGACCCTGTTAATAATGAACCTCTCCACACTAGGCTGGTTCTCTGACTGCGGTCAGAGTCTGTGGTGTGAATGGTGGTTGGTGCTTCTCTAATTTAGTAGAACTCGCTCCAGCTCTTTTTATGTCATTGGCATAAGCAAGTCTGTGTGCTTTCCACTGTACCACTTTGCTGTTACTTCCCCGGGGGATAGATTTTTACCTCATTCTGATCCAAATTAAATACAGATTGGAAAGCATGCTAATTTTTATTTAGGGTGTTCTGGATTCAAAGGGGTAGTACTGAATATGGTAGCAGAGAGAGAGAGAGAGAGAGAGAGGAAGAGGGAAGGAGGGGGAGAGAGAGAGAGAGAGACAGAGAGAGAGAAAGAAATGAGAACTAGTTCAATTCTATTCTTTAAGGTATTGTTCACCCACAGTTATTAATGTCCTAAAAGGTATTTGGTAGTGATCACCTCTTCAAATTTGTGTCACTCTTCCGATGACCTGGGTCTTTTGTTTTACCAATATGTGGAGTTTGTGGGCAGGCATGAGAAAGTCAACAAATGACAAGCCTTAAGGGAGATCAAAATATGTAATTTTTTTTTTGGTTTTTTTTTTGGCAAGGCAATTGGGGTTAAGTGACTTGCCCAGGGTCACACAGCTAGTAAGTGTCAAGTGTCTGAGACCAGATTTGAACTCGGGTCTTCCTGACTCCAAGGCTGGTGTTCTATCTACTCTACCACCTAGCTGCCCCTGTAATTTGAAACTAGACAAGAAGAGACCACAGTATGTTAGCAGACACCATTATGTACACATCCTGTGAAAATGGTACTTACATACACACGAATTTGGTTTCTAAATTTTTTTAGGAGAGTATTCTTTAAGAGTTTATAATATAAGAGAGTCAAGGCAAAGGAAAATGTATGACTGATATCTACATCTATCTATATATGCATATATAAGCATATATAAATATATAATGTTTGACTGACATTATGTAGTATGTAATATATAATACAGTTATGCAATATATGTAATATTCAGTATTTACAGAAAAATATAATATACACACATTTGTATTTGCAGAAATATGTATATATACATGTATACATATCCATAGATTGAATAATTGATCTATTAGTGCTAAACATTATATAATAAGTATGTGTAATGTTCAGTATTTACAGAAAAATATAATATATACATATTTATATTTATTTATAAATAATGTTTATAAATATAAATATTACATTTATATATATATGTATACATATCCATAGATTGAATAATTGATCTATCAGTGCTAAACATGATATAATAAGTTTTTTTCTCTTTTTTTGTCCACTTTAGAAAGGAGAATTCCATCAAGGAGATATAATTTAGATTCAGGCTAGAGGAACTGATAGAGGAAAAATGAGCTAGTATGCTTTCTGGTTTTAAAATTTTTTCCTCTAGGCTTGGCTATGTCTCAGTTTTAGAGAAAAGCTGTTTTGGCCCATCCGTAGAGTTCTTCTTTAGTAGACAAAAGACAAGGTTGCAGCTTGGGAGATGGGGAGGAGTATATGGGAGAGTATAAATACAATTTTACTTATAGAAGAGCCTTTGATATCAAAGATGCTTATACCATAGTGGTTTGAATACAGGCCAGCCCTGAATATAACCCACATGCCTAAAATTAGGGGAATACATTATATTATTATGATCTCTTTGAAAGGGTAATATATTAATATATAAAATATAAATTCATAATTAATATATTATACACGGGGTATTTACATATATTTATATGTAACATATCTATTTATATGTAAATATATTTTTACCTATTGTTTTTGGTTACACATATAAATATTTACATTCATACCTATATGAAAAGGAATACTGATTATAGACTGTATGCAACCTGCATTTGGGTTTATATTTGGACCAGTAGAGCATTTGAGAGACAGCTTGATCCAGGGTGGCAAAAAGTGAAAACCTACTCCAGAATATTCTCCGCGGCCTTTCAGTGGGCAACACTGGGATCTCCTCCCTTTACTAAGTTTGGATTCATGGCTTGGAAAGAAGCAGGGTGAAGTTCAGATGAGAACAAGTTGTAATGCTTTAATTTCTGTTTTCACAGATGAAGTGTTCACCTTCTTTAATTTGTGGACTGTCTTTTAGAGCCTGCCAAGGTGACTTGGCTGGATTCCATATCTCAGAAAGGAAAATGCTACCTGGTTCAGTCATGTAGGTGTCCCTAATTTGAAACCACTAATCTGGGAAATAAAAACATAGTTGTAAAATGATTTAAAAATACACAAGTTTAGCGATATAATGTTTATTGAGTGCAGATGATGTGTTAAGTAATTATGGGTCATTTTATTCTCTTGCCATCCATAACCACAAGATACAGGACATGTGCCAATCTGCAGTCAGAGGTGATGGTGACTCCTTGTATTCTTCTTTTCTGTTCATGGCTCTATGATTCCAACCTTGCTATCTGATTAGAAGTAGTGATCACCACTAAAAGCTGAGGGACAGTGGTAGTGTTGGTGGTCCCTGGGTAGACCTTAAGAACCTTGGCCAGAATTTGGCATTAACAGTGATAGAAAACCCCTGTATCAGGTGCTGTATATAATATGTGACCTTGGTCTTTCATAGACTTGGGTTCTATGGCAGGGATTCTAAATCTGGGGATCCACAAAGGTGGTCTGTTGATAGATTTCAGGGTAGCTATGAATTTGTATGGGAAACACCCCCTCCTCCCAATTACATCTTTACTTAACATCAAATTGAAATGTAGTTAAGAACTCCCGATCTGATGCCTCATGTAAGAAAAAATACCTACTAAGTGGACAACTTTTATATTTTATTTAGATTTAGGTTTTGGATTACTTTACATGTTTCTTCTGTTTAGGGCTATTTTTTAAAGATGGATAGGTAGAAAACATGTTCCGTGAGAAAAGATATTTGAGTTTTAAGAAGTATGTGAAAGTCTTCAGCCTTCCTTCATTTGTTGTGGAAACCTATTACATTTTCATTACTCACTATTTATTAGATTACCCTATTTGCACAGTGCTTCACTGAGATTGCACAGAACAGGTTATGGCCCGGTCCTTGCTTCTACATGGGTCTGTCAGAGTAACCAAGGGCTGATACGGGAGTAGAATAATTAGCATCTTGAATCTATTCATAACTGATGTCTGTTTCTCATCAGGAGGACTCTGGCAAAGACAAGGGTCTGCAATGGCCACTCTGTGTTCCAGATCTCAAATTGTTAACCCTAATGCCCCCTTCCTTTTTTTTTTTTAAATTTTGTTCTCAGAGTCAAGAAGCCTGAGGCTTAATAATTACACAAGCTGAGCCAGTGAATTGTTGGTAATTAAATCCTTCATTGCCTTGGGAAAAAACTGAAGAGTTACTTTCTTACCTTGTTGATTTTGATGAGGAATGCTAGATTTACTGATCTGTTTATGAATGGAAACATAATCTTATAAGCAGACTACTAGGCATGTGATGTTACCACCTAAGTGTTCATTTCCTACCCTAATGCCAGGGCTGTGTTGACTGATGGTAGGTATTGCTTGCTATCATTGAGAAACCTTGTTGAGGAAATCTTTATTTCCTCTTTCTCTCCTCTCTTTTTTCTTCTCATTCAATGTTTCCTATCTAATTCCCCTATTTTTACTTTTCATATTTTCCTCCTCCCTTTTAACATTCTTCCCTGATAGTGCCTCAGCCCTTTAGTGGAACTCTCAAGCATGGCTTAGTTCCAGCTAAAGCCATTCATGCCTAAAGAAAAAGTTGACCAACAAATCTTTGTATGCAAGAGGTGATTAAGATTAGATTATTTCAAAGGGAAAATTTGGAACTCTGGTGAGGGGGAGGATGCTTGAGAAGGTTTCTCACTCTGGAGAAACAAAATCATGAGGGATTTGAGATTGTAGCTGACAAAAGGAGATGAGATTCTCAGAACAGGTGTTAGGGTTGAGTGCTCTGAAAGACAGTTTGTTTTTTGAGACTGACAGTGAAGCAATTTTACTGCTTGGTGTGTGTTAGAAGAGGAAACATGGAGGATTGGAGATGGTACATGGATTGCATAGAAAGGAGATAAACAGAAAAGGCCTGACACATTTCAAGGGGGAGGAATTATTTATTATGGCATCCCATTTAGACAGTGACTTCTTCATTTTTCTGTCATATCTTCTGGTTGTTTTTTTTTCTTCTTTTGTCAGAGAACTTTTTGGTATGCACCTAGAAGTAGGCTACTATTTCCTTCCTGCTTTTAAGGCCTATCCTAGTGAAGCATCTCTGTCTGTTTTGTGGGGTGCTGGGAAACTCAGGTCATTATTCCAGACTGAGGTAAATTTTAGGGGCTTAGAAGTCCTGTCTTTAGTTTTGATTCACTGTTCTCTTCCAGTTGATCTGGGTTCCTAGTTTGTATCATAGTGATTGTAGATTTAGAACTTAGAGACTTTCCGGTCATCTACTCCAACTTTTTCACTTTTATCAATGAGGAGATTTAGGCCCAGAGAGGTTGTGACTTGTTCAAGGTCACAAGGAATATCAGGTGGCGGAGACAGGAGTCATTCCAAATCCATTCCTCTTGCTACTCAACCAGTTCTTAATACCCTTCCCTTTATTTACAGTTGGTTTACAGAAAGAAACTTGGGAGATAGGGTGTTTGGCCTCCTGAGTGGATTTTAGAAGGAAAGATGCAAGTAAAGGGGGGAAGAGAAGAGAATGACAATGTCCTCCTTATCTTTAATAGCAAAAGGGGTTGGAGTTGATTATTTTAAAGAGGTATGTTATCTTTCACATACATATTTAAGATGTTATATTTTGTGTTTTAAAGGAACCGCTCCTTTAGGTTTTGAGATTGACAGCTTTCGAACATTTCTTTGCAGAAATGAGGTGAGGCATGGTTCCTGATGTTTTGCAACATTCCACTTGGTTACCATGTCTTATGGAAAGTGAGAGACTGTCAACTAAAGCCAATGTTAATTTGCATGTTTCCAGGAATAATCCAGGTCTCTTCAAGATGCTCATGCACGTGATCTGATATCTCTTGAAACTCGGGAGAAAAATATGCAAAAGCAAAAGCAAAAACTAGCTTCATTACAATTCCCCCCTCCCCCCCAAATATTAGCCCTTCTTTACCAAACTGGAACATCTGGTTGTCCTAATTTGGTTTATAATAGCAGCTAGGTTGAGTGAGTTAGTGGGTGAAAGGCAACTAATGAAGTCCAAATTGTTAGAGGTGAGAAATATTAGCACAGTTGATGGGAAGACTCCTCAAAAATTGTTTTGGAAACATAACTTCTTTTCCTCTTACTGAAATAGAAAGGAGTGTGTTTATGTGTGTGTGTGGTAATAACAGGAAGAACTGGTTTGATAGATTTTACAGGCATCTGCATTATTTCCTGAATCTTGACATCTTGTTTTACTATCTCCTTCCTTGTTTCACTGGAAAGCAAAGCTAGAATTATAAGCCATTTCTCTAAGGGTCAAAGGTTAGTATGTCGGTCAGATCTCACCACTATGCCCTGCCTATGGTCAGGTCTGCAGTAAAATTAGCTCCTTATTCTGATGTCTCTAGAGGGGTCTTGTTCCCGTAGACATCAAACTTCTTCCTGTTTCTCCTGCCCTTCCTGTATTTTCTTTTAAGATTTCTGCATCCTTAACTTTTGAGAGTAAAGGGATTTTATTTAAATTGGAAGGCTAGCCTTTTCTTCCTTGCCTACTTAAAAAAACCAAAAATCTCTTCTTTTCTGTCTATTCCCTTTTGTGTGATTGCTGATGTATTGCTAGTTAAATATTCTTTTGAGCACATACTGCTCTGTATAATAAAGGGAAAGAAATAGTCACTCACTCTTGGGGAATCTTTGCTGCAGGGGGCTTATGTTTGAAAGCCCAACATGTTTGCATTCTTTTTTCGTAATGCAAGCAGTTTTTGTCTTTCTAGTGTAAATTCGTGGAGGCAAGAATTTTTCAAAAATTTTCACAAATCAACAAATACTAGGCTAGGGATTCATAATCTGGGGTTCACAGACTCCCAAGTGGTTAGCTGATAGAATTTAGAAGGGTCACAAATTTGTGTCCATTTTGATAACTATATTTTAATAAAATTAATTTCCTTTGTAGTACTAATTTCCTTTTAGTCATTCGTAGTATTTTATGCATTTAAAAATATTATTCTATGCAGATGTTTATAGGCATCACTAAAGTGGCAAAGGGGTCCACAACATAAAAAGTGTAAAAATCTCTAGACTAAGGCCTTTCCAGAGACAATCAAACCTTCAGTCTTTTACCTTGTGACTTGCTTCTTTAGTTGTACCCTTTGGCCCTTCTCTTCTACGACAAGCTAGTAGTATTCACCTGGGAGATGAGTTGTAAAAGCATTATCACACTACAAGATTTTAATTATGATTTATTTTATAAGCTTTTTATTTAGTCTCTTTTCCCCTTTCCCCCTTCTTCCCTACTTCTTTCTCTTTCTTTCTTTCTTTCTTTCTTTCTTTCTTTCTTTCTTTCTTTCTTTCTTTCTTTCTTTCTTTCTTTCTTTTTTTCTTTTTAAAACTTTTATTCAGAACTTAAGAAATAAAACAAGCATTTCCATGCCATAATAGAATAGAAAAAAAGATGATTGCACATGAAACTGCAAATCTATTGTATACAGCTTGCTGTTCCTTTAATATATATATTTATATATAATAAAGTTTTCATGTAATCTTTTTCTCTCCCCCCCCACCATAGAGATGGTTACCACTAGAGACAAATTATATGTGTGTGTGTATACATATATATATATATGTATACACACACACATATGTAAAACTTCTATCAGTTCTTTCTCTGGATTCAGATAATGTCTTTTCCTTCTTTCTCTCCTCCTTCCTTCCGTCTTTCCTTCCGTCTTTCCTTCCTCCTTTCCTTCCTCCTTTCCTTCCTTCCTTCCTTCCTTCCTTCCTTCCTTCCTTCCTTCCTTCCTTCCTTCCTTCCTTCCTTCCTTCCTTCCTTCCTTCCTTCCTTCCTTCCTTCCTTCCTTCCTTCTTCCCTCCCTTTCTTCTGTCCTAGCCTGGGCTAGGAGTGCACTGGCCACTCATTGGCTAAGTGCAAACTTTTAACTTGCTCCATTTTTTTGGTTCTGGGACAGTTTGACTTTCCTTAGGAAACCTAGTGGGCCTTTGCTCCCTGGGACTTAACCATATTAGTGTATCACTATGTGATACTTGATAGGCTTTAGCCTTAGTGAAGCTGAGAACTCCCAGACTCAAGTGATTCACCAACTAGTCTTCCCCCAGTAATAGTGATTACAAGCCCTGCCAACTTCCATTTCCCAACTCCCTCTCTCAGTGGCTAGCAGATCTTGACCCTCTATGCATCAAATTTGTGTCATTCACTATGCCCCCCCCTGCTTGGGTGAAAAATACTCAGCAAACATTTATTAAAAGTACCAACTTTGTGCTAGAGGCTGGGGATACAGAGACAAAAATGAAACTTTAGTCTTTGTCCTCTGAGTGTACATTCTATTAGAACTGTCAAAATGAACATGAAAGCGTATTCAAAATATATACAAAGTTTGTACAAGGTGATTTTTTGGTGGGGAGGCATTAACAGCAGGGGGAAGCAGAGAGGCTTCCTGTAGGAGGTAGTCTTTTTAGCCAAATTTTTTTTTAAAAAATTATTCTGTTTTCAATTAATGGAACAAAACAATCATTCCTATAATACAGTACAATAAATTAAGATGATTGGACATGAAACTGCAAATCTACCATATATAACTTGCTATTCCCTCTAAATATACAAAGTTATCATAAAATTTTTTTTCTCCTTTTTTTTCTTCCCTGCTCACCCCCTCAGGGTACCATTAGATGCAAATAGGCATGTGTGTATATATATATATATATATATATATATATATGTACATATGTAAATATATGTATGTATGTATGTATATATGTAATGTAAAATTATTATATATATATTTGTTTGTCAGTTCTTTCTCTGGATGTAGATAGCGTCTTTCTTCATATGTTCTCTTATTTTTAATTTGTGTATTTAAAATAGTCAAAATGACAGCCACACAAAGTCATTCCTAAAACAATATTCCTGTATACAATGTTGTCTTTTTTTTTGCTCACTTTGCTCTTTATCATTTCATGTAAGTCTTTCCATGCCTTTCTAAGAACGTCGAGCTCATCCTTTCTGTTAGCATAGTAATATTCCATGACAACTATACACCACAACTTGTTCAGCCATTAAAAAATTTTTAGCTAAATTTTGAAGAAAGTTAAGAATTCTAAGAGGCAGAGGTAAAGCAAGGAACGGTACATTCAAGGCATGAGGAAAAACTGGTACAAAGTCACAAAGAAGGAGGATGGAATATTATTTGTGAGGAAAAGAGAAAAGTCCAGTTTTGCCAAATCATAGAATACCTGAAGGGGAGAAACGTATAATAATGTGGGACAGGTAGGATAGAGTCAAGTTTGAAGAGTTTTAAATGCCAAATAAAAGGTAAGATTTGACTCTAGTGTTAGTAGGGCGCCAGTACCATTCACTCATGCTTCTCTCCTTATCCCAGCCCCTAATCTTCTCTACTCACTCTCCCTATTATACTATTTCAAATCCATTTATCCTTGGATTCTTTCTCTTTTATCCCCTTTCACTTCCTCCCTCAAAGTGAAATCTGGTGGCAACTAGTTGGCACCTATGTAGGTAGAGTGCTAGGCATAGAGTCTGGAAGATCTGAGTTCAAATCCAGCTGCAGATATTTACTAGATATGTCACCCTGGGAAAGTCATTTAAACTCTGTATGCCTCAATTTAATCAATTGTAAAGTGGGTAACATAATAGCTTCTACCTTCTAGGGTTATTGTGAGCATCAAACAAGGTAATATTTGTAAAGCACTTAGTAGGTGCTTAAAGCAAAATAGTAGGTGCTTAATAAATGCATATTTATTTCTTTATTCCCTGCCCTCCTCCCCTTCTCCCCTACAGGGAGCTGGCCATTCCTTGTTCCCCTTGTCCCTTTAAGATATATGTTCTTTCACCATCGTTCAGCAATAGTTCATCCTTTCAATTTGATGCCATATTTTGCTCAGATCCTTGTTGCTGCCATCTGCTGGCTCTCAGAACATGCCTCCATTTCTCTCAATGATTTTGACATCTGGTTTATGATTTTTCTCTCCATCTAATCTTTTCTAGCATCCTCAAAGGTTTTGATATTTATAGTGACAACCTAGTAACACTATGGTATCTCAGCTTACAAACCTCCTCAACCACCACGGTCTCTATTTCTAATTTATCATAGCCGTGTACAAGTGTGATCAAACTTTAGGTGTCTCCATCACCTGAAACTGGTCCATTCCCAAGATCTGAATTCTGAAGTTTTCCTCTCTGATGATGGTCTCTTATTCTTCCACCTCTCTTACTGCTCCACTCTTACTCAACCTGCTTTTAACTTTTGTTATGATCTCTGATCCTTTCTTCTGTCCTTCCCTTTTGCCCAGCACCCCCTCCTTCATTACTCCTATTCTAGCTTCTCTTTCTTCCCTTCGAATTCTTGGTACTATCCTAGGCCTCAAATAATTAATATTTAGAGACAACAGTGAGGTAGGTGGAAGGTAAAGAGATAATCGGTGCACATTTTTGTAAGCAGCTTGTATCTGAGGTATCTCTGTGTGTGTGTGTGTGTGTGTGTAGTAGTAGTAGTAGTAGTAGTAGTAGTAGTAGTAGTAGTAGTAGTAGTAGTAGTAGTAGTAATGGAATAACTTGGCTTTTACTGATGAAAGCAAAGCAGTGCTTATTTTGTTCAGGCTGCCAGCCCTTGCCAACTTCTATACCCAGGTTTTATAGCATATGTATGTGATTATGTAGCAGGCTTAACATTTTTGATGGCCTACTCTCCGATGGGGACAGCCTATTTCCCTCTGGTGACTCACTGAACTGGACTTGATTCAAATGGGGTGAATGTGATTAAACCCCTTAAGCTTGGGCTACAAACAGCTAATTGGCCATGTGGTGCCAGCCAGCTGTTTGGAGAGCTGGAGGGAGATGAGTTTTGATCTGTGCCTACAATCAAGTCCCTCTAGAGGGTGCTTGACATCAGGCAATGGAGAGTGAAGCATCTCTTTTAGCCAGCTGCATCATCATTTTAGGCTGTATATCCCTCCTTCCATCTCTTGCACATTTATGGCTAGATAATGCAGTGCCCAATCCTAGTCTTTCCAGAGACTCTGTTCCCTTCAGCACCTCTTCACTCCTCATCATGACCCTCCCAGCATCTTCATTTCCTACCTTGGAGTGTCTAGGGGCAGGGTCAATAGAGGTATGGGACAGTAGAGATTCTTCTAACGGTGGGAAGGTTAGGCCTGGCTCAAAGAGTTAGGGGTGGAATAAGTTTAGTGGGGTTAGTTGAAGAAACAACAAGAAATACATAATGGTCAGCATGCAGTTTTTATCCTTTCCACTACTTCTGCACCAAAATAAAAATAAAAATTCTATTAATTTTAAAGATAAACTGACTGCCCCAGAATAACAGAATTTTTGTTACTGAGGGAAGTGTTTTGCTATGATGACTTAATTTTACTTTGTGTATTGAGTGAAACAGAATTTTAAAGATACATGCAAATGAAGCAATAGCATTTATTGATTTATTTGCTATTTATATTTATTATTATAACATTATTGACATTTACTCTCTAAAGGAAATCTAGATAATGTGGAAACACACTGTTGATTGGGGATGAATGTACCAAAATATTATTTATTTTTAAAATCCATACATCTCAATAACCAAGAGTTAAAAATATTCTGGTCAATGGAGAGCCCAAATATGGTATACTTGCCTCCCAAGCTCTGAGTCCCAAATAGATTGATCATGTGTCAAAAAATAGTTTAATAGTAAAATTAGCAGGTAGTTAGTTTTGGATGCTATGTCCTTTTCCAGCTATAGGTATATTACCCTGTAGCTTTCTCCAAATCCCAACAAAAATTAAAAATGAAAGTCAATGAATGCTCGTAGACATGAGGTGTGAGAGCTCTACTTTGGCAAGCCCCATATTTAATTCTGTCTCTGAGACTGCCACTTAATAAAACAAAGGTTCTGAGAAGTGGCTTGGATATGGAGTCTAGGGCATTGCCTTTAATTCATGGACCACCACTGACTCTGTGACAGTGTGGCACTAGATAGACTACATAAAGGAGAGATCTGGAAGAGATTAGTCTAGTGGGAAATGGTGCTGGGATTTGTTAGAAGTGTCATTTGGAAATATGTCGTGGTCCAATAAATACAATGCTAACCCACTTTGATTTCTTCCTTCTCCAGATGCTTTTGTACTTACTTTGTGTAGCATGTAATTCACACCTTATTTTATGTTGCCCTATCCTCTAATTATCTGCATTGTACAATTTACTATTTTATTACAGAAGTACAGAATGCAGTTTATATGTTCATGCATAGTTCTCATTTGCATGCCTGTATAGATGTCTCTATGTACACAGATATATTATTGATTTGTTTGCTGTTTCCTGGCCATATCTTCTCTTTAATACTGTATTTTAAGGGCCTTGTAGGCAGGAATTTCCCGTCATACTTACTGTTTTTATATCTCTTACAGCACTTGAATCAGTGATAGGGCACAGTACGTAAATGTTCAATGAATGTTTGATTGACATCAGTAAGAATACTATGTAATTTTTTATAATAGCATATAATTACTTTCTCAATGATTTTTTTCTTCCTTGTAGCAGTAGTCACCTATTGTTTTGCTGATATATTGGAGTTTGCTCTTTTATTTAAAAAAAAACAAAACAAGACAAATGAATATAGACATTTTGGGGAAAGAAAGTTTCACCGTCTTAGTGTGTGCAAGGGGCTAATATAGCCATCTTTCAGTTTGAGTAGAAACTTCGTTTTCCTGGTTTCTTACACAGAAAAAAAATTCAGCTTTTGACTTAGGACCTTGTTCTCTAAGTGGAAAAAATGCTTGGGAAGGCTAGGTAATAATGACTTTAGAAATGCACAGAAACTTTGCTGTGAAAATATTCACTATAGGTTTTGGTATGAGACCGTAAGATTCTTTAGTAACTGAAATTCCCCAAAGGGTTATGTTATAAAGTACTTTTTTAACTTGTGAAAAGGTCTCATATCATGGATCTGAGGACAGTTTTCTACCATAGCTCTAAGGTGGCATTATGAATTAAGTAAAAATGTTACATGATTAAAGAACAATTTAAAGACTTTCCCTAAATTCAAAAGGACAGTATTCACTTCATAGTTTATGTAATTTAGTTTTGTTTAACTCCTTTATTTTTTCTTTTTTGTTTGACTCTTTTTAGGACAATAGAGACAATAGAGGAAAAAATTACCTTTTTAGTGAGTTTTAAAAAATGAATCTCCATTAAAAAATAGTCCATTTTCCTAAAAGGAAAACTTGAAGCCCTAAAAATCGCAATTTGACTTAAATAAAAGTATAGGTGTGAATATTTTAAGTTCAAGCACCTCTGATTCCTCTGTCTGAAAAAATAAGACTCCTTTGTGTGTGTATGTGTGTATATACATATGTGTATGTGTATATATATGTGGAGAGAGAGAGAGAGAGAGAGAGAGAGAGAGAGAGAGAGAGAGAGAGAAAGATCTGTGACTTAAATAGAAGGTAGTAGAGTGGTTTTTTTCCCTTCCAGATGTGTCTCTCTTTAGGAAAAAAAACCCTCAAAATTGGTGCCAGTCTTTGGATATTTCTGCCCATCCAATACAACCATAGTTGCTGAGACTGAATTAGAAAGCGTTTTGGTTGCAAGCTGGAATGAGCCTTTTCCAGAATCAGCTTTGACAGGAAGGCCAGAGCACAGTGCTAATTTAGGGGCAGATTGCTGTTGCAGTGCATGTAGGTCCTTAGCCCTTAGAAGTCCTTGCGGCCTCTGGGGGTCTTGGAGAATATTACCAATCAGCCAGCCAATTTGGCAGATGAAGAGTGTTTGGAGAGCTGTCCCACAGCTGGAATCCTTCCATGGGTGCCAGCCAACTCACTTTTATTGTTTCTGCAATTTTCATCCCTGTATATATAACATGTTTCCTACTAAGTAGCCATTCAGGACAATGTGGAAGCCCTGGTTGCGTTTTTATCTCTGATTAGATCAATAACTTTGATATTTCCCTTTTAAAATCAATTAGCATTAATTTCTAGTGAATAGCAAATTGTTGTTTCCAGGATCTCCCACCTCTTCACTTAGTTGATCAATGAATTTATAGGTCAATACCTGCAAATAAACATAGGCTTTGGCAGAGTTAGGATTTGAATTCAGGTCCCCTGGTAAAAAATCCAGCATTCTCTTAAAACTTTTTTCTTTGTTACCAAGAATATAAATAAACCTGTGGACCAATTGGAATAATTCATTCATCTAAAAGGTAGCTTGATGTAGTTTTCAGAAAGAATACTTGATTAGGAGTCAGAAAACCTGAGTTCTAATCTCTCTTCTGACATTAACTCATGGTGTGACTTTGGGCAATTTACTTAACTTTCTGAAACTTTTTTTTCTCACTTACAAAATAGGGGGAGTGGGGTTCATTAGATAACCTCTGAGATCTCTTTTACTTCTGGCAATCTTTGATTAAACATTTTTGAATGCCTACTATGTGTTCTAGTAGTGTGTTAAATGCTATGGAGTATAATATTGTCCTTGTGTATAATATTGTCCTTGAATTCAAGGAATTAACACACATACAACAATTAGAGGGTAATTAAATGTTAATATGTTTGCGTTGACCCTGAATTCAGAGAAGGGAGGGTTAATGTGGATTGGAGTGTTCAGAGAATACCTCCTGGTAAAGGTAGACTTTGAGCCAAACCTAGAAGGAAGAATAAAGATGGGTATTGTGGTCTCAGGGAGCAACATGAGTTCAAGGTGTGGAGTAGAAATGAATATAGTTTTGTGTGTAGGTAGATCATTAAGAGACTCACCTGACTAGAACAGAGTGGTGGTACTGTATAGTGGGACTGTGTGGATACTGTGATTTCTTTTGTTGTTGAGTCCTTTCAGTCATGTCTGACTATTTAGGACCCCATTTGGGATTTTCTTGGCACAGATAATGGAGTGGTTTGCTATTTCCTTTTCCAGATCATTTTCTAGATGAAGAAACCAAGGCAAATAGGGTTAAGTGATTTGCTCAGGGTCATATAGCTAGTAAGTGTCTGAGGCTGCATTTGAACTCGTGAAGATGAATCTTCTTGATTCCAAGTGCAATGTTCTTGTTTATAAAAGATGAAAGAATAAAGAGAGAAGAATCTTACTCTTATTTCTAGGCAGGGAGGCAGAAGAAAAATGAGGGCCTAAGCCAAAGCCAACAGGCACAGAACAGAAGCAGCAGCCCCAGTATGCAACGTTTCCAATTTTGAGTCAAAGAATGAAGGAGTGGAGATTTAGAATTAGGTGGTGTCTCAGCCCTCTCAGAATGTTTATCTCTTTAATTAATATCTTATCACTTCTTGTAGAGTTACATTCTCCTTGATCAGACACACATAAAGACTTATTGCTGTTTGTTTCTTTCACCTGTTAGTATCAGAAGTATTGAATTGACTCTAGGGTCAAAGTCACTGGTAGTTTCATACATCATAGTCCAGCTAGCCTCCCATCCATTCAGCAGCATCCAGGACTGTTCTGTATGATGTTCCACATCTGGAATCTTGGTCATACATGTGGTTCACTTCAGGCAGTACTCTGTCAGAGAATGCTTTATGAGATTCTTGGGCACATTTGGATACAACATGGTCGTAGGCTGCCGTACGTGCTTGGGTTCTCATTCTAGAATCCTCCCCCCACCCCCATTTGCTACACGCTTCAGTCTGTTTAGGTAGGTAGGTGGTGTAATGGATAGATCACTGGGCGAGGAGTCCAGAGCCTCTGAGTTTCAAATCCTGTCTTAGCCATTTGCTAGTTGTGTGACTCCTGGGCAAGCCACTTAACCTCCACTTGCCTCAGTTTCCTCATCTGTAAAATAGGGACAACCTATCTCCCAGGTTTGGACAGCTAAGTGGCGAAGTGGTTCGAGTGGTGAGCCTGGAGTCAGGAAGTCTCATCTTCCTGAGTTCAAATCTGGCCTCAGATATTTCCTGCCTGTGTGACCTTGGGAAAGTCGCTTAACCCTGTTTGCCTCAGTTTCCTCATCTATAAAATGAATTGGGGAAGGAAGTGGCAAACCACTCCAGTATCTTTGCCAATAAAACCCCAAATGAGGTCGCAAAAAGTCAGACATGAATGAAATGACTGGACAACAGCAGCAACAACAAAAAAACCCAGGGTAGTTGTGAGGATCAAATGTGATGGTATTTGTAAAGCACCTAGAATAGTGTCTGATGCATAGTCAGTGCTTTATAACATAGTTCCTCGGTTTCTGTCTGTCTCAAAAATCCTGCCTCAGCTACTTACTAGCTATCTAGTGATCCTGGGCAAGTCATTTAATATTTCTGTTTCTATTTCCCTATCTGTTAAGTGGGGATAATAATAGCATATATTTCATATGGTTTTTGTGAAGATGACTTGAATATAATATGTAAGTCTTTGCAAAGCTTAAGGTGCTACATAAATGCTATTATTATTATGAATTTCTTACTTGTAAAAGAAGGTCCCAGATGACTTTACCACTTCCCTTTTCTGGGTTATAGCATAGTGGAGTGTGAAGGGTACTGGGTTTGGGCTTAGGAGGTTTCAGTTTGAATCCTCGTTCTGATATGAACTGTGTGACTACTTGTGACTATATTACTTTATCTTTCTTAACCTTGGTTTCCTCACCTTATAAAATAAGGCTAATACAACATATACCAAATCCCTGACATGGCTACTGAGAATAAAGTTCTGTATCGAGTTGTTTTTGTTATTGCCTCATAAGAATGCGATGGTGCTGAATAGAGTAATTCAGCACACATAGATGCCAGGCTTTAAGAGGATACGTTATGCAAAAATAAAAATTGATTTAAAAATCAGGAAAGAATAGTTATTTGTTTCATAGTAGGGTTCACTACATGATTCCTTTAAAGAGTAAGTTGTTACCACACGTTTACACTTATCTGAGAGCCACACAACTGGTAACACATCTGTTATGCAAAGTGAAGTACACTGACAGAAGGTGCTCTCAATTTGCCCCTTTCTGTCTGCTTTTCAGAAGTAGAATGGAAAGAACACTGACTGGAGTCAGAGGACCTGGGTTCAAATCCTGCTTCTGTTGCTCACTGTCTGTGTGACCTTGGGCAAATTACTTAACCTTACTAGGCCTCATTTTCCTCAACTGTTAAATGAAGTGGTTGGACTTGATGATGTCTGAGATTCCTTCCAGGCCTAGATTAATGATCCCACTTGTGGCTTCTTGGGGATGGGAAGTACTGTATATCTTGTACTGTACCATAAGTGTTCCACTCCCTTCCTGAGATCCACCTTATGATGGGAGGGTCTGCAGGACAATCAATGCATATAAATAATTTAAAAAATTTCAGCTCAGTAAAGTCAGGTTCTCACTTAATTTTTTTTAAAGTCCCTTTCAGTAGAACGAGAACCCCAGGAGAACAACAGTAATTATCCAGATGACCCGTGGAGAATAACAGAAGAACAGCGAGAGTATTACATCAATCAATTCAAATCCCTCCAACCTGACCTGAGTTCCTTCATTTCAGGTAATGATTCTTCTGGAGAGAAGACTAGGAGGTCCCTTTGTAGTTTCTTGTTCTAACGGGAATGCAAAGGAAACCCATTAAGGTCTCTGGAAGGGGGTCAAAGGGAGAGCAGATGGCAAGCTTCTGTTATTTGTTTTTTGTTGTCTTTTCCCTTGTGTGACTTAATTATTTTACAATTATAAAAGATGAGGAAAACCAGCAGAAATCACACCCAACTGGACAAATCTTACTTCGGTTTCAAAAGCATTAAGTGGAAGCTGGAGGGGACTCGTCCCCTACATTAAGTTCCGATTGAAATCAGCTCTGATGTCAACATTCCATGATTTCTAAAAGATGTTTAATTGCTTAAGAGTAGCAACAATAGTAATAGTAATTATAGCTTACGCTTTACATTTTCCCAAACTCTTCACATCTGTTATCTTTTTTTAAAAAAAAATTTAAATAAATTATTTTTCCTCCCCTCTACGCCCAGCAAATTACAATGTATAAACAGTTGTTGCTACAGTTTTTGAGAAAAGGAATGTTCAGTGGGTCTTCTCAAGCTACATTTCATCAGTATAGGCTGGATCATCTTCACGTTCCTCATGTTCTTTGCTCAGATATTTCTTATCTGATCTTTTTTGTTTAAATTTTTTTTTTCAATTAACAAGCGTTTATTTTCTTCCCCTCTTCCTACTGGGGGAAAAACCCAAAACCTTGTTACAAATATGCATAGTCAAGCAAAATAAATTCCTATGTTGGCCATGATGAAAAATGTCTTTATCCTTTAATCCTCCTAAGAGAAAATGAAAAAGACAAAAACAACCAGGTACAAAAATGGTCGTAAAAAGGCCAATAAGATACAAAGTTTCAAGTTTGTGCCTGTACAGCAGCCTCTCTGTGTTAACGTTAGGAGCTTGTCATCCTACTGGCTCTCACTTTGAGGCTTTGAGGTCAAGATTGGATATTGTATATCCACCAATGATTTTTCTTTTGGTACTGCTACAGTCACATGGAAGGAAATACCTTTATTTTCCTCTGCAGGGACATGTCTTCCTAGGACAACAAAATAAGCATTGAACAGGACTGATGACTGAAGTAGGGAAGTACAATGAATGCTGTGTTTGTGAAGGATAGTAATGAGCTTGAATTAATTATGGATTGATTTGAGGTGACCAGATACCTTAACGTGCTCTTTAAGCCGAGTTTCCTGCCTTGAAATGCAAATTACTTGTGTATGTTGGAGAGGCTTCCTGGCTTAGTGGCTCCTCAAGTGTTCTGGACTCAGGCAGTTATGGATTTGAATGCTGCCTTTGACTTGTACTAGCTGGAAGACATGGGCAGTTTGTTTAACTCCTAGTGGCTGAGTCAAATTGTGAACTAAGCTATAGAGGAGTTGCCTTTTTGCACAGGTGATGGAAGTTCCTATATGGAAAATTCCATACAAATATGGAAGCAAATAAGAAAAACAAAAAACAAAAAATGGATACCACTTTCTCTTTAATCTCTATACTTATTTCTCTGATAACTCCTTTTATCTTTCTTTTTCTCGTCTATCCCCCATCAGGCCCCCAGTGCTCCGTCCTTAGCACCCTCCACTCCTCCTTCCATTCTTCTTTCTCTCCTCTTCCTCTTCCACCTCTTCAGTTATTCCACCTCCTGCCATGACTTCATTTAGCATTTCTGTAGAGTTGACTCCAAGAGTTTTATTTCCAACTCTGGCCTCTCTCTTGAGTTTTAATCCTGCTCTTCTAAGTGCTTGATAGACATCCCTCCTTGAATGCTTCCCCCCCGCCCCCAAAGCTTAATATATCAGTGACTGGACTGAATTTCCCCTTTAAATCTACCTGCCTCAGCCCTCCCCAACTTAACCATTTCCCATAATGGCACCAACATTTTCCTCCTCATCCATATTCAGAGTTATCATTGAACCTTCCCTCTTCATTTTCTCCAATATCCAATTGGTCCCCAAGCCCTGTTGATTTTTGTGCTACACTTTCTCTCACCTCTGTCTTCTCCTTCTATTCCCATTGCCACCAATTCCAGTTCAAGTCTTTTTGCGTTTTGCCTGGACTATTAGAATTGCCTTCTGACTAGTTTCTTTGCTTCCATTCTCTCTACAACCCACTGCTGGTTTATAATCTTGTAGGGAAGGTAAGACATGCTAACAAGTGAATGCAAATTAGGATATAAGTATAAAGCCAAAGTATAAAGAGAATGCTGTGAGAATACTTATGACACTTAATGCAAGCAGGAGGCATGGAAATGAATTTAGGTTGACTACAGATGCACATATAGCTTCCCTCTGCCTCCTAGATTCAGTCTGGTCCTAGTATCTGTGGCTATAGGCCAGCATTGGCCCAGTCACCCTCAGGGGTGTCTGGGACCCAAGCTTGTAAGCAGGAGAGACAGAGGTGCAAAACTAAATGGAGCTAGGGAGAGGAAGAGGAGGAAGAGAAAGACAATGGATGAGGGGAGAGTGCCTTATAATTATAAAATAATTATTTTTTTGTGTGGCTCAAACTGGCTTTTAAAGAATTTCTTAAGGAAATTCCAAAAGAATAGTTCTAAAAATATTTTGAGAAAGGTGACTATTTAGAAGGAGAGCATCAAAGTGAAAATTCATGTTGTATGCGCTGTAGTTGATCCTTATAAAAGATGATTACAGTGAGAAAACGCTGCTGTAGTGACAGTGGCAATCCATCAGATGGAGAACCAGCATGTGACAGTGGGTACAGATCCCACCTCTTGATGCTTGAGAATTGTGTGAATATAGGCATGACCCCTGTGAACCTCCGTTTCCTCGTCAGTGAAATGGGGATAATATTTTGTTCTTAAGCTCAGGTGAGAGTGAAAATTAAAAGCTTTAAAGCCTGATTTAAATGGCAGTTATAATAAATCAATGTGTAACTCATGTGTCTGTAATAGACTTGCTTTTGTGTATTCATCCTCAGTCAATGCTGTTTGGCTTTGAATTTGGCTAGTGCTCAAGTGGAAGATTTGCGGCTTTTTGGCAGTGTGGGAGAGGAATCAGGATAGATCGTCTAGAGTGAGTGAGGTTTCGTGCATGTATTTTAAAGCCAAGACTACCCTCTATAATATCAGAATACAAGGAGGGAGGGGGGAAAGGGAATAAGCATTTTGCTAGGCAATGTGCTCAGTGCTTTACAAATATCTCATCTGATCTCCCAACAGCTCTTTGAGGTAGATGCTATTATTAAATCACCATTTTTATAATTAAGGAAATTGAAGCAAATGGGTTAAGTGACTTGCTCAGGATCACTTAGAGTACAAGATGAAGCTTCTAATGTCAACAATTCAGGAAAATAGAAGGAAGACTGTCTGATTTCTAACACAGAAAAATTAACTTGTTCTCTAAGTACCTTTGCTCACTGCAGAGATATTTGCAAGTAGTGAAAAAAGAAAGTTAAATAAATACTTCTTTGGGTAGGTTTCTCAGAAAGGTATCAAATGGCCTTGTGTCCCCAAAGGTCTCCTCAAAAGATGCTGGCCAAACATATCCAAAGGGACTTTTCTTTTTTTGGGGGGGGCAGGGCAATTGGGGTTAAATGACTTGCCTAAGGTCACACAGCTAGTACACGTGTCAAGTGTCTGAGGCTGGATTTGAACTCAGGTCCTCCTGACTCCAGGGCTGGTGCTCTACTCACTGAGCCACCTAGCTGCCCCCAGAGACTTTTCTTAATCCCATGACCCTTAAGTACTTTCACCTTTGGAAGTGTTATGAATAGGGTAAGAATTTCAGAGAAGTCAGACAAGACCTTATTCAGTAGATCAATACTTCATAATGTAAAAGCCTTGAATAGTCATTATTTAGCCCTTTTGAACATATGTACTTTAGAAAATTTTATACTTTATACTGTACAGCACTATAAGCATTAATAAAATAGTTTGAGTATTGTGTTTGGGGTCATGTTTATTAAGTTTAGTAAGTGTGCGTAAGGACCATGACTTTGTATTATGGCTGTTTTTATGGGAGTAAGTGGGAGAGGGAATCAGGTTTAACTTACATAATTTTGAATTATTTTAAAATATAAATTTACATATGTATATAAATAAACATATATATATATAATATTTGAATTACATATATGTGTGTATGTATGTGTCTATTTTTTTTGGAAGGGAGAAGGCAGGGCAATTGGGGTTAAGTGACTTGCCCAATGTCACACAGCTAGTAAGTGTGTCAAGTGTCGGAGGTCGGATTTGAACTCAGGTCCTCCTGACTCCAGGGCCGATGCTCTACACACTGTGCCACCTAGCCGCCCCATATGTGTATATTTTTGAGGAGTTTAATTTAGTACAGTGGTGTTCAGACTCTTAGGTATCAGGGCATTTTTACATTTTAAAAAATTATTGAGGATCTCAGAGCTTTTGTGTATGTGGAGAGTGAAAATTAAATAGATTAAATAAATAATAGAATACTAGAAAAATAGAATTAAATAATAGTAGAATAAATAAATAGTAGAAAATCAGATCTGTTGATATTTATATTAGAAATTAAGGTTGATGGAATTTTAAAATATTTTAGTTTTATGCATTGAAACTTTTATGCATTTTTTTAATGCAATGACCGACTACCAGAGGGGTCCATGACACAAAACAAGATGAAGATCTAGCATATTCTGACTTCTGGCCATATTCTTTAACCATAGGATGTCTTTTCTTGGCCTAATTACTTTCTGTCAAGCTGTTAAAGTTTGAGAAAGGCAGATTTCACTTCTGATCATGGGAGTACTTGTTGAATTCAAGATGGGAAGCGCCATGCAAATTGATGCAAACGAACATTAATGCCATATCAGACACATAATCAAATTGTTTAAAGAGTGTGATTTTCTATAGGTTCCCTGGCAAAGAACTTTTTCACCAAATCCAAGCTGACTATTCCAGAGCTTTCTTACATATGGTAAGTAAAACTGAATCATTAGTCCTTTAGGCTGATTAATCAGTTCTTTTTTAAAATGCAGATATCTTAGCTTGTTTTTTAATGGGCTGAAAGAATACTATTTTTAAAGGAACTTTTAAATTTTAATTTAATACTTAATATTTAAAATTATTGTTCTGTCATCAAGATCACACTAGCTGTATGACCCATGGCAAATCACTTAATCCTTCTGCCTCAGTTTCCTCATCTGTAAAATGAGGAAATTGGCTTCTAAGGTCCCTTCTGGCTCTATATCTATGATTCTGTGATCAGATTTTCCATACTAAGCATTAGAGGATGTATCAGAAGATCTCTCTGGTTTATTACCATTCAAGTATTTCACCTTTCCAGTGAATTACCTAAAGAACTAGTTAAACCCATGTTTTTATATGATGATGACGATGACAACAGTGATGAAGCCAATGACTGACTGGCTGATGAGTAAGTAAGTCAAGTAATGGCTTGCAGTGATAAAGTTTAATTTAAAATATTTTAGCTCTGCATATTTGACTTATATTTTGTCAGATAAGCCCTAATTAATACCTAATGTTTAATAAGCACAGCTGTGGAATTCATCAGCACTTTACTAACAAGCCAGCTGATTTTGCTTTTGATGAGCTTGTTTCATGAATGGTGCAGATGGCCCCATTTGCATTTATGAGAACCATTTGGTGCTTCTGTAAACCTCACTGCATTGTGTGGACCAGTATCTTAACTTCAGGCTGGGAAGAGTACCAAAAAACTATTCTAAACATTAAAAAACAATTGCCGATTAAATACATATAAAGCATTCTTTTTAGTGATGAAAGGTTCATTTTTTTTGTTTTGTTTTAATTATTGGGTAAAATTTCTTGCCATCTCTCTGTGTACATCTATTTGGTGACAATGGACAATGCTGTCAACGAAATTTGTGCCTTCCAGAGCTTCTCAGATTCTGAAACTGTATTTATATTCAGTCTTCTCTGATACTAAAGCCTGAGAGGAGCTATAAAGCCTTTCCCTTTCTTAGCCAAGTGCAGTGGAAGCTAAAGTCAGTCAGTAAACATTTCTTAAATGCCTGCTGTGCTAGGCACTGTCCTATCACCTTGTAAGACAGTACACAGAGGAGCTTTTGGGCTCCAGTCTCTAGCAGGCAGCCAGAACGACAACAATGGAGACGAGATAGGGGTTATTTAATTTCTTTATTCTTCTTAAGGGGTCCTGATAATGGGAACATCAACTCCTATAGGATCCCCTAATTAGGCTTCTCTTGCAGGGGTAGGCAAGAATGAAAGTTCTTACTTTTGCATCAACTCCCACAACATTCCCCTAAGTCTCAATGGGGGTCAGTCGAGACAAGCACAGATTTCCAGCTTTCATTTCCCCCAAAGCTTTCATGGGGGCAGGTCGAGGCAAGCACAGCACTTGCATTCCCTACTTACTGACCAGTGAGCACTTGATTTATAGAGGAACAGACAAGGAAGACATTTTTGCCAGTAATAGCCTCATAAGTTTACATTGACTTTAGCAGTATCATGGTCACTTAGCATAGAACATGTGCGGTGGGCTGTTTACAACTTAACTCAAATGTTTATATTATCCATCCTTATATCTCACCGAGCAACTACAGTGAGATTGTTTACAACTCATGATCCTGGGAACTAGTAGATTGTTTATGGCCATAGATCCTGGGAACTAGTATCTTAAAAAAGAAAACAAATTCACCTTACATACAATTATACTGTTATGTTATACTATTATATGTATTATATGTATGTAATATTATTCGTGTTATACTAATATATGTATATAATATATGTATTATAAAGGTGATACCTTTGACTTTTTTTTGAGTAGCTTCAATGGGCTACAGGAGAAAAATCACTGCATCTTTGTCCTGATAGATGATTGTCTCAGATTATCTCTTGACAAGCATTTGGTTCCATTAAAGATGATGTATAAGGCAAAAATAACATAGGATTTACTTCAGATTTTCCTTAAACAGGATCTTCTTTTCTAGTACCATTAAGAGTACATATTATCTTTCTTTTATACTTGTCCTGACATCTTCTCAAGAACCTAAAAGCTGATTGAGCTGGGGATAGGAATGAGGAGAGAAAAGGTTGAGCTTATGGGGGTGTTAGTACTCTGACAAGTAAGTTTCCCTTGTTGTGGCTATATAATACTCTGAATGCCCAGTTCACTGTGAAGCAATAGTTGAAGGCAAACTAATTCTTTCAAGATAGCCCTTTTGTTTCTGTCTAGATTATCTAGCACCATCCTTCCCTCCCTGTCTTTTAAGACAATGTTAACATTCAACAAATACTTATTGAACATGAAATGTCTTAACAGTAGGGAATTCTCAAATGAGGGGGAAAAGTCCCTGAACAATTTAATGGCTCTGGGGTCCTGGCCAACAAGTATCTCTATATGTTTAAAAATAAGAACAGGATAGGTAGTAGTATTTCCCGCATACTTAACATTACCCATACTTACTACATAACCACAACACTGACTTGACATTTCCCAACCTAATTGTTCTAAGCCTTCATTCTAATCCATTTAAATAATCGTTAGGCATACTCCATCACCCTACCTGTTAATCGTTTTACTGTGGCAATTGTAGCACGGTACCTAGAACATTTAACAAATGATTGTTGCTTGATTTATTAATAGGAGGGAGTGTTTAAAGAAATTAGAGCTGGAAAAGACTTGTCTGCCTTTCAATCAGTTCAGGACTGTTGGTCCACTCGTCTCTTTCTAGCCTAGGTTTAACAATTCAACTTTGATTATAATAATAAACTTAAGCTTTAAATGCTCCTGAGGATGGACTTGGCTTGTGTCTTGTATTTGTATAATCCCTTTAAAAGTCATAGGGCATTAAGTACTGTCAATAAGAGATCAGATAAGGTTTTTCTTTTTTTGGATGCATTCTGGATTAAGTGACTTGTACAGAATTGGACAGCCAGTAAGTATATGAGGCTGTATTTGAACTCAGGTCCTCCTGTACCACCTAGCTGAGCACATAAGGTTTTCAGATGGAGTGTGTATTTTAAATCTTAAATCTTAAACTTAAGTTTATCAGTGGGGCTGCACTGGTGATCTCAATCCCTCCACAATAAAAAGTAGTCTCCATGAGTTGCTTTCTTCCCCTCTCCCCTAAATCATTCACCTGGCGGCCATCCTTCAGATGGTACTTAGCTATGGTTGGACCACCCAAAGCTTGCATTCCACTTGGAGAATATTGAGCTATCATACATGAGGCAGGAGGAGAGGACTTGGATGGAATTTGCCCAGAAGACTAAAGAAAGAACAAAATAAGAAATATTGCAACCCACCTCTTATTCTTTTTTTACTCTCAGTATTTTGCTAAGTTTGGAGTTCATAGTACTATGCTTTTAATTTTACTAGGTATAAGGCCCTTCCTGCAAGTGGGAAAAGGGAATTTTTTTCCCCTTCTGTTCTGACCAAGCATTAGAAAGTCTGAGACACTATGTGATGCATTTGTGGGATCCTGGGTGTTGAGCTTTACTTCTGTACCAGCGTGAGGTTGCTCCTAGTAGAGGGCTTTACACAATGAAAATCCAGCCAATGTGAGTTATCTGCAGACTGACTGTGAAGATTCACTGACCGTGCACTGAGGGCCATTGTTTTCTTCTGTAGCTTCATGATTTGCAAATTTAGAATAATAAAATTTTCCTTGCTAATTAGTGCCTTTTACATATAAATTACTATGTAAATACAAACTATTATTTCCCCACAGTTTTTTTAAAAACTTGAAAATTTTAAAACTTTAAACACTTTTAAAAAACTTTAAAAAATTTTAAAAAGTAGAAAAAATTTCCCCCAGAGATATCAAATATAAATATTTTTGGTCAGAGCCATTTGGGGGCTGCCTGACAGCAGCTAAAGAAGTTTGGAACCTGGTTGTAGGTGTAATGGACTAAAAGTTCCCTTTGGTTTCTAGGTGTCAGGTTGTCATTTATGTTGTATGCAGGGAACTCAGTGATGTGGACTGTGATGGAGCCTTGACACTGCCTGAATTCTGTGCTGCCTTTCACCTCATCGTGGCCAGGAAGAATGGCTACCCGCTGCCTGAATCTCTGCCGCAAACCCTGCAGCCGGACTACCTTCAGAGCGGTGAGGCTCGATTGGAAATCTTTGAGTTTCCAATTGGATTTTCTGAAAGTTAGTGATAACGTTTCTTAAAATTGGTAAATTTTGTGCTTTTCATGTACATGATCTTTTAAAAAATATTTTTCTCTCCCTTTAAAATATAATAGAATTACATAGCTGATTAGAATTCCCAATTGAATGGTTCAGAGGGACCCGAAGAAACCATTCCTTGTTTTCCTGTAAGCTGTTCCCTATTCTGCCCTCAAAAGTCCATAATGCCCTCCTTTGGAAGATGTTTCTCCTTTGGAGACTCCCTGGAGTTTCTTACAGTTGCCTTCTTTGGCCTCTACCTTTCTTTACCCCTTTACTTTTAGACCTTGCTTTCTGATTCTTTTGGATATTTACATACATATGTATATATATACATACATACATACACATATATATTTACATATACATGTATATATGTATGTATATTTTTTAAAAGTTCTAGATCAACCAGAAATTGAACTCATCAGGGGTTGGATAGCATAGAATCAGGAGACTATAGAGGTCATCTAGTTCAGTGGTATCAAATTAAAATAGAAATGGATCCTCAGGGGCAGCTATTAACTTAGAAAGCCACAAATTAACATTATCTCTATGGTACTGTATTTATATTTTAGTAAATATAATTTACTAAATATTTAGTAAATATAATTTAATTAATATAAGTAAATATTTAATTGAATAAATATTTCCCAATTATACATATAATTGGGAAATATATGTGTCTGTGTCTATATAAAAATAACTTTTTTTTTCCACAAAGACTTGGATTGAAGTCATTGCAGTCCCCACACCAGGGAAACTGAGACTTTTTTGAAGTGCTGAAGAAATAATCTCCCTATCAAATAGTTGGCTCAGTAGATAGAGCACCAGGCCTGGAGTCAGGAAGACTCATCTTTAGTGAGTTCAAATCTGGCCTCAGACACTTACTGGGAAAATCACTTAACGCTGTTTGCCTCAGTTTCCTCATCTGCAAAATGAGAAGGAAATGGCAAACCACTCCAGTGTCTTTGCCAAAAAAACCCCAAAAGAGGTCACAAAAAGTCAGACACAACTTGAATGACTGAACAAGAACATATAGTGCTTACTACATGCCAGGCACTGTGCCAAGTGCTTTACAATTATTATCTCATTTGGCCCTCGCAACAACCCAGAGAGATAGGTGCTATTAGTACCATTCCCATTTTACAGATGAGGAAACTGAGGTAAATAGAAGTTAAATGATTTGCCTAGGGCCATGCAGCTGGAAGTATCTGAGGTGGAGTTTGAACTCAGGTCTTCTTGACTCCAGACATTGGGCTTTTTCCACTGCACAATTTAGCATCAGGGATTAAATGACTAGTAATGTTTTCGGTTTGTCATGGTTATTTCATGATTCCAGTCACCTAGAGATAAAGTGAGCTCCTTCAAGGCAACGAGTGTCTGGTACACAGCAAGTGTTTAATGGATGCTTTTTGCTTGCTTGGATGTGGTACAGAACAAGGAGCACTTGGGTTCAAATATCATCTCTGGTACATGCTACCTGGGAGACTATGGTCAGGTTCCTACCTCTCTCATGGCCTCAATTTACTCATGTCACCTGTTGCAATTGGTAAAATGGGAACTATGGAGTTGGAAAACGTGGGTGCGGATTTTGCCTCTGATCCCTACCATGCGTGTGACCTTGGGTGAGTCAACCTCTCCAGCTTTTGTTTCCTCATCTGTAAAATGAAAGAATTGGACTAGAAGGTCTTTTCTAGCTCTCAGTACAGATCTATCAGCATGTTACCTCTTACCATAGGAATTGTCTATTCTCATTTCCATTTATGAAAGAATGTGAGCAAAGCCAATTATGCCCTAGTCCGCTAACATATCTCCTTTCCAGGAGCAATTCTACCTGTTCCTAAAAAATCTGAAACATTTTAAGGAAAGACTATAATTGCCAAGACCGTTTTTAGGACAGGAAAGAGTGACTTGTACAGTAACTAAACTTGCAAGTAATTAAAATGTAAGGAAAGAGTGACTTGTATAGCAACTAAACTTGCAAGTAACTAAAATGTAAGGAAGATTATTCTTTTTTGAAAAAAATTATTTTAGACAAATACTAAAACTTAAATATATAATAAGAAAAGAAAAAGAAACATTATAAACAAATATAAAAGAAAAAAGAAAAAAAAACCATGTCATATGCATAGCAGAATGTAGGAGAGGATTCAGAACATATAGCAATAACTTATCATTTGAAGAAAGCCTATATATTTAATACTGTGCATTATGTTGAAAGCTGGCCATCTTTTCTTTGCTTCCTTGTAGGTTTTCTTTTGTTCTCTGCTATATACTTTTTATTTTGTTCTTTTTTTCCCCCCTTCTTCCCCTCTGCCTGCCACCTCAACCACAAGGCTACAATTGAGCATGAATATATATATATGTGCACACACACATACATACATACGTACATATATACATGCATACATGCACATATACTTTTCTTAAGAGATTTTACTCCTAATCTTGTTTTTATGTTTGTGCGTATCTCTTTTTTCCTACCTGTTCTAACTCTTCTATCTTACTTCTACCTTCTACCTTGCCCTACTACTTAGCCTACCCCCACTCCATGAATCCCTTATCCTCCCATTCCCCTAGATCTAAAGACCCTTCTGTATCTCCCTTTTAACTTATTTCCTCCTCCCCTCTAAAGATCCTTCCTTTATCCTCTCCCCCTCCCTATCCCCCTAGTTTTTCTTTCTAAATTTAGAAGACTTTTAAACTCGTCTAAATGTATGTGTGTCTTTCCCTCTTAAATCCATTCCCCATGAAAGTAGGTTTCCAGAACTATCAGCACTCCCCCTTATCTAATTCCTCTGTATCAGTTGTTCCTCTTGCACTTCATTTGTATAAGATAATTACTCTTTTAGCTGTTCTTGAATGGTTTTACTTTTTGAAGTCTTATCATACTTAGGTCTACCCCAATCTAAGGAAGATTATTCTTAAATCACTAAAAAGTGCTATCTGCAATATTGTATTGTTTTGCTAAAGCAAAAAAAAAACTGGGATAAAAATCATAATGTAGTAAGATTTATATATAATTTGGCCTTTTAAAATTTCCTCTTCAAAAATTTCCTTGGCTTTCCTCCTACATACGCATTCCTATCCTAATTTCTTTATTCCTTTTTTTCTCTCTCGTTGCTTATTGTATTGGTGCTCCTTCTTTGGAACATATAATTTCTTTTTTTTCTTCTCAGTCATCTGTGGGAAATGTACATCTGAGAGCTGCTCATTCAGCCATGCACACGCCCTCTAACACACCATTCTCTTGTCTCTTCCTCATACTTGTACTCTGCCTTCGAGGTGTTGCAAATGTGGATTATAATGGACATATTCATATGTAGGAAGAAACTTAAAACATAAGACAAAACAAACTCTGTTCCATGAAGATTTCTGTGGCTGCGCCTTCTAAAGGTAACCCTGAGATTGTGAACCTCAAAGACAAGATGTGATGAGGAGAGCAGGGACCAATCACTTGGTTCTTCAGTCAGTAAATGGTTATCAAGCCTCGATCCTGGCACTACTTTGTACTCGGGATACAAACAAAAGCAAAAACACTGTTCCTGCCCTCAAGGAGCTCACTTTCTAGTAGAAGTAGAAACATGTAAATAACTATATATACCAGACACATACAGGGTAAATGGAAAGTAATAACCTAGGGAAAGGTCTTTGAGTTCACAATATTGTATGTGTGTATGTGGAGGTATCTAGGTGGTGCAGTAGATAGAGCACTGGTCCTGGAGTCAGGAAGACCTGAGTTCAAGTATGGCCCCAGACACTAGCTATGTGACCCTGGGAAGTCATTTAACCCCTATTTGCCTCAGTTCCTCATCTATAAAATGGGGATACAGTGGAGCAGGAAATACAAGCCACTCCAATATCTTTGCCAAGAAAACCTAATAGACAGAATCTGTGGGGTCAATTAATCAGATATGACTGAACAACTAAACTACAGCTATGTATGTATGTATGTATGTATGTTTATATGTATGTATTTGCCACTTGTCATCTAACTCTAGTGCCTTGCACATAGGAGGTGGATGGCACTCAAGTCACTCGCATAACTTCCAAGCCTACAAGTTGGCAAGGCATTGGTTAAGGTACAAAATAGCATTACTTTGATCATGTGAAAAGGCAGACTCCTTGTAGAGCTGAGCAGTCTGCACATACTGCTGACTCTGCAGACTTAGACATAGCCCAAGTTTTCCCAAGAGCTTTCACAAACCCCTGGGACAAACCCAAGCCTGAGAATCCTTCTACTATAGAAACTTGGCACCCCTAAGCTATTTCATCAACTTCTTTAGTGAGGATGGAGCCACCATAAACTGAACAAATCTGTCTGTTCCCACTGAAGATTATAAAATAGGCGAATACCTAGGGCAGCAAGGTGGCTCAGTGGATAGAACCCTGGGCCTAGAGTCAGGAAGACTTGAGTTCAAATTTGGTCTCAGATAAGTATTAGCTGTGTGACACTTCTATTTGCCTCAGTTTCCTCAACTGTAAAATGGTGATTATAAGAGCATTTACCTTCCAGGGCTGTTATGAGGTTCCAATGAGATAATAGTTATAAAGTACTTAGTATAGTGCCTTGCACATAGTAGGCATTATATAAATACCAACTATTGAAAGTGGTGCAGTGGGTCTGTAGTCAGGAAGACGAGTTCAAATCTGGTCTCAGATGCTTACCAAGTATGGGACCCTAGGCAAGTCACTTAACTTCTATTTGCCTCAGTTTTCTCATCTATGAAATGGGAATGATAACAGCACCTAACTCTCACCTAAATTTCAGAGTTGTTAGGATCAAGTGAGATAATAATGTAAAGCATTTGGCACAGTGCCTGGCGCATAATAAGTGCTTTATAAATGTTAGTTATATTATATTACATCATATTATATTACATCGAATTGTATTATATCATATTATATTACATCGAATTGTATTATATCATATTATATTATGTCATTATATTATGTTATATTGTGTTATAATGTCATGCTATATTATATTATATTGGATTATATCATATTGTATTATAATGTCATGTTATGTTATATTATATTATATTATTATAACAATTCCTGTTTAGAGGCAGTCAAGACAACTGAAAGAATACTGGAATGCTCTCCGTGCTTCAGAGAAATACAGCTTCTTTTCCCTATCTGGGGCTGAAATGGTGATTTGAAAGGAGAGAGAGATGATTCTAGATAAAATCACAGCCACCTTTCCAACCCCACCCCCCAAAACTGAACTTTTCATCTCAGTTTTACTAATGAAGTGGCTCTCCCTCTCATACTCCTACCCTACCCCTGTTTTAGGGCAAAGCCCATTTATCAAGTGCTTAGCACAGTGTGTGAGACCAAATTTAAACTCAAGTCTTCCTTAGTACAGGCCTAGCATTCTATCCACTTTGCTACCTATAATATAGTACCTACTATGTGCAAGGCACTGTGGTAAGCACTTTACAAATATTGTCTCATTTGAGCCTCATAACAACCCCAGGTGTTAGGTGCTATTATTATCCCTGTTTTACAGATGAGGGATATTTTATATTGTATCTTATATTGAATTGTATTTATATTGCATGATTAGAAATATTACCATATCCTGAGTTTTCTGTGCTTTTCTTGCAAAATTCAGATCTGTATTTATAGAAAGTAATACACCTGGTACCAAAGCGTGAAAGTTACATTAAAACAGATTTCAGCTTAATAAAAAGAACTTCCTAAAAAGCTTTTCAGATATGGAGTTGGATGCCTTGATGTATAGAGTTCCTTCTTGTTGTAGGAGTTGAAGAAAGTGTTGTATATTTTACATCCCTTAGCACAGTGTGCTACATACATAGTAGGTGCTTTTAATAAAATGCTTGTTGATTTTTGAATACATCATCTTTCCCATGAGGAGAGGGATTAGAGAATTCCTCATTTAATAATTACATTGATGTTTTAAAAGGTGCTGATGAGATTTAAAAAACCTACTCTGGCTGAATTGTGCTAAAACGGTATGTTAGCAAAAGCGGTGTGGTCTCTTTAATTTCTTGATGTGACATGGTTGCTGTGAATAGCTTATTCTTCAATAAAGGGGCTTCTGTAAAGAAGAACCTCCAAGGAAGCAACCTCGCTTGACTAATGAAACAGTCTTTTGGAACAATGCTCTTTGTCTCTTTTTAGCCTTTTATGGAGGCTGTCAGCAGGAATTATACATAAACATTGAAGAATTCATTACCTACCCTTCAATTAAGCAAAAATTGCATGGCTTTCTAGGGTAGGCAGAATTAATTGCAAATAATAATTATGGTGCCACTAGCAAACATTTAAGACCTAAAATCCCTCTTAAACTCAGTGACGGCAAATTTAAGAGATGAGAAAAAGAACAGGTTGAATTTAGGAAAAGCAAACTTCAAGGAAGGGGCATCAGTTTTTTTTAAATGCCTTTTTTGTTCAGATGTAGTCAAGATATCTGAAAGAATACTGCAATGCTCTTCGTCCTTCAGAGAAATGCAGCCTCTTTCCCCACCCAGGGCTGAAAAGTCGACTTAAAGGAGAGAGACAATTGTAGACATAATCACAGCCACTTTTCTAAAAAAAAAACTCCACCAACCCCCGCCTCCCACCCTGACTTCAGTCAGTTTATGTGTCTCAAAGAAAAAAGCCAGTCCACCTTAGAGCAATTCTGCTGTTTTAGCCTGACTATAGACAGTGTGCATAGTCCCAGTTACTGACATTTCAACGGCTTCACATTTTTACTTTCCTTGGAGCCTCATAATCTGGTTCCAACATTTTCGAATTGATCTACACCCAATTTTTCCTTAGATTTCATCCAGCTCTTGACAGGTTTGAGGGAGAACGTACCTCTGCCTTTGATATTGCCTTGAGTTCAAAACTTCACAGGTTTCTTTTTTGGTGAAATTGAAAGTGCTCAATTTAGCTTTAATTTAAGTAACTGAAAAGAAAATATTTTTCTCCTTCCTAAAAGCTGAGGAAATAGAATTGGTTGGACTATATTGCTGTCTAACTATGGCTGTTAGAAATTTTTACACGAGTAGATTACAGCTCAGGCAGTTTCAGTATAGGCTTAACAAATGTTTAGCTTGTTCACAATGAGATGCTTGTCTTCCTTTAGTCCCTAGGAACAGATGATCTAATTTATAATGGTTGGAATACTGGATGATGACACTCGAAAGAGAAGTTCTGTATTGGCCTGGATACTATTTGTGTTGTGTGTTATAAGTGAATCGAAAGGTACATTGAAAGAGGCAAAATGATATTGGAGAAATCGTGTCAGGCAAGATGGTGATTCTAATCTTTAAGAGGCCAGTCATGCTTAGAAATATTACCATGTCCTGAGTTTTCTGTGCTTTTCTTGCAAATTTCAGATCTGTATTTATAGAAAGTAATACATCTGATACCAAAGTGTGAAAGTTACATAAAAACAGATTTCAGCTTAATATAAAGAACTTCCTAAACAGCTTTTCAGATATAGAATTGGATGCCTTGATGTATAGAGTTTCCTCTTGTAGGAGTTCAAGAAGGTGTTGTGTCATCACTTGTCAGACATGTCAGATAGATGATTCATGCTTTGGGGACGGGATGAACTACTTTATTTCTAAAGTTCCTTCTACCTCAGTGAATCAGTATTTTTATGCCTAATACTGCCATTCTAATGGAATTTCATGCACTTGGGAAGAAATTAGTAGAAAGAATTAAGATTTAGTACATTACTGTGCTTCATTAAAATTTCTTTTAAAGAGGACACTATAGTGATTGAATTCATTTTACAATGATCATGATATCTTAAATGCTCATCACATTGTGGATCAGCTGTTTCTCTTTGGAATATTGACAAGTTTCCTAGTTATTGAGGCAGCTCTTCCCATACTCCCTTTATGATGGAATGCTATAACAGGTATAATAACCCTATTTGATACATTATATGAGAATTATTATCTCTCTTTTGTAGATGAAGAAGCTGAGTGAGTCTCAGAGAGGTTATCTTGGATCTGAATTCAAGGACTGTTTAATATCTATTTAAAAAACTCATGGTCAAAATCCCCCAACTTTTAGTGACTACTTGAGTGACTACAGAATAGTAGTGACTACTATTTATTGTGTGTGTGTATGTGTGTGTGTGTGTGTGTGTGTGTAATAGCCTCAAAACGTTGTTTTTCCTTGTTTTTAATTGGCAAGTAATGTAAGTTCTTATTCCTCATTATCTACTCTGAAAGGGTGAGCATTTCATCAATATCTTTGAAACATCTGTACATTTTTTTACATCTGTACATTATTAACTCTCATGGCTGTAAAATCCAGACTGAGGAAAAAAATGCTTGAATAATGCAGTTTCTTACTTTTAGCAGGATAGCAAAAAATGAGCCATCGTGATACTCAACTACTCTGCAGTGTTTCAGAAATGTGAAAAGAGCCTAAATTCACCTTATGTTTGACTACAGTGTTATTACTGGCTGCTGTGGCAAGCAAAAATGAATTAACTTTTTTTTAAAGCATTCAATTCACAAGGGAGAAACAGTGCGAAACAATGGTCAATGTGTGTATCACTGTAGTTCTCTTTTGTCTCCCTCCAGCTTTTCTCAAACCCAAACGGGACTGCACATTATTTGATTCTTATTCTGAATCAATGACAGTAAACCAACAGACACGAGACTTGAATCGGATTGAGGTAAGAAAAGTCTATTTCTATTAATGAGCCAACTAGAGATATGTATAGAAAGTGAATCTGTAAGCTTTGATAGCAATGTTAAAAATAAATTTATATCGTTTATCCACTCATAAACTAGTTATTTACTTTGGGAGCTAAATGTACCAAAAAATATACTTCAGGATCATTTGTTATAGATTTTTTTCAAGCATTTAGAAATATTTTTAGATATATAGAAAGGCAAAGCTAAAGTCTTCTGGTTTGATGCCTGTTCACTTTTACAGCATTCTCCCTCTCCCTGCAGTCTAAACCGTTGAAATTTGGACCCACTTTTTAGGTTGAGCTTAGTTGCCTAGTTTGCAAGATACTGTACTAATGAGCTAAGATAGCCCAGCTGCCGAGAGCAGATTAGAACTGCGGGCTGTACCTGCGAGCAGGTGTGTAATATACTTGAGCATTCATTCATATGAAGCAGGTACAAATGTACCAAAAGTGCATTTGGAGGCATTGTGTCCTTATGGAGTTTTAGCCCTTGAATCAGTCAGGATGATCATTGGATGATCCCCAAATCTGGGCCAGAAAATTTTCCTTGATTTCATCTTTTTAAGGAGAGATTTCAATGCTGCTTTTCCCTACAGTGCCTACAATCTCCCTTTTTCTCTGTCTGTTCCTTCTCTCCCCTCCTCACCTCCAGGTCATTAGGAGATGAATAGTCCTCCCATTGAGCTAAGCCAACCCCTCATAAGGCCATTGCAGTAGTGATAAAAGTTAAATGAAGGATAATATACTTTTAATATTTTTTTATTCACATGATATCCTCTTGTGTATATTTTAGGCAGGTATTTGAGATGTGAAGATAATTGTTGGGTGCTGCTTGGATCTTCTCTTTGGTCACATGTAGACTTTGCAGAGTTCTTTCTTCACAATGGCCCTATGAGATAAACTGTACAAGAATTGTTATCTCTCTTTTGTAGATGAAGAAGCTGAGGGAGTCTCAGAGAGGTTAAGTGATTTGCCCAAGGTCACATGACAAATAATGACCAGAGCTTAGACTTGACTCTTTTTATTCCAAGACTGCTATTTTGTTCACCATATTATTGAGGATGAAGTTTCTCCATTAATTCAGTTCAACTCAACACACATTTCTCAGGTGACAGAGTCACGGACCTGGGCTAGCAGAGAATCTGATGGGAGAATACAAATATGTATAACAGAAAGTAGAATGTTATAAGCATAAAAGAAAATCAGAAAAAAATGCCATAAGGGTATTTAATAAGGGAGAGATGACTTTTATCTAAGAAACTGAGGGAAAGCTTTGTGGAGGAGCTGATACCTATGCTAGATTTGGAGGGAGGAGAGAAGTATTTTATCAGGTGTAGAGATGTGGAACATGTATTCCAGGAATTGAGGATAGCTTCCATGCATACATAGGGTAGAACAGTACAGGATGAAATCTAGGGAAAATTCAGTCCAGTTTTGTTGGAACATAGAAGGCATAAAAAGGAGTAGTAAGAAATAAGATTGAAAAAATTCGATTGAAAGCAGATTGTGGAGGTCTTAAATTCCAGGACAAGTTGTTTGAATTTTACTCTAGAAAATAAAGAATTACTAAAGTTTTTGAGGAGGGGAGTAGCACAGGCAATTAGGGATGCACAATTAGGATGAGGAATCCTAATGCACAATGCATGAGAAAGACTATATGAAGGATGGATTGGAAGTAAGCAAACTAATATTTATTAAGCACCTTCTATGTGCCAGTCACTTTGCTACATGCTTTACAAATATTTGATCTTCACAACAACCCTGGGAGGCAGGTGCTATTATTAGCCTCATTTTACAGTTGAGGAAACTCGGGCAGACAGCAGTCGAGTGACTTGCCCGGATTCGTGCAGCTAGTATGTTCCTGAGACCGGATTTGAATTCGGATCTTCCTGACTCTAGGCCCAGTGCTTTATTCACTGTGACACCTACTTGCCCCTCTCGGAGAAAGGTGAGAGCAAATGGAGGAAGACCAGTTAGGATGTTCCTATGATAGTTCAGAAGCACCAGAACCAGGGGTGCTAAGGGCTGTTGGGAGTAGAGAGGGGTGGATAGATGAAAGAGATTGTCGCGATAGAGTTGGCAGGAGTTGGCAGGTCATAGCCTGGCTGTCCAAGTTCTGACCCAAGCTTTGGGAAGACTTTGAATAACAGCATAGTTATGAGGCAGCTTTGTAATACCAGAAGGAATGTCATGAGTATTTATGCTTTTGTATTCAAACATCTCATGCTGGACACGATGCTTACATTTGATCTTTGCATTTCTAGTGAATGAATGATAGCTACTTCATGGAGGAAAAAAAAATTAGTCTCATGCAGTCATCGAAAGTTACTAGTTAAAATTTTTTTTCTTTACATTCATGGTCAGCTTTATATACTTGAAGTCATGATTTTGGATAGAAAACACACCCAGTATTATAGGCGAATTATTAGTTTCATCTCTTTTTTGGGGGGTATAAGAGCCTCAATACGGGGAAACTGAAATCCAGAGAGGGGAAGAGCCTGTGCCATTGTTTCACAGTTAATAACTGACAGAACCAGGATTCGTTAATTGCAGAACTTTAGAGTTGGGGAGGTCTTCAGTAGCCATCTGCTGCAGGCCATGCATGAAAGCGAATCTTTCCTATAGTGTGCCTGACAAGTGGTCATCCTCTCTCTGCTTGCAACAAGAAGGAGCTAATTACCTAATTACCTTTCACTTTTGGATGGCTCAGAAGTTTTTCCTGATAGCAAGCCTAGGTTTAGCTCTTTGCACTAACTTCTTCCCAGTGTTCCTGGTTCTTCTCCTTGGGACCAAAAAGAACCAATCTAATCCTGATTTCGCATGACAGCCCTTCACATATTTGAAGATATGTATCATGTTCCTTCTGAGTCTTCTCTTTTTTCAAGATGAATTTCTCCCCTTCCTTCCACTAATTCCTAGATCCCATGGACCTGGCTCTTGACCATGATGGTTGCATTTATCTGCCTTTACCTGGATGTTCTCTGGATTTATCATTGTCCTTTATCAGCTATGGTGCCTCCAACTAAACAAGTACACCAGATGCTGTTTGATCAGGGCAGAGGACCCCAGGGCTATCTATGACCTGCTTAATTCCTAAGAGCTATGCCTCTCTTAATGTAAACCAAAGTCATGTTAGCTTTTTGGTTGTCTTATCACACTGTTTATTCACATGGCATTGCAGTCTGCCAACACCTCCAGAGCTTTGTCACTGTCTAACCATATCTCCCCCTTCTTTTCCTACTTAACAATCATCACTATTAAATTTTACATTATTATCATCAGTTTAGTGCTTTAGACTAAAAATCTGTTTGGGTCCTGAATGGTCCACTGTTGGCTGTCCTACCTAGCTTTGTGTCATCTGTAAATTTGATGTTGTTGTTAAGTTGCTTCAGTTGTGTCTGAACTTCTGTAACCCCATTTGGGGTTTTCTTGACAAAGACACAGAGATGGTTTGCCATTTCTTTCTCCAGCTCATTTTATACATGGGGAACTGAGGCAAACAAGGTTAAGTGACTTGCCCAGGGTCACACAGCTAGTAAGTATCTGAGGCCAGATTTGAACCCAGGAAGATGAATGCTCCTGACTTCAGGCCTGGTGCTCTATCCACTTTGCCACCTAGCTGCCCCCTGTAAATTTGATAAGTAGACCCTTTATGCTTTCATCCAAGTTATTAATTAAAATTTTAAGTAGCACAGGACCAAGCATAGATACTAGGGTCACCCACCAGAGATCTCCTGTCAAGTTGACATTGTGACTATTCTGTTGTGTAGCATATATCTCGTCTGTTTTCCACAAGAGGCAAGTGCTGTGGTGGATAGATTGTGGGACTTGGCGTCAGGAAGACCTGAGTTTGAATCTTGCCTTAGATACTTACAAGTTGTGTGACTCTGGTGGTGTAAACTTTCTGTGCTTCATTCTGTTTCCTCATCTACATAATGAGGACATAGGACTGTTGTGAGGATCAGATGTGTTCACATGGGTAAAGTGCTTTGCAAACAAAGTGCGATTGATATAAATGATAGCTGTTGTTACCCACAAGAATAGCATGAAACTGTTTGCTAAAATCTAGTTTAAAATATCTACAGCATTCCCTTCATCTGTAAGTTTGATAATTGTGTCAAAAAGGGAAACAAAGTTAGTTTGGTATGATTGGTTCTTTTTTTTTAGATATCTTATTTTTTCCCCAATTACATGTTAAAATGATTTTGTACATTTTTTTTTTTGAGTTCCAAATTCTGTTCCTTCCTCCCTCCTCCCTAGGATGGTGAGCAATGTAAGATATGCAATCATGTAAAACGTTTCCACATTAGTCATTTTGTCTAAGAAGTATTGAACAACAACAACAAAAAAAGAAAAATAGTGGCACGATTGGTTCTTGATGAAACCATGGTGATTTGGTGATCATTGCTTCTTTTAGATGTTCATTATCTCTTTCATTATTCATTTTAGACTTCAAAGTCAAGCTCATTGGCATATAGTTTGCAGATTCTATTTCCTTACCTTTTTTTTGACAATTGGAACAGCACTTGCCCTTCTTCTGTCTTGTAATATCTCTCTTCGCTTCCATGACCTTTCAGATGTCATTGATGGTGGCTCAGCAACATAATTTACCGTGGCTTTGAGGATTTAGTTCACCTGGGCCAGATGATTTGAATGACCAACTCCCTCTAAGCTAGCCTTTTTTGATCTCTTCCAGGGCAAAGGTCATTCTTGGAGCAGGGGAACAAGCAAAATAAGAACCGAGCAGCTTTGGCTTCTTTTTGTTGTCTGTTGTTATCCCATACATCCTGAGCCTAGGTCTTATCCTTTCTTTGATATTTCTCTTTCACCTGATACAGCTTGAAAAAATACCTTTTGCTGTCTTTCACTTTCCTTATTGACCTTGGTTTATTCTTAGCAGTACTTTTGTATTTATCCTCTGTCACCTGCCTTTGCTTTCAGCTTCCCAGTCCTCTAGATCTCAGCTCAATGCCTGGACCAGAGAAGGCATTTGATAAGTACTTACTGAGTGGATCTATCTTTTTAAACTTAAGCTGATTGCTGAGTTTTCTTTGCATCTTTAGATCTCCATTCTTGGTGGCAGCCCATCCCTTCTGGGCTGACTTCCCCTGAAGAATTTTCATCCGTGGGATTCTACCTATCTTTCCACTGAGTGCTTTGAAGTTTCTCTTTCCAAGATCATCAGGACATAGAAGACTGTGCCCAGCTTTCTTTTTGTTCTTTATTACAAGCCCTAGGAGGAAGTCACTTTCCCATAAGGTTCTCAGCATTTCTACTTGATTACCATCTCCAGGCTACCAGATCGCTTGCCTGACATACCCATCCAAGGAACTATGATGAGACTGTAACTTGCTATCACATTATCTCTGATAAACAAGCCAGACAAATTGCTACAAGTCTAAGCCACTCATTGCTAGGAAAAGTACAGAAGGTTCATGTTTGATCAGAAGTTACTTGGCAAGTGCCATATTATTCTCTTGAATCAAATTCTATTTTTCAAGTACTAAGTTGCATGTTTCAAATGGAGAAGGCATATGGAATCATTGATCTCAAATTTAGAAAAGGTTAAAAGTAATTCATGGCTTCTAGATGGCATCATGAATAGCATGCTGGACTTAGAGCCAGGAAGGTCTGAGTTCATGTCCCAGCTCAGCCACTTAACTAGCTGGGCAAGTCACTTAACCATTCTCAGTCACAGTTTTCTCATTTGTAAAATGGAAATAAAAATCGCACCTACAGAGCAGAGTGGAGGTGAGGTGTGCTGGTAAGGCAAAATGGGCTCCTTAGCACTTGAGGAGTTTGGCTTTTGTTTACTTTGAGTGAAAGTACTTTCAGCTGTTAGGTGCTAAGCCCCAGGCCCAAAGCCCTATCAGGTGTGAAACCTGTGTGGGTGTAGATGAATGACTTAAGAGGGGCCAACTTGGGAACCAGTGGTCTCTGGTCGTTGAGTCGGGGCTTGAGAATGCCAGAAGCTCGGCTGCGAGGAGAGGTGAGCTGAGACAACTACAGCTGAAGCTGAAAAAAGCTGAAGCCGAAGCAGGAGTTGCAGAAGCAGAGCCGACCCGTGTGTAGACCCAGGAGTGCAAGCAAGTACTTGAGGCCAGTAAAAATGATTTGGCTAAATACTATCTTGTTTTTCTGTGGCCTCCTGGTTACTCTTGTGAGGAGGGCTTACTGGGCCTGGAAGCTTTTTGTAAAGATGTCGGAATGGGGAGGCTGGTTCATGGATCTGCTGCTGTGGGGCCTAAATAAACGTTTTGTTGCTTTCTACTTAGAGAATCCCTCATACCTTGCAATTTCGAACCATTCAAACATATACATGATTATATTTGAGATTATAAATTTGGCCTTCCTACTACATAAGGATCAAGTAAGATAACTTATTTAAAAAGTTCTTTGAAAACTTTAAAGTGCTTTACAAATGCTATTATCATATTACTTCTGTTGCTAGCATTTTCACTTAGGGCAGCTAGATGACTCAATGGATACAGTGCCAGGCTTGGAGTCAAGAAGATTCATCTTCCCAAGTTCAAATCTGACCTCAGACACTTACTAGCTAGGTGACCTTGGGCAAGTCATTTAGGCCTGTTTGCCTCAGTTTTCTCTGTAAAGTGAGCTGGAGAAGGAAATGGCAAACCATTTCAGTGTCTTTGTCAAGAAAATCTCAACTGGGGTCACAAAAAGTCAGAAATGATTGAAAAGCATTTTCGGTGTTATGTATACACAGGGAATAGATATATACCTATATTTTAGAAAATATTTCATTTTTCAAAGTTTTTATTTGCTTTTTTGCTACTTGTGTACACACTGTAGTGGTCCTTGTTTCAATATTAAGTAATTTATGTACTTTCCTTCTCCAAGAAGACTTCTATTAAGGAGAAGGTTGATCTAACTGCACCAGCCCAGGATGTGATTACTGATGACAAACAAGGTATGGAAAAAGAAAAAGTTGTTTGCTATTATTAAGGACTTTTTACTTATATTTTCCTACCTGTCTCTGGGAGTGGCAGGATTTTCAAAAACATAAAGGTGGATCTACTTGGATGGTGGCAGAACCAGCCTTTCTGAAAAAGATTCTGTGTTTAAAATTGGCATTGCAGAATGACACCGTAAGCCCAAACCCAGAAGTGTGTATGGGAAGCTGCTCAGTCATAGTCTTATACATTCAGGACCTAGGATGGTACTGTATATATGCAGTGCATAGAGCACTGGACTTAGAATCAGGAAGATCGGCACTCAAATCTGGTCTCAGATACTTATTAACTGTGTGACCCTGGAGAAGTCATTTAACCTCTCTCTGCCTCAGTTTCCACATCTGTAAAATAAGGATAATAATAGCACCCTCCTTCTAGATTTGTTGCGAGAATCAACTATAAAGTACTTGGCACACTTTAAAGTGTTATATAAATGCTAGCTATTATTGCTGTTAATGACAATAACAAAAAATATTATTAAATGGATGTTGAATTGAATTTGTGATAGGCTAATAATTGTGATCAGACCAGTTCTGTTATCAGCTCTATCTGGAGAATATTATCTGATGATGTCAAAGAAATTACTGTCAAGTCAGTGAAGATACAGGGTTAACTAACATTCTGTTCTGGTGCAGATGAACTCCAGAATATACATTCTCTACGGAGGGTTAGTCCTTGAGGGAATTTTGCTCTTATCGTCATTTCTGTTTTATTGTATCTGTCCAGTAATGTCCTTGACCACTTTATAGATATGATGTTTCAGTGTGAAGGTTCAATAAACAGATCCTTGAGGGAATTTTGTTCTTATTATCATTTCTGTTCCTAGGCTTAATATGTTACAGTATCTTGTCCATTAATATCCATCACCACCTTATAGTTATGGTATTTTAGTGTGAAGCCTCAACAAACAGATCATGCAGGCAGAAAGTTAGAGCTCTTGGTGGAGTTATAAGCAGTGGGGAAAATGCAGCCCGCCATATTATGCATGCAATAAAATTCCAAGATAAATTGAGACTGGGAGTATTTAGAACAGTACAAAAAAAGGGTAAAATATATTGAACCGGGTTTGTTGGAAGAGGTTAGATAAAGATAGGCAAAGCATTTAATAAGCACTCACTATGTACCAGGCACTGTACTAAGTTCTGAGGATATAAACACAGCTAAGTAAGACATTCCCTGGCTGCAAGGAGCTTATATTCTAATGGGGAAAAGCAACACATAAAGAGGTGCTGGAAAAGTATGTATTGGGGGGAGTTGGGGAAGAGGGATGGTAAAAGTACACTGAACCCTTTCCCAAGTAAGAGGCCAGGGAACCACACACTTTCTTCATTGGTCACACAGGGTTATAAATAAATGGTGAGTCTTAATCTGGGATCTATAAACTTAGTTTTAAAAAATATATGTTAGCCGCATTTCAATGTAATTGGTTTCCTTTATAATCCTGTGTATCTTATTTTATGCATTTTTAAAACATCATTTTGGAAGGGGGTCCATAGGCTTCATCAGAGTGCAAGATGGGTCCATGATATAGACAAAAAAGGTTAACCAACCCCTAACATGTGACTATCCAGTTTTGGAGACCGCATCCCTTGCCCTGGAGGGACCCATTCTAACAAAACCGCAGATGTGGCCACAAAGACTTGATTGTTACTGAACAACTAACTACATGCAATTGGGGCTATTAAGCATGTCCAAAAATTTGATGGGGCAAAAGTAGCCTTATCCTTCTGATTCTGGATTTCCCAACAAAAATTTACTAGTGGTGTTAAAGGCTGACTACTAGTCATCTTATCCATCGTATTATTTAAAAACCAAAACTCCTTACAGGAACTTCTTATCACCTTTATGGCAGGAGGCATCATGCCTCTTCACATCATCCACAGAGGACTTATTTTTACAGATGTACTGGGGCTTTTCTACTGCTTGTACTAAACTAATTGACTGCCCAGGCCTGTACAATGGTCTGATTATAAATACCCATAAATAAATATTGATATTATTGAGGTGAGATTTTGCCCCCAAATCAGGACCTAACTACATGCCATGTAGGCTGGTCATAATGGTTAGGTTGTGTTAAAGGACATACATCAAATCCAACAAATCTATTTCTTTAAAAAAAATCACCCTCCTCCCTTCCTGTCCTCCATCCAATAATTAGCTATAGAGGGAGTTTTTCTTTACAGAGCTAAATACACAGAAGGGGCTATAGTTCGTGTTCTTTTGTAGGGATGGTTATTGTATTTATATAAAAAATCTTTTTATGACTTTTCAGTTGGGGAAAAAACATTTGATACCATTTTGTACTGTATATTCTCTTCTTTGCATGTGGAGAGTCAAAAATTCAGAATGAGTGAGGTGCTAGAAGAAAGGGCAGAAAACAGCTTGAGGAATGGTTTGCAAGATTGAATGTGATAATTGCACGTGTATGATCTATGTCAGATTGCTTGCCTTCTCAGGGAAGGTGGGGGAGAGAGGGAAGGAGAGAATTTGAAACTCAAAGTTAAAAAAAACCCACCAAATATTAAATTTTTTTATGTAGTTACAGAAAAACAAAATATTATATAAAAAAAGATTGACTGTGAGCTGTAGCATTTCAGGATCTCTTCTCTGCGGTTGTCACAGGCAATGAGTAGATGTGGAAGAAGCTGACACTGCTACTGTCCATCTCAGAGATTATGGGTGTCTCTGTCTGAAAAGAAACTACAGAGTCCACAAAGAGCCTCACTGGAAGAGAATACATTAACAAAACATGTTTTTTTAGTAAAGGGCTTCTTAACTTTTTCTGTGTCATGAGCCCTTTTAGCAACCTGGACCTTTGAACCTTTGGCCTATGGCGCTTGTTTCAGAATAAGGTTTTTAAATGCATAAAATAAAATATATAGGATTACCAAGAAAACCAACTATATTGAAATAGTTATCAGAATATTGAACAAAGTTCTCAGACCCCTTTAAATGCATGTGTTATAAAGTAGAAAGTGGGTGAATTAGTGAATAATGCTGATTATCAGGTAAAATAACGGGAGATTAATTTGTTTTAATGTAACATGCCTTAAAAAGAAAAAAAAAATGACAATATCTCCTTTCCTCTCCACACCCTCCCCCTTTTAAAATGTAGCTTTGAAAATAAGCTCTGTGGATGAAGCCATGCCAAAGGACGGGTCTGTCGACACAGGTAGGAGAAAGCCATTTTAATGAGTTTACAATTGTGATTTTTTGATTGAGTCATATCTAACATTGAATAAGCTTCCAATATGCTTAATTACTCAATAAAAAGTTGAGTAGGTAGAAGATGGTTGCTGATTTAGATTTTGCCGCAGAGGGAGCTTAAAAGGGTTTTCATCTGGGCTCCTACTGCATGTAATAGCGCTTTCTGAATATTTTAGAAGGTTGTGTTTGTTTTTTGACTCTCCTTCCAGCCTACCATTTTATTTAATAGAGGCAGCATGGTAATAATGGATAGTGAGCTGTTCTTAGAGCAAGGGAGACCTCCATTCAAGTCCCACTTCTGACACATACTGTCTCCTTCCAGACTACTCTTCAGGGTAGAGTAGTCTAATTATCCCCAATTCAGGTTGTGTAAGGAGAAAGCTGAAAATTTCATTTGGGAGTGACCTAGCCACTGTGTGAGTGATTGAGATGGCTCAGAACCAGAGAAATGTTAGCAGGCCATTTTGCTTGCTTTTTTTGTATGGCATAAATAGGTGATGATATTTTTTGCTGGACATCCAGTGTCAACAGAAGCTATCTCCCCAAAAATACCTCCCCAAATTTTTAGATATATTGGGGAATGCATTAATTAAAGATGGCTCTGAGGAAAGTGAAATTAGAGTTGTGTCAAAGCCGAATTGAAGGTAATTCCTGGAAAAGGAATTAGTTGTAATTCTTGGAAGATTCTTTGTCTGGGAAGAGAGGCAAAATATTTGGACCCGTGCAGGCTCAGCCTCTGCTTGGACCTTTGCAGCCTCTGCTTGATTGAGTCCTCAATAAGCCAACAGTGGCTTGTCAAGGTCTATCTTGTGAAGGGTCTCATTCTGGGTTTTTTTTTTTGTTTTAGTTCTGGCTTTGGCAAGACACAGAAACAAGATGGTCTTCTCATTTTTATCATCTTTAATCATGTTCTGTCTTTAGCATGTATGAAGCTATGGCATGTATCTGTTGGAAGTAGGTAGACCAAGACCTCAGACTGACACACAGAGCAGGTAGAGAAATTATTTACCTTTGAAGTTTATGATCTGGACAATGACATTAAGAAGTGAAAAATTGAGCTTATATATCAATAGGAGTTCCTCCAAATTATAGGGATCACCGTTATCATCTCCATCCTCCCATTTAATTATTTGAAAATAGACCACGGAAAGTATTACTAAGTTCATTCACAGTATGGAAAAATTCACACGGGCTTAGGCCAAATATCTTTAATAGATTTCCTCCTTCTCCCCAATCTTTGATATCTGCAAACCGAATTGGGAATATATAAGTCTTTTTAAAATTCATATTATGACATTATTAAAGGTTATTTGATTTGAAGGGTAAAATGCCATCTTGTTATAGCATTAAGAAAATATCTTCTCTCTCCATAGTAGATAAGACTCTTAATGATTCCTGACTTTAAGAGATTTTTTTGCATGTAAATATGGCACATGTAGCCAATTTTACATGGCATGTGAACTTTATGATCAAATTAATTTTAAAAGTGTCTTTCTCCATGGACTTTGGTTGGGGAGTAGCATATTAGAATAAACATTGATCAAACCTAGTGACCAGAGACAGTGAGCATGGCTTAGAGATAAAATTGTGTTTGAATTTGTTTTCTTCTTAATGTGGGACATATGCCTTATTCATAGACTTTTTGCTTGTGTTATTATTTTTTTCTTATATGGACAAGGGGTCTTTTATGCTACACACCTACACCCACACCCATTTTATTTAATAGAGACAGTATGGTAATAATGGATAGTGAGCTGTTCTTAGAGCAAGGGAGACCTCCATTCAAGTTCTACTTCTGACACATACTGGCTGGTTGACCCCAGGAACGTCTTCTTGATGCTCTAGTCAACCCTCTAAGACTGCAAGTTGCAAAGAAGGTATTGACCTGCATTAGGAATGAGAGTTTCCTCTTCTGCGAGCTGTTCATTGTTTCTAAGGTTAAATTGTTGAACATCAGGCCTGATTTTTAAATTGACAAAGGGACTTTGAGAGGTCCCTAAATCTCGTTGCTTTGTTCTTCCAAAGTCTGTAAGTCTGTAGTTTTTCGGGAAAACATTTATAGTTGTATATAAAAAAATGATAATATTTTTCCCCAGTATCTTGGTGTGGTAGTTTGCTTTTGCTGGAGCCCTACAGAGAGTAATTGGTAATATCAATCAGCTTTTCACTGTTTCTAAGGTTAAGTTGTTGAACTTCAGGTCTAATTTTTAATTCACAAAGGAACTTTGAGAGGTCCCTAAATTTAATCCTTGTGAAGTCTGCGAGTCTACAGTATTTCAGAAAAGCAATCACTTAACCTTTACTTAGACGCTGGCCTTTGCAGTGCAGCACTTTCCTGTCTTCCCACCCCGATCTCTTATTAAGATTAAAAGCCACAGCATGTCAGTTAACTTCTATACTTTTGTCTAGATCCATAGCAGCACTCTCTATATATCTGTCAACAGCAATTAAACTACTTTGGGAATGGTACTGTGGAATTTTCCAGCTTCTGCATAAATAAACTGCATAACTCAACCATCTAGAGGCTCTTATGAAAACACAATAGGACAGTCTCATGTAGTCATGATTTAGAGTTGGAAAGGGAACAATCAGGGTGAGGTAACATTAATTAAGCACCTACTATGTGCCAAGCACTGTGCTAAATACTTTACAAATTCTGTCTTATTTGATACAATAACTCTAAGAGGTAGGTGCTTCATTTTACAGTTGAGGAAACTGAGGCAGAGAGAGGTAAATGACTTTCCTAGGGTCATATAGCTAGTAAATATCCGAGGTCATATTTGAACTCAGGTCCTCCCAACTTCAGGACTACCACTCTATCCACTGACTCTCTCCAGTAGCAGCCACCTGCCACTGAGTAGTGGTCTAGTCCACGAATCGGCAAATTATAGCCTACATCTGGCCCATGCCTTAGAAGGTCCAGGGGAGCATTGCTATTTTGTTTTGGCCCATAGTCTTCCAAAAATGTTTCTGTATGGCTTGTGAGCTAAGTTAAAGATAGCACTTACTCATGAGCTGTACAAAAACAGACGATTGGCCTGGATTTGGCCAGAGGGCTATAATTTGCCAACCCCTGGTCTAGTTTAACTCCTTCATTTTATAGATGTGGGAACTGAATTCCCTAAAAGGTGATTATGGGAGAAGAGTCAGGATTTGAACCAAATCTTGAGCCTTCTGACTCAAGATTCAGAGTATTTTTTAACCATGCTGCTTTAGTATTTCCCAACCTTTTTTGTCTGTGACTTGTTGGAGTATATCAAACCTGTTTGATTTTTATTGGTTTGAGAGGGTAGAGGCAAGGAAGTTATGAGGATGAATTGACAGAGAAGCACTTATCTTTCTCCTTCCATAGAAATAATAATGTCTGATAATAATAATGATGCAACACCTCACTTATCCAGTGGCATTGTGGGTAATTAAGTGTTCTACAGAAGGTTATTTTGTAGATAATGGAAACCTACCACTTTAAGCTTTAAGCATTAAAGCATTAAGTTTAAACAGTTTTGGATAGAAATCTTTATAAAAGATATTACCTAATTAATTAGAATATATTAAAATATAACAATATATTTAACTTTTCTTGATGACTCATAGAATTACAGAATTTCAGAATTGAAGGTCTTAGAAAGACTCGAGAGGTCCAAATCTAGTCCAACCCATACCTGAATGAGAATCTCCTGTTACAAAAATCCTCCCTATGTGATCTTACTGCCTTTATTTAAGGATTTTTAGGGATGGAGAACTCACAGTCTGCCAGTGCGCACCGCCCTCCCCTCCTTCCCCCCGCCCCCTGTAAAATCTTACTAGTTGTATGACTAGCAGAACTCTCATTGTTAGGAAGCTTCCCTTCACTACTGGATCAATATTTGTCTTTATGTAACATCTACCTGTTGGTCCTACTTCTATCTTTCAGAGAAAAACAGAAAAGTCCAATCTTTCTTTTATTTGAAATTCCTTCAAACACAACTATCATGATGTTCCCTCTTCCTTCCCTGTCTTTTCCAGGCTGAACTTCCCTAATCAAGGTCAGCATGACTCAGGGTCATACTTATATGCATAGGACTTCTTGCTCCAACCACAAGTGGGTCCAGATAGCTGTTGATGATTCTGGGAACTTTAGACTCATTATCAACGGTTACTTCTCAATGTGTTGGGATAAAGCAGGCTCCCCCTGCTCCTGCTTTTTTTAATCCCAACACATTGTCCTAGGAAGAATTAAAGGGAAAACCAGATAATTAAGTTTCTTCTTAATCTACATGTTTCTCTATAAGAAAGTCTGTGCCCAGATAGTAAGTAGGAAAGCTGAGATCAAAGCCCACTTCTTCTGATTTTCAGGCTACTACCTACTTTCCACTGCTTCAACACCATTCTATTTGGGAAGCTAGGTGGCATAACTGTTGATAGAGTACTGGGGCTGGAGACAGAAAGACCTGAATTCAAATCCCATCTCAGACACTTACCAGCAAGTCACTTGACCTCTGCCTGACTCAATTACCTAAAATGCATGCACATATGTCATAAAAACTTACATTTTAATGGGGGAAATGACTTATACCCATAAACCAGATCATGCAAGATGATGTATCATGAAGCAGATGGAAGGTAGCATAGAGAAGGCCTTGGCAGCTAGGGGGACCAGGACAGGTCTTCTACAGAGGCAGTGCTTAAGTGGAGTCTTCATGGAAGTCAGGAATTCTAAGAGGCAGAGGTGAAGAGGGTGAGTAATGTGGAGCATGAGATGGAATGGGAAGACGCTTCAGGATGAGGCCAATTGGAAGGCTATTGTAATTGTTCGGGGAGAGAAGTAGAGAAATGACGAAATTTGGCTGTTATCTACATGGTGAATCATGAGGAGTCAAGAATGACACCCAGTTTGCAAACCTAGACAACTCAGAGCCCTTGTATACTAATTAGGAAAATCAGAAGAACATATTTAGGGGGAGGAGAAGGGAAGATAATGAGTTCTGTGGATGTGTTGAATTTGAGATGCCTTTGGGACATCCAGTTCAAAATGTCCAGTAAGTAGTTGGTGATTCATTCTTGTATCTCAAGAGACTAGGAGTAGATATGTAGATCTGGGAATTATTTGTATAGATATGATAATCAAACCTATAGGAACTGCTGAGATTACTGAGTAAGAGAGAAAAGAGAAGGTGCAACGTAGAGCCTTAGGGGGCACCCATATTTGGTGAGCAAGACATATATCCAACAAGGGAGACTGAAAGAAACCATTAGATAGTTGTGAGGAAACCCCCGCCCCCCCCCCCCACACCCTAGCCCTTCCATTTCTCTCCACCATCTTTAACCCAGCATCCCACCTCTCAATTCTGCCTAAACATTCTAGCAAAAAATTAGCAAAAAAAGGAGTCAAGAAAATCCAAGAATGGTCATGCTGTAACGATTTGAAGATAGTGTGTGTTGGAGTACCCTGAACCATTGTGATCTATAAGAGGTCTAGGGCAGAGCAGGGAGAGGCCAGAGCCTGATCAATTGGTTCACCTGAATTTCAGTAGAAGATTCCAGTATTCTCCTTGAAGGAAGCCTGGCATGCTCTCCTCTCTGCAGCAGCCACATGCGCCTGGCTTGTAGCATCACTTAGCTCCCCATCAGCCATTATGCTTTCTTGGCTGGGAAATCATGCATAGGAGGGATCCCAGGGAAAAGCTCTTCTTTTATCAGAATGTAGGATACATAATTAGGAAAGGGAAACTTGTCAAAAACAACTTGTATGTGGACTTATTTTTTAGGGTGAGGGTGAGGGGCAGGCAATGTGTAGAGGGCCACAGAACCATAGGATTATAGTTTTAGAGCTGGAAGGAATCTCAGAGGTCATTTAGTCCAAGCTTTTATGAGGGAACTGAACCCCCAAGGGTTGAATTCCTTGCTAAAACTATATTGATTTTTGTGTGCTTCTTGCATCTTTGCATCCTTCTCTCTGTCTCTCTCTCTCTTCCCTTCTCTCTTGTCCCCTCTCTCTCCCTCTCTTTCTCTCTCTCCTTCTCTTTCCTTTCTCCCCCCCCCCCCCCCCCGTAAAATCTAACTAGTTGTATGACCCTGGCCAAGTCACTTAGTTTTGACTTCTGCCTCCTCAGCTATAAAATGGAAATAGTAGCACCTACCTCCCAGGATTGTTGTGAGGATCAAGCATAGTGTCTGTCATATAGTTGGTGCTTAATAAATACTTATTTTCTTCCTTCTCTTTTAAAAAATGTATCTTATATGAATGACCAGTAAATTCTAGTAATTTGCTTTATGTGAAATATTGGATTTATTGGCAGTTCTCAGGTTGTCCAGCTCTCCATTCTTTCCTGACTGCCTCAAGTGAATATTTATGGATAGGATTTTTAATGAGCATAATAAATTCGGATCCTTTTAAAGGGGATTTGCCTCCCTAAGCAATGTAAAAGAAGGTAGGGTGAAGCTATAACATCTTCCCTGGGGTGAATATGTAAACCTGAATACAATAGAAAATGCAGTACTTGCTTTCCTATGAGATATCTTTCTTCCATGGGATTTTTATAGAGATTCTTAGTCAGCAGTTCCAGAATTTGCAACATCTCATTTTGGAGCTTCTAACTGTCTCCTGAAAGTAGTAGAAACAGAAATCTGGAAATTGTTCAGGGCTACTTGCTTTTAACCAAAAAGAGGTGGTGGTGGTGGTGGTGGTGGGGGCAGGGATTAACCCTCACGTGGAGATGAGTGAGTAGGCTCTATAGGAATTTGTTGCTGAAGGTTTTAATTTATGATTCTGTGTCTTTCCTGTAGAAGTATTTTTTTTAATGGATGACAGTGTATTTTAATGAGTCATTACATTAAGCCTGTCTAGATCTCAGTCACACAGTTTCAACTTTTCCTCTCAAGAAAAACTTTATGTCCCATTTGCCTTTATATTTATGAGGCAACTTTAATTTCTAATATATAATCCTCAAATCCTTCCCACAATATAGTGTCATTGTATTAGAACTAGTAGATAAAATAAATGGCCTGAGAAACTCTTTTCCACCCTCCAGGGGGTAAGCTTAGAAAATTTTCTCCAAGGCTAACATAAATAGTCTTGTGAGCCAAGAATCCCCTCAGTCATAAATGCTAATTGATAACTCTATGAAGGCTGCCTGTTTAAGAATTTCTTTATTAACTGGCTTAGCTTTGAAAATTTTTATGAGGGTCTGAAATGATAAGAAGGAAAATGTGTTGAAACTTTTCCTTTCAATTCTGGCTTCTGATTTTAGAAACAGGATTTCAGTTGCTCCTGAAAATAAGGAAGCCATCAAATTGCTCTGTGTTGGAGCCTCCCACTGATCCGTTGGTGTGTTCTTTGCTAGCTCTGCAGATAAGTTTCTGGGTTTGTAATGGCATAAGTGGAACCCAAGCAAATAGCAATAATCTCTGTTTCAGCTTCTCCTAAGGACTTGAACACTCTCAAAGCAAGACCAAGATCCAGGTAGTGTTTCTTTGATTTCTGTTTCAGTGCCTTGAATTCTGCCTCATCTCTATCTGGGGGAAGAATAAACAAAACATTGCCCTCATATTTCACTTGTATGTCTCCATATCTCTATATGTACATACATATGTACATAGAGATACAATTTCAAAAGTCACAAATATATACTATATATATATGTTGCATATACATGCATATATGTATAAATATGTCTATATATAACTTCATTAGTGATGAATGGCATGCTGAATAAAAGTAGTGACCCCGAGTAGACTATGGAGCCTTGTTTGTGTCAGTACTAAAAACCAATAGTTTTTCCATAACCTCTTTTGGGATGAGGTTGCATGTAATGTATTACTCTGTGGGTATAGATAGGATGGAGAAGTGGGGAAAACAAACTTGAATGAAAGGAAATAGTCATTAAAATTAACACTGAAGTTTGATATTGTAACCAAAGCAAATCCCTCAACGTTAAAGAAAAGGTGAGAAGCCATCTAAGACCATTGAATATATCTTTATGCCTTTTCTTTTTTAAGCCAAGTGAGTAAGCTATATAAAGAATCCATTATTCCTCTGAGAGAGTCCTTTGCATATGGTGCTTATTACAAATGGAAAGAAAAAAACAGTAAGAGCAGAGTAGGAGAAAAATTAGATTTGTCTGTGTGGTTGGTTGAGACTAAAACAAATGATCTTAAAAAAATATAAAACCTGATGTTAAAGAAGATGATAGGCTGGCCCTCTGTCTACAAGAATACATTTTTCAAATTATGTTTGTGTTTTCTGATTTGATTCTGGTCTTTGAAGAGTGTCTAATCTCCTCATGAAATTACTTGTATGCAATAGACATTTCTGAAAAATGTATAAATCAAATCCTATTGTATACCTACTGGGATGTGTTGGCTTCCTAAGATATCTTGTAGGTAAACGGTCATTCCAATCCCCTCCTCCAATCTTGATCATGCTTAAATTTGAACTTTTTCATATTGATTTTGGTTAAAGTACAACTGATCCCATACACATATATATGTAATCCCATATCTAATCCTATACTATATCTATATGTATTAATGTAATCTGTTTATCATAAATTGAAAAACCGTTTACATAGCAAAGTTATGATTACCCTATTTCAAGCTCCATGATCTGCAAATAAATTTAAAGCAATTTTTTTGATGAATGAACACAGTATCCTTCTGGTACGTCTACTTTCCTGCTTGCTCAGGGGGCCAGTCCCTGGCTGCCTCTGATGTTTAATACACCGTAATGCTCTGTGATTCCAGAATAGTGTAGTCCATCATTGGGGAAGAAGGGAGTGGGATGAGGAAGGGAACAAACGTTCATAAAGCACCTACAGTGTGCTAGGCACTGTGCTAAGCGCTTTACAAATGCCGCCTCATTTGATCCCCAAGCTGCTTAAATAGATAAAACTGCCTGAAGTCTGAATGGCAGGGCTTTGGCTCTGGTGATGGCTCTAAAGACCTAGTCAGATTTCTGTTCACCAAAACTTTAGATTAATGTTTAGACATTAGGGTTCTAGACCAATGACAATCTCTTTTCTGATACCTTTCATCTAAAACCTGAGCATTGCTAGAACAAAGAAAATAATATCACATATATACTTTTTTTTTGTTGGGGGTGGGGTGGGGATAGGCTTTCATTTGTATACCTATAATTTTGCATGTGCTTGGAAATAAAATGGAACCAATACTTTTTGTTGAAGGGGAGCATGTGTAAGCTTTTTTTGGAATGAGGAATGTCATTAACAATACATCTGCCATGGATCATTCTGTTAACTTCTAGAGAGAACCTATATATTTACATCTTCAATTTTGAAAGTAACTACTAAAAAGCTTTTCATCTCAGTTGGTATAAACAGAACAAAACACAACAAAAAACCAGAACTCTCATGCCCTATTTTGGCTCTGGTAACAGCTTTGGCTCTGGTACCTGCTATGCCTAATGAATTACTACAAGTGTAACACCTCAAGTTGTTAGTGCTGACTTTAGTCAAGCTTGCAACCTTGTGAGAAATCAAAACAAAACAAACAAAAAAAAAAACCCTTGACTGCAGCAAAAGAAACCTGAAAAGCTTATTCAGCAAAAGCAAACTTGCCATAATATTAATTCTTTTGCCTAGAGCAGGAAGGGCTTCATGGTATTTAATAGAATTTGAATTGTAAATAACACTTCCACCCAACCCACCCAGAGAAGCTTACCCATGTTTGCTTGTCTTATAAACACTCTCCCAAGTAAAATGCCTCATTCCTCTTCCCTACATCCCCCCACCCCTTTAAACCAGAGAGGCAACTTAAGACCCAGTTAGGTACCTGGTCAAGGTCATTCAAGGATTGAGTGGGGAAGGCTGGAATTGTCCTATTTCATGGTTTCTACTTCAATTTTTCACGAACTCTAAAGGATGTGATTTCATAAGCAATAGACACTTAGTTTGAGTCAGGGGTGGGGTATGTTACTGTCCAAATTGATTGAGGTTTTTGTTAAATACCTTTCACTTGATGTGGCTGTAGTAGGAATTATTTCCCACTTGGCTCATAGTAGTTTAAGTTACATAAACCAGACTATTGGAGGTATTATATGGAAATATAACATAGCTTAAAAACAACATAATAACTAATATTACTTAGAATAAAAAGAATCCTGGTTTCTGTGTACTTGGATTGTATTTTGTACATGTTTGCAGGCTACTCTGATCCCTACCTCCTGCTTTTACTAGTCACAATGCATGCCCGGTGGATAGGAGAAAAGAATTGCTTAATGCCATGTGATCCTCATGGTAAAACGAGGATGCATTACCAATGAAGATCTGCCAAACATTTCTATTTTTAATTCATGTATAGTTGTAGTAACAGTTTGAATTTACATACCGTTCACACCCCCACCCCCCACCCCCATCACAAAGGTTTAAAGATAGAACAGGCCAATGACTTCATTTCATAGTTGAATCTGACAGATCATTGCCCTGTCCATGATAATTGCTTTTCAAGACCACTGAAGTCACTTGGCTAAGCCTTTGGGATATTATTTTTCCTCTCTCAGTTCCAACTCCAGAGAGTGAAACAATTGCTATCTTCCTTTTGATATTCCCTTATTTCGCTGCAGATCTTACTCTAACACATCTCTAGAAGAGGCCATGAAAAGGGTCGAGGAACCTCCCACTCCCCCACCGAGACCACAGAAATCCCATTCCAGAGCCTCCTCCTTGGATCTGAATAAAGTCTTCCAGCCAAATGCTCCAGGTGAAGTTGCCCTTTTCTTCCCCTAGCATGTTTCCTTTGGTTTCGTAAAGGCATGCTTTTGGTAGTGGAAATCAAAGATGAACAGAGTAATTTTGCCCTATTGCCATGTTGTTAGGACGGTTGTGTTCACTTAGGAGAAAATAGTTGCCAGACTTTTATGTTTCAAATGTGTCTTGGGAGGGTGTCCCAAAGGTGCTATGGGTCAAGAAATGTGAGATTCTCAAATCTCAAGGTTTAGATATTCTTTGAGATTGGGCAGCTGACAAAATGGATGATTGTTACTTGAGTCTTTCCAATTTTTTTTTACTCACAAGTAGAGCTTTGCTTCGGTTTGGTTTTTCCCTTCATTACTTCATGGATAAGAGGTAGATGTAGCTCAGTCTTAAGGGTCAGGCTACACTAAATACCTTCCTTGGCAAAAAAAATTCAATTTTCCTTTGGTTCCTATTTTGGGTGAGAAGATGCCAGTTTCCTCTCCTGTCTTGCTACTTCCATATCTAGAGTCTGACTTTCTTTTTTCTTTTCTTTTTTTTTTCCAGATTGGTAGGAGGAAGGAGGGAATGGACTGCTGGGTAGACACCGTAGTATTGCCACAGGGGCAGAAAATGTTAAGAAACCATCCATTGAAACCAGTTATTGCTCCTTGTTTGTGGCTTCAGGGATTTTCCCTTCCCTCCTTCCCCCAAGTTGCTCACTCCCCAATTCAGGTCACAGATTGTGTAAGAGTACTGTATGTAGTAGGAGCATGTGGCGGGGGGGGGGTGTATCCTCTACGGATACCATTCTTTGTGGCTGTGGGGTAGGGGTAGTTCAGTGGGTAGACTTGGAGTCAGAAGAACCTAAGTTCAAATGCTATCTCAGACATTTATTGCTATGTGACCTTCTCTAAGGCCCAATTTCCTCATCTATAAAATAGGAATAATAAATAGCACCTACCTCATCGGGGTGTTGTGAAGATCAAATGAAGGAACTTATAAAGCACTATATAAATGCTAGCTATTACTGCTGTTATTTTTATTCTACATGCAATGGGAGACTTCTAGGTGTACCTGGGAGCCTTGTAGAGGTAATGACAAACCTTTCCTTTCATGAAAATTATAAACTTAGGGTTTATTGTAGTTATAATTGCCATTTGGGTTTAAAACAATCCTTTCTTCCAACTCATATAAGCAAACTGCAAATAGGATTATTTCTTGGAACTCTATAAGCCTGTGTTGGTTTTTAACAGTAAGCCAGCCCTAGTCAGGGACTGGTGATTTTCTGATTGTTGCTTTTTTTCCCCAGAATTAGAAAAGATTCTCCTTGGCCTATAAATCAGTTCTGATCTTTGTGGTTAGGGTAGAACCTGGCTTGTTTTACTTGTATTAAGCATGGGCTATCTTCCCTGTGAGGATAGAAACTAAAAAAAATTCTGTTATAGAACAGAGCTGGGTTTTTTTTTTCTGAGTGAAATTTAATTCTGGGTTGTATGAGGTCATTAGATAACTGTTTGATTTGCTATTTAAGACTCTTTTTCCTCCCTATGGAAAATATCCTGGAAAAGTCTATCTAAATATCTAACTGAATCTTTGGGAGTAGTTACAGATGATTTTTAAAATGCTGTGAAACCAGTATATCTGAGCATAATGCATAGATGTTTAAATCCAGATATTTTGAAGGACTATTTCAAGGACTAAAGCAGGTATCTGACAGTTGTGAGACATCCAAGTGCCTAACCTGAATCTGGGGCTTCTAGCATGCATATGATTCTAGGATTTCTGCCCTAAGACAAATAAGGTCTAAGGAGGTGGCTGTAGACAAGGTAGTTTGCACAGTAAGGAGTTTGGGATAAGACTTGCAATTAGGAGATGCTGGATAGATGAATTTCATGCTTAAAGATCCTACTTCTTTTTCTTATTAGTCAACCATTTACCTAAATAAATGAATATTGAAAGTCTTTCAACAATTTGGCATGATCATAACAGAAATTACTTAACTTTCCTTGTGGACTAAATTCTCCATGACCTGAAGGTCAGATTTCATAACAGCAAACTCCGGAGATCAGCCTAAATTGTTTGGTTACAATGAAGTTGTGTTTTAGCAAGTATTACTTAAGATAGGTGGTCTCTGGTCTGGTATTAGAAATGTATTTGTTATATATTCTGATGGTATTGTCATAATTATATTTAAGTCGTGTTCTTAGCCATACTAGCGTAAAAGTGCTCCTAAATCCCAATTAATATTAAAATTAGTAAGCTCAACTGCATCATAAACATAAACAGGAATGATCTACAAAGTAGAACTAAACCCAGATTATAAAGGAAAAGATAAATGTAGAAACTGCCATCAGTTTAGAGACCAGAAAGACATTAAAAGGGCAATAAGAACATGTAGTTATTCTTTAAAAATAAATTTTTATTATTTTACTTTTTCATAGTGTCATCATTTCCCTCTGTGACCTTCCCTTTTCCTAGCAAGCCATAAATAATAATTTTTAAAGAAAAAAAATGAAGAAATCAGCAAAAATAGTAAATATGTCAAAAACAGAGATTTAAAAAAAATACGGATATATTGATCAGAAGACTGATAGAAGTCTTTGGACTTCTCAAAGGCAGTGTTATACACACATGACTTTAGCACCTACAGGATTAAGACACTTTATATACATATTATGTATATTATATAATCTCATTTAATCCATCAAATGACCTGTGAGGTGGGTAGTGCCAATAATATCCTCATTTTACAGGTGAACCACCTGAAGCTCCCAGGTCAGGTTGTGGTCAGATTGTATACCACAGGGTCAGTTAATGGGAAACCTGAAACTTCAACCTTGTGTAGCTTTCATTACTCCATGCTACCATTTTCTGGATGTCACTCCAATACTTCAGAGGATCTGGGAGCTTATCAGTGTGGTCATTCCTTTTTTTTTTAAAATCAATTTTCAATTCAACAAATGTAAATTTCTTGAGAGTAGAGACTTTTCTTTTTTTCTTAAAAATTTTTTTTGGTTATCTCTAGCACCTAATACAGAGCAGACTCTTAATAAATGCAGAGTTGGTTGAACTGAACATTTATTGAACACCTATGCAAGGTTATTTCACCTTGCATATTTAGTTATTGGGGAATACAAAGACAAAACAGTCCCTGCCATCAAAGAATGTAAATAAATGTACTTTTATACCTTGGTCAATTTTTATTTTCCTCAATGTGGTTACTCTCTCCAGTGATTCAATATGTTTGCTGTCTATCCATCCATAGGGTGACTTGTGTGACCTCTATCTATGGCTTCCCCTGTGACGTTGGTTTCTGGAAGAGCTCCTTTAGTTCTCTTGATATTGCATGGATATAGTTGGCAGTTGTAAGCTGTACATCAGTTGCCCTTTGCTCTTGCCACATGACTGGCTCATTTTTTTCTACTCGACATATCTAGGTGTCAGCCATGTTTCACAATTATGATAAATAAGATCCCTATTTTTCAGGGACTCAGCTCTCTGTTTACCTCCCGGCCTATCACCTGTCAGTGCTGTCTCTGCTACATGACATCATCTTCTGGCCCTGGACGTGACAAGCTTAGCCACTGGTGGGAGCTATTATGTATATTGTGTAATTATTATAACATTATCTATTATAGAGTGGAGGAAGCTATTTTCGATCCTCTTGGTGTAGTTCTGTTGGTCCATTTGTAAGCCCCCTTGTCCTTGTCTCTACAAGTCTCATTCCTTAGCTTTTGTGGTCTTTAAGTTTTTCAGTTAGTTTTTCTTTGTCTGAAAGTCCAGTATTGTTAAGGAGCTCAAAAAAGTGTATCCCTTATAAAAGGGATTAATTAGCTAGCAATATGCTGTTACTAGGAAATGAATCAATCAACAGATATTGCAATGGATAGAGCATTGGGTTTGGAATCAGGAAGACTCATCTATCTGAGTTCAGATCTGGCCTCAGACACTTACTAGCTGTGTGATCCTGGGCAAGTCACTTTACCCTATCATCAGTAAAATGAGCTGGACAAAGAAATAGCAAACCATTCCAGTATCTTTGCCAAGAAAACCCCAAATGGGGTCACAAAGAATTGAACACAACTGAAAAACGACTGAACGACAACTGAAAAGATGTATAAGGGTACTCTGCTAAATGCTCTGGGAGGCATAAAAAAGCATTAGAATAAAATCCTTGCTCTGAAGGCAGATACGTACCAATTTGGATGATGAGGTCAAAATATATCATATGATGACTTTTATTATTAAAATGCCATGGTATCTGTGTCTCTTCCCTACTCATTAAACCCCCATGGTTCCCTATTTATCCCAGGATAAAATAAGATCCTTTATTTGCCATTTATACCTTTTCACAATCTGGTCTCAATTTGCTTTTCCAGGTTTCTTTTATATTTACTCCCCTCCATATTCTCTGCAATCCAGTTATGGTGGTTTATTTTCTGTTCTGTGCACAAGCAACTCCAGATCCTTTCTACGTGGTTTTGTATTGGCTCCCCTCAGTACCTGAATGCACTCCTCCCTTGTTTTTGCATCTTAGAATTCCTTGCTTCCTTCAGAATTCAGCTCATGCACAACATTCTTACATGAAACCTTTCCTGATCCCCTATAGATGCTAGTGCCTTCCCCTAAAATTACCTTGTATATACATATGCATGTAATTTTTGTCTTTCTCCTTTTCTCCAATAGAATGCAAAAGTCTTTTTAAAAAATAAATTAAAATAAAATTTAATTTTTCCCAATTGGATGTAAAAACAATTTTTAACATTCATTTAAAAAGTTTTTTGAGTTCCAAATTCTCTTCTCCCCTCCCTTCTCTTCTTCCTGAGACAGTAAGTAATTTGATACATGTTATATACATGTGCAATCATGCAAACCATATTTCCATATTAGTCATGTTGTGAAAGAAAACACAAACCAAAAAACCCCAACAAAACCACACAAAAAATAAAGTGAAAAAAGTATGCTTTAATCTGCATAGAATGTAAATGTCTTGTGGAACAGGGGCTTTTTAAAAAATAAAAGTCTTTCTGTTCCCAGCATCTAAGTACCTGACACATAATGGATGCTTAATAAATGCTTTTTGATTGAGTGAGCAATATGGACACAAAATGATGTAGGAGAAGAGGAACAAATCAATTCGGGCCAAATCGATCAGGAAAAAATTCATGAAGTCTGAATTGAACCCTTTAGGATAGACAGGGTAGTTAAATGTGAAGAAAATCAGGTATATTTGGGACACTGCAAGCAGATCATTTTGACAGCTGTTAGCATGTTTGGAGGGTTCCAGTAGGTGAATAGTTAGAAAATGGGGCAAGATCTCACATCCACGGGTGACCTAGAATGTTGATCCAAAGCACTTTGACTTTGTCATTTATGTAAATGGAAATCAACATGATGAAAATATATTTCAGGAAGATTTTTCTGAGAATGATATCAAAGGTAGACTTTGTAGAAGAGAATGGGTAGTTATATATCTTGATCAGTGATGTCTAACTCAAATAGAACTGGGGGACGGTCACTAAACTGTATATGGATCCCTGTGGGCTACATATTTATTTAATTTTAAAACAGTTTTATCTGTGTTTTATAGTATTTTTTAATCAATTTTGTTAAATACTTTCCCACATTTGGGAGTGTTTCTGGGTTGCATGTGCTGTGCTTTTGACACCTCTGCCTTAGATAATTGGTGGCTGGATAAAGATGATTTCTCAAGTTGCCTTCCAGCTTTGAGCCTCTGAAACTGTTCCTTACTCTTACTCAGGTTTTCCATATCCCAATTTGTGGTGGAAGAATGAGGCATACCTGTCCACCTAGAAGTCAAAGAGCTCCCTCCCCCAGGCATATTTATACACATGTATCTATTTATACATCTATACTTATCTACTCTTGGTTCACTCTCCTCTAGTACATATACCTCTGGGCAAAATGGCGATAGGCATTCAATTCCATATTTCTCCCTTTATTAGGGGCTCAGGAAAACCTCATGTTTTGTATTACCTGATTATACTTATACCTCTTTTTTAATATAGGGATGAAAAGGAAGGAAAATATTGGGGAAGGAGTAATACAAAATGCAGGCATAATAAAAAAGTGGACAATTGAAAAAGGGAAAACTATCAGCTTAGACAGAAATAGAATGTGGAAGAATGGGTTATGCAGAATTTTCTAAAAGTAGTGGGAAAACCAGAAGAAAATGATGAGGAGAAGGTAAGAAAGGAAAGAGAATTTTAAGAAGAATAATAAGAAGAAAAAAGCATGACAAAGGAGGAGAAAGGAAAGGGAAAATAAGGGAATTTAAGAAAAGGAGAATATGATATTCCAGAGGTCAATGGAGCTAGGATTAATACCAAGAATCACCTACCCAGCAAAACTGAGTATCATGCTCCAAGGCAAGATATGGATTTTCAATAAAGTAGGGGACTTTCAAGCTTTCTCAATAAAAAGACCAGAGCTGAATAGAAAATTTGACTTTCAAATATAAGAATCAAGAGAAGCATGAAAAGGTAAACAAGAAAGAGAAATCATAAGGGACTTACTAAAGTTGAACTGTTTTGTTTATATTCCTACATGGAAAAATGATGTATGTAATTCATGAGACCTTTCTCAGTATTAGGGTAGTTGAGGGGAATATACATATGTATATAGAGAGGGCACAGGGTGAGTTGAATATGAAGGGATGATATTGAAAAAAATAAAATTAAATTAAGAGGTGAGAGAAATATATTGAGAGAGGGAGAAAAGGAAAGATAGAATGGGGTAAATTATCTCACATAAAAGTGACAAGAAAAAGCAGTTCTGTAGGAAGGGAAGAGGGGGCAGGTGAAGGGGAATGAGTAAATCTTGCCCTCATCAGATTTGACTTGAGGGGGGAATAACACACACACTCAATTGGATATCTTACCCCACAGGAAAGTAGGGACAAGGGGATAAAAAGGGTGGATGATAGAAGGGAGGGCAGATAGGGGGAGGAGGTAATCAAAACACTTTTGAAAAGGGACGGGGTCAAGGGAGAAAATTGAATAAAGGGGGACAGGATAGGATGGAGGGAAACATAGTTAGCCTTTCACAACGTGATTATTGTGGAAGTATTTTACAAAGTGATACATGTGTGGCCTATGTTGAATTTCTTGCCTTTTTAGGGAGGGTGGGTGGGAAGGGAAGAGGGGAGAGAATTTGAGACTCAAAGTTCTGAAAGCAGATGCTCAAAAAAAGTTGTTTAGCGTGCAACTGAGAAATAAGATATGTAGGGAATGGGGCATAGAAATCTATCCTGCCCTACAAGAAAGAAAGGGGAAAGGGGATGGGGTGAGTGGGGTGACAGAAGAGAGGGCTGACTGGGGAATGGGGCAATCAGAATATATGCCATCTTGCAGTTGGAGGGGAAATTTGTAACTCAAAATCTTGTGGAAATCGATGTTGAAAACTAAAATATTAAATAATAAATCATGAAATCATAAAAATAAAAGAACAACTTGGAAAATAATAGGATGATTGGTTTAATCCTATCTGTTATGATAATATTGGTATCAAGTCGTTTGGAATCTGGGATCCCTTTGGGTTCTGGGGAATAGCTGGCATTGCATGGCAAAGAGCAAGCCATGGAATAGCAACTGGTCTAATGTCTCTCTATCCAGTGAGATGAAGTGTGCAAAACACTTTGCAAACCCTAAAATGTTATATAAATGTAACACAGTTATATAGTTTTTGTTCAGTCATTTCAGTTATGTCTGTCTCTTCATGACCCCATTTGGGGTTTTCATGGCAAAGATACTGGAATGGTTTGCCATTTCATTCTCCAGTTCATTTTATAGATAAGGAAACTGAGGCCAGCAGGGTTAAGTGACTTGCCCAAGGTCACACAACTAGTAAGTGTCTAAGGTCAAATTTGAACTCAGGCCTTCCTGACTCTAGGCCCAACCCTCTATCCTCTGTACCACCTAGCTGCATATAAAAATATACACATATATGTACAAATATATAGTATTCATATTTACAAAACACAAAGGAATAAGCTACTATGTTTTTATGATAGAATTCTAAATAACAACAAACAATGCTGTTTGCAGTATTTTGATTTTTGCAAGATTAAAACTTCTGTCCCATAATATATATTCAAACTTAAAAAAATTAGCCTGGGCTCATTGTGACCAGATTGTGGCTCCCTAAAGATTCTAGAGATATTCTTTCTTGCTTAGGCTACCTCTTTTTAAAATTTTTTTTATAAGTTAATTTATTTTTAGTTTTCAACATTCACTTCTCTAAGTTTTAAATTTTCTCCCCCTCCTTGCCCTCCCCCTTCCCAAGACAGCATGCAGTCTGATATAGGCTCTCCATATACATTCCTATTAAACATATTTTCACATTAGTCATGTTGTATAGAAGAATTAGAAGGAATGGGTATAACCATAAGAAAGAAAAACATAAAACAAAAAAAGAAAATGGTCTTCTTTGATCTGCATGCAGACTCTACAGTTATTTCTCTGGCTATAGATGGCATTTTCCATCATGAGTCTTTTGGAATTGTTTTAGGTCTTGCTGAGAAGAGTTAAATCTATCAAAGTCAGTCATCGCATACTGTGGCTGTTACTGTGTACAGTGTTCTCCAGGTTCTGCTCATTTCACTCGACATCAGTTCATATAAGTCTTTCCAGGTTTTTGTCTGCCTACTCATCATTTCTTATAGCACAATAGTATTCTATTGCATTTAGGTTACCTCTTTTAAATCTGCATTTGCAATATGGTTCTGAGACTCCACAATGGACATATGCTTTTTAATAATGTAGTGGTTATACAAATATTCAGGAGTTAATTGTCATTATAGTAGAAAGCACTGAGGACTAGCCACACATGTGGGCTAGGAGAGATTTAAAAGTTGAACCTTCTCGATCTTGAAACTTGAAAATTGATGATTCTCCCCATCTTACTACCCACCAGAGGATTTGAACTTTTATCATGACTAACGTGCATTAAATTTTCACAAAGTAAATACCTAAGTATCACGAAGAATGTGACCTTTTTACTCCAGTGATTCTGGGGTCTTGTCAATGTAGTTATCACTTCTAGTAATGCATATTCCCAACTCCTCCATAGCTGCTCATCTGGTAAGACTCTTTTCAATTTCTTCTCATATGCTCACCACAATGGGTCCCCTCAGTATGCTTGGAGGCCTTTCTCAAAGGCTTATATAAGACTAGGAGGATGCCACTGGATCCTGCACACTGTCCATCTTTTACCCTTTCTTCAATAACATTCTTTACGCTTGTCCTGCATTATTGCTTGTTTGTGATACCATCTGGCCTGCTCATGCCCATCATGTTCCTCTCTATGGCCCTCTGAATGTCATTTCTTTGCAGGTAGTAGTATTCCATTGCTCTCAGCCATGTTGGTATTAAAAAGATGGGCTTTTGTTTCAAGAAGAAGGTTGGGGTCATTAAACGAATGTTGTGATTTCTCTAAGGCAATTCAACTTACTCTTCATCTTCTGTTCAATTCTGGACCCACCTCACTGTACATTTGCTGTACCTGTTGAAGACGTATACTGGTGAAGGGATCTAGGTTGTCTGTCCAACAATGAGTATTCTTCATTCACTTGTTTTTTTTTCTGAACACAAGGAAAAACAAGTGAGAAATTTAGGTCACAAAAAGATGTATGCCTATGAGTATCCCGTGTCTAGGCTTCTTTGTTTTGTGCCATAATCAGCTTCCTCTGTTATCTACCCCTATTCTCTTCTCTGATACCAGAGCCTATTAATTGACATTTTATATTCTTATCTGTTGCCTCAAATTTCCTTGTATCCAAGGAGCTTTGTCTTATTGTTGTAGCCCTCACTGGGGGGTGTATAGTAGGCATTTTTCAGTTGTGTCTGATTTTTTATGACCTCATAGACTTCTTCATGGAGTTTTCTTGGCAAAGATATCGGAGTAGTTTGCCATTTCCTTCTCCAGTGTTTGCCCATTTTACAGGTGGGTAACTGAGGCACAAAGCGGTTAAGTCACCTGCCCAGGGTCACATAGCTAATAAGTGTCTGGGAACAGATTTGAAATCAGATCTTCCTGACTCCAGGCCTGGTGCTCTATCTACTGCGCCACCTAGCTGCCCCTTATATAATGGGAAAGTGTGTTATAATCAAGAAAATCATTTCACTGCTTCTGTAAAGACTTGGGAGGTAGAGTTGTTTTATAAGACTGTCTTGTGGATTTGGTACTATTAAATATTTCTAGTCACAGTTAGCTCAAAGCTTGACAAACTATGAGCCCCTCATCTGTTTTCGTATGGCCATGAGCTAAGAAGGGGTTTTTTTAAACACTGTTAAATACAATAAAACTTTATTTGAAAATGTATAAAACCCTTTTTAGCTCACAGCCATAAGAAACAGTCTACGGGTCAGATGTGGCTTACAGCAGGCTATTAGTTTGCAGACCCCTGACTTAGACAATGGAATAGGATACCTCTTATCATTTAGGTAATTTTTTTAAAATTTATTTTTTATTTTTAGTTTACTACACTCAGTTCCACAAGTTTTTGAGTTCTAAATTTTCTCCCCCTTCTTTTCCTTCCCCCTCCCCACCCCCAAGACTGCATGCAATCTGATATGGGTTCTATATATACCTTCACATTAAACTTATTTTCACAATAGTCAAGTTGTAAAAAAGAATTATAAGCAATGAAATGAATCATGAGAAAGAAGAAACAAAACCGAAAAAGAGAGCAAATAGTTTGCTTCAATCTGTATTCAGACTCCGTAATTCTTTCTCTGGATATGAATTGTTTTTTCCGCCACGTGTCTTTTAGAGCTGTCTTAGAACCTTGAGTTGCTGAGAAGAGCCAAGTCTTAGTCACCACAGATACTGTGTGTCTGTAATCGTGTGTAATGTTCTCCTGGTTCTGCTCCCCTCACTCAGCATCAGAGCACATAAGTCTTTCCAGGCTATTATGAAGTCCGTCTGCTGCTCATTTCTTATAGCACAATAGTATCCCATTACATTTATATACCACAACTTGTTTAGTTGTTCCCCAATTTATGGGCATCCCCTTAATTTACAATTCTTTGCCACCACAAAAAAGCTGCTAGACCCATTTTTTTTACATACAAGTCCTTTTCCCACGTGTGTGATCTCTTTGAGACGTAGCCCTAGCATAGTTCCAAATTGCTGTCCAGAATGGTTGGATCAGTTCACAACTCCAGCAACAATGCAGTAGTGTTCCAATTTTCCCACATCTTCTCTAGCAGGTAATTCTTTCCCTGTAACTGCTTAGCACTCCAAAAATGGGGAGTCATATTCTTTCCACATTTTGAAAAACTTTGAAGGATTCCTTTCCATCAACAGCTCAATGTATGAAATGCAATCAGTGGCCAATGCATTTGTCTCCTTCTTTCCTTCGCTAGCATCCTAGGGGATGTAATATTTCTTATTCATACAAATGAAGCAGCAAAGAATCTTGGGCTTGAAGATGGCGGCTGGAAAGCAGGGACCTGTGTGAGCTCCCTGCCACGTCCCTCCAAAAACCTATAAAAAATAGCTCTGAACAAATTCCAGAACTGCAGAACCCACAAAATAGCAGAGGGAAGCAGGGCACCAGCCCAGGACAGCCTGGATGGTCGCTGGGTGAGGTCCATCATGCACGGAGCTGGGAGCAGGAGGGCAGCGAAGCCCAGAGTGGGCCGCATGGACCAACCGGACTGGGAGCTGGGCGGAGCAGGCCCTAGCGCCCTGAATCAGTGCGCTGTGGCAGTTACCAGACTTAACCCACAAACACTAAAGACAACAGAGAAGAACTGCAGAACCCACGAAATAGTGGAGAGAAACAGGGCTCCAGCTCAGGACAGCCTGGATGGTCTCTGGGTAAGGTCCATGGCGCATGGATCTGGGAGCGGAGGGGAGCAGAACAGAGCCTGGCATGGGTGGCAGCAGGACCAACCAGACCAGGAGCCGGGTGGAGTGGGCCCTAGTGCCCTGAATCAGTGAGCTGTGGCAGTTACCAGACTTCTCAACCCACAAACACCAAAGACAACAGAGCAGGTTAGTGGGAAAAGCTGCGGGGGACAGAGTGGAAAGAGTTCAGGGTTCGGTCACCACCCAGGGGGCAGTGGAGGTGGGCCGGCTACAGAACTACAGCTGCAGTTGCTTCTGGCCCCAGGCCCACCTGGTGGGAGGAATTAAGTGGCAGATCAGAGCAGGAGTGCAGAGCCTGCTGAAGATCTAAGTCCAGTCCAGGTTGGGGGTTCTTGGGGAAGGAGGAGTGCTGGTGTGGCAGAGCTGGCTGTAATAGCTCCAAAAACAACAGTGCATCCCCTGAAGCTTGGAACAAAGTACTCTTTACAAGCAGTCATACCCCGACGAAAAACTCAAAGGTCAAGTAAGTTGGCTGGGAATATGGCCAGGCAGCAAAAACGCGCTCAGGTTTAGTCTCAGACTTTGGAATCTTTCTTTGGTGACAAAGAAGACCAAAA
>CM053622.1:476275871-476298904 GCA_028646595.1 Phalanger gymnotis | reverse complement strand
ATGTTCAAAAACAAAAAAAAGTTTTTGCATGCAGCTAGGAAATAAGATACACAGTCAATGGGGCATAGAAATTTATCTTGAAAGGAAGGAAAAGGGGATGGAAGGGGAATGGGGTGATGGAAGGGAGGGCTGACTAGGGAATGGGGCAACTAGAATATATGCCATCTTAGAGTGGGGAGGGAGGGAAGAAATGGGGAGAAAATTCATAGTTCAAACTCTTGTGAAAATCAATGCTGAAAACTAAATATGTTTAATAAATTAAATAAAATTGAAAAAAAAAAGAATCCCACCCTTTGACATAGTTGTGAAAGGTAAAAAAAAAAAAAAAAAGAATCCTGGGCTTGAGGCCAATGGACCTGTGTTTGAATCCCATCTCAAACACTTGTGAACACTTTGATCTTGGCAGATCACTCAGCCTTTGAGAACCACCATCTGTAAAGCAGGAATAATACTCCCGCTGTTTTTCTTGTAGTACTGTAGTAAGAAAAATGCTTTGCAAAAGTAAAAGTGTCACATATATGTGAGCTGTTATCATTTTTCTCCAGACTCATTGTGTGAAGGAAATTGGTCAGCTGACTACGTGCTGACCTTTCATGACTTCCTCTGATGTGCTGGTCTAGCCATATTCCACAGGCTAGCTCAGAGTGTAAACGTTGGGAATTTCATCCTACTGAAGGGATGAGAGCCGTTCCCAATTCGGTTGTTGGGCCATCATTTCTTTTAATGCTCAGGGCATGTCCTAAGATCTTGCATTCCTTTGCTATCCTGGATTTTTTCATTCGAAACCTAGAAGCAGCACATGCAGCCTTCATCAAGAAGCTAGCTCATTCACTGGCTCTTGATCTTGGTGAAACCTTTCTAACTCAGCAAATAGCCAGTAAATAAAAGTTACTGGCCAGAGGACTCTTATCTCATGTGCATCATATCGACAGTTTGGAAATCTTGTGCAAGTGTGAGAAGATGTAGCAGGGTTACTGGAGCAGCTGGGTAGGATAAACATGAACCTCACATTGCCAGGAATTTCTGTATGAATAAGCAGAGTCCTTTGCAAAGTCTGCCCTCTCTTTTTACCCTTTACTGTGTTTTGCCAATCTGTCTGAGTCTATCCTGCCCTCCAAAGTGTCTTATTTCATGTCTGCAAAATACAGGTCTTGGCGAAGGTTTGCAAAATTCAAGCACCAGAGTGAAATGTAGTCTTCCTGTGTGTTCTCCCTTGTATGGATGCTCTCCTTATTCCACATATCTTCCAGTTTGGACTGAATTTATAGTAGTTATGGTTGTTGTTGGTGAGTTGTTTCAGCCATATCTGATTTTTTTTTGTGACCTCATTTGGAGTTTTCTTGACAAAGATACTGGAGTGGTTTGCCCTTTCCTTCTCCAGCTCATTTTACAGATGAGGGAACTGAGGCAAATGGGGGTTAAGTGACTTGCCCAGGGTTGCACAGCTAGTAAGTGTCTGAGGCTGGATTTGAACTCAGGTCTTGCTGACTCCATGTCCAGTTCTCTATTCACTGCGCCCATGGTTGTTAAAGGCATGTATTAGTACATTGGTATCCATGCCAGGGCTTGTAAGATGGTTCTGGTAATTTGACTGAGAGGTGGCACTGTTACCAGGTGGAGCGAACATCATGACTAAAAACAGGTGAAAAGGTATTAGCATCTATTCCAGTTTATGTGAAACCTAGGAGTAATTTTGAGGGAGTAGGAGACAGAGCTGGTTGGGACAAGGTGCATTAATCGGAGACACAGGTGAGAGACTGGAGACTAGGATTCTAGCTGGGAATCTATTTCAAGAAGCTAGGCGAGTGGTTAACTCCCCATGGTAACTTGAGAGATGTCACTGGAAATGAAAAGTTCGTAACGATGAGAAAGAATCTACATGACTTTTGTGACTGATTAGAAGTGAGGGACAAGAGAGAAGGAGGGATCAAAGATAAATAGAATTACGAGGTTCAAATGAGTAACAGAAACAACAAAGTCAAGAAGAGATGATTTGGGAGAAGATGAACTTGATTGTAGATGTGTTGTATTTGAGGAGCTGGCAGGATATCCCAGGTAGATGGTGTGTGACGGAGAGTTGGAAATAATGAGTCTGGAGTTTGTCAGAGGTGGGACTAGAGAGTCATTCATATATGCTTGGAAATTAAAGTCAGAAGAGTGTCTGGGATTACCAAGGAAGAGAGTGTGGGGGTAGCAGGCGAGAAGGCCAAATACAGAACACATCTAAAGGGCAACAGTATAGAAGGGGGACCAGGAGAGACCAAGCCTGAACACTGAAATCAGTTCTATTATAATACTTGCTTTGAAAACATGAATTTTTTCTAACCAGATTGATATATTAGGGAACAATTTGAGTGTAATGTGAATTTTGCATTTCTTTATGTGAGTTTTCATCCATCAGAATGCAGAAAATTGCATCACTTTGAAATCACTCACAAGCTGCAGCCTTTTTGATACTTACTTTCACAAGCAAACTTCAGGTCTTTTGTAGGATAAAGTGTCATATTTATTTCATATCTTTGGTGTAGTAGCAGCTATGGGCTAAGGAGGGCTGGTCTATAACCCACACACCAAGTCCCTCCCCTCCCCCTCCCCTATTCCATTGTTACTGAGTTGTGGACCCCAAGGCTGCCCTGTTCCAATAGTTCTTCACTTTGCCAGCCCAGTCCCCATGGTAATCTGGGTACAGGCCTAAGGCCATGGAAGCCACTACTGTTGTTATACCATTTATCTATTTCTAAGCCATTTAGCACTTATAAAACTTTGCTTCTGTTTTTATTAGGTTCCTTTTTAATGTGTCACTGACAGAGTTCTTTAGTGTTATATCCTTAATCCCATTTTCCCCATAAGCCCTGTGGTTTTTATCATATAGCAGGGTGATTTTTAGGAGCTCATGCTGTGTTATAGCAGAACTGACTATATTAGTAAAATAATGATAGTAATCATAATTAATAATAATAAAAATATTTATAGCACACAAAGTTCGCAAAATCCTCTGTATGTGTTATCTCATCTAGTTCTCATACCCCTTTGAGGTAGGTGCTACGATTATTCCCATTTTACTTATAAATAGACTGATGAGTAAAATGACTTATAAATCTAGGCAGTTTCTGAAGTCATAGTAAGTATATGAGGTAGGATTTGAACCTAGGTTTTTCCGATTTTAAGTTCAACGTTCTCTCTTCTGTGCATTCTCAGAGGTAAAAGGAGAACCAGGGTACTGAGTGTAATGTCACAGAAGACTCATAATAATAAGAACTCGCATTTATTTAATGGTGTTATAAATATACTCACATTTTCTGGGAATAAACAATACTCCTTGGGAAGCCAGGAAGGTTTTCATTATACTGTACATTTATTCTTTACGAATAAATGGGTACATCCCCTGAACAAAGTACAGGAGAGTACAAGGACTCAGACAAATGCCAGTCCTTTTATTGACTCCCAATTCGAATCTCCCTCATGGCCCCTCATTGGTCAGATGCAACCCCTTTGACTGTCTGAACCTCATGCCCTCCTCAAATGGCTGGTTAAGCATGCATACAAGCCTCTAACCTTTCACCCGATCAGAAGTCGCCTAGATCACAGTTCTGATTAGAACCAGTCACCTGACTTACATTCTGCTAAAGCTGGGGGAGCAGAGGGGAATGCTTTCAACTCTGTGGAAACAAAACTGCTCCCACATTTCCTACCTTTGCAAGGTGCTTTATTAATAATAGCTACATGAGGTTATTATTCCCATTTTATAGACGAGCAAAGTACTTACATTTGAAGAGGTCAAGTGATTTTGCCCAAGGTCACAGAATTAGCAGGAATCAAACCCAGGTCTTTTCATTCCAAGGCCAATGTTCTTTTCACAGTACCCTGTTGTATATAATGATCATCAGGGCCAAATGGCCTAGAAGGTCAAGGAGAATAAAAGTAGCGAGGAGGTTATTGGATTTGACAACCAGGTAGCTTTGGAAAAAGTCTAGTGGGAGCAGCTGCTAGAATTGAAAGGTTAAAAAATGAATGGGTAGGAAAGAAATGGAGCAACCAGTGAAGATACTCTTGAGAAATTTGATGGTTAAAAGAAGATTATAAGTCTTCTTAAAACTTGAAGGGATTAGGTCTTGGTATCCTCAGATAAAATTTTAACCTAGTATTTTAAGTTTAGGTTTTACATCAGGTATCTTGGATGAATGTTGATAAAGAACGTGGAATCTCATTGATTAGCTGTGAAAACCATCTGCAAAATGGGGGCAATAAGGGGTACTATCTTACAGGGTTGTTGTGAGGATGAGCTGAGATAATTTTTGTAAAAGCACATAGAATACACTATATAAATACTTGTTTCCTTCCTCCTTCCGTCCCTCCCTTCCATCAAAAATCTGCTGTCGTTTCCTCGGTTTAACATGACTGGTACCTTTAAACCCATGTTTCCCCCCTTCCCACCTCCACTGCATTATTCATTTACTAATGTGAAAATCAGCTATAATGAAATTTTCAGGAGTATAAGAAGTATAGTTGTCAGCTAACTACAGTGGAACAAAATCTATTTTTTCGGCAGGGGAGTGATGAAGGGTTAATTAGCAAACACTAAGTACATGAATCATAGAATTTTTAGAATTGGAAGGGGCCTTAAAGGTCATTTATTCCAACCTCTAGCCCCACCTCCCCCATTTTATATGTAAGAAATTGAAGCCTTAGAATAATTTTATCCTGTTTACCATCGAAAGGCTTTGATGGTGAAAGATCTGCATAAATTTTAGATGAGTTCTTTTTTCCTGATTTCTAATAAATATTAGATTACTATAGTAGCTATACTGTAAGAGAAAACATTTAATTTTGCAGGGCATTGTTCAATGTTTGGACAGTAGAGAAAGGGAATTAATAGGTGTCTGCTGAAAGTATAAGATGCCAGAGAATGAAAAGGAATCTTTGTGCATTTAAGAAACCTTTGCTTCCTTTTTTCCCTTTATTTTTGATCATTCTAATTAGTTCCAAATGTTTGGCCGATTTTCCAGGGATTCTTCAGGGAGGTAGGAAAGTTAGCCTTGACTTTTTAAGCAACTGGAAATATTAATGACATTCCCATTCTTTTTTGGTTATTGCTGATATTTTTTCACTTTTGTGTTCATAGAGTAGCTCTCATTAAGTTAAATTGATTATAGTAAATTTGATAATCATGCTCTGATATTGTCTTTTATATGTTTATTGGAATATAATCTGTATGTAACTGTCCTGGTAAATATGTAATATCTCATGAGTATGTGAAGAATCTGTGATCTCACCCGTGTGAGAGAATTCCTTTTACATCCAATGTTGATCAAAACCTGCCTGACTTAATTGATACATCCTATGGAATCATCTGAGGTATGAATAATTTAATTAGGCTCACACAGCTCATATAGAGGTTAGATTTGAACCTGGGCCTTCCAGATCCCAAGCCCAGCACCCTATCCACTCTGTTAAACTGCTTCCATGATGAGAATAGCCCTGTGAAAAATATTTTTACTGGAAGAGTTATGTAGTAAGCTTTATGCACACAGTATATTAAATTAATTCTTATATTGGAGATATTTGTATATTAAAGATTCATATATGTAAGAAGCTGTGATTTTATCAATATAGGTATCCTGTCCACCAACTCAAATTAGAACTCTGACTTTTGGGGCTCTGTTGCTGTAAACTTTGTGGCCTGGTGGCCACACTGGGAACAGGTTTCTCCAAAGCTCCCCCAGACAATAGACAATCTATCTTTTGGCCTGTACTCAGAGACTTTCCAGATTGTCTCCCTGTAGTGAGGGACTAGTTGAATTAGATAACAGAAATTTGTAGTAGATTTGGTCAAGCATGGTTTCATGACTTCTTCTATCTCTTTCAATAGCATGTAAGAAGTGACGGAAATAAATGATGGAAATAATCCAGAGTTGCCGTTTGACAAAGCACGAATGGTGATTGGACAATGGAACAAGGGATTGAGGGTAGAAAATAGTATGGCATTAAAAAGGTTCCACAGGGCATTGAAATTGGAGATGAGAGTGTAGAGAGAGGGGTGGAAGAGATCAGAAGACATCATGAGGATGAAGAATGGGTATATGAGAAGAAAGTCAGGGAGTGATGGAAGGCTAAAAAGATTATGATCAGATAACTGAATTTCAGACTTCTTGAATATGGAGTGTGAGTGATGGCAACATTAAAGTGTCATGGATAATAAAAAAGATCATCCGTGTGTGTGGCGAAGGTGGAGCGAAGGATAGGTTGTAAAAGTTGAATAGATTGAGGAATTCGAAGTTAGGGTATTTAAGCAAGTATCCATAAGTATGTTGAAGTTCCTTAGTATGAAAATGAGCATTGGGGCGGAGAGGAAGAATTTTCCACAAGGCTGCCACATTGTACATAATAGGTCACAAGGACCTAGATTATATGATAAAATTGGAAAGAATAAATCTTAAAGGGGGGAGAAGTTGCTTAGTGACCATGGTAAGGGAGAGTCTGGAAGTGGCAATGGAGAGCAAGAAGTATTCCAACTCCCAGAATAGGAGCTGAGGGACATACAAGAAAGTGGAACCAGAACTGGAAAGGATGGCCTGGGACCTGCTACTCTCCAGGGAGAGTCAGGTCTCAATGAGTGACAGAAGATGGAAGGAGCAGAAGGGAAAGAGGTCTAAAAGGAAAGGAAGTTTGCTGATTATAGATTAGGAGTTCCAGGGGGCATGGCTAAAGGGGTGGATAGATGTAGACTGAGATGTTGTAGGGGTAGAGTTGAAATGGACTAAAATGAGGAAGCCAACAGGGAAGCTGTTGGAAGACGTCCACGAGACCCAGATACCTAAAAATTTTGCTAGACCAACAAAATACCAACCAATAGACCGATAAATATTGTGTTTGATTTTCTTTCACATGATTCTTCGCCTTTGAATATAGGCATTGATAGACATTTTTGCAGAAAGGACAACCACTATTATGGTTATTTACCTTGAAGATATTCTAGGGCATGAGTTTATTTGTGGTCATCAGGGAGCAAAATCTTTTCTTATAGAGGGAACAGTATTATGGGCTTTTAATATTTTTTCAAACTGTTGAGTCTAAAGGTGTGTCATACACATGTATATGTGGTTCAGTCATTTAAGTCATGTCTCCCTTTGTGACACCACTTGGAGTTTTCTTGGTAAAGACACTGGACTGGTTTGCTGGTTTTTTCTGCAGCTCATTTTCCAGATGAGGAACCGAGGCAAGTGGGGTAAGTGACTTGACTATTGTCATACAACTAGTAAGTATCTGAGGCTGGATTTGAACTCAGATTTTCTTGACTCCAGACTCAGTGTTCACTGTGCCACACACAGTGGTATTTAATATGCCTGCCCACATACTATGGCTAGTTTGTTTATTCTCTAAAATGAGGCCAGTGTTGGAAAGGAGAAAGAGAAATAACAGATGATTTGTGTTACAAAGAGAAGTTCCTCAGATAAGCTTGCCAAGATGGCTAGTGATTTTTATAGTAGGACATTAAGGTCACAAGCCTGTAAGAATACTTGAAGCTTTGCATATGATTTACCTGCCACTTGATACTTAGCATGGTAGACACTAGTGACAACATATATGAGTCTACTGAGACCTTCTTTAAAATTTTTATGTTTCCCTTCCCTTTTGTCCTTCCCCCACCTCCATTTTTAATTTTCTTCTCTTAGATGGCAAGAGACCTTTTCTGTATCTAAAAATCATTCCTTACCTAATTAGATTGATTTTCTAATATCAATTTCATTCCTTAAAGTATTCTCTTGCCAAGTTGGCATCTATTGTTCTTTTTCTTTAATGGTGAGTATTTAAGCCAGTAAGGTAAGGCTTTATAAAAAATGAAAGAAATTAATAGAATAATTTCTATTAACATTGCTGTACCTATAGTTATCATTAATTAACTTCAAATGAAAAGTGTTTGCTATTTGGGCTGGAAAATTCTTAGTTCTATGAGGGAAGTGGATAAAAATGTTAGAGAGTTTCAGTTTAAATTACAAGATGAAAAAGAGATATTAGGAGCTTGATATATAATTTATTGCCCTAACCCTGTAGTAATTGACAAACCCGAGAATATAGATTTGGTTAACTTGGATAGCTGTCTCAAACAATGGGAAGTATCATGGGGACTTCCTGAATGTGTGATTGAGTACTGGAATTTGCACATAAACTTTAATCTGGTTTTTAGGGTTTTGAGTGTTTTCCTTTTCCAGTTGAATATCCTGATTATCTTTATAAACATTTATGATTTCAAAAAGCAGTGCCAAAATATGACTCTGCTATGCTAATTGTTAGATCTCAAGAATAGACACAGAGTCAATTGACAGTCCTTGCCTTACATATTTGGTTGCCTATATCAAATTGCTTGCCTTATCAGTGAGGGGAGAGGAGAGGGGAGGGAGAGAATTTGGAACTCAAAATTTTAATGAATGTTAAAATTGTTTTTATGAGTAGTTAAAAATAAGACATTCAAAATAAAATAGCTTTTTTAATGAGCATTTCCAAAGTGTGAGTTACAACCCCAACATCCCACCATCTCATATTCTTCCCATGTACTGCCCTCCCCCAACTCAAGAAAGTAGCATTTTGCATTAGTATTATATTGCCATATACATAGTCTGTGCATTCAAGCTTCCCAGAAAGCACAGATTATATTTGGCAACAATATTTTTCAGCATTCCTTTGATTGTACAGTGGTCAATCATTTATTTCGTATGTGAGTATGCTGGATAAAATAAAATGTAGAAAACAGCTTTAGCTGAAGGATGAACTAGAAGTTTCTCCATAGGATTATGAATGTTCTTCGGTTTTGGTATGAAGTTTCTGGGTTGGGAAATACCATCCTATGTTGAATTATTGACTGGAATTCATTTTTCTTTGCCTTCGTTAATATTTTGCCATTGGCTCCTGTTAGGGGGAAATTCTTATGAGTGTTATTTTTTGGAGAAGTAAGTAATTTTGAGATGCTGGTCATGGGACAACATGGGACATGGGACATGCCACAACAAAATATTGTTGAATATTTTCATCCATTTTGGCACTATTGGTAGTCTACCTTGAGGCATTGATAGATCTGACCCATATATGATCCCTCCCATTCCCTCATATAAATACTTTGGAGATGCAGTAGACCTGAATTTGGCTAAATAAATATTGAAAAATAGTCTGATATATGATTTCTATCTTAACTCAGTGTGTGAACTTTTGTCATGTAAAATACAGGAGAATGAAATTCATTCCATGAATTTAAACCTCTCATGAACAACTTGAAACTTTGCTATGTTTTACGTGAGTCTGCTCATGTGTGTCTGTGTGTGCGTGCACCCACATGTATGTACGATAGAGAGTGATGTTTACTGCCACAGTGTAGATTTGAACTTTTGAGGCTAGCACTATTTACTAACCAAGATATGGAGGAATTAAGTGAAAAGCAATACCTCAGTCATGGCATTGGGGATCAAGCTGGCTCCCCAAACCACTTGATAATTGAAATAAAGGAATGAATACTTTATTCAATTTTATTTAAAAAAAAGAACATTCCGAAATAGAACTTTTTTCTGGTTAAAAAGAACTAATATTCACCAATATTACTAACCACTTAAAAATATGGAGCAATATTTTTTAAAATAATAATAAATGCCTAAATATAGTTTGGTATTGATCCTTAATTACTGTACATCTCTTAAGTCTAACCTCGTTTTTCCTCTTAGGCTTGAGTTGAGCATTTCTCTTATCTTGAACCATTTGTCCTGAAGTAAAAATCCTCATTGGAAATATATACTCTTGGCCTTAAGCCATAGAGGCATTGACTCATAAGATATTTGAGCTGGAAATCACTTGAGAGATCATCTAGCTTAATCCTTCACTTTTAAGATGTCAAGAGATGTTAAGTGACTTGCATCATGTCACATAGGTCCAAGCAGAGCCAGGACTAGACCCCAGGTCCCTGACCCGGTCACCTGGGTGCCTACTACATAGGTACTACACGTAGTAGGTGCTTAAATAAAAAACTAGTTCATTATCTTTTCCCATTACAATGTGTCTTATATTTAGTGGTGTGTTGGTAAATTTTTAACAACTAGCTCTCTGGGGGAAAAAGTACACAAGATCCATTTTAAAGTTTAATCTCTATTATTAACATTTTCTCCATCTCATTAAGTCTAGACAATCAACAAAACAATAAGTCAATCCCTGATCTGTAGTAGTTGCTGATTTCTGAATTGTAAATGCTCACGCTGAAAATTTCATAGTCATCTTGAGCCTTTTCAAGCTAACTCCAGCACATCACTGTTTATGTTAAATAATCATACTTTAAAATATTGTCCAAGGAAAAGAGGTCACCCTTCCCCTTACCCACAATGATAAGAATATTAATGTAGACAGTCTAAAACAGATGAGAATTTGACACAACATTAATATTTCTGAGTGGGCATTCATGAAAATGCCAGGTGATCTGTAGAATTCATATAAATTGACTGTAGTTTTCCTATGACCACTTTAGCGTAAAGCATTTTTTAGTGTTCCTTTCAGCGCCATCCATGGGGACTTTAGCTTAGGGAATAGTTCTGCTCACTATCCTTTCCCCCAAAAAGCTGCTAAGATAATTCCTCCCAAGTTTTAGATCCTTTGGCCTCAGCTCTCCATTTTTTCTTTCCACATGGCTGGTGAGAAGCCAGAAAAGAGAAGATTTACAGATCTGTAGCATTACATGAACATTACATTAACTAACATGACCTCCAATTAGAGAGGAATATTTCTTTTCTTTCCTTTTCCCTTCCCTTCTTTAGCTCTTTACCCTTTTTGCTGCTAGTCTTAGTAACAAGACTGTACTCGTGCACGCGCACATGTGCGTGCACACAAACACAAATAAAATCATATACAAAGTTTATTTGATTACAGAATGGAGCTAAAAGATCAAGTTTACCAGAACATGAATTTTAGAAACAGATTTAAACAGAACTTAAGACCAGGATGTAAAGTAACTTCACCATGATGCTTATTAGGGTAATTGGAGGATTAAAAAATAGACTTGTATTAGCCACAATCGACAGATGCCAAAATCTTTATTTTAAAGTGTTTACTGTTAAAAGATCACAGAGGTACTCAGGGTTTGGGACATCTGAGTTGGTATCTTGGATAAACCTTAAACTGAAGCAGATTCTCAACATCCTGTAAATTAGGAATGTATTGAGAGGTCAGGTCAGGTCCAATTTTTCAGTGCCCCTCCAGATGAGTGTGAGTCTTTCCTTTTCCCCCAAACCCATCTTAGTCATCATTTAGGATGGCCTGAAGATGAACTTCTCTCTAGGATTAGGGGACAAGGCAGCATCTATTCAAATACAATTCAAAATTCAAATATTCTAGAATGAGCTAAAATGGGATAACTACAAGGAAACAAGACCTTGTGAGAAATGAACTAATATTTATAGCTCTTCTTTTATCCCACAACTTTGTCCAAGCTCTTTAAGGACCAGAGTTTTGTCTTATACTTCTTTTTCATCCTGCACAGTACTCAGTGTAGTACCTTAGACAGAGTAAAGATAAAATGGTGTTTGTCTGATTGAAGACTTTGAATGACTTCCGGTGGCCTGCAGAAGAAAGTCTGGGTTCCTTTATGCTGATGATCCTTCTGAATGCCTATACTTGCCCATACAGCTTTATTAGTATTTACAGTGAATCGCTAAAATCTAATTGAATCCTTCACTCAACAGCCCATTAACAAATATTTATAAAACACCTAGTGTATGCCAGGCAGTATGCTAGGTGATGGGATTACACAGACATAAAAGAAATAATTTCTGCCCCAAGGAGCTAACATTCTATTGGGGAAGCAACGTATGTGTACATAAGACTATACAAAATAAATATATACATATGCTGTAGTTTATTTTGGGGGAGGACAGGGAGAGGGACGTGCTAGCAACCGAGAGGATCAGGATATTCCTCATGGCATTTGAGCTGAGCTTTGGAGGAAATTAGAGATTCTGGGAAATAGGGCTGAAGAGGATGAGCATTTCTAATATGTGAAGACATGGCATTTACTATAGACATCTCCTCTCTGCCCCATACAGCTTTATCAGCCTATACATTGAATCGTTCAATAAAGCCTACTTAAATCCTTCGTCCATCAGTCCATCACCAAATATTTATTAATATATTATTAATATATTATATATCATTATATTATACAATATAATATATTAATATATTATTAATATTAATAATGATGTTATTAATAATTATTAATATAATAATTAATAAGCTGTCTAGCATGTGCCAGGCAGCTTGCTAGGTATTGAGATTACAAATCTGATCATTTAGTGTCGTAGGTGAATAATAACAAGACCATTTTGGCTGAACTACAAGGAGCAAAGAGGGGGAGTAATGTATAATGAGATTGGAAAGGTAGGCTTTAAATACTGAAAAGAGGAATTTTTACTTTATTTCACCCTGGTCTAATTGGTCTACTCACAGTCCCTTCAATGTACCTTTCACTTTCCAGCTTTGTTCACACTCTTCTCCTTGCTTGGAAAACCTGTACTCCTTTCTACCAACATAAATCTTATTCAGCCTTCAAAGTCAAGCTTAAATCCTACTTCCTTCACTACTTCCATTCCTTTCCTGACCACCCCAAACCATGATCTTAAGCACTAATTTATTACCTGTATCTCTTATTTGACATTTCATCATCTAACAAAATGCCTGGCACCTAGTAGGTGTTTAATAAGTGTTTATCGAATGCAATTGGACCTGCCTGTATCTTATACTGACTACCTTTTGCCATTAACTTACCTGCATGGTAGTCCTGGATTATAAACCCTTGGAACATGGGGACCAAATAACATAATTCTTGGTTTAAGAAGTGGGCATACATTGAGGGGCTGAGAGAGGGGAGGAAAATGAGCATTTAAATATCCCTATTATGTGCCAGACACTGTGCTAAACACTTTACAAATATCTCATTTCATCTTCACAATAACCGTGGGAGGCAGTTGCTATTGTCACCCTCATTTCACAGCTAAGGCAAACAGAAGTTAAGCGACTTGCCCAGGGTCACACAGCTTGTGTCTGAGGACAGATTTGAACTTAGGTTTTCCTGATTCCAGGACCAGTGTTTTATCCACTGTACCACTTAGGACACTCCAAGGACACTGTGTTTTTCAAATAGTAGGTAGTCAGCCAACTAACATTTATTAAGCCCCATATGATGTGCCAAACACTGTTGTAAGCCCTAGAAATAAAAGAAAGGTAGTTAATAAAGACTTGTTGGTTGAAAATAAATCAGGATGTCAGTATTGAAAGGGACTCCATACCTGAATAACAGTTTTCTTGACAGCATCCCCAGCAAATGACTGTCCATTCTTGGCTGGAAGGTACTTAATGAAGGGGAAGTCAGTTATTTGCTGAGGCAGCTCATTCTGCTTTTATCGATGATTAAAAAGTTTTTCCTTACATCAAGCCCAAACCAGCCCCTCTGTAGTTTCCACCCATTGTTCTTAGCCCTGCCTTTGGGGACCAAGCAGAACATATTTATTTCTTCTTCCATTTAACAGCCCTCCAGATCCTTAAAGATGGCCCCTTCAACCAATTTTTTTTATGGCAACATCTTGAAGTCCTTCAACGTTCTGGTTACCTTGTACTTTTCTAGTTTGTCATTATTTTTTAAAAATAGAGTGTGCAAATAAAAACACAGTGATCTAAACTAGGGCAGAATACAGTGGACCTCTTCAACAGTAATCAGCAAACACTTATTAAATGCCCACTTTGCATCAGGCATAGTGCTAGGTGCCATAAAATAAAGGCCCAGAGCAATTCCTTTCCCTCAAGGCCCACATTATCAGTTTTAATGCTCCTGACACTATTCTTACAGGATCTTGCTATGTTTTTATATTTGTTCCTCCTTACTGGCTCTAGCTTTGATCTTCTATATGCATCTTTTAAAAATCTGAATTAGTGATTTCCCTGCACATTCCCATAGATCTATTTAGACAACTCTCTGTTTTTTTCCTCATTAGAATTGTTTCTCTTTGTGTATTCAGAGTTTCATTCTTTAGAGTGAAAGCTCTAACCTGGAATTACTTCCGTTGTAGGATTTGAGTCCACAGGATACTACCTCCAAAGCCTTTGAAATATATTCTCTCAAAATATAGGGTGCATGTTAAATTATGCACAACTTTCCTCTCCTTGGCCACAAATTCTAAGTTAGAGGGGCATCTTGTCACTGCAAATGTTTCCATCCTTTTTATTTCAGCAATTGATTTCTTATTGGTGAGAATCACTTTTAGGAGAGGAGTTTTCTTCATCAAGTCATCCCTCTTTGAAGACTGAAATCATGATTAAGGCAAGCTAAGAGAGAGAGACAGATAGACAGACAGACGCATCTTTTTTTTTGTTCTGTCTGGGTGGTCTGTAACATACTAAGGACTTGTGTCCAGATGTTCTGTAGTGCACCAAATGTTCTAAGGAGTCAACTGAAATAGTGTGCATGATATTTCTGAAAATAACTAGGAGATACAACCATTTGATACTCAGCAATCGATAATATGGAATGTCTTGTCAAGCAAAGATTCTGAGATGGTACAAGTCCAAGATGCAAAGCTGAAACAGCAACAGACAATAGTCCTTTATCTATTTAGTTACACTTATACAGCATAGTAACTATGACCATCAGCAATGTTATTTTCAAATATGAAGTATAACCGTGTTTTAAAATTAAAAATGTTTAGGAAAAATATGTTCTTTTGATCCAGATCTTGCTCAGGAATGATATATTTAAAAAATTTTGTCAATAGTTTAGACAGCCAGACCAGGAAAAAAATTTCCTTTGTAATACTTACTGAAACCATAGCAAGGATTTTGTATGATATGCAGAAATACCACCCTAAGGCCGTGTCTTCTATGCCTGATTCATAAAAGCTTTTGCTTTCTATGAGCTAGATTTCAATTTAGTATATAATAGTCTCTTTGAGACCCTTGATATTTGGTCTTACACTAACTTAAACAAGTAAGTTTGAAATTGCTCCCATTCAGCCCATTTCTGAAGAAGTTTTAAGGAAAGTACAGTTGTCTTCTGGTTGTAGTTTTATTGGTTTTCACATAGAACACAGACTAAATGCTGGTGAATGGTAGAACAAAATTGTTTGAATGCAATTTGCTGTACTAATTTCTCTAGAGATCAACATGTAAATAAATAAACTTCCAAGTACGCTGAGAGGGATGAGCATCTAAAATTTATGTTGCATTTTGGAGAGGTGCAAAGTAGATGGGGATTAGCTCATTCAAGTTACAGACAATTGAAGTATAAAGTATGACCTTTCTACTTGTCAGTCAGTAAGCATTTATTAAAGGGAAAGCTAGGTGGTACAGTGGATAGTGCACTGGGTTTCAAATCAGGAAGACTAATCTTGCCGAGTTCAAATCCAGTGTCAGAAACTTATTAGCTATGTGACCCTGGGCAAATCGCTTAGATCCTTTTGCCTCAGTTCCTCATCTATAAAATGAGCTGGAAAAGGAAAGGATAAACCACTCTAATATTTTTGCCAAGAAAACCTTGAAATGGGGCCATGAAGATTCAGACACAACTGAATAACAAGAACAAAACATTTATTAAGCACATTCTATGTGCCAGGCGCTGAGCTAAGTGCTAGGGATACCAAAAAAAAAAAAAAAAAAAGCAAAAGATAGTCCCTGATTTCAAGAAGCTCACACAGGTTAATGAGGGATACAACATGCAAATAGCTTCAAATAAACAATGTACAGGATAAATTGGAAATAATTTACAGAGAGAAGTCATTAACATTAAGGGGGATCAGGAAAGGCTTCTTACAGAAAGTGGGATTTTTACTGGGATTTAAAGGAAGCCAGGAGGTAGAGATCAGGAGGGAGAGTATTCCACTTACAAAAGACACCCAGTCAAAATGCCCAGAGTTCGGAGATGGAGTGTTTTGTGTGAAGAACAGTAAGGAGGTAAGTTATTGGATCACCATGTATGTGGGGAATGAAGAAAATGTAAGAAGGCTGGAAAAGTAAGAGGGGGCCAGGTTGAAAAGAGTGATCCTGGAGAGGTTATGGAGCAACTGGAGTTTACTGAATAAGGAGGTGATGTGGTCAGACCTATGCTTTGGGAAGAACACTTTGACAGCTAAGTGGAGAATGGACTGGATTGGAGGAGATTCATGTTAGGGAGCTGACCAAAAGGCTACTGTAATAGTTCAGGTGTGATACCTGAGTGGCGGTGGCCATGTCAGAGAAGAGAAGGGAGCACAATGAGAGATGATATTCTATTTCTGTTGGCAATCTAAAAAGAAATGTAATTTTTAAAAATTTTGTCTATTACATCTTCAGAGCAGTGTTTAGTTACTTAAAAGTAACTGTACTAAATATTTTAACTATCTTAAAAATAGTTGCTCTGGCTTTTTTATGCTTCAGCTCTTGATGGGTGTTGTTTTTTTTGGCTTAGGAGTAAATTTTAAACAACAAAGACACAGTCTTTGTTGAGGCTAGATGTCTTTACCACCAAAATAACTGTAATGTTATATTTTTTAAAGATTGACGAGTTATAGAGAAAATGAAAATATGTGATGTTCTCCTTGTTTAGCTTTTTTTTGTGAATAAAATTTCGCTTTAATATATAAATTACTTAAGTATAATTGTTTGGACTTTTCCGAAGGAACAAGCATTGGTTTGGGAAATATCCAGTGTTGATTGGGGCTTCAGAAGTCTGTATTTGATAGGGGGTCCTTCAAAGGTAACTCCAAGTGACTTTCATCAACCTCACCTGATATGTACTTTTAAACTTAGGATTCTTCATTACAGATGCCTTTACAGAGCCTCAGTTCCCCTGCAGCTTGACCTTGTGAAGTGTTTTATGGATTTAATGAGAGACAGATTGAGAGAAATAATGAATGGGCCACATGTTTGTTACCATCTCAGGTCACTAGCTTGGAATGCTATTACATTACTGCATTACATTACTCTGAGTTATATTAAGAAAGCGCAACCCCCCGCCCATCTCTTCCCTTGAGCTGTTCTGACTCTAGAGAAATATCTGCAAAAATTTAGGGAAAATGGCATTAATATCTATTAGGACACTGGTGATCATACATATGTTATCAAAGATACTATATATTTTGCGAATCTCCTACACCTGAATAGAAAATTTTATTTTCCTCTGTTTTCAAGTAAGATAATTTATTTTGCCAATATGAAAACAAACTTTATGTAACACCAAAATTGATTTTTATATAATTCCACTGAGTTTTCACGTATCAGATTTATATAGTAGATATATCTTTTCTCAATTATTTAGTGACAGGTAAGATACTATTCTTGACTTAGCTAAAGTTTATTTAAGTATGTTGTATAACTTTGAAAAATAGCCATGTTAATGACTCAATTTTTTTTCTAAAAGTAGCTTTCATTTGGAATCAGATTATATCATATACACACACATACACACATGTGGTATGTGTGCGTTTAATATAAAATCACTTCAACAACTTATCCATATTGGTAGGGATCAGGACTAACAAAAAAAATTGAAATCTATAAGTAACCCACCAAATATAATGATGAGGATAGCTAATATTTATATATCACTTTAATCAAAATGCCTTACATGTATGTTTCATTTGATCCTTACAACAACCCTGTGACTTAAGGACTATTATCTTCATTTTATAGTTGAAGAAAGCAAAACAGAGTGACTTGTCCAGGGTCGCACAGGCTAAGGGTCAGAAGCAGTATTCAAACTCAGGTCCTTCCAACCCAAAGGCTAATTCTCAGTCTACTACAGTAAGCTTCCTCATAAAATGTCATTTTAGCAATTAGTCTCAACTCTCCCCCACCTTCAAATCTGTTCCCCAGAACTCTTTATATTCAGGATTAATTATATTATATCATAGAATGGCAGCTAGATGGCATCGTGGCTAGAGTGCTGGGCCCAAAGTCCGGAAGACTCATCTTCCTGAGTTAAAATCTGGCCTCAGTCACTGCCTAGCTGTGTGACCCTGGTCAAGTCACTTAACTCTGTTTGCCTTAGTTCCTCCTCTATAAAATGAGCTGGAGAAGAAAATGGCAAACCACTCCAGCATCTTTGCCAAGAAAACCCCAAATGAGGTCATAAACAGTCAGGCAGGATGGAAAAGACTGAACAAAAGCTTACTTGTTTGAGTCTCGCTCCTTTTATTTTTCCTGGTTTATTCCCTATGTTTACTTACAATTCAGTGTCCAAAAAACAAGAGAAAAGCAGAAAAGCAAGGGAGCTGTGTTATCCCAAAGTAGGTGATAAATACCTGAATAATAACTGATGTCCTGAAATGTTTTATTCCATTCTCATGGCCTATGTAATGCCATTCCACTCCTACTTAAAATAAACCTTCAAAAATAGTTGTTTCAATAAATATGTGAATTTGGATGTCAGAATAAAGTGGGGGGAAATGGTTAGAAATAATGTATACTAAGTGTTTTTTAAAGAAGATCAACATTTACATTATACATTTAAAACATTTCAGATATTCCTGGTTATAGACAAGAGTTACCCTTAAAAAGAAATTATAATAATATATTGTGGTTTGTTTTTTCAGCTGCTAAACCAGGACTGTTACCTCCACCACCAGCTCTTCCTCCCAGACCTTTTGTGTCACAGGTAGGAACCAAATTTGATCCCAGTAATTTTAACATGAATGTTTCATATTGCTAACAGCCCTATGCACGCCGGTCTTTGACTTACACAAATGAATCAGGTAGTCTTTCATGTGGATGACAAGTCATATAGTCTGCAAAAGAATTAGACTTTTATTATCCTTAAAAGGTGAGTTTCTCAACAGACCACCAAACCTTTGGACAAATCTCTGGCCGTACAAGTTTGCTTTCCAGCAGAATTGCTGCAGTTGTAGCCCAAAGGGATGGGAGTGGTGGCAGAGTGGAGAGAGGTTATATACCCACAAGGACTGGGCTACTCCATTGAAGCATACATAGACATTGAAGAACAGGATCAGACTGTCCTGAAATCTTTCCATTTATGGCTAAGTAGCAGGGATGAAGCTAGTTGGCTGAAATCGAGTGGTCATCAGCGTGACACTAGCTTGATATTGTATAGTCCCCGTATAGCCTTAAAATTCTGTAATGTCCTGAGAACATAATGCCAAGGCGGCAGAGAAGGGAAAGCTGTTTTGTATGCGAGCTGTCTACCTCATTGACATGCATTTCTATGCTTCTTCATCAAATCACCGCCCGTGTTGATTAGAAGTAAGAGTGCAATAAATTTAGAGAGTGTGTTACAGGGCCTCCCTTTTATCAAGTCTACTGATGAGAGATGTTAACAAGACAGTTTCTGTAATTGTTTTATTCCACTTTAACTTATAGGGATGAGAATTATCTTAGTCCCCTCTGCAAAATGCCCTTCCTTATGTCTTATTCTCAGTTCTACCACTGAAATATTCTAGTTTTCATCTCTCAATGAATATTTTGTGGCACACATGAGGGAATCTTTCACCGGGAAGGTTCCAGGTTTCTACCTTGTGACATTCCATAGTTCTAAGGTGTTAATTTACATGGGACAAATACTTAATTTCAGATTAAGGTGAACAGTTTCATGACCCGCTGAGTTACCTAATCCTAACCCATCCTCCCTCTCAGGAAGTTGAAGTATTTGTTTCCAATTGAAAGATAATAAGATAGCTGGAAAGATTAGTTGAAGGTCTGTCTTCTCTGACCCAAGGACAAGCCAGAAGTCCTTTTAATTAGTGTCTCAACACACTTACCTAATTTAGGCTTTCAGTGGTCTTCACTCAATCAAGTTGAATGTCTACCTGAATGTCTGAATGTCTACCTGAATGTCTAAGTGCTATACTTATCTTCTAGGCCAGTGGTGTCAAACTCAGCTACAAATAAAATGCTATGTACTTCATCCTGACTTAGAAAATCATAAATTAATGCTATCCATGTTTTATTGTATTTTTATTTATTTTGTTAAATGTTTCCCAATTATATTTTAATCTTGGTGAGAGCAGCCCTCAAATTTGGCACCTCACACTGGAGCTGCCCCAGAACCTCTTTTTATTGCTAGATTTAAAGATTTTGCCATCATCATTAGGCAAGGATCTGGACTACTAAGTGAAAACTGAGGAGGGGCAATGTGGCATAATGGATAGAGCATGGGAGTTGTAGTCAGAAAGATCAAGGTTCAAATTTGACCTTAGACATTTACTAGCTGTTTGACCCTGGGAAAAATCACTTAATCTCTCCTGGCCTCAGTTTCTTCCTCTGTAAAATGAGGGATCTCTTGAGTCCCTTCCAGCTGTAAATCTTTCATCCAAAGATCCCAGTTCCAGGGTTATACTTATAAGAAATTGAGATTTTGTCAGTTTAAACCAGATGGAATTCCAGAGTTTAGTCATTCTCACTTGCCATTTTTCAGTGACTGCTCTTTAGAATCCAAACCAAATGCTAACTAGTAACTAATTAATGTGCTCTACCGACATGAAGGCCACAGAGAAAACTGGTCTCAAAAAAAGCATTCATGATGATCCTCACTTTTCTATACTCTTTCCTTTGCTCTGAATTTTGCTGCTGCTGCTGCTGTCTGATTGGCTTGAGCCTTCTACCAATGTATTGAGGTAGAATTTGTTACCCTTATTTGTGTAGCCAGAAGGAAAGATCTTCATGAGTTTTCTTGTTTGTCCAGCAGGTTTTACACCATAACACAAGCAATGACTCCATCAGCCAGCCCAAACCTCCAGGCCAGCTACCAGGCTATGGTGATTTCAGACTTCCAGAGCAGGTAGGTAACAAAGACAAATACAGATTTCCTAGGCCATTCTTCCATCTCTTCCTGTGCCTTTTCTTAAAAAAAAATTGTTTTCAATTAACAACAATTTATTTTCTCTTCCTCCTTTCTCTTCCCAAATGAAAAAAAAAATCCTTGTAACAAATATGCAAGATAAAATAAAACAAATTCCCATGTTGCTTATTTATTTAAAACATTTATTTTTAGTGTTCAACATTCACTTTTATAAGATTTTGAGTTTTACATTTTTCCCCCTCCTTCTCTCCTCCTCCTCCTCCCTCCCCTCTCCCCAAGATGGTGTGCATTCTGATATAGGGCATACATGTACAATCATATTAAACATATTTCCACATTAGTCATGTTGCAAAGAAGAAATAGAACCAAAGAGAAAAACTATGATAAAGGAAAAAAAAAAGAAAAATGGTACGCATAATCTGCATTCAAACTCCATAGTTCTTTCTCTGGATGTGGACAGCATTTTCCCTCATGAGTCTTTTGGAATTGTCTTAGGTCATTGCATTGCTGAGAAGAGCTAAGTTTATCAAAGCTGGTCGTTGTACAATGTTGCTGTTACTGTGTACAATGTTTCCCTGGTTCTGCTCACTTCACTCAGCATCAGTTCATGCACGTCTTTCCAGGTTTTTCTGAAGTCAGCCTGCACATCTTTCTTTTTTTTTTCTTGAAGAAAATGTCTTTATTTTTATTCATTTCCCACTTTTCATTTTAATAGGTCAAATTGGAGATATTGTATTGACTTTGTTGTTGTGTCCTTTTCAGTCATGTCTGATTCTTTGTGACCCCATTTGAAGTTTTCTTGTCAATGATCCTGGAGTGGTTTTTCATTTCCTTCTTTAGCTCATTTTAGAGATGAGGAAACTGAGACAAACAGGGTTAAATGACTTGCCCAGGGTCACACAGATAGTAAGTGTCTGAGGCCAGATTTGAACTTGGGTCTTCTGACTCCAGGCCCACTATCCTAACCACTGTGCCAACTAGATGCCCAATATACATATACCAATATATAAAGCATGTATATGTATAATATATCACTCTATGCGTACATAATTTAATACTCATTCTACTAGTAGTTTATATTATGTTATGCATGCATGTAGGGAGTATATGCACATATTGGATGACTGTGAATGTATGTATGCAATCATATATGTATGAATGTCTGTGTGTTCTTATGTGTATATTGGGGTTTTGGCCAGGCTCAGCTTTTATGAGTATGCTCAGTTTTGTTTGTCAAATGCAATGTCTGCATAACTTTTAGAGCATGAGCTTCCCATCTACTAATCATGAGGTAAAGAAATGAACTTCTAGTTGACAGCTGAGCCTCAACTGGAATACTTTCAATAGTCACTGACCGGCCAAAGCTCTATCTCTTTCCTCCCTGCCTGTGATTGAGGAAAGACATGTCTGGGTAGGGAGAGAGGCCTCACACTAAATTTAACCTCCCTGCTCAGTCTAATGTATGTGCTGTAAGTGTAAGTTCCTGTTCTTTGCCTCTTTGTGTTTGTTCTTTCTTGTTCTTAAGAGAAAAGAGTATTGGTGATGGCTGCTGGCGATGGCTATGATCTTTTTTTTTTTAATTAAGATTTTTTATTTTTAGTTTACAACACTCAGTTCTGCATGATTTTGAGATCCAGATTTTCTTCCCCCAGCCCTCCCCAAGATGGCATGGAATCTGGTATATCTTCTACATATAACTTTGCATTGAACTTATTTACACAGTAGTCAAGTTGTAAAGAAGAATTATGACCAATGGAATGAATCATGAGAAAGAAGAAACAGAACCAAAAAAGCAAAAACAAAAACAAAAGAGAAAAAAAAAACAAAAGAAAAAAAAAGGAGAGCAAACAGTTTGCCTCAATCTGCATTCAGTCTCCATAGTTCTTTCTGTGAATGTAGCTAGCTTTTCCATCCTAAGTCCTTTGGAGTTGTCTTTGAACCTTGTATTGCTGAGAAGAGCGAGCTCTATCAAGGTTAGTCATCACAGAATCCATATATCTGTGCTGTATATAATGTTCTCCGAATTCTGCTCTGCTCACTCAGCATTATATCGTGTAGGTTTTTCCAGGTTATTATGAAGTCCATATCTTCCCCATTTTTTATAGCACAATAGTATTCCATTACATTTACATACCACAACTTGTTCAGCCATTCCCCAATTGATGGGTACCCCCTTGATTTCCAGTTCTTTACTATTACAAAAAGAACTGCTATAAATATTTTTGTAATACGG
>CM053622.1:476245110-476267052 GCA_028646595.1 Phalanger gymnotis | reverse complement strand
GTGTTGGAAAGAAAATTCATTCAAGGCATGGAAGAGGGAAGAGAGAGTGTGTCATTTTTCAATTTGTTTAATTTTTTTCAAAGAAAGTTCACTTTCAGCTATAATAAACTTTTTCTGAAAGTATGTTTTCTTAGCACGCCACAAACTGGCAGGCACATTTTGTTATGAATAAAGCCGGTGGGAAGGTATTATTGCGTTAAAATATTAATAGCAATTCTAATATTTGGTTGTCCCACACAAATTCAAACATTTAACTTCAACACAGATTTGACATCATTTTGGATAGGGAAATCTTGCTGATCATGGCACTGTTTTCTATTATTTTCTGAGGGTTTTTTGGGGAGGTGTTTTTTATTGGGATTTGTGAATTTTGTTAACGAAGAGAACTTTTGTTATAGAAATTCCGCCATCAATGCAGATTTGTAATTCTTTTGCTATTTATGATCTTAGAAAGTTTCTTTGTGCACTAAATAGTTCAGTGACTGCCAGTTGTGATACAACTAATATCAGATCCTGAACCAAGTTTCCTGACTTCCAGGTTCTCTAGCAACTGCTTCATGCTGCTTGACATACTCTTTCCTGTACGCATTAATGAAAAGGCTAAAAATGTGAGGCTTTTTCAAAGGATACTCGTTGTTAGTTGGTTGTCTTCTTCCCAGAAGGCCCACTGTGGGGCTTCTACTGTTAATAACTATGAAGGGAAATGTGATAAAAATTCTCCAAAGATTTGTTGATAGGCTCTGCTGTAAACCACGGTCAACAATTTAGAGACAGAGAAAACCTGCCATTTGTCACATGTGGAGGAAAGGCATCACTGAAGAAAAAATTGGTGAGCCCTGAATGTCATGTTCATCAACCTCATATAGGTTTTGCTTACAAGTAGGATGGGTATAGCAGAATTTTAAAGAGCAAATAAAGGAAAATAATGATTTATGGAGCAAAGAACAGATGGCAGAAGGGAAAGATCTGTATCAGGTAAAACTGGAAACTACCTGGTTAACACCAGACCTATAACTTACAAGTGTGATTTTGCTGACTCTGTGACTTGTTCATCTTAAGTAAATGGCAGTAAGAAAATTAAACTAAAAGCAGAATGGGTCACCTTTGGGAAATGTTGGCTTTCCCCTAACTAGAAGTTTTCATGGTTTTTATTATTATTATTATTATCATTTACTAGAACTGCGGTTTTACTGGTATAGGAAATTCCTAGTGAGATAAGCCTAGCAGGGTAGCTCTGCAAAGCCAGGATGATGATGGTAGCCTAGCTATTTTACTTTGAGGTTTGCAAAGTGCTTCCTTATCTTATTTTCACAACTCAGGGAGGTGGGTGCTATTATTATCCCCATTTTACAGATAAGAAAATTGAGTTTAAGTGACTTTCCCAGGATCACACAACTAGTCAGTGTCTAAAGCAAGATTCAGACTTAAAGTCTTCTTGACTCTAATTCGGTGATTCATCTGTTATGCCACCTGGGACACACTGAATGGTTAAATGACTTGTCCAGGGTCATACAGACTCTGTGTGTGTGTGTGTGTGTGTGTGTGTGTGTGTATGTGTAAGAGAGAGAGACAGAGAAAGAGTAAGAGAGAGAGAAGATGAGTAGTAGTAGTAATAGTAGTAATAGAAGAAGAAGGGAGATGAGTCTAGAATCTGGGTCTTCCTAACTCTGAAGATGGATTCCTATATCACTTGGCTAGGTACAAATTGTCAGAGTGTCTTAATTGTATTTGTGCCATGTTAGATGGGGTTCTATGGTAAATGTGTCATTAATGAGTGCTAAGTGAAATAAGAAGCTTCCGTCAATCTCTCCACCCAATGTGACCTGTCAGGGCTTTGGTGGGAACTTTCTTTTATATGGGCAGAAAGCAAGTGCTGCTTTCCCTCTGCAGGATCCAGGTGTGCAAAGCAAACAGTCTAGATCATAGAGTGGCCAGTAGGGAGTATTCTGGGTGCTCTGTGCCCTCTTTGGTCAGTGTGGATTCACTGGTACATTACTCACTAAGCTTGAATACCTAGAGTATGTAAGGGAGATGGATATGTAAATATCCTGCAAAGTTGCTTCTATATGGGACATTCAGCTGCATTTTTTCCCTAAACAGTTTCCACTAAAGCTTTTTTTTTTTTTATTTCTCTGAGGGAAAAAGCAACCACACATATCCTTGATCTTCTGTAATCCTTGTTATGTCTGGATTTTTTTATTTGTTTGTTTTCAATTTGATTATGTCTGTGTAATTTAAAGGAATCAAAGCTGTAAACAGGAAATGGAGTATCCCTGAGTTTGAAGGAAAATCTCTTGATATTTGATGTAGGCATAACATTTTAGGTTTGGTAATTTTCTGAGAGTATTTCCTCATTCTAGGGTTTTGGTGTTTTTTTTTTTAGCATCATAAAAGAAAGAGGAGAGGCAATATCTTATACTGGATAAAATAGTGGCCTTGTAGAGTCAGGAAGACTTGGGTTCAAATCCTGGCTCTGACATGCCCTGGTTACATGACTCTGAACAAGTAATTTAATAACCTCTCAGCGTCCCAGGCAACTTTATAGGTCTTTAAGTTGTAGACTAGGTGCCAGCTTTCGTTGGTGACAAAAGTTTTTACTCTGGAAGTTCTTTGCACCAATGAAATCACAGTTCCAGAACAGAAATAAAAGGGAAAAAAAGCTGAGTAAGGAGTCCATGAAGGGGAAGAGGTCCCTCCTTCACTCATGATTTTCCTTACTTCGTGGCTTTGGGGAAGTTTCTTTACCTCTTATATCAATTTCCTATATGTATGCATATGTTTGTGTGTGCGTGTGTGTGTGCGCGCGCATGTGCATATTATATAGATTATGTATTACATGTGTAATTATTATGTAGGCGATTTGTTATATCGATCTATCTATCTCTATCTCTGTGTGTATATGTGTATTGTCAACAGGCAATCACAGCTTCATGAAACTTATGTGAAAACTGGGTTTAAGAGAAATGACCATACATGTGGAACACAAAGAGTTCATCGTCCATATAGAATTTTGCATTTTGATAACCACAGGGCAGAGATAACAGAATTATCTACCTAAAGAGTCATGGCATGGAAGGGGAAAGATGGCAGTAAAGGTGGGAAAGGGACAAAACCCCTCCCAAAGGGGAGGAGCAAGGCGACAGCAGAAGCCACATTCTTGTCCCTTGGGAGCCCCTAGAGTGTGAAGGCAGAATGGTCTACTTATCCACAAGGGTCTCAGCTGTACAATTTGTCAGTTGCAGGGGAGGGGGTGCTTTATCTGTGATGCATTCAGGGTCGTGCTGTAGGTCCAATGTTTCTGGAAAAGGTGGTAACTCAAAAGGACAAATTCAAGGGACCCCTTAACATTCCTGAACAGTGTGTGTGTGCGTGTGTGCGTGTGTGCATGTGCATGTGGTGCACATGTGCATAATTTTAAAACTCTTTTCCAGCCCATATATAATTTCAAAACTCTTTTCCAGCTGTCTGCTTTTCTGAATCTTGGGGGGTACAAATTCATTTTTTTCCCTTCGTGACCAAGGTTTGAGGACATTTTGATCCCTCATGCTTTTGTATATATACATTACAACGCCTGATTTATTCTTGTAGACAGACCAAGTATCAGAGATTGAATTACATCCTCAACTGACCAGAACTCCTTCCCAGACAGAGGAGAGTGGAAGCCCTGTGAAGAAGGTAATGCCAGAGTGCTTCACGTTATTGTCATGAGATACTCCCTGTACTTTGCGTTTGTCAACTCCCCAAAGTGGCATCATGTTCTAGAGCCATGGAAATCCTGTTTGGAGTGGTCAGGATCTTAGCAGCCAGCTGGGCATCCGTCTCTGCAGCACAGTGACTCCTGGCCGCCTTGCCAATGATCCTTCCTTTCCCAGACTCAGGGGATGCCCAGGTAAATGGGCTTGAGAAGATTCAGAGGTTTTTGCTTTCTTGGTGGCCAGGAAGGCACACTTCTGAAAAGAGGAAATTGCCTGGAAAGCTCCACAGGGGGCCCCCTGGATATTTTCCTCCCGTTTATTTCCTCGCCCCTACTCAACAGTATGGCAGACTCTGCTCTGTCCTTTTAGGCCATGGAATCAGTTTTTGACTGGCCTTTGTTTCTCTCATTATCTTTCCCTTTCCTTCTTAACCCAATGTAGCTAATTGTCTATTCATCCTAGTACTGAGTCAGGGGGATTTAAGCCACTATGGGGGTCACCCAGATTCCTTAGAAATGTTCCAGATGTCCTTGAGCGTGCCTTCACTTAATAATTGAGGTAGAACAATGAAGAATATACTTATGTAAAGCCAAAAATATATATGATAAAGTTGATGATAGGTTTAAAACTGGGCAGCTAGGTGGTGCAGTGGATAGAATACTAGGCATGAAGTCAGGAAGACTCATCTTCCTGAGTTCAAATCTGACCTCATTCACTTACTAGCTGACACACAGCTAGTCACTTAACTTTGTTTGCCTCAGTTTACTTATCTGTAAAATGAGCTAGAACAGGAAATGACAAACCACATCTTTGCCAAGAAAACACCAGATGGGGTCACAGAGTCAAACGCTACTGATAATGACTGAACAACAACATAAATGGGCTTCCAAAACAAACCAAAAAACCCCAAACCCATCACCACATGGGACAGAGATCAAATATTCTCTCAGTTCAATAAAATCCTAATAGCTTATCCATTGAGTAAATGTGGGTAAATTTTTTCAAACAGGGACAATATCATTCCTACAGGCCTAGATTTCGAGTTGGAAGACACTTTGGAATGGAATCTAAGCCTCTCGTTTATAGATGACGAGGCGGAGACATAGATAGGCAGGATAAGTGACTTGCCTAGATCACATGGCCAGTCTTTGAGACAGATCTTGAGCCCAAGTCTTTTTGACTGTACAAGGCCAGCCTTTGAATGCCCTAACATACCATCTTTCAACTTTTTATTGTGACTGTAGCAAAATGAGGAAACATTGTTAAGTGTCTGTGGTGGGTCGTGAATCTGGGTCTTTTTCATACCACGTCTGACACTCTTCCATTATGCTGTGCTTGGTCGGAAGCCAAGTTCCCATTGATCACTCTTCCTAATTTCCATAGGTGCCTTTAATTATTACATTGCCAATCTGGTATGGGGAATGTGAGGACCTGTGTGTATGTAGATGTGTGGGAAACTGGAAATTGGGGGGTATTGGCATGGTAGTTGTCATTGTGTTTGTTCTTCTCAGGACCTGCCACCATCAAAGCCCATTCGTCGAAAATTACGACCTGAAAATCAAATAATGGAAAACCAAGAGCTGCCTCCTTCTGTGAGTGGGACATCTACCGTGCCAACTGTGAAGCCACATGCACCAGTCCAAAAGTAAATAGAATAAGTCAGTAAAAGAAATTGTAGTTTTAGAAACTTTTAATGCTGCTCCTTTCTTTCTCTTTTCTTTCCTTCTCCCTTCTAACCCATTAAATTAAGTGGGCTGGCCACCAATCCTTTTTGGCCTAGACCTGTAATTTCACCAGTGTAGGGCGCTCCCAATGACATAACTCCTTTTATCAATATAGATCAGTATCTTCTTTGCAACAACCAATAGAATTAGAAACTTACCTTGGGTGCACTGAGGAGTTGAGCCCAAGATTACTCAACTAGTACATATTGGAGGTGGTACTTGAACCCAGGACATTGGTGTGCCGTGCGGCATTTCTAGTACGTGGTAAAAAAAAAATAAAGCAAGTTAACATTCTTCACCACTTGCCTGGGTTGTATCTGTGTTAATGAATGTGAATGTCAAACCCTCTTCAGTTGGAGTAGAATTGCTTTTTTTCTCAGAAGTATTTTCTGTTTCAGATTGACTAGCATTTATATAATGTTTTGAGGTTTGCAAAGTGCTTTACACTTGTTTTGGTATTCGATCCTTACCACAACCCTGGGAGGTAGGTGCTATCATTATCTCCATTTTACAGATGAGGAAACAGATAAACAGAGGTGAAGTGACTTGCCCAGGGTCATAGAGCTAATAAGTAGTAAAAATAGTAGCAAATATTTATATAGCCCCTATTATGTGTCAGATACCCAGCTAAGCTCTTTACTATTATTCTCTCCCTTGATCCTCACTACAACCCTGGTAGGTACTATTATTATCTCCACTTTACAGATTAGGAAACTGAGGCCAATAGTGGTTAAGTGACATACCCAGGATCCTATAGCTACTAAGAGTGAGAATTTTAACTCAGGTCTTCCTGACTCCAACTCCAGTGCTTTATGCACCCACTTGATGTCCAAGACATCTAAGCTATCTTACAATTTATTTTTTGTTCAGTCGTTCAGTTGTGTCTGAATCTTCATGACTCAATGGACCACAGCTTGCCAGGCCCTCCTGTCCTTCGTTGTCTTTTAAAGTCTGTCCAAATGCATGTTTGTTGTTTCCATGACACTACCTATCTCATCCACTGCCATCTCCTTCTTTTGCCTTCAATCTTTCCCAACATCAAGGTATTTTCCAGTGAGTCCTGTCTTCTCATTACGTGGCAGAAGTATTTAAGTTTCAGCTTCAATATTTGACCTTCCAGGGGATAGCCTGAATTAATTTCTTTAAGTTTTGACTGATTTGATCTTCTTTCTGTCCAGGAGACTCTCAAAAGTCTTCTCAAGCACCACAATTGGAAAGTGTTGAATCTTCCGAGCTCAGCTTTCTTCACAGTCCAACTCTCACAGCCATACGTTGCTACTGGAAAACCATAGCCTTGATTATATAGACCTTTGTCAGCAAGATGACGTCTCTGCTTTTTAGTATGCTGTCCTGATTTGCCACAGCTCTCTAACAAGCAGCTAGGCTTAAGCATAGGAGCATGAAGTTAAAAAATCTGTGATCAGGACGAAAGTATGCACTGGACAAAGTGCCATTTCCCATCAGAGGTTACCAGAACTGAGTCAGGATCCCCAGACAGGTTTTTGGCTTTTTTCCCTTGTTCAGAATGGTCAAGGTAGACATCCGTGCCAGAAGATAACACAGCAAACTACTAACCTCACCTTCACGGAACCCCTCACTCAGGGTCACTAGTTAACTGTTGTATCTTTGCTCCTTGTGATAATTCTGTAGTGAGAAAAGCAAGGCATTTGGGGATAAACACTGAGGATAGTGGGCTGTCCTTTACCTCTTTTCTAAAATTAGAATTAAGCTCTGATGCTGTTCTGTTCTTTAGGAGGTCCTTTTGTATTTATTTTCCTTGTTTAAGATTGAGATCACTTAGGTGCTGTCCAGGAGTTAAAAAAAAAGCATGGAAGAAAATATGCTTTGTACCTCTGTGAGCTTTGCTCACCTCCTACCTGCTGCCAGAAAGCTATGAGAGAATCACATCAGGGAAAATGGTCATTAAATATTCCTCTGTTTTCGACACTACACTGCTTTTATCACACTTTGGTCATATTAATCAGTGGTAGTTAGGGTTCAGGAGGCAGCTAGGCAGCTCAGTGGATAGAGTGCTGGGCCCAGAGTCAGGAAGACCTCAGTACAAATGATACTTACTAGCTGTGTGACTGTGGGCAAGTCATTCTCTCTGCCTCATATACTTACTAGCTGTGTGACTATGGGCAAGTCATTCTCTCTGCCTCAGATACTTACTAGCTGTGTGACTGTGGGCAAGTCACTTAGCCTCTGTTTGCCTTAATCCACTGGAGAAGGAAATGGCGAACTGCTGCAGTATCTTTGCTGAGAAAACCCCGTGGACAGCATTGGTGTGCTTTGTTCCATGGGATCACAGAGTCAGACACAACTGAATCAACAACAAAATCGTGGTTCTCTCAAACCCATATGCTGGGGAGTCTGGCACACTCCAAAGGGAGAACTATTTAATGTTCCAATTTAGAGCATACATCTTAGCCTGGTGCTGTCCTCTGCCTTAGGGCAGCTAGGCTCTGGAACTGGAGTCAGGAAGACCTTAGCTCATATCTGACCTCAGATACTTACTAGCTGGTGTTGCAACAATCCAGCTAGCAGCTGTTGTGGGATGTAAGACCCAATAAGACTGGCAACAAGAGCTGGCAGCATAGGTTCTTTTGATCTGCTTTACTAAGGAAAGTAACATTAAGGGGTTAACAATCTTACTTTAATCCAACGTACAAATATCGTTCGCTTAGTTCGGGAGGAAAAGCCAGCAACTTGAACTTCAGAGCAAATACAAACAAATTACAAACATGCTTTAGAAACAGACCAAATCACAATTCATAGTTACCAGGAAAGCATCAACATCTGGGTTCACAAGCCGAAAGGCTCTTAATGACGGCTGCCTGGAGTCTCCATATCAATACTCCTCCATGAGTGAGAGCCCCAAACAAACAACTCTGTTTTCTCTTTTTATGCAGTCCTTAGCCGTCATCCGGGGGTCCATCATCTGATAGATCAGAACTTAAGCGCATACCATTGGCTCTGGTCTTAGCAACTCCCCTTAGGGCCCTGGGGGCTTCCCACCTCTCTCAAACTAGGAACTAGTTTGCTAACCAGCCTGGGGCTTCACACCTAACAAGACTCAAACACAATTAATTTAGAATTCTTAAACAGTAAAAAAAAAAAAAGTCCTACCTTAATTACCAATACAGCTGGGTGACCCTGGGCAAGTCAGTTGCCCTCTGTTTGCCTCAGTTTCCTCATCCACAAAATGGGGATAATAATAGTTCCTACCTCCAAAGGTTGTGAGGCTTAAATGAGATAATAACTGTAAAGTGCTTAGCACAGTGCCTGGCACATAGTAAGCACTGTAGAAGTGTTAGCTATTATTATTATCAAGCCAGTCTAGGTCCTCAGGCCAGCTGTAGAAACCAGTGGCCAATAACTTCCAAACACAAGTGTCCCAGCACTCGCTTCTTCCTTACTTGCAGAGGCTGAGCTTCTAGGTACAAGAAGCCTTGTACGGCCACCTGATTTGGTAGCAATACTAATTTGTTTAAGCACCAGGACATCCTCAGAACAGTAATTTAAACACATGCATATGTATTGGCCAGCCTAGGCCATGGAACAAAATTAGCCAAAAATAGATTAGTTAAGACACGATTAAATCTTTGAATAAATACCATTAGAGCTGGAATATTCAGCTCCAAAGATCGCTGCTGTCCATTCCATTAAGAGCAGTGGAGTTGATGGGGTTTATTCCAGTGGGGAGCATCGGACCCTGGGTTTTCAGCAGCAGGTAGACCTCACATGTTATCACCATCACCAGTAACAGGCTACTGACAACTCTCAAGGGACAAAAATTGAGTTTTGCTTAGAAGGAATTAGGCTTGTCTTCTCTATATTTTCTAAGTTTATTTTAGCGGCTGCTGAGGATATATTTGTGAGGACAGAGTTGTTTGTACCTTTGGAGAGAGGAGATGTTGTGGACCAGCATGGCTGCTGGAGTCATAGCCAGGACTCTAGAGGCTCTGCTTTCCATGTGACCCAAGGGGACATCATTCATTTATTTATCTCAAGGTCCATGGGAAAGAAATGGAATCACGTTAGTTGGTTAGCTGCAATGAAAAAATAAAAACAGCAAGAATGATAAATAACATTTCTATTGTACTTACTGTGTGCCAGGCACTGTGCCAGGTGCTTTGCAATTGTTATCTGATCTGATTCTCACCCCAACCCCGGGAAGTAGGTGCTATTATTATCCCAGTTTTACGGATGAAAAAACAAAGGCAAACAGATCTTAAATGTCTGGGGAGGTTTTGAACTCAGGTTTTCCTGTCTGGCCCAGTAATCTATGCACTATGACACCCACCTCGTGGTAGAGATTTCTAACTAATCATTCCATTTTATACATTGGTTCTCAGATTTAAAGCTTGAAGGGAGGGATTAGCAATCACAAATTTAGAGACAGAATAAACCTTTGAGACCATCTTTTCCAGCTCCCTCATTTTCTGGATCCACAAAGGTTAAGTGACTTGTCCAAAAGTCAACATAGTAAGCGACAGATCTGTAATTTGAACTCAGGTCCTCTGACTTTAAATCCTGCATTCTTCCCCATGGCCCATTGGACTGTACTGTAATTCTCCTTTTCACCCCTGAATGTATGTAGGGAAGACTATTAGCATCCCTAATGAAAACTTATTTCCAAATAAAGAAAAAAGGAACAAGTACAGCCTCAGCAGTCAGAGATGGTGATCTGATTTTCATGTAGAGAACTGGAGGAGGGATAAGGGAATAGGCCAAGGAGATTTTCCTCTGTGATTCTACACATAATATAAATGCTGAGGTTTTTGGTATTCTTGGTATATGGTGCTGATGGTGATGGAGTTGAAGACTTCCAACGATTTTGTTTTTCTCCACTCTTTTTTTTCTTTCCTGTCACTTCTCAGAAATCAGTCTCGGCCCAACCAAGGGTCAAGAATTAGAACTAGAAACTTCCTCATTGAGATTACTCTGATCAGAACCAGACCTGGCGGATACACCTAGAATGTCAGTCTATCCATAGTCTGAAAGAGTCTTGGGAGAGCTCTAGGCTGAGCAGACCATAGAAACTTAGAATTTAGAAGAGGAAGAGACCAGAGAGATCTATACTGTGGAAAGTCTAAGCATGTGAATTATAGCCTGAAACCTAATCTGTGGAACAGTCTCAGGATTTCTTAGGTTCATTCTGTCCCCTAGGGCTACTCTTATTTGGGCCCATGTCTTACGTTGTCCCTCACATTCAGTGCTCTGAAATCAGTCTATCACAGCATGGCAGTCTCATTTGGTGGTTGTTCGGGACACTGTAGGACATAATGTAGCATCTAGTTATGACCTACACGTTTTCTAAGTGTGTACATCATCTTCCTCTACTGCATCTCCATCTCATCAAGTTCTGAATCTATTAGGCCTGGGATTATATCTCCCTTGACATTTAGTACAGTGGGTGTCATACTGCACATGCTTTGAAAACATTCAGTTATAGCATCAGAATATTTTTGACAAAAGGAATTGAGTTGTCATAGCCTATTGCAGTCCCTGCTGTCCAGAAACCACGTCTTTAAGATTGGATTTCTGGATCATCATCTACAGGAAAGCCAGCCCTGGGAATTGTATGACTTTCCCCACCCTGACAGTCCCGCTTAGGAATGAGCTAAGCTAGGGTGAAGGAAGTGGACATCGTGGCTGGGTGGGGGGGGGGCAAGCTTCTTTTTTTTGGATCTGCGAGAGACTTAGTGTCCTTGGCTGCTGTTAGATATGCTTTGCATTAATTCTAAAGCCCCACAGAGATGCAGGCACGCACACACACACACACACACACACACACACACACACACACACACAATACCATTTTCATGCTGTTGGCTCTGGTAATGAAGAAAGAAAGCAACATAACTCAGGCTGTTCTGTGTGTTATAGAATTGCTTCTTCATAGAACATGCTTCTGTTCTTAAGACTTGCCCAAAGGGCATGAGGAACTCTTTAAATGCTATTGATACTTATACACAAGGAACATTTCAGTTAATCTAATTTGTCAGAAAGACATTTTTTACTAAAATATCTTGGAATACATGGAAGACCAAATATTTGAACAGCTCTAAATCATAGCTATTCTTGAGGTTATGAAATATGCAACTGAAATATATTTATATTCCATTTCTTTTAGTTGTTATTAGCTCAGTAATGCCATTTGTTACATTTTTTAAAAAAGGAATTTTTTGGGGGGGGCGTTAATTGACAAGGGTGGGCTCCTTGTCAATTGAAGCTATCCTCCTGCTTCAAGGTCTGGGGTCAGTTAGTCTCAAAGTCCTTTTTCACTAAAATTTTCTACTTCTCTTCCTGGCAGACAGTCTTCTAAGCAGAAGAAGGCAATCCAGACGGCTATTCGGAAAAACAAGGAGGCCAATGCAGTGCTAGCCAGGTTGAACAGTGAGCTCCAACAGCAGCTCAAGGTGAGGAAGTGCATTGAAAATTGGGTCACTAGACTCGCAACATCCAGTTATTTTTCACCCATGCCCACAGAGCTGATCCCTCTCTTATGGGTGAGACCGACAGTTTTGTTCCTGGACTCACAATGTCAAAGAATATCAGAGCTGGAAAATAGACTTCAGTGGTCACTAGTCCAAGCCATACCAGAAAAGGAAATCTCTACCACAGTATAGCAAGCAAATGAACTTCCAACTTTTACTTGGAACTTCTTATTGTGGGTGAAGGAGACCCAATAATTACTGAGGCAGTACATTCCACTTTACTGACATGAAGCATAATTTGAATCTTTACTGTTTTCTACCCCTTTGCTCCTGGTTGTGCCCCCTGGGCTCTTTGAGTGAAAAAGAGGGAGGGAAGGGATGTACCTTGCCAGGCACAGAGTAAGTACTTAATAAATGCTGACTGATTTGACTTGACTTGACAAAAGTTCATTCTCAGATATTTAGGAGAGGAAGTTAAGTAACATCCTTCTAACTTCAGACTTAATGTCCTAATGTCTAATATCCTTCAGACTTAATGTCTGGGATTGGAAGAATAGTAAAATAACAAAAATGCTGCTCCATGTACTTCACCTACATGTAATTTTTTTAAATTAATTAATTTTTAATTGTCAGCATTCACTTCCATAACATTTTGCATTTTAAATTTTTACTCCCTTCTCCCCCCAGGTGGCATACTATGTGATATAGGCTTTACATACACATTTATATTAAACATATTTTCACATTAGTCATGATGTAGGGAAGAATTAGAACCAATGGGAGGAACCATGAGAAAGAAGAAACAAAACAAAACAACATAAGAAAAAGAGAGCAAATAGTATGCTTCTATCTTCATTCAGATTCCAAAGTTCTTTCTCTGGATGTGGATAGAATTTTCCATCATGAGTCTTTTGGAGTTATTTTAGATCCTTGCATTGCTGAGAAGAGCTAAGTCTATCAAAGTCAGTCATCACACAATGTGGCTGTTATTGTACAATGTTCTCTTGGTTCTGCTCATTTCACTCATCATCAGTTCATGTGAGTCCAGGTTATTCTGAAGTCTGCCTGCTCATCATTTCTTATAGCACAATAGTATTCCATTACATTCACATACCACAACTTGTTCAGCCATTCATTTGGCATCCCCTCAATTTCCAATTCTTGGGTGCTGCAAAAAGAGCTGCTATAAATATTTTTGTACATGTTGGTCTTTTTCTCATTTTTATGATCTCTTTGGGATACAGATCTAGAAGTGGTATTGCTGGGTCAAAGGGTATGCACAGTTTTATAGCCCTTTGGGCGTAGTTCCAAATTGCTCTCCAGAATGCTTGGATCAGTTCGCAACTCCACCAACAATCTAATAGTGTTCCTATTTTCCTACATCTTCTCAAACATTTATCATTTTCCTATTTTGTCATGTTAGCCAATCTGATAGGTGTGATATGGTACCTCAGAGTTTATTGATTTGCATTTCTCTAATCAATAGTGATTTAGAGCATTTATTCATATGATATCTATAGATAGCTTTAATTTCTTCCTCTGAAAACTGCCTGTTCATATCCTTTGACCATTTATCAACTGGGGAACACGTAAGTCTTTAAAGATTCTAACCAAATACTACTTAGCTGGATTTGAATGCTTACTGAGTTCTAGGCATGCTACCTAGCTCTACTTGTACATTATATATCCGTATATGACAAATAGGCATATGTACAAGATATAAATGTATATTATATAGATATATATCTATACTCAGTCTGTATATACATATATAGTAAATATATATATGTACATATATATATAATGTGGATATACGTATAGGTCTATGTGTGAGATGGTTTAATAATGAGATAGTTTATATAGTGTATATATGTATACATACATACAATATATGATACATATGCATGTGATACATAAATTGTTATTTATGTACCCAACCACTATAGATACATATGTGTATGACGTGTGTATGCAGTATATGTGATAGTTTGTATAGTACATATACACACTTAACACACATACATATATGTACATATGTATGCATGAATACATGTATGTACACACATATATATTTCATGGACCCAAGGTTAAGAACACCTAGACTAGATGATCTCAAGAGTTTCTTCTAGTTCAGGTTAAGTGCAGTTCTCTGACTTTCACGAATGTTCTTTCTCTCCGTTTCCTCCTCCTTTCTGAATTTTAATCATCCTTCAAAATTCAATTCCAATCTCAGAGCCAACTCACTAATGTGTAAAAGGCAACCTAATGTGTCAATCAATAAACATTTATTAAGTGCCTACTATGTGCCAGGCACTGTACTAAACGCTAGTGAAAAGAATGTTGAGCCTGGAAGTCAGAGGACCTGGATCCTTATTCCAGCTCCATCACTTATTAACTGTATGACCATGGGCAACTTTTACTTCGTGTGTGTGTGTATGTGTACGCTTGCGTACATACTGGCTGGCTTGGACCATGAAACAAAGTATCTAAAAGTACATTAATTAGTTAATAAATGGTTAAATTTTTAATCTCAATGGAATTGTCAAATTCAGCCAGTTCTTTTATTCACACACATTTGATATGGTATATATTTATATTTAATATATCATATGTGTATAATATACTTATTTTGTATGTATAATATATTTATTACATATGTATAATATGGCAAATATATTAAATATAAATGCATACCATATCAAGTATATTATTTACCATTTTATATAAATATATAATATATTTTATATATGTATATATGAAAAACAAAAAAATACATAGAAATAATCATTGATTTCCTTAAGCGTTTATTAAATATCTCTTTACGTACAAGACACCAAGTTCGGGCACCCAGGAATCAAAAAACAAAGTATTAAAAGCTGTCCTTGCCCTCAAGTAGCTTACAATCTACATTCTATAATTAGTCATAGCTGGCAGCTCTGTCAGTTCACTGTAGATATACAGAGTAGTTTATTTGCATGGTCTCGTTTAATTTTTTAAAAAACTGTGGGAGATGAATACTGCAGTTATTGTTATCCACGTTTTCCATGTGAAGAAACTGCTTGTCTAGGGTCACTCAGTCAGGAGGCATAGAGAGAGGCATTTGAACCCAGGTAGACCTTCCAGTTCTTTTTTTTTAAAATATTTATTTATTTTTAATTTTCAACATTCACATCTATAAATTTTTGCAAGATGACATGCAGTCTGATATGGTCTCTGTACATGCATTCCTGTTAAAAACATTTTCACATTAGTCATGTTGCATAGCAGAACTACAATGAATGTGAAAAGGCATGATAAAGAAAACAAAAGAGAAAAGAGTCTGCTTCACTTTACATTCAGACTCCATAGTTCTTTCTCTGGATGCCATTTTCTATCATGAGTCCTTTGGAAAAGTTTTAGATCCTTGCATTGCTGAGAAGGCCTAAGTCTATCTAAGTCAGTCCTTGCATATTGTGGCTGTTACTGTGTACAATGTTCTCCGGTTCTGCACTTCCCTCAGCATCAGTCCATATAAGTCTTTCCAGGTTTTCCCAAAGTCCATCTGCCCCTCATTTCTTATAGCGCAATAGTATTACATTAATCTCATAAACCATAACCTCTTCAGCCATTCCTCAGTAGATGGGCATCTGCTCGATTTACAATTCTTGGCCACCACAAAAAAATCTGCTATAAATATTTTTGCACGTGTGAGTCCTTTTCCCATTTTTATGATCTCTTAAGGATACAGCCCTAGAAATGGTATTGCTGGGTCAAAGGGTATGCACGGTTTTATAGCCGTTTGGGCATAGTTCCAAATTGCTCTCCAGAATGGTTGGATCAGCTCACAACTCCACCAACAATGAATTAGTGTTCCAGGATCTTCCAGTTCTGGCCTCTCTCTGTGCTGGTGCCTTATTCTCCTACTAGGCTGTTGTCTCCTCGAGGGCAAAGACTATGTCATATCTAAACTGTCCACTCATGTGCATGCACCATGTGTGGCTTCTCACAGTGTAGTTGCTTGAACTGAGCCTTCAGATGGAGGCCTGATTCTTGAGCATGTTAACAGATTTCTCTAGAACAACCCTAGATGCTGATATCATGTCTTACCATCCTTGAAATAAACATGAATAAAAGCACAATCAAAAATAACAAACTTTATAAAACTTCCAATATTTAAATTTTGCAGACCTTCTCTTTTTCATTGTTAATAGTCCTCTGTAACTTGAATTCTTTAGTGTACAGAAGTCTCCTAGCCATTCCCCCACCTCCTGGGCATGTGGATTGTAAACAAGACATTTTAGAGGATCCCCTGCTAGATCCCCAGACTGTGAATTCTGAACTAGACTCAGAGGTCATGGTGTTGTGCATAGGGCGCTGGATTCCGAACCAGAATGGCCTGAGTTCAAATGCTGCCTCAGATACATATTAGTTGTATGACCTTGGATGAATCACAAGTCTCTCAGTTTCCTCATTTTTAAACTAGGAGATTGTCCTCTCTGCTCTCTAAATCTAGAATGCCATGATCCTTTCCTCACGTTATCTTTATATACCTAACACCAGCAAAGCTGTCACTGAGGGCAAGCAGGGACCCTTCTTATTTCCATAAGGAAGGAAGAAGAAAGGCAACAAGCATTCATTAAACACTGACTGCGTGCCAGGCACTGCGTTAAGCCCTTTATAAATATTATCTCATTTGATCCTCACAACAGCCCTGGGAGGCAGGCGCTATCATTATCACCATTTTACAGATGATGAAATTGAGGCAGATGGAAGTTAAGTGACTTGCCCAGGGTCACATACCTAGTAAGTGTCTGAGGCTGGATTTGAACTTGGGTCTTCCTGACTTCAGACCCAGTGCTCTATCCACTACATGGTGGAATTACAATTAGCAACATATTAGTAAATAATAAAAACGGCTACTGTTTATAAACTACTTTAAGGTCTGCAGATTACTTTATATTTGTCATTTGATGTGTTCATCTCAGTGATCTTGAGAGGCTGGGGGTTATTGTTATCCCCATTTTGCAGAGAAGTTAAGTGATTTACTTGGGGTCTCATAGCTAATAGGTGTACGAGGCAGGATTTGAACATCAGTCTTTCTTACTGCAAGTCCAGAGCTCTATGATACCTACTTCTTAGCCCCCCTCTTCCAGGACTCTCAGGGGTGAGTCATTCTTGTTTGGAAACTTGCCTTTCATTTTCCCACCTCTGATTGATCTAGTCAAGATGAACTCTAGCCCAAGGGTCCAGACCCAGGAAACGGGGGAATGATAGCTGGCACACATGGAAGGTGTTGGGAATTTCATTGAATTTGTGTCCTGAAATAACACAAACTCTATTTATGGCTTTTACTCAGCATAATTTTATACTTACCTTCCTCCACACTTGTGATAATATTTCATTCTGAGCCTGAATCTTCCCTGTGGGATTGGGCAGGGTGGGAGAAGTGTCTACTGCTGAAAAAGCCAGAGTGGGCAGAGAGAAATTCAGGACATGGGCTCATTCTTGGGAGAAAAAAATTATCCCTCTTTTTACCATTGGGTGGTGGCAGCAAAAAATTTAACCGAATATTGGTTTCAAGTCAGCTAACGTTTATTAAGTACCTACCGTGTACAATGCATTGTGCTAGGTGCTAGAGGAGATACTAAAGACTGAATTAGCCACAGTCCCTTCCCTCATGGAACTTAATCTAGTAGGGTCATACAACTCCAAATCTGGCACTCTATCCATTCTTACACCTAGCTGCCTAATTATAAATGCTTACTGATAGAGGAATTTCTTCACCATCATTAACTCTGTTGCTTCCTGATCCACACATCTGAATTAAGTGTGGATCTGAATTAAGATATGCATATGTTTTCCTAGAAATATTTCTTTTTCATACTAGGTATAGGAACAGGGATGAACCCCTAACTAGAAATATCCTCTTTATAACTTGTTTGTTTCTTTTTGTTTTGGATGATTTAGGAGGTTCATCAAGAACGGATTGCTTTGGAAAACCAACTGGAACAACTTCGCCCAGTCACAGTCTTGTGACCTTTGGGTAGCAGTGGGAGTAGCTGACCTCTGTGCTGAGGTCTTCCCTTTTCACTCTTGGAGCACATCCTCTGGGAAGAGATATCTGACTTGAGTCAAAACCAGGGAGAAGTAGAATGCAACGTGTATCCTGTTCCTCCCCCAGCCTCCTGCCTCACTTGCCATCCCTATGTTTCTGTGTGCAGGTGAAAAAGTCCTTCAGCCAATGGTCAAACTTGAGACTGTGGCTAGAGAGTGGAATTTGTCTCATGTTGTCCATTCCCAAATACTACTTCAGGGATGGAATTCATCACCAAAAATTAATCCAGTTCCCTAGCTCTTTAATAAATTTAGTGAATTATTTATTTAAAGAATTCCTGATTTGTATGGAATCTTGTTACTTGCTGTCAGGATGCTTGTTTTATATTTGCATTTATAATTCATATGTACTAGTTTTGGTATCCTGGGTATGTGATTCCAATAGGCTTGTCTTAGGGCATAATGTTGTATGGCTAAGCAAATAAATCTAAGAGTAGTAACAAATTTAGACTGAAGCTATGCCCACCACTCTCATTTGCCAAGAAATTGATGATATGGTGAGTGCCACTTATATTTCATATCTATTTATAAATATATAATCCTTATTTTATATTGAAGCTCAGAGACTCTCCATGATTACATAGCACAAGATGAAATAGAGATTTGACATGTATCTGGTTCATTTCATCAGGATGGATAGTCAAACTGGATGGATTTTTTATGCTCTAACCTAACAAAATTAAATAAAGAGTTGCCAGATCTTCATTTTTTGTTCCATATAGCATATATAAAAGTACAAGTTTGAAAACCTAAAGGAAAGGCCAAGAGATGGTCTGGGCTGAAAAATTCCTCTTTACAGTTCTTTGCTTAAGCTACAGTACATCCAGACTAGACAAAAGGTAGAGATGGTCAATACTGATGCAATACGATCATTTCTGGAACAGAGTTTTCTTTGTGTCTGTTTTTATTGACCAGGACTATATCACTGGCTTACATTGAGTGGGTAGAAGGGATGGATGACAGCCAAAGCTTACACCAGACACATCACTGCACATATTAGTAGTAAAATGTGGAGACCTTAGAGTGTAATTCAGTTCAATTTAGCCAGGACAAGACCATTTGTACTAGACACAGTTGATATTTGTTGTTCAGTCGCTTCAGACTCATCTTGACCCTATTTAGGATTATCTTGGTTAAGGTACTAGAGTATTTTGCCATTTCCTTCTCCAACTTATTTTATAGATGAGGTACTAAGGCAAACAGAGTTAAATGACTTGCCTAGGGTCACACAGCTAGGAAGTGTCTAAGGCCGGATTTGAACTCACCAAGTTGGTCTCTATCCACGATACCACCAAGCTGTTCCAAGACAGTTGACAGAAAATGTTGAATTCCACTTGCAGAATTTTAGCCTCACAGAAGTTCATATAGGCCCTTTATCCCCTGGCTGCCAGCCCCAGACAAAGTGCTTTGTCTCTTTAAAAGCACTTAGAAAGGTGAACTAACTGGCCCCTTTCTTAGATAACTGCCGTGCTTTGAAATGAGCTACAATTCAAGGTCGGGTCTAGCGGAAGGCCACAGTGCTACAAATAACATGAAACTTTTTCTTTCTCTTACTGCTTAACGTGCCCTACCTGGTTACTCCTAAGATGGATTGGGTATGTGTGTATACATGTGTATGTTTGTGTGTTGCAAGGGGAGTCTAGAATTCCGTTAGACATTGCAGCATTTGGGTTTGAATCTTAAATATAAATATAGTGAGGCACTTTGGGCAGAAGCAAATTTTTTTTAAACACTTTGTTCATCCACAGCAGTCTCAAGCATGAATTTACCATTCATTGTCTTTGTGAGGGAATTTTTTTTTCTCTGACTCAAATGAAATCACAGACTATTTGAGGAATTTTATTTGGTGAAATTTGAAGATTTTCAAATTTTTGTTTGCTCTAAAAATTCTTTGAAAACCAGAGCCAGATATGGTGATGCATGCTTGTAATCCCTACTACTGGTAGGGGAGGCTGAGGCTGGTGGAATGTTTGAACTCAGGAGTTCTGAGCTACAATAAGGCAAAAGCTGGATTGGGTGACCACACTAAGCGCCAGTGGCAAAGCCCCGAGAGCCACTGACCTGGCTGCCTAAGGCAGGGTGAGTAGGCCAGATTGAGAAAAATGGAGCAGGTTAAAATTTTCCTATTGATCATTAATGAGAAAGGAGGACCTACTCACATCTACACACACACACACACGCACATGGACATGCACACACCTGCTGATACATGAATACTCACACACTTGAAAAAAAAAAGAGCAAAAATCCCTAGAGCTCCTCCTACTTCTCTTCACTTTTTTTCTTTTCAATTCCTTACGCTTCTAACCTTCCAACCTCTTCTCCTCTTCCCTGCCATCCTCCCCACTTGCCTCTACACACACACTATTCAAAAAGTAGGCCGACCCTTCTTCTGACACTGAGTCTGTCAGGTCATGTTTTAGGTAACCTGCCTTTTAAAAGTTTCCTTTAGCAGCAACAAATTTTAGGAATAATGGTTTCAGCCTGAACCTTTCAGGTCTTGCTTGGCTTATACTGCACATAGAAGAAAGCCATGTTTTTTACTTTTATCATTGCAATTTACCATGTTCTGGATAGCACTTCACATTCTGCTACTCATGCTATTGTAAGGGGCTCTTGAGAGCCTGATGAGATTGGGAATTGAGGCCCAAGGACAGTCCTGTGGGAATAGGAATTATCTGGGGCTACACAGTCCGGCTCGGCTCCTCCTCCTCTGATAAGGCAGGCTGTGAACAGCACATGCCCTTTTCCAAAGAAGCACTGGACATGAGTTGTCCACGAGCTGTGATGCATGGCCCTGGGGCTCCTGATAGGCTTAGAGGATCATGCACATGCTTGCTTGTACCCAGAAGTGAAGGCTAGTACTGCATAAAAATACTGCTTGCTGTAAAATAATAAATCGAGTTCCTTCCATCTTGCTCTCGCTTCATCATTGCTTACCAAGACAGGTCCTTTTTGGTCAAGGACTACCAGGGGTGAGAGGACCCCAACAAGTGGCGCCCAACATGGGGCTCGAAGAGAGGACCCTGCACCCCGTGAGACTTCTCTGATGCATAAAGGGAAGGACCGGCAGCTAGCGTGCAGCTGAGCCGCTCACAGAGGACAACAATACTCAACTTGCCCGGGAGAGACAGCCGGACGAGACTCTGGGACAAGGTCAGAGAGCTGGATAAGACTTTGGAGGAGGGAAGGTTAAAAGAAAGCCTTACCAATGGGGCAGTCTGCATCCTTCACAGACTCTAAGGACTTAGGGACATTCTGTAGAATACTTCACAAGCTTAGCAAGAAGCAAGGATGCACACTTCATTTGAAAAAAGTCAGAGACTTCATACACACCCTTACTGGCCTCCCATACAATCCCACAGGGTGAGCTATAGTAGAAAGGGCTAATTGGACTCTCATTACATACCGGCAGCAACAAAAAGGGGGAGTTGGGGGCATCACACCACAACAGCAGCTACATCAAACACTATATACACTGAAGTTCTTTGAAACAAAAGTTGTAAAGACAGAGGTGGCTACCGGAATAGAGCAAGAGGAGGAACTTGCACACTTGTTGCACACTTGTTAGACTCCAAGGACAAGATACCAGAAAAAGGCAACTTAGAATATGATCCGGAGAAAAGAATGAAGTCTCCTTTGGCCCCTCCCCCAACTCCTCAATATAAATCCAATCCATGCATTTGGGAACATAAAATACATTATATGAAAGTTCTGAGGAAGCTAGCAAGAGAAAGATGTCTCTTAAACAACTGGAAGAAACCAACTGGGGATCTGCCCCAGATCATCTTAAAGCAGGGTCTCCACGACCCCAATAAAGCATGGCACCTGGCCTCCATTACATCAGAGGGCCAAGCACTTTGTGTATAGGATTCAAAAAATGCCCTCTGTTTTTTTGTCTCTGTGTCTGTATTCTGTATCTGCGTTTCTGTGTGAGTGTGTAATCTGACACCCCGTAATGTCCACTATCTCTTTCTCTCCCTCCTT
>CM053622.1:476232777-476244610 GCA_028646595.1 Phalanger gymnotis | reverse complement strand
AAGCTACTCAGAAGGAATGTTATCCATACTGTTAAAGGTGGAGATCTGCATTTGGGAAAAAGCTGAGGGGACAATCTTAGCCTCAGTCTAGGATGGGATCCTCCTGGCCTCAGTTTCCCCCTGTGTTCCTTTGGAAAGGAAGTTTCCCACCTAACTATTTCTGAGTGTAACAATGAGGTGGAAGAGATACTGCATAATTGAGGAATCATAACTATATCAGGATGATAAAGCCAAGGATGTTTTATCCTGTCATATTTGGCGTGTCACATGTCCCTGCTTTTTTTTTTCCTTCTATAGCAAATTTCTGTGATCAGAGCAAGTAGTCAGTATAAGATATGAGCTCTTTTGTGTTATCTTACTGGGCAATCTAATATTATTTTTATCTAGAACTAGGGCATGTGCAGAAATTTAAAGAAACTGCTTAAGACTCACTTTATGATGTTCCTTTTGTCTAAAAAGGAATCTAAGAGCAGTAGTATTTTTTCCTATGATCGCTCTCTTACTGCTACCAATGTGAAATTCCATTACAACGCCTTTTTGACTAAGAAACTTTGTGATATTTAGGAATTCTGCTATAACTAGAAACTTTGTTTTTTATGATGCTTTGGAATTAGTGCTACTTATAGACTTTTGCACCAATTCAGTAAAGCTTTTTGAACAAGGATAGAAATGCATACAAGTCACACACTCGCTTTGTAAATGTTCCTTAAGCAATGTGATAATATTATTTTGTTATTTGATTAATATCATGCTTGTCTAAAGTTTTGTTGCAATTAATCATGCTAATAAGAAAATGGTTTGTGGTTTATTTTGTATAGGCCATCAAAGAAACATGGCACAGCTAAAAGGTTAAGATTTTATATCCATTGTGTTAAATTGACTATTTAATGTATTTATGTATGTACTGAAGCCTGTTATTGATTCCTTAAGTGACGTCTCATCCTCCTGATGAGGAAATTAATAATGGATTTGTGTAAAGTGTATGACAATAGTTTCTGGTGTGAATTTCTTAAATATGACAATTAGCCATGGTTCAAATTTTCAGTTTGTAAAAATGATCAGGGCTATAAAGATTAGAAATGATAATTTAAAATTGTGCTAAGATTACTCTTGTAGGAGAGTAGACAGAAAGCTGGTTCCTGCAAGAAGAGAAGAAGAAGAAGACTGTGCTGGAGATGACTGGAACAGATACCAAGGACCAGATGATTTCATTGACGATGTCCTCTGCCAGACAGCTGCATATGAAAAGAACTTTTTGACTCTTAAAGAGACAATTATATTTTTATTTCTTTTTTGAGTCTATGTATCTATATTCACAAAGGGGACTGCCCCCTTGGATTTGTCAATGCGTCGATCGATCCTTCCCATGTTTACTTACAAGGTGATAGTTAAAAGGAAAAAATTCGGATGTACCTATAGTGATGAAGTGTCTGCAAAAAAAAAGAGAGGGGGAGGATTGAGTGAAATACTGATCGAGTGGAATATTGAAGCAGCAAAACAATTATTGATTATTGATATTTTCAAAACATTTACCCATTTCGTAATGTATTCTTGACTATTTTCCATAGAGTACCTTATGTTCTTTGTTTGATCATAATAAGTTTTTGTCTGCCTTGTGTCCTTAGGATAATGAATGCTATGTTTAAGCCTTATTTCATAATCAGAACATTACAGCAGAAATTACCCAGTTGTTGCAATTGGCCACTGAGGAAGAAAAGGCAGCACGTGAGAACTTACAACCTGACAGTGTTATAGATGACTTTCTGAGTCATATTAAGACCTTTTTAACCCCCAATTGGTTTACTCATCTTTTAGAGACCGTGGCCATTGTCGGGGGCCTTGCCCTTCTGCTACGCTGTTGCACTCCTTTAGTGCTGAGGATGTGTCTTGGGGCTCTGTATACAGCCATTGATTCAGTACACATCAACTCGACACAAAAACAACAAGGGGGAATTGTAAGGGGCTCTTGAGAGCCTGATGAGATTGGGAGTTGAGGCCCAAGGACAGTCCCATGGGAATAAGGAATTATCTGGGGCTACACAGTCCGGCTCGGCTCCTCCTCCTCTGATAAGGCAGGCTGTGAACAGCACATGCCCCCTTTCCAAATAAGCACTGGACATGAGTTGTCCATGAGCTGTGATGTATGGCCCTGGGGCGCCTGATAGGCTTAGAGGATTGTGCATGAGCTTGCTTGCACCCAGAAATAAAGGCTAGTACTGCATAAAAATCCTGCTTGCTGTAACAATAAATGGAGTTCCTTCCATCTTGCTCCCACCTCATCATTGCTTACCAAGACAGGTCCTTGCTGGTCAAGTGTAACGGGGTGAGTTAGAGCCAACCCCTACCATCGCTGGACCTCTGTGCCTAGAGCCTGCTGAGGTAAACTCAGGGCTCTGAGGTATGGGTGGGACAAGATGGAGTCAGGAGGAAGGGTCTCGCCCTTGTTGGCAACGTGAGGCCGGGTTCTTTTCCGGATTTACCTGTGCACAGGTGAATCATGGGGAGAGCACAGGAAGGAAAGGGGAGGAGAGTAGGCAGGACCAGCTGGCTCTATTGCTACATAATCAAAGCTATAAGAGTTTGCGATTACCCCTGAATTAAACGGAGCTGCTTATCACCATCATGTCTCCCGCCTCGTTCATTGCCCATGAGATCAGGCCTTTGCTGGACAAAGGCCTGGGGGTTTGGGGTAAGAGGGACCCCAACAGTCAAGGACTACCAGGGGTGAGATGACCCCAACATGCTATAAATATATATTATAATGTTTGCATTTTTTCAAGCTGAAATGATTTTCTCATCATGGTGTAGGACCACTTGATAATCCAATGCCTGCCCCACTTTCCCTTCTTGTTTTTTTTTTTAGCTTTTTTTTTTTCTTTTTCATACTGGACAGTCAGAGCAATTGAAATATCATCAGTGTTGGAAACTATATCAAAGAATGAAGTCATATTGCCCCAGGTTGTCTTGGCTTCCCTTCTTTATGACCCTAATTAATTAAATGTCTGAAGGTGATTTTTAAAAAGAGCTATGATATTTGTGGACTTGGCACTAGTTGGTGTACCTCTTGTCCAAGGACTGACCTCACTGGATTCAGAAAGGCTTATCCCCATAAGGAAAGGCTTGTCCCCAGAAAGTTGACCATCATATGATGACATTATTTTGGCCACTGTAGCTCACAAAGTCTGTCTATCAATGTTTAGAATGGTTGGGATTTGCATTGGTAAGGGGCATATTCGCCCTAAGGAAATCCTATGTCTTAAGTAAGCATTAAATGTCCTATTATCCAGCGTTACCTATCCAGTTGGGATCTCTCTCTCTCTTTATATATATATATGTATATGTATATACATATATATATATAATACATATATATACATACATACATATATATGTATGCGTGTGTATGTGTATATATATGCGTATATTTATATATACACATATACATATATATGCACACATATTAAAAACCTTTATTTTAAGTGTGCATGAACCTATAAGGTACATATATGCACATTTATGTACAACTTTATTTTAGGGTGCCTACCCACCCATTTGTTTTTTTCCTGTACCTTTTGGTTTATCATGAGAAATGAGACTAGGCATTACTGTAGCTACCATCATTGTATTAACATTCCATCATCACCAGTGTATTAACATTGGAATTTGGCTATAACATTTCTAGAGAGTAGAATTGAAGGCAGATCCATAGAGGCTAAAATATTAAGGTACCAAGAAACTCTTTGGCACAAGATGATTTTTCCATTTAAGTGGAAGAACCATTAGCCTCCAAAATAGTGTTATAGCAGAAGACTATTGTCACCTGGCTGATTTCTGGTCTTTGAAGGTATGTCCTCTGTCTGCACTCCCATCCTGTGACTTTTTCTTCTTAGGGGAAAGGGGCCTTGCCTAGGAAGCATCATGACTGACAAGCTGTAGGCTTTTAGTCTATTATTTTCTTTTGTATATTTTAGTTGAATAAAAATGGTAATGTAATTTTGATTTGCCATGGTGAGTTTAGTAGTAGATGTGATATTTTTTATTGGACATGTAAGTAGCTTAATCAGTATAGACAGCTCCTAGTGAACTTCCTTTACTAATGCAGATGGACATCTCATCTGCAATTTAGAGTGTGAAGAGATTTGCTTTGGGTGCAGAGAGGTTGGGTCAGCCAGGAGGTGTCAGAGGGAAAACTTGAACCCTGATTTTCCTGGCTTCGAAGAAAAGTCTCTTTCTAGTATTCCCAACTGCTGGTAGTTTGATTTTTCTTTGGTGTGGTAACTTAAATAATGGGTCTATAATGATATTTAATAAAATGTAAAGTATGAAAGAAATGACATTTTAAAGAAGGTAAGACTCAGCAATGTTTTCTATTTGTGATCAATTTAGAAGAAAAAATATCAAATTTCAGGATGAAGAAAGTGACAGAACCAGATGTTCTTCTAAACAGAAGCCCTATGCTTTTTGAGAAGGTATAAATTACATTAGACAGCTCTTGCTCAATATAGACTTTTCATTCTTTAATAATTTTAAGCTTCTGGAGAATCTATGTTATGGTAAGAATTCTCTTCAGCGGTTTGTGGCTTATTGGATCTAAAATGTAAAGTGTTAGCATTATTTTAAGGTGAGTAATCAAAAACATGGTTCTTTTGCCATTGATGATGATCTTCTTATAACTTCCATATCTGAAAAATCTGTTCAAATGGGTTTGCATGCTTCGGTTTATTTCTAAATGACATTGGCCTTTCCCCTACCTTTCCTTTTTCCAAGATAGTGAATTCATTCCAAGGCAACTCAGATGTAAGTATCTGAAATTAACATATGCACTGTTGTCACATAATTTGACTCTCACTAAATATGTTTATGAAGTCTTTTCCCAGCAAACAAAATAGTCTTGGCAAGTGAATGCACATACTGCCTACTATGGATTAGATAGTCAACAAAAGATCTATATTTAGGAAGGGGTGTGTGTGTGTGTGTGTGTGTGTGTGTGTGTGTGTGTGTGTGTGTGTGTGTGTTTGAGGGGGGACATGACCTTTGGTTTCATTGATTTTGGGAACATAGGTCCCCTACCAATGCAGGACATTTACTCTGCAATTTAGAGTCTTTGAGAGTTTTCGAGGCACTGAGGATCACACAGCCAGCATGTCAAGAGTAAAGACTTGAACTCAGTGTTTCTGACTAAAGTAAATTCCCTATCCCCTGTTTCTCTATACTTACATGCAATATATATGATACATATTACATGATGCTTATATATGATGTTGGTATGAATACACACACATACAGACATATATGATTTCCCAAAAGCTGTTAAAGCTTAAAATGGCTCTAAGTTCTGAGATACATACATATACATACATATATAATACATATGTATATACACAAACACATGTGTGTATGCACCTGTATAAATATGTGAAAGTTACAGAAACTTGGCTTTAGAAAGTTTCGGTCTAGTTACAAAGGACTTGGAATATCTTCAACCCTTTGAAGACTTTTTCAATTTTGTGCTTTGAAAATTCACCTACAGCTTTTTTCTTTTTAGCTGATCTCATTACTATGGATATTTTTGGGAAGATTGGGAAGGTTAATTTTTAACATTATGGACCAGATAACATCTGACTTGAGAAGCACAGAACTGGAATTACTGGATTATAATGAGGAGACTTTAAGGTTCCTCAGCCATACTGCTGTATGATATACCCAGATCACAAACACAATGACTTCACAGCTCTGCCTCACTGAAATCCAATTCAATCTTAAGTCAAGACATCACATTCATTGAAAATGACAGGACAAACAATATCTCACTACTTAGTATGGGGTGCAGGGGATGTACTAAATGGAATAAGTAACAATAAATATCCCATTGCAGAGATACGAGTCTCCTGAGTTTGAAAAGAGCAGCTGATAAAAGCAGCCACTGCATCCAGTTTGGGAAATAGATTTAACATTTTTTAAAAACTACTACTCTTAGCACAATTTAGGTACATTAAATGGACCAAAGGCAAGAAGTCCCTTCTTTGGTCTTCATAGCTATTGGGTCAAGAAACAGACATAAAAATTAGATGTTCTATTTTAACTTCTAACACAAACATGTCTATTTTTTAAAAGTCATACTTTAATAATAGTTCAAATGTATATAACGCTTTAACAGTTTATCAAAAGCACTTTTCACACAACGCCCATGAGATGTGAGTATTATCTCTATTCCACAAAAGAAGCATCTGAGGCTTAGAGAGGTTGTAACTTATTCAAGATCACACGCAGCTCACAAGCAAGAAAGTCAGCACTTGAACTGCCTCTGGATGTGATAAGTTTTAAGAAGGAAACATATATCTGATGCTTTTATTCCATTATCTTTCTGGATAATGAGTTAAGAAGTTGTGTTAACATTTTACTTAACCATCATCTCAATCATTTGGTATCACAATGGTATTGGGAACATTGTTGTCACTGACTTTACGATTAAACCTCTGAAGTTACTGTATATTTGTATTTTGACTTGTACATAGGGCCCAAAGACTAACCTTACTGCCTCTTTTCACATTGGTCAAAATATTTGTTTAGTACATAGTTTGTGCTGTTGCACATATGACTTGGAAAATGTACAATACATTAAACTGGGGTGCTATGTTGAAATAAAAATGTACATTAACTTCAAAAAAAACCCACCCTGTGATTTTCCTTTTTGTGTGCTTTGGTTTCTATTTAATCTAAAGTGCCTTTAAAGCAAGTAATATGAAAAAGGAGGCTTTTCTAGACTGTAAGCTCTGTGAGGATAGGGACTATATACTTTAACTTTTTAATTCCTCCATTGTCTTGTCACATCCTCTGCACACAGTAGAAAATAAATGTTTGTTGAATTACATTTCTTGGTTGAGTTGGATCTGGGGGTGGAGAGGGAGGGTCTGGCAAATGAATAGAAATTCATTTTAATATTACCTAACATACTATAATAAATTAAGGGAAATGATTTTAAGCTTGTGATAACTGGGCAAATATGTTTTAGTGTTTGGTTTATGTGGGACTTACAAGTCAGGAAGGGCTGACTGTGGAACTTGCCATGTTTATTTGGGACCTTATCATTGTCCTTATTCAAAGACTGGACTGCTCATGGTATTGGTAGACCAGGTAAGGCCAGAGTGGGAGAAAGATACACATGCCTTGCTACTGTGCATATTGCTATTTGGCCTGCAGAAGTAACATCTATAGTGTTTGCTGATGACCATTGGTGGTTCTGCTCATTTTTCCTTGGAGGTTGGTTGATACCTTCTAATTGAACAAACCTGTTTCAGGCTGTTGCTTATCAGGTTGGTCTGCCTCATGTTATGACCTTGTGGTCATCCACATCATTTGCATTTGTACTGTGGGTTACCTCACTCACAGTGAGTACCTGAAAAGACCTTAGCCTAAAAGGGCCAGGGTCTCCCATTGCATCCTGGGCCATCTCCAGTCATCCTGATGAATATCTGGTTACTGGATCCATATGGCTCTGGAGGAGGAAGTGAGGCTAGTGACCTTGCACAGCCCTCCCTCATTCAAATCAAAGTCAACTGCAAGTCATCTCATCATTTCCCTGATGTCATGGTCCTCTTCGAGAATGATGGACAAACACAACAATTTGTATTGTGAATGATTTCTGTATCCTTAGAGGGATTCATTTCTTCCCATTTTGCTTGACATTAGCCCCTTTCAACTCAATGGGCAGCAGATATTTTGAGTCCACCAACAAATATTTGTCAAACATCTACTATATAGGTCGAAGACTTTAGAGCATGGGCTAGAAGTGGGGAGAGATTCAGGTGGAGATTAATACATAGCTCCTGCCATCAAAGAATTTACAATGTAGTGTGTAAGAAAAACCTAGTATTCACAATACAATTAGAGTGCCATTAAGTGGATTTCCCGGCACTGGAGTTCTCCAGTGGTTGACCACTTATCAGCGACATTTTAGCTGGGTTTCCTGTACAAGTGAGTTGGATGGGATGGTTTCTGAGGTCTCTTCTGTCTGAAATATTCTGTGAAGTGCCTCCTTTAAGCTTCTGATCAGGTTATAGAGCTGACATCCACAATTTCATATACTTCTAAATTAAAGTCGTCAGGCCTAGAGTTGACAGCTTGGCATTTGTTGATAATTTGAATTGAGAATTGGGATTTTAGAGCTAGAAGGTACCATACAGCTAATCTAGTCCAACTCTTCTGCTTTTTTAAAAAAATAAGTAAGCCAAGGTATAGTGACCTTAAATGACTTGTCCCAGGTGTTACATGTAGGTTCCCTGATCCCCAAGGCAACTCTTGTTTTCCCTACCTTACTGGAGAACTATTGAATGGTAGGTGTACAAACTACCCATGTTTCCACACCCTTTTTGTGTCTTCATTTAGCATTTCTAGGCTTTAGTTCCCTTATCCATAAAATGAGGAAGTTGGTTTAGATCTTGAAAAATTTCCTCTGGGACTTACATTTTGTGATTCCATGACTGCATAAAATAGAGCATTGCTTCTCTCCTAATTTTTTCCCCTAGAACTAAAAAGGAAATGCACTATTGGGGACTGTAAATTAAGTAGTGTTTGTTTGTTTTTTCTTTAGCAGGAAGACACTGCAGAACTGGTTTTATTGGTCATACAACACATTCTCTGATACATTGGGCAGAGAGAAGGTCAAAACCCAGACCACAAGGGAATTATACTAAACATAATAGACCAAGGTTGGGGAAGGAGGGGAGGGAGAGAAGTCGTAAGAGATGACAGGATAGACTTTTTTCCATCCACAATTTTTATGGTTCTTGGGATGGTGTCCATATTACACCAAATATTTTTATAATTTGGCCAAGATTAGATTATGTGGGTACTGTTTCTTTTAAAGAATCAGACCCTTAAATCCAGGCACATGGATTTCTTTTTCTCTTATGAATAGGTTGAAATGCAGTTGGATTTCAAAATTAACCATAAGGTCATAGATTTGGAGTTGGAATGGACCTCAGGGACTATCTAATCAAACCCTTTAATTTTACAGCTGAAGAAACTGAAACCCAGAGAGGTTTAAGTAATTTGTTCAAGGTCAAATAGGTCAGCAGGATCAGAGGCCGGATTCAAATGCAGGTCTAGAGTCAGACTAATCTGAAACACCCAAGTTATTTATTGAATATGTTGAATAACATTCAAGGCTTCTTAGAACCAGGAAATGGTGTCCTTTAGGGAAAACTTCAGATGCCCTAAATGAAGCATTGATATCACTGCCCTTGGGACACCATTCCAATGCATCCTCTCATTAGGGTCATCAGACACTGTCTTGTGAAACTACCTCCAGCTAGTGAACCCCGAAATTTTCTTCTCTGACCACACTCTCCTATCCCTTGTGCCTTTTCCACACACTCCTTCTGAACCTATCTATCACTCACTAGGACCTTGACCCTTCCCTGTTCTCTTTGTCCATCTTCTCAATAGTGTCTTCATTCTCTCCCTTTTCTTATTGACTCCTGTTTCAGGAGAGGGCCTTCACCAAAGACCCTTCACATCCATCGTAGATCCTGAGCTGTGTATTGTCTTGTACTTGCAAAGACTCCGGGGTTGAAAAGCAAATGCTTCTTTGATGCTTGGTGTGTGTCAAACATTGACCTATCATCTTGGGATGAGCTGGTTCCAATTATGAATTCAGTTTGGTTCAGTGAACCCTATCATCAGATATTTACTGACCCAGATATACAGCCAGCATGCCTTGCTTCCTATACTCAAGGCTTGTACACATATCCTTAGTGATTGACAAACCATGGGAGACACCACCTCCCATAATGCTTTTCAGTCATCACAGGACCCTGGAGAAAAGGGCCCCAAGGAGTTGATCCATTCCCCATGTGTGGCTACTGCCCTTATGAATGAGCTGTTGAGACGAAATTCCTTTTCCCCTATTGCTTCCCCCATACTATTATTCCTGTCCATTTTAGCCCTATCCCTCAAGAAATCATATCCATACTCGTTTGCCCAGTATGCCTCCTGGAATTTCCATTCCCTTGTTAAATTTCCATTCATTCTAAATTTTTTCATCTCATGTTCTTTCCATCTCCTGGCAATCATGGAAACTTGACTCTCCAAAAAGACAACATGGCTGATCACACTCTCTACTGCTATTTGAGCCTTTTATGCCCTCTGATACCTTGCATGGGGAGAAGGAATCAGTCTATTGTTAGATTCCTATGACTACTTGTAACAACAATGTGGCTTGCCACTACTGTGGCTGTGTAAGACCAACAACACCAGCACACAGAAAAGCTGCCAGCACAGGTTCTTTGATCTGCTTTTCTAAGGAAAGCAACCTTAAGGGGTTAACAATCCCACTTTAATCAAACATACATATATCATTCACTTAGTTCAGGGGGAAAAGCCAGAACCCTGAATTTCAGAGCAAATACAAACAGAAATTACAAATAGAGACAATATAAACAGAGCAAACAACACAAACCAGTCTATCCATAGCAATACATAGTTACCAGAGAAGCACCAACATCTGAGTTTCTTCAAAGCCAGGGGGCTCTTAACAGTGGCTGCCCAGAGTCTTGTCTAGTCAAATCACATGACACTCTTCCAGTGAGTGAGAGCCACAAACAAAATGCTAACCTCTGAGTTTATATACCTTCTTAGGGCCAGAAGGCTTCACACCTAATCAGCAAAAGGGTGTGGGCCTAGGGCTTTGCACCTAGTAAGACTTAACAAAGGCACTTGATTACTTTAGCACTCTAAAAGAGAAAACAGCAAAAAAAAAGTCCCACCTTAATTACTAACACACTACTTCTAAAACTTCCTTCTTCCACCGTCACTGTGAAACTTTATCTTCTGTGAGGTTTGTCCCATCCATCTATATCAACTTTCAAGATTCTTTCTGTGAAATGCCAATCTGGAGGCTCATTCTTCCTTCCCCCTTCCCTTTTTTCAAGACTGGGTCTCACTATTTTGTCTAGGCCAGAAGTACTCATGGACCCAACCCAACTGTTGATTGGCAGAGAAATTTTCACCTGCTCTATTTCCAACCTGGGCTGGTTTGCCACCTGATCAGCTTTAGCCCTCCTGTAGCTCAGAACTCCCAAACTCAAACAATCCACCAACATCGGCCTTTTCTAGAATCAGAAATTATAGGAATATGCTACCACGTGTGCCTTATTCCCCTCATTTTAGAAAGAATTTAATATCTGGCTCATAGCTCTCTTCAACTCTATGGGTGCCCTCATGGTTAGAGACTTTAGTATATATATATATATATACCCTTGACCAACATGATCTACCAGTTCACCACTATTCTCTACTCTAATGACCTCCGTCTTCACTCATTAACCACTCACATAGTCATTTTTTAAATTTCAGCTCTATCCATAACTATGTCAATGATATAATATCAAACTCTAAATGTTCCTTTTTGATAAAAAACCCTATCCTTAACAAAATTCATTTAGAAAAATAAAAGTATAGAATATCAAGGGAAATGATGAAAAAAGTAGAGATGCAGGGGTAATAGCACTTCCAGACCTCAAACTGTATTTATTATAAAGCAGCAATCATAAAAACCATCTGGTATTGGTTAAAGAATAGAGAGATCAGTGGAACAGACTAGACAAGAGAAGAATCAGAAACAAGAGAACTCAATAATCCAGTGTTTGATAAAGTAGAAAATATAAATTACTCGGGGAAAATCCTTTTCTGATTAAAAAAATTGCTAGGGAAATTAGAAAGCAATCAGGTAGAAATGAGGCTTAGACCAATATCTTATACTGTTGTAAAGGCAACCAGTGAATGGGAAGATCTTCCCTGCCCATATGAGTGTGTTTTGCGGGCAGGGCTCTCA
>CM053622.1:476209349-476232677 GCA_028646595.1 Phalanger gymnotis | reverse complement strand
TTTAAAAAAAATTAGAAGATAAACAGATCATATACCTCTCACAGCTATGGGTAGGAGAAGTATTCTTAACCAAACAAGGGATAGAGGCAATTACAGAAGGTAAAATAGATAACTTTGATTACTTGAAACTGAAAAGCCTTTATATAGACAAAATTAATGGACCCAAGATAAGAAGGGTGGTCAAATGGGGAAAACAAACAAACAAAAAAACTTGGTATAAATTTTTAGGGTTTGGTGTCTAAACTATATAAACTACACACACACACACACACACACACATGCACACATGCACACACACATACACACGCACACACAAACATCTTTGTTATTCAGTTGTTTTCCAGTCATGTCTGACTCTTCATGACCCCATTTGAGGTTTTCTTGGCAAAGATACTGGGGTGGTTTGTCATTTCCTTCTCCAGCTCCTTTTATAGATAAGCAAATGAGGCAAACAGGGTTAAAGTTAAAGTTAAACAGGGTTAAAGGCTAGATTTGAACTCAGGAAGTTGAGTCTTCCTGACTCCAGGTCTGGCACTCTATCCACTGTGCCACCTAGCTGCCCATATATGTACGTTCACACACACATATATGCATGTGTGTACACATATGTGTATATATGTGTATACAAATACACACATACCCACACCATTCTCCAATAAGTGGTGAAAGTATATGAACAAACAGTTCTTAAAAGAAGAACTGCAAAGTATTCACAGCTACAGGAAAAATTGCTCCAAATTACTAAGAGAAATACAAATCAAAACAGCCCCAAAGTTTTACTTTGCTCCCTGAAAATTAGCAAAAATGACAAAAAATGGCAATGGTAATGGTCAATGTTGTAGAAGTTCTGAAATGAAAGGTACAGTAATATATTGTTGCTGGAGCTAGGAAATGATATGACCATTTTGAAAAGCAATTTGGAATTATGCAAATAAAATAACCAAAATGTCCATACCCTTTGGACCAGAAACCCCGTTCCTGGGCTTATATTCCAAGGAGCCCATTGATAAGAAGAAGATCCCTATATATCCCCCAAATTTTTTATAGCAGCACTTTTTGTGATAGCTAAGAATTGAAAACAAAGTAGATGGCTATCAACTGGAGAATGGCTAAACAAATTGTGGCACATTAATGTAATGGAATATTACTGTGTTATATGAAATCAAGTGTGTGACAAATACAGAAAAAAGCATAGAAAGACCTACAACAAACTGATGCAGAGTGAAGTAAGCGGAGACATAAAAAATATACATAGTATATAGTGACTACAACAATGTAAATGAAGAGTTACATACCAAAATAACAAAAGTAAATGTAACAAAATTGTAAAGATCAATCAGGACTCAACTGAAGAGAGATGAGAAGGTACCCTCAACACACCCATCCATAGAGGTGAAAGGGCCATTGCACATGTTTTTAATGTATTGATTAGTTGTGCTGATTTTTTACTTCTCTAAAAATACTATTTGTTACATGGAGTGGCTCTCTAGGAAGAGGAGAAGGAAGGAGAGGGATACTTGGGATGCCTATGATCATGTAAGAAACAGAAGATATCAATAAAAACTTAATTAAAAAATCAAATGAAACATGCAAAAATTTAGTCTTCAATTCTTCATCTGTTTCTTCTTTCTTAAATCTCGTCTTCATTCTCACCACGCCTTCCAGTCCCTTCAGCCTTTTCTGTTTTCCCACTATGCCACCCCAACTAGAAAGAGCAGCTACTTTTTCAATGGTCATGACCACCATGTCACCTAGTTGCTTCCATGTTGTCGTTGCAGTTGCTCATCCTCTGTTTTCAAAGAGGACCATCATGAGGGTGATGTCTTGACTTGGGAGTGAATTGGATTTGAGTGAGGCAGAGCTGGGAAGAGTCATCAGCCTCACTCTCTCCTCCAGAGTGGTCAAAGTCGGATGGCAAGACTAAGGTCAAGAGGGCCTGCAATGGCCCAGATGCAGTGAAGTAACCTTGACCTTTCTCAATTAAGGTCTTTCACAGGCCTCAGTTTGTCTGAGGCCATACCCATTCAATGGCAAAGGTCTAGGTATGATCAGAGAGTTTGTATGATGAGGCAAAGACTTAGGATATAGAGATACGAGAGGCCATTATTTTTTTAAGGTCAAAGTTTATGACATTATCCTGGAATTTCCCCCTTTTGCTATAATGGAGAAGGGGACAGGGATGGCCTAGAATGATAAAGGCCCTGACTTCCTTAGGGTTTGCATGGATTTAATGGATGGAAACTTCTTCTAAAGAAAACAAGGGAAAAAAAGGAGCCTTGGATATTCACCATTGGCCTCTAGTTTTAGGAGTTTCTAGTGAGACGTCTATTTTTCTGAGGTCATTCCTAAAGGGCTATTACTTATTCCTTAGCTCATTGGGGAACATCATAAAAGCATCCTTTCCTGGCAAAGAAGGATATGGAGCACCGGCAAAATTAGTTTGGAGAGAAGCTGCAAAGAGATTTTTGAAGACAGGTCTGAGTCACTGGAGGAACCTAAGACCTTAAATGCCTTTGCTGCCCCACCCTGGGGACTGATGAGTTCTCTGTGTCTGCAGTCATAGGTGCATTACGTCTACAGAACAACTTGAAGACTGAGTGGGTTCTCCTGACCTTCAAGGGGCATTGTGGCTGTGAGTCCAATTCAAAACAATTGCTGGGCACCTACTTTCTATAGGGTTTTCTATTATGTGATGACTTCTGACATTTTTAGTTTATACAGAGACTGCAGAAAATTTCAGCCTCTGAGATAATCCCTTTGCTCTCCTTGAAACTTCTGCTCTCTTCTTGTACTATAATCCCCTTTTCTCATTTTTCAGATGAGGGAGCAGAATCAGAGAGGTCAGGAAATTATAGATGGAGAGCCAAAAGAGACTGTTTCAAGATATTCTATTCCAGGGGTTCTTAATATGAGGCCCATGAAAAAAAATTTTATAACTATATTTCAAATATAGTTTTATTTCTTATTTATTTAGTTCATTTATATATTTATTTAATCTTATTTATATATTTATTTGTAACTATATTCCAAATATGATAAAACCAAATATAAATCTATATATTTATGCATTTAAAAACATTACTCTGAGACAATGTTTGTCTGACTGCCAAAGGAACTTGTGATATGCGGATAAGGTTAAGAATTTAACCTCTATCTGCCTAGTTCCTCCATCTGTAAACTAAGGCCTTGGAATCAAGAAGAATTAAGTTGAAATCTGACCTCACACACTAACTTGTGTCACCTTTGGGCATGTCAATTTACAGCTCTCTGCCTCAGTTTCCTAATCTGTAAAACAGGAATAATAATATCCCGTACCTCCCAGATTGTTGTGTGGACAAAATAAGATAATATTTTTAAGGTCTTTTGAAAACCTTAAAGGTCTCTATAAATGCTAACTATTATTATCAAGTTTGAACTTCTCATTTTATAGATGAGGAGACAGAAGGAGGGCCATAAAAGGTAAATAACTTGGCCAAGGTCACCCAGGCAATAAGTACCAGGGGTGAGATTTTGAACCAGTGCCTAGAGACTTCTTTCCAGTGAGTCCTCCATACCCAGAGGGTCAGGGAGGAGTGAGGGTAAAACTGCCTCCCTACTTCTCTTTCACACCCAGAAATAACCTTCTTAACCCTTCAGAAGCTGTATGGGTTAGAGAAGGGTAGGAGGGGTAGGTGGGAGACGGGTGAGAAGAGACTCTTGTAAGAAGATACTCATTTGTCACTTTGTGGTTTCTGAGTGGGAAAGACCTTAGCTTAAAAAGGCCAAGGTCTCTCATTGCAGCTGGGGCCGTCTCCAGTCTCATGATCTACATCTTTCCACTGGACCCAGATGGCTCTGGAGGAGAGAGCGAGGCTGGTGACTTCGCACACCTCTGCCTCACTTAAATCCAATTCACTCTCAAGTCAAAACATCACCTTCCTGATGTCTTGGTCCTCTTCAAGGATGAAGGACAAACAACAGCAACAGTTTCTGAGTAAGTTACAATTGTTTTTTGTTTTAGCCAGAAACTCTTTGTGGTGATAAATTGTACCATTTTTTTGTCTCAATTCTTGCCTAGCCCTTTGTCATTGAATGGGTGTAGCCTCAGACAAACTGAGACCTGGGACAGACCTTAATTTAGAAAGGTCAAGGTCATCTACTGCATCTTGGGCCATCACCAGTGTTCTGACTTTTGTCTTGCTGCTGGCCATTGATGACTGGAGGAGAGAGTGAGGCTGACTATGTTGTGCAGCTCTGCCTCATTTAAGTCCAATTCATCCACAAGTCAAGACATGGCCTCATGATGTCATTGGTCCTCTTTGAGAATGAAGGACAAGAAACAACAATAGCAACAGGAAGGTTTATTTCTGTAGCTACTTGTGGGATTTGAGAGAGAAGGAGGAAAGATTCACAATAATGTCTAAAGAATTTTAAATCAATTGGAATGGGTCCTAGACTAAAAATGTCCTGGGCTATGAAATATCAAGGATATTAGTGGACTACTTCCAGACCATTACATAAATGCTTAGGATTTATACAGAATGTACCCAAATTGTCTACATCACTGACTTGGCCTTTACTTATATGATATAGCATATGAGGATTAAGTTTGGCTCTCAGGAGTCTGAATCTACTTATTTTTATAGCAGCCAAGAAAGGCCAAAAGGTTAATTATCCTAGGTTGCTAATGAGAAGCTTTTATGGAAGCTGTAGTATTTTAAAATTATTGCTGGAATTATTTAGAACTCTTACTCAAAATTTCAGAAAGCCTGAATCCTCTGAGAAATATGGGTGCATATAAGGAGAAATGAATAATGGAAAATAAGGTTTAGTGTCCTTAGCATCAGGAATTGGATTCAAGTCAGGCCTCTTGACTTACACTGGGTGTGTGATCTTTTGGACAGCTCACAGATCCATTTTCTGGCAAATCATCAGTTACCATGACCATTAGGTGATATAACTAAGACTTTAACAGGGCATCTCTACACCAGTCAGCTCACTTTGAATCTGGCCTCTTTGGGCTCAGTTAGCATTGACTTTGCAGTTCCCTCTTTTACTCTTATATTTCTTTGTGGGAACTTCTGTTTATCTGACGATGGTCCCTTTGATAGTCCTATCTCTTGGTTTGAAACTACTGTGGGCCGTGACCAGTGACACCCTCCCTCCCCAGTGTGTGACCTAGAGTAAAAGGAGAAATTGGTCAAGCCAGGACTTGATTAACAAAATCTGCGCTTTCTGTGGTTTATGTTGTAAAATGAGATTGCCTACATTTCCAATCTTATTAATTTGGTTTATATAGCTACATTGCCCACCATTTGACTGATTTGGTGCTTGGATATGCAATACTCTTGATTATTAAAGTATTAATTTTATTACTCTGGAATGGACTCCATTCTGTTTTCCAACTGTAGAAACATTTCTCAGTTTTCTCCAGAAACTGTAAGACTCCATGGTGTTTGGTGGCAGAGCAGAGTTGCCTGGTCCTCTGCTGAGAGGCAGTATACTATAACGGAAAGAAGATTGGAGCAGAAGGCAGAAAAGACTTGAATTTGAATCCTGGTTCTAATATTCAGTAGTTCTGCAACCTCGGACTTAATCTCTTTGAGCCTAATTCTTTATCAACTAGAAACAATAATAATTTTAATACCTGCACAGAAGTGTTGTAAGGAAAGAAGGCTTGGATTTCTGCCAGTGACCTCCAGCTTTACTGGTTTCTAGGGAGGCTTCTCTTCTTCCTTGTGTCATTTCTCAAGGATGCTTGTTATTCCTTAGATCATCAAGTAGCACCATGAAAGCATTCTTTCTTGGTAAAGAAAAGTGTCTCAGTTTTTCACAACCACAAAAAGAGCTACTGTAGATATTTTTGTACAGGTATAGGACCTTTCCCTCTTTCTTTGATCTCTTTGGGGTATAAGCCTGGAAGGGATATAACTGAGTCAAAGGTCATACACTGTTTAATTACTTTTTGGGCATAATTCTAAATTACTTTCCAGGATGGTTTTACCCTTTCATAGCTCCACTAACAGTCTATCGATGTGCTTATTTTCCCACATCCCCTCTAACATTTGTCATTCTCTGCTTTTGTCATATTTGCCAATTTGATGAGTGTGAGGTGTGACTTCAGAATTACTTCAGATTGAATTTTTCTAATCATTAGTGATTTGGTATTTTTTTGTGTGACTATAAATTTTAGATTTCTGGAAATAAGGAGATGCCTGGCAATTGGGGTATGGCTGAGTGAATTATGACATATGAGCATAATGGAATACCATTATGCTGAAAGAAAGGAGGAAATAATTATTTCACAGAAATATAGGAAGATTTGTATGAGCTGATATAGAATGAAGTGGGCAAAATTAGCACAAGTTATACTCTAACATCGATATTATAAAAGCAAGTAGTTTTGAAGACATACGAACTGATGAAAAATAAAATAAGAAGATCTAGGAACAACTTACACAATAACAACAACATGGCAAAAAAAATACTTTGAAAGTTGTAAGAGCTCTGATCAACACAATGCACATCCATGATTCCAGAGAACCAATGTTCAAGCGTACTGTTGGCCTGCTGACAGATGATGGGCTTAATGTGCAAAGACAAAATTTTTTGAACATGACCAATGACAAATTTGCTTGACTATGCAAATTTGCTATAAAGACTTTGTTTTTCTTTTTTAAAAAATTTGTATGGGTTGGGGTGGGAGGAAAAGAAAATTCATCTGCTAATTAAAAAAATAAAATTTAATTTAAAAAGAAACTTAAAGTGCTATAGGAATATGAATTATTATCCTACCAGTTTGGGTTCGGATGTAAAAGTGAATCTAATGCTTGCTCTCAGCTCCTGATTTTCAGTAAAGTTTCTAGCAGCAAGGGGTGTTTGAGAGAGTTGATGTGGGATCTTTAATTAAGAATCACTTAGTCCTTTGGACTTATATAATATAGGAGGAGGAGAGCATGACTTCACTCTTCCACTGGAAAGTGCCCAGTGAGTCCTCAAAGATGCCTCACATACCAGACAAAATAATCTTGCCACTGATGACCTCAGAGGCAGGTAAAGGTCCAAGAGGAGAAGTACTGCTCTTTCCCCAGCATCAGCCCTAGCCTCCTTGCCACCCCATAGACTGTCTACACAGCACCAAAATAGCTGGATAAAAAGAAGAGAAAATGTGACCCCTAGAGATTTTACCTCTATGATGCTAAACATTGAAATATTTGTAAATATTCATATGATTTACTTTATTTTACTTTCTATCTGGATAGAAAGGTGGGGCATCATTGCCACAGAATAGGTTTGGGTTTTTTTTTTTGTTATTTTACTTTTTTGGGTCATGGACCCTTTTGAAAATCGTTGAAGCCTATGGATTCCTTCTCAAAATAATATTTTTAAATGCATAAAACTAAAGAAGGAAGAGGAAAGGAAGAAGCTTTTCTTAAGTGCCTACTATGTGCCAGGCCCAGTGCTGGCTACTTTACAAATATTATCCCATTTGATTCTAATAACAACCCTGAGAGGTAGGTAATATTATCTTTATTTTACAGATGAGGGAACTGAGGCAGACAGATGTTAAGTGACTCACCCAGAGTTTCACATCTAGGAAATGTCTGAGGTTAGATTTGAACACAGGTCTTCCTGACTCTGGACCCAAAGGTACTAAATAAAATGCACAGGATTATAAAGGAAACCAATTATACTGAAGTTGTTATTTAAATATTTTTAAAAGTCCATGAACCCCAAGTTAAGAAACCCTGCCCTAGTATGTGCCACACCTCATAACCTCCGTCTCCTCTGTGGCTGGAGATGTACTTTGGCAATGGTTGTCATTTCTAGAGATATTTTGTTGCAGTTCCAACTAAAATCCCACCTTCAGTAAATCAGAACTAATTAAAGTAAATCTTTGCATCTAATAATAGTAAATTTATATGGCATTTTGTAGCTATACGGCACTATCTATATAGTGCAATATGTACCTACACTATATGGAACAATACTATAATACTTGCATAAATTAATGAAAAGCAAAATGAGCAGAACCAAGAGAACATTGTATAGAGTAACAGCAATGTTACCTTCCCTAACATCTCTTAATTCCAGTGCTTTCCTTCTCTTAATTATTTCCTGTTTATCCTGTCTATAGCTTGTTTTGTTTTTATTTGTTTTATGCTTGTCTTCCCCATTAGGTTATAAGTTCTTTGAGGGCAGGGACTGTACTTTGCCTCTTTTTGTATCCCCAGCACTTAGCACAATGCCTGGCACACAGTAGGTGCTTAATAAATGTTTATTGAATTGAATCGAATGGGTATCCTTATTTAGGTCTCTCAATGGCCAGGCTGTTGTGTTTCCACAAATTGTTGACTGTCATTATGTTCAAGCTGTGGGCTCAGCAATCCCCTCATTAGGATTAAATAATTGCCCAAAATAGCTACAGCTTCCTTATTTCTTCTCTGAATCTCATATATTACATGAAAACAAACAAATGAGAAATCTCCAAAACAAACCCCCTGGGAATGAAGAGTTTCTGAACATCTCCATAAAAACACATTGGATTCAGCCTGAGAGGCGACTGAGTTAAGTGGTTAATTGATCATTGACTAAACCACAAGGAAATTTCCACCTGATCTACCTCTGGAGCAGTAGAAGTGACTCTGGAATCCCATCCAAACCAAATGTCGGGGTGGAGCTATAGGATGTCAAGTTGGAAGAGATCTTAGAAGTCGTCTGTTCCAACCCCCTCATTTTTCTTATGGCATCTGTCTATATGGTATAGAAGAAAGAACATAGGACTCATAATCTGGAGACTTGAATGAGTCAGTACCACCACTTACTTATGACTCAGGAACTCAGTTTCCATTTCCGTAAAATATAATTTTTTCACTCCCTACCAAACAGGGCTATAGTGAGTTTCAAATTATTTTATATACATATGCACATATATGCACATGTGTATATATGTACATATATACACACATATGTATATTGCATATATAGTATTATTTTTCACATTTATTTTATTTTTAATTTATGGAATGAAATAAGTATCTCCATTACATAATAAAAATAGGATTGCACATGAAAGTGCAAATCTATTATGTACAACTTGCTATTCCTTTTAAATATATAATAAAGTTAGCAAGTAAATTTCTTTTTTTTCTTTCCCCACCCTCTCAGAAATGGCTACCATTAGTCACAAACAGTTAATGTAAAATTATTCTATACAAACTTCTATTTGTCAGTTCTTTCTCTGGATATAGATAGTATCTTTCTTCATGTGTCCTTTATAGCTAACTTGGATATTTACAATAGTCAAAATGACTTATTTGCTCAATGTCATTCTTAAAAACAACATTGCTATTATTCCATACAATCTTCTCTTGGTTCTGCTCATTTTGCTTTTCATTAATTTGTGCAAGTATTATAGTACTGTTATATATAGTATATGGACATATGTATTATATAGGTAGTGCCTTATAACTACAAAGCACCATATAAACTTACTATTATTAGATATAAAGATTTACTTTAATTAGTCCTGATTTCAAAGTCAATATCTATAAAATGCTATTTTCCAGCTGTAAAATGAAATTGGGGCTAATTGTCAATAATATCTTTATACAAATACAGTGTTTTTCTTTAGCTTCTAACATAGCATTGATGACCTATTGCATATGCCTCTGTGACAAAACAAATTTCTCCTGAAACTCTTCCCAAATAAATGCAATAAGCCCTAGATTGATTATTCTTAAACTTCTATAAATTTACACCCAAGAATAGGTCAGCAGCAGCATAGTATAATGAACTTGGAGTCAGGAGATTTGAACTTGAATGCTTGTCTGGATGACTTGTTAGTTGACTGGCCAAAGGCAAGCCTTTCATTTAACCTCTCTGAGCCTCAGTTTCCTAATCTGAAAAACATAGATAATGATATTTGGCACTACCTATAACACTTGGTTGTTTAAGGGAAAGAGATTCGTAAGTTTAAAAGGTTGTTGTTTTCTATGAAATGAAACTAACAGTACTTCCCTGAAGTATTGTATGTAGGAGAGGAAGGAGACAAGGTATGTGAAAGACCTTGGTAACTCTAAAGTCTTATACAAATATAAGACTTATTAAAATATAGCCTTATACTAATCCACTGATATATTTAATATTTTGACTGCTGTCCTTAAAAACTATCCAAGTCTCAAAACTGTTTTTGAGTCTGGTAGGAATAACCCCAATCAAAGTAACAGATTGCAGACTTCATTTTTTTTGGTTCTTGAACCTTAATTAATGATGCATCATTCCATGTTTTTCTGTATTCACCATATTTGTCATTTCTTACAACACAGCAACATTCACTTATATTCATATACCATAATTTGTTTAGCTATTCCCCAATGGATGGGGATCTATTTGTTTCCAGTTCTTTGCTATTATAAAAGGTACTTTCATAGATATATACAACATATGCAACATAAATATAGCAACGATATTAATGATAGTAGCTTGCATTTATATAGTGCTTTAAGTTTTGAAAGGCTCCTTGCAAATATCATTTCATCTCATTCTCACAACAACCCTAGGAGGTTGGTGCTATTTTTATCATCCCCGTTTTACAGATAAGGAAACTGAGGCTAAGTGACTTGCTCAGGGTCAGGCAGCTAGCCAGTAAGTATCTGAGGGCTGATTTGAACTTGGGACTTCCTGACTTCAAATCCAGTGTTCTATCCACTATGCCGCCTAGTTGCCTGTATATTTTTAGTATATGTATATGTTTGTGTGTGTATATATGCATATATGTGTGTTTGTGTCTATATACTTTTATTTAGCTATTATCTATCCATATCCTCTCTTTCTATCAATGATCTATCTCCTTGGGGTATGTGCCTATCAGTGGAATCCGTGGGTCTGGACATTTTACCCACTTTACTTATATAATTCCAAACTGCTTTCCAGAATAGGCCATTATTCTTTCAAAGAAAGGATCCAAGAATTTTGGTTAAAGTACCTTCAGCTTCTGAGTTTGATAGCTATTATTTTCATATTAAAGGGCTTATGCATTTAGGATCCATCTTAATATAATTTCACATTCACTTACTCATTTTACTTATAAGTACCCGTTTGTCATTTATTCATTCATATACATGTACCAATACTATATGGTATGTGAAAGTAATGAAATTATGTATGGGGTATAGTTTACTGATCCCTTCTCCCCCTTGCCATGTGTGAATTCAAGGCTGGGAGAGAAATTAAGATGCAGAGTCAGATTTGGTTTGTTGGGTGGGCAAGGTCATCCTCACCCCCTAGGCTGCTTGTTTTGTTTTTTATAAGTTTCCCTAGAGAAAGACACTGTACCCACTGTGCTCCTTCATTCCCTCCAGGCAGCTGGATTAGGGCAGCTGGACGCCTGCTTGTAAATACCATATTGTTCCTCCGATACTTCTGGAGAAGAGCAGCTAGACTGCCTACCCTGGGATTCTATTCCTGTGTTTTTGTACAACTAGGTCTGGAGAGGCTGCTGAGACACCGGCACTTTCGGGTGGGGCAAGGCAGTCCTGGGGCTGGACTTTCCCCACGGCCTGCCGATGCTGACTGAGCTGGGTAGTGGAAAGGGCAAGCAGGGAAAGGTCCCTAGGGCATTGTGGTGGGGACTAGAACAAAGCAAGACTGAAAGATGCTGGGAACCCCTAAGCCATGGTGTGATTTAGCAGGAGGCCCCATGCCAAACCTGGCACTTACCTGCTGCTGTATCTAAGGGTTTGCTAAGCTGATCTTAGTGAGTTCCAAGAAAAAGCCATAGTCACCTTGTTTATGAGGGGGAGAGTCCATCAGGCCGAGCAGTTTTTTGCTATTTGAAAGCTTCTTTCCATTGAAATACAATAAAGTAACTATAAAATTACAGCATAGCAAAACCAAAAAAAAGCATAAAAAACCCCTGGAAATACAGGTGGGAAGGGTCAGGCTGTGAAGTGTCCTAAATGCTAAATGGAGTTTATGTTCTAGAGGCAGCTAGATGGCACAGTAGATAGATCCCTGGGCCTGGAGTCTGCAAGTTAGTCGTTAAGTCATTTTAGTCATGTCTGACTCTTTGTGACCTCTTTTGGGGGTTTTCTTAGCAGAGATACTGAAGTGGTTTGTCACTTCCTTTTCTGGCTCATTTTACAGATGAGGAAACTGAGGCAAACAGGATTAAGTGACTTGCCCAAGGTCACACAGCTAGCATCTGAGGCAGGATTTGAACTTGGGCCTTTCCTGACTCCAGGCCTAGCACTCTATCCACTTCCTCACTTAGCTGCCCCTAGAAATCAGGGAGACTTGAGTTCAAATCTAGCTGTGTGACCCAGGTCAAATCACTGCACGTCTGATTGCCTCAGTTTCTCCATCTGTAAAATGGGGAGAATAATAGCACCAACCTCCCACGGTTGTTGTGAGGATCAAATGAGAAAATATTTGTAAAGCACCTGGCATATAGTAGGTGCTGAATAAATCCTTGTTTCCCTTCTTTTACCTTGAAGGCAATTAGAAGCTTCTGGAATGGGGGAGTGATGTGATCAGATCTATACTTTAGGATTGTTAATTTAGCACATGGGTGGAGAATGATTGAAAGGTGGAGAGACTTGAAAGTGGGGATGCCAATTAGGAGGCTGTTGGGACAGTCTTCCTGTTTCTTCCTCTAATTATTCTGACGTTCTGAGGCAGTAGTATAGTGAAACAGAGGCCTGAAAGTCAAGAGAGACGGGTTCTGGTCCTGACTCTGCTACTACCTAGAGGTGTGACTTGGGGCAAGTCACTTTGCCTCTGGGGCAGGGGATATAGTGACAAGCCTGGGGTCAGCAAGACCTGAGTTCAAATCCAACCTCACATGCTTCCTAGCTGTGTGACCCTGGGCAAGTCACTTAGCTTCTGTTTGCCTCCATTTCCTTATTTGTAAAATGAGGATAATGATAGCACCAACCTCCCAGGTTGTTGTGAGGATCAAATGGGGTAATTGTAAAGAAAACTTAGCACAGAAAATGATCTATAGTGTTAGCTATGATTTACTATTTTTATTTGCTCACCTATAAATGTTTTCCTGCACATATTTTTAAATAATCCTAGTGATAGTCTTGACAACTAATTCTAGCGATTATAAAGGTGCAGCTAATCCTTGATGAGTAGCAAGCTACTGGACCCAGAAGGTTCTGGAGGAGAAAGTGAGGCTGGTGACCTTGCACAGCCCTCCCTCACTTTAATCAAAGTCAATGGCAAGTCGTGGCATCATTTCCCTGATGCCATGGTCCTCTTCAAGAACAAAGGACAAACACAACAATGACAATAACATTTCTAGCCATTATTTATTTACAATAGACTTGAAGAGAACTAGACATGGACAACTCATCTCTGGATTATCTGACGAAGTTTGGTTTTGGTTTGGATTTCTGTGCTGTTTCCACTGTTTCTTCTCCTCTCAGATAGCCTTCCATCTACTCTGGGCATACCTTACATGTACCTAGTTATTGGTATATTGTCTCCCCAATTAGAACGTATAATTGAAGGCAGGGACTATTTTTTAACATTATTTGCTCCTCCACCAACGAATCCTATTCTTGGCCCAGAGTAAAACACTTAACAAATGCTTGTTGACTGACCAACTAAAGGGAGTGGGATTTTCAGGATCCGTCTGGATAAAAATATAATAGCAATTAAGGATAAGAAATAGAAACCCTGGCTGGTTTGGCTCTATGCTGAATGAGAAAATTAAATAATTCCCTGAGAAATTAAAGAGATATGGCTTTGGAGAAGACAAGCCCTGCTCCTTGAAAGTGGGCCCTCTATCTTTTTAAATCTCGAACACCTTGCACAGGGTGGGCCTGCTACCTCACCTGAGAAACGTTTGTTGAATTACATTGGCTTCTTCTGGCCCTGTGGGAAGTAGGAATGGGACCAATAGACTAAGGTTTCAGGGTGGCAGATCTTAGCTCAATAGAAAACTGTTACTGAAGATCTTTGAGTGGAGATGGGAGGCTCACTCATAGGGAATACTATAGAGGGAATTCCTGCCTCCATATGGATTAAACTAGATGACCTCTGAGATTGCTTCTATCACTGTGATTCTATGACTCTATGGCTCTGGGAATTTATTTAGCCACCTTAGTCATTGGTAAAGTTGGTTTTGATCACCCACTGCTAGTGAACATGTGGACAGCAGGCAGTTTTAACTCAATCCAGGTGTCAGATAACCATTTCTCAAAAGGAAGGAAGAAAGCAAATATGAGTCCTGTAGGGCAAGGGAATCTGAGCCAGGAAAAAAGCCAACTCAAACTAGCACAATTCTGTTTGTGTTAGAAGCTGAGCTAACAATTGCTCTCTAAGGGGAATGGAGGGTGGGACAGCAGGGAAAATCCTCAAAGTTCTATGACTATGACTGTCTCTCTTGTGAGTAATTTTGGCTTCATAAAGCAGATTAGTTAAACAGCTTCTGTTTGAGAAAGTTGAGAAAGATGGGAGGGGCAGGGTGGAGAATGGCAAGACCAGTGGTGAGGGAGAGTTGTTATGTCCCAGCTCAGTTCTGGAAAATTCATTAATAGTTCTCTTCCCTAAGAACATGGCTTAACATCTTCTGAGAAGCTCAAATGCATGATAGACAGTGATCTTTGAGTTTCTTGGTGCCAACACACGGAGAGGTTAAAGCTTCTTGGGGTCTGCCTCTTGACTGGAAGACAGAGTGACTGGAAGACACATAATCTTTTTTTCCTGTTCTTTTTCATTGGTTACCTCACACTATGTGTGATTTCTGATGTTGCTGCCATATAATAAGAATTTTTTTCCATGTTTTTGCTGTTATTTATGGAAGTTTCTGAAGACTGTGTGGTTATTGCCTTTTTTGTTTTTTCAAACCTTTAATCTTTTTCAATCAGCAAAAATCTGCCCTTTTTCTTTTCCCCAACGCTTACCTTCCCCCTCATCCTAATGAAGAACAAAAGAAAAACAAAACCCCTGCTACAAACATGTTTAATCAAGTAAAACAAAAGAACACCCACACACAACTATTTTATTCTGTATTCTGAGATTTTCACTTCTCTACCAGGAGGTAGGTAGTGTGTTTCATGATTAATACTCTGTAATCATGGTTGGCCATTATCCTGGTTCACCTTCCTAAATTTGACTTGGCATCATTGTTGACAACGTTTAAATTGTTCTCCTGGTCCTATTTACTTCATTGTGCATCAGTTAATACAACATTCCTGAGGTTTCTCTGACAAACTATCCCCTTCATCATTTCATATAACACTATAATATTCCATCACATGTACATACCATAACTTGTTCTGTCATTCCCCAATTGATAGGCATCCCCTCAGATTCCAATCCTTTGCTACTTCTAGATTATCGCCTTTGGAAATTGGATGGATGACAGCAAATGGAGGGGATGAAGCTAGAAGCCAGGATTTGGAGAGCCAGAGCAAAGCTAGTAACAAAAGGTCAAAGTTATGAGAATGGTTTGAATCTGGGAAATACATAGGAGAAGGAATTAGAAGATAAAGCTGATATCGCCAAGTCAATGCAGATCGGTAACTCAGAAACCCAATAAGAAGGTAATATCCAGAGCATCATAGAATCTCAGAGCTGGAAGAATCCCATCCACAATATCTTAACAAGTGAGCTTCCAACCTTGCACCCCAAATCCCCAGTGACAGGGAACTTACTACCTCTTGAAGCAGCCCATTTGATCCTTGGATACTTCCGATTATTAGGATTTTCCCCCTTACATGGGGGATGAAGTCTGCCTTTCTTCCTGTTTATACTCAAGACACATGCTTAGGGATTTGTCAAGGGTACTGAGGAGTTGATCAATTAGGCCAGAGTCATGCTACTAGTATGTGTCAGAAGTAGGATTTGAACTCAGATCTTCCAATAGAAAGCCACTGGAGTTTATTGAGGAGGGACTTGTTCAGACTAGTGTTTAAGGAAAACATTTTGGCAGACAATGGAGGGTGAATTGGAGTGGGGGGACATTGAGGCCTGGAGAAGAATGAGGCTATTGCAATAGTCCAGGTGAGAGAAGATGAAAGCATGAAATGGGGCTCTGCCTGAGGAGTAAGAGGGGGACAAGATTTCAAGAGATCTTCTAGGGGCAGAAATGACAAGATTTGACAACTGATTGAATATATCAGGAGTCAAGGATAATGGCGAGGTTGCAAACATGGAGCTGCTGACTGACTGGAAGGATAGTGGGACCCTCAACAGAAACTGAGAAGATCGAAAGAGGAGTGAGTTTTGGGGAAAAGACAATGAGTTCTGTTTTGGACATGTTGAATTTGAAATATTTCTTTGATATTCAGTTTTAGATACAGGCTCAAGATTGGAACTCAGGAGATAGATTAGGGCTGGATATGTGGATTTGGGTATTATCTGAATCACCATAATAATTCAACCCATGGGAGCCATTGGAGAGAGAGAGAGGGAGGGAGAGAGAGAGAGAGAGAGAGAGAGAGAGAGAGAGAGAGAGAGAGAGAGAGAGAGAGAGAGAGAGAGAGAGAGAAACAGAGAGAGAGAGAGAGAAACAGAGAGACAGAGCCAGAGCCAGAGATGGAGGAGTTATGGAATATCCAGAATTAGAGGGTATGAAATGGATGATGAATTGGTAAAGGAGACCAAGAGGTGGTTAGGTAGAAGAAATGGGATAGCAGCATTATGAAAGCCCAGAGAGGAGAAAGTATCCTGGAGAAATGAATGGTTAAATTGCTAAGTAGTAAATGCTGGAGAGTAGTCAAGAAGTATAAGGTTTGAGAAAAGAGGATTAGATTTGGTTCATTGGTAACTTTGGAGAGAGCAGTTTCAGTTGAGTGGTGAAGTCTGAAATTGCATTTCATAGGGCTGCAGAGGTGAGAGGAGAGGCAGCAGAGGTAAGCAGAGATTTTTTCCAGCAGTTGGTTTGAAAGGAGAGGGGGTGGTTGGTGTAGTGAAAGATTTTTAAGGATGGGGGATACTTGGGCATGTTTGTAAGCAACAGGGAAGGAACCATTATATAAGGAATATTTGAAAATCAGGTAGAGAAGGGGTCTAATTGAGAGGACAATCTGTTGAAAAAGACCAGAGGAGATGAGATCAAGGGTACATGTAAAAGGGGTGGCCTTGGAGAGGAAAAGGGCCACCTCAGTATTAGAGATTGGTGACAAGGAGGGGGAATACTGTCAGGAATTTGGTAATAGCAAAAAGGAAAATATTCTCTCAAATGACTCCTGTTATCTCAGTAAAGGAACTGGGAGGGGTGGGAGTTTTGAGAAGAAAAGAGAAGATCTGGAACCACCTCATGCGGAGTAGGATAGAGAACCATTTAAGGCAGAGTAAAAGGATTTTCCAGCTGCAGTGAGGGCCCAGCGAGGTTAGAGAGCATAATTTTATGATGGACCCAGTCAGCCTTTTTGTGCTCTAGCTCTGTTCAGCAGTATGTGAGTAGGAAAAAACAGCGAGGTTGGGTTTGGCAAGGCATAAGCAGTGACAGGACAAGGGGGCAAGGCATTGAGAGTGGGCAAAAGAGTAGAGTTAACTACAGAGTTGAGACTGTGAAAGTTGAGAGTGAAGTCAGAGTGGTGTAATGGCTTAAGAAATTCCTGAGAAGTGGAGGGATTGGATGTCATAATGAAGATAAAGAAGAGTTTTAGGAAGGATCAGGCACAGGGTCAGATAGAATGACAGGTTGTTATGATCAGATAGAGGGATAACAGAGTTTTTGATTATGGGAGGGGCATATTTGTGGCTGAGGGTGAGATTTAGGGTAAGATTATCCTCTTGAGACTAAGGTAAAGTAAAAAAGAAATCACAGGATTTGATGAGATTCGGAAATTGAGAAATTTGGGTATTTGAGAGAGAAGCAACATAGATGCTGAAGTCCCCTATCATAAGGATAGGAGTTGGGGGAGGAAATGGATTCGGTAAGCCAGATTGTTGTTGTCATTCAGTTGTGTCCAACTCTTCATGATTCCATTTTGAGGTTTTCTTGGAAAAGATACTGGAGCGGTTTGCTGTTTCCTTCTCCAGCTTATTTTTCGGATGAGGAAACTGAGGCAAATAGGGTTAAGTGACTTGCCCCGGTTCACACAGCTAGTAAGTGTCTGAGGCCAGATTTGAACTCAGAGGAATAAGTCTTCTTGACTCCAGACTCAGCACTCTATCCACTGCACCACTTATCTGCCCTAGTAACCTAGATACTGAACTCCTTAAGAAAGGAGAGAGAATGACTTGGGAACTAGGAAACAATAGCCACCAATCTGGATTGGGTTATAAATCTTAATTAGAATAGATTGCAAAGGAGGAGAGTTTGCTGAGCGATGGCAGCCAAGAGCTTCTTGGAAGGAAAAGAAGATGGTCCATGTGGCCCCCACAGCTAGAGAAGCAACAGTATGAAGACTAAAGCCATGTCATGAGGAAGTATGGGAGGGTGTGTGTCAGACCATGTGGAAGAGAGGAATTTTGTTGAAATATCAGAATTCTGCTCTTATGTTTTTGCCCCAAATTTAGCTCTTTTCCAAGGGGACCTTATGAAATGAGTGCTTTCTGTGTTTTCTGCATCTCTGTATGGTCTTCTCTGAATCATTTGCAACTTTTGCATTTTTTGTGGTGTGAAATAAAGACTGTCTTGTGCTCAATATGCATGTGTTACCTTGAGTACTTGTATAGAAATTAGAACCCTGTTATTCGTTTTGTGAAAACCTAGACACAAGCTATCTGTATTTGGAGATTTCTCAGAGTAAATGTGTACTCTAGGAGATTTCCCAAGGTAACTCTAGGTTGGGGCATATGAGACAAAGAAAATAACCTTCTCAGGCCAATCTCCAAGATCAGAATTGCTAAAGTGAGCCCAGGACTTGGGGAGCTCTGGGTCCCAAATCATATTTGTGCTCATCCAGATTAGCTTCACTGCCACTGATTGCAATTGCAAACATTTGATTACCTCCTCTGGGAAAGGCAGCTACCCTATTATTGTAGGATTTAGGAATGCTCAAATATTCAAACAGACCTGTGATATCCTTGCCTTGGAAGTTCTTCTCTCACCTCAGCCCCCCACCCCCTCTTGATGTTGATAGCAACCTGTCTTTGCCTGCCTATCCTGTGTGACTTTTTTCCATTGCCTTCCCATAAGCTTACTATAGGAGGTCCATCCAAAGTTCTGGAGGCCTTTTCCTATAGAGGCATAAGATATAGTAGTCTCTGCTTTCAAAATTTATTTGGAAGATGTAAGACTTACAAAAAAAGATTTATAATAATGCAATAACTATCTAATGAGTGCTGTACAGACGTTCTCCATGATCACTGGCGTGACCAGTGTGATAAAGGAGCACTAACGTAGGCCAGAATGGTGTAAAGCAAATAGTAGTGTCATTGTAGCGCAATATTGGTCTTAGAAGGTCGGGGTTTCAATCTGTATTCAACCAATTAGCAAGCACTAAATTATAGGCCCTATGGCAGATACTGGGGATACAAATGTCCTTTGTGAGGGGACACAACATGTACAAAGATAAGTATGTACAAAGTGCTGAGTCAGAAAAGGTTTCATGCAGAAGATAGTACTTGGAAGCCAGAGCTCCTAGGAGTCAAGTGCGTGGAAGAAGCACATTCACTATTTTTTAATTTATGGAATAAAACAAGCATTTCCATAATATAGTACAATAAAAAAGATGATTACAGTTGAAACTGCAAATCTATTATGCACAACTTGCAATTCCTTTCAAATATATAACAAAATTTGCATGCAAATTTCTTTTATCTTTTTTCTTCCCTCCTCCCTGCCCTAGAGATGATTACCATTAGACACAAATATATATATATATATATGTATATATGTACATACATATATATGTATACATGTAAAATTATTCTATACACACTTCTATTCATCAGTTCTTTCTCTGGATGCAGATAGCATTTTTCTTCCTGTATCCTTTATAGTCAATCTGGCTATTTATAGAAGAAGTCCATTCTTATAGGGAACAGCTAATTCAAAGGTACTTTCTCTCTCTAGAGGGTCAAGTTCCTTAGTTTTCCAAAGTGAGGCTACTTAAAATGTAAATCCTAAGCTAATTCTGCCCAAGAAAGGTGCCTTCCCTGGCCAGAATACTAGACCATGGGATCACATAGATGAGAAAGCCACAGGTGAACACACGTCATGCCCACGGGCCTGGTTGTTGGGCACAAGAATGTAGGGACGGGTAAGAGACACTGTGCATCCATAGGCTCTCCCCTTTCTCTATCCCAGAACAAAGAAAGGAAGAGGGAGGATGGAAGTCAGGCTGCTCTCTTCTACGCCAGCACAAAGTAATGGCTCCTCTGACAACTCATCTTACCAAGGATCCTAGTTACTGAAACTCATCCCATAGGATACCCTGAGTTGTCCTGTGACAGCCTCAGGCTTTGAGACTTTATCAGGTGTGAGCTTTGCTCTGCTCACAAAGTGCTGTTGTACCTGTCTACATTCTCCATAAAGAAAGGTGGTTTCAAAAGTCTGAGCCAAAGGCTTGCTGCCTCGTAAGCTCATTTCTCTGGTGAGCAACTGCCCTTTTTACAAACCAGTCCATAAAACTGGTTGAGGCTCTAGAAAGAGACTAAAGCATAGGGATACTCTTCTTCCATGGGGAAGAGTGTGATTGTCCTTGTGGTATCTTAATGAATGTAATTGCTTTGTTGGTTTCATCACTGTTAGTGTTATCTCAAGTCAAAATCTTTTTCAACCAGCTGGTCACCCCAGAGAAGCTAGGCTTCTTTTTGGAAACTGGTAGATATGAAATAGGACTCTGTGAATGTCTGGGTGTTCCACCATTTCACTTAGACACATACTACACTCTAGCAGACAACCTCTGCGATTCAATGAGTCAGACGGTGAGAGAGACGCCCTTGGCAATAACTTTTAAAAACAAGCTCCACATTCATCTAAGTTGGAAATGGACAAACCAGTTTAAGATAAAAGAAGGGAATCTGGGCCTTAGCCCATGGCCACCAACAGACTTAGGACAGGCCTTGCCTTCAGAGTTTGAACTGAACTCAGCCCTGAAGTGCTTGCTTATTTGCTTTTTAGAAAATGAACTTGACATATTTCAGGAAGTTCCATTCTCTCGGACCATGGTTTCAGTATGTTTGTTTCCTTAGTGTCAGAGTATTCTGATTCCAGATCGGTCCATCTAGTCTATTGAACTGAGGAAAAGTGGACCCCGCCTAGAGTTGCCTCAAACAGTAGATTTGTGAATCTAAAATTTATGAATTGGCGCTGGATGTCGTTAGGAATTTGCATTTATAAAGACCTGGAAATATGTTTAAAATCAAAGAAGGATTGAAATCGACCCCAATCCTGAGATTTTTTCATAAAAGAAAACAAGGCCCAGACTGTCAGCCTTTGGATGGCACCTGCTTTCCCTTGGAAGTCTTCCCCCACTGGAAACCACGTGGGAGGCAAAGAAGGTCAAGAGGGCTTCTTTTCATTCCATTTTTCTGGGGACACCGCTATTGTTCCTGCTGTTAGCAATGTGGGGAGAATGAGCTTAGGGGAGGAATAGAGGTCAAGTTACCCTAGGGGTATTTGAGTCTAACGTGGGGGAAAAGATAAAATGCATCTTAAGTGCTACTTGCCACAGGACTGTGTCTGCCAAGCACTCACAGAGTCCCCAGATAAAACCACACTACAGAAAGACAAAATACTAGGTTAGGAAACCTGGGTCCTGTTTTGTCACAAACTTATCATGTGACATTGGGTAAATCGCTTACTTTTTTATTTCCTTAGGAGATGTAATATCTGTCCTCTTTCTTATAGGATAATTGATCCGATAAGGTATTAGAGAGTATTTGCTTTGAAAATGTTTGGAATGCTATCTAAATTTAAGGTGTATAATAATACATTATATATTATTATATTAATTAAATATATATAATTAATTAAGGGAAATTAAGTAGATATAATTAAGTAGATATAATAATATCAAGAGATATCCTCACAATAGACTTATAAGGGAGGTAGTGCGAATATTCCCATTTTGTAGCCAAGGAATCTCTACAAAGCTGTTAAGTGGATAGTAAGAGTCCAATTGGAAGCTAAGCCTCGTGACTCAGATTGACTTTCTGTTGCATTGTGACTTAGTGACAATTCTGTTAGGTAATAATTGTAGCTGAATGTTTATACATTGCTTGAAATGAAGCACTTCACATGCAATATTTTATTCGATCCTTACAATAACCTTGTTTATAGATGATGAAACAGATCCCAAGAGGTTAAGAGATTTGGTCAATAAATAAGCATTTATTAAATGCTTACTGTGTGCCAGGCATTGTATGGAGACATTTTACTGGATTCTATTGAGACTCTGCATCAACCAGTAGGTGGGATTAAATACAGTGAACACCTTATACTGATGCATTACCCATCTCCGAGGCACACCCCAAGCATCCTGTGAACTTAGCATGGCAGGGGCTCTTTCCCAACCACATGGATTCCCTTGCAAGGGGAGAGATGATAACAGGTAACATTTATATAGCATTCTAAAGTTTGCAAAACTTTTTACAAATATTACCTCATTTTATCCTCACAGTGACCCAGTGAGGTAGGTATTATTATAACCCCCATTTTATGGATGAGGAAATTGAGTCAGATGGAGGTCAAGTGAATTGCCCAGGCTCATACAACTAATATGTGTTTGAGGATTTGAACTCAGGACTTCCTGATTTCGGGTCCAGGGCTCCATCCATTGTGCCACCCAGCTTCCTAGTAGTAGTAGAGGTGGTAGAAGAGAGATGTGGACAATAAAGTGGCAGAGGGGAAGCTTTCTTTACCTCCCTTACTCTCCCTACATCAGAGACCATCTTATCCTAGCTGCAGTCACCCAGAGAAATTGTGGTGTGTTGCAGACTTAATATTACATGGCACCCTCAAGATACACACTCTAGTTTCTTTTCAACTCATGGTAACTAGCAGCCTGCTGCAATTGCGGAAGAGGACAAATGAGCACTGACCTCGTACTGGTTTTCCGTACATTGTCTAAAACTGCTGCTGTATTATTTTCCTAAAATTTTTACAGTCACAAACATCTGCTAGCAGAGGCTTGCAACATCTGCAGGCATTGTAGTCATTTTCTGTAAAGGACCATAAAATTCTTAGAAAAACAAATCCACCCAGGGCCAGATGAGACCAGAAAGCACTACCTTGCTGGCTGGGAATTTTGTTATTCAACATTTGGGCATGGAAAGCAAAAATCTGACCAATTATGCTTGGGGACATGTGGAGAAAATGAGCTGAGATATATTTTTCTCTCCTCCCCTCCCTCCTTCCTTTTCTTTCCTTTCCTTCCTCCCTCCTTCCTTTTCTTCCTTCCTTCCTTCCTTCCTTCCTTCCTTCCTTCCTTCCTT
>CM053622.1:476171197-476208849 GCA_028646595.1 Phalanger gymnotis | reverse complement strand
CTGCGGAAGCGGGGCTTACCCGAGTGCGAGCAGGAACGTGAGGCCAGTGAACATGATTTGGCTAAATACTCTCTTGCTTTTCTTTGGCCTCCTAGTTGCCCTTGTGAAATGGGCTTTCTGGGCCTGGAGTCTTTTTGTCAAGATGTTGGAATGGGGAGGCTGGTTCAAGTTTTTGCTGCGGTGGGGCCTAAATAAATTTTTTGTTGTTTTCTCCTTAGAGAATCTCTCATACCTTGCGATTTCGGACCATTCAAACATATACATGATTATATTTGAGATCATAAATTCGGCCTTCCTACTACAAGTGGTTTGCCATTTCCTTCTCCAGCTCATTATCCAGATGAGGAAACTGAGGCAAACAAGGTAAGTGACTTGCCCCAGGTCACCATGGCCCTGAATAAATGGATTTATAATAGGCTTCCAAATTGCCGGGAGGTGATAAATAATCCAGACTTTCATCAAACATGAGCATTTTCATGGAAGTAATAAAATAGAAGACTTACATAAAACTGTTTATTAATCCCTGTTATATACAGCTTGCATTTAAAAAATGATATGAAAAATTTGACAGAATTTAAAAGCTGTGCTGTTTGAATTTCCTTCTGAACTATAATTTGTTCTCTTCTGTGGTAAAAAAAAAATGCTACAATGGCCCTCTTTTCTTTTGTTCTTGTCTTTTTGAGGCGGCATCTCTATTGCTATATGCTTCTCAAATTCTACTCTCACTCCAATTGGGGAGAAAAACCTTCCTTTGTAAGAAATAAACATAATCAAGAAAAATAAATTCACAATTGGACTATGTCTTAAAATGTCTATCTCAAACTGCTCCTTGTACTTCCTACCTCTCTGTCAGATGATGAGTATCATGCAACAGTGAAGGGGGAAAATGCGCAGTTTGATACACTTTTAAGTTTAATCTGAATTATTAACATTTTTCCATCACATTCTGAAGTCTAGATAATCAATGAAACAATAAATCAAGCCCTGATTTACCAGTTTCTGAGGCATAAATGCTCATCCTGAAAATTTGACAGTCTGTGACTGAGAGCTGGTTTCGTTGACTCTAGCACCCTCTGGACTAACTTCTTCATAGGTCCTATGGAGGAGTGGTTGGTCATTGCGATTATCTAAGTTGTTAAGCCTTCCAGAGTTCTCTTTCTTTACAGTATTGTAACAACTGTACAGATCTGTTCTTTTACCCTGCATGAGTTTATACAAGGCTCCCTAGGTTTTTTTTTCTAAATCAAGCCTGTCATAAGAGAATTTCAGTAGGGCCTAAGGCAGCTAGTCACATCGACTTGCTAGAGTCTGCAAGATTAAGATGAGACATCAGTTATAGCCCTGGTGCTATCTGGTTACTTCTTGTCCTGTCTCTTTGCAAAATTCCATTTTGAGCTATCAGCTTTAGCCCCTGTTATTCGCTGATTAGTTTGTTATTTTACCTGATATAGATTGTCCCCTTATTCCATCAGTTCTCTAATAGAAGAGCCTTCAGCTTCCTTTATGCCCTCTATAAAATTCCACCTGTATCCATCCTGGCTTGTAACTAAAATCTTTAAAAGGTTGCTGAAAATGTTATTGGGGGGCCATTGGTTTCTGTATACCATAGGACTGTGCTCTGAACATATAATAAACCATTGATTAAAATGTCTCAGCATGTTGATAAGTATGATTGGCAGCAATTCTGACTTCAGAAAATCACAGAATCTCAGAATGGAAGAAATCTCTGAAGTGATCTAATCCAAGCTTTAGATGAATAACAATTTCCCTTTGATTTTTACCATTTTCTACCATATGCATAAGGTAGCTAGGTGACAGAGTAGAGTGTCAGGTGTGGAGTGAGGAAGACGGCTTCCTGAGGTCAAACCTGGCCTCAGACACTTAGTAGCAGAGTGACCCTGGGCAAATCACTTAATCCTATTTGCCTCAGTTCTTCATCTGTAAAATGAGCTGAAAAAGAAAATGGCAAACCAGTGCCTCTGCCAAGAAAACCCCAAATGGTGTAATGAAGAGTCAGATATAACTGAACAACAATCACCATAATCACATACATACCTCTTTGTGGACACAGCATACATTTTCTATTCCTTTTTATTCCCTCTTCAGTGGAATATAATCCCTAGTCATGAAACTAGGGACCTAAAGTCCCTGCCATCTGGGAAGAATGAGAATCTTTCTTGGCCCCTTTGGACTTTAGGTACTAGACTGTCAGAAAGCCATCTATGCCTGGATTCTGCATCCTCTAGGAGCTTGAACCCATTGCCATTTTCAGCCCTGCTAACTGATTCACCACCTTTCCACCTCTTTCTCAGAGAATTGTAATAAGATCACTATTACCAGCCTCTATAACGAGTATATTAATGGACTGATCTATTGTTCCACGAGCCACCTTTGTGACTCCCCAGACTATAATTCCCTTCCCTGATCCATCCACCCCATATATGTTGTCTCATCTAATTAGTGTGTCATCTTCTTGAGGACAGGTTCCTTAATCTTGGCAACTTCATGCTGTCCCAAAATAAGATCTCCTTGCAGAATAATAGTTTTCCCTGCTTAACTAGTCAAGGTCGCATGGTCAAAAAGCATATATATATATATTATATAAATACTAGCTATCATTCATTCTTTCATTTGTTTTTTTTTAATTTATTGGATGTCTCCAGAAAAAAAAGGAGAAAGATTTTTCTAATTATTGAGAGAATCAAAAGCTACTTCCTTCTGCATTTTGCATTGTGTTAAATAAAACTGGTCTTCTATCTTATTATTGACTAGTCTGAATGTTTTTAAGGGTAGTGAAAGGTTATTAGTGAGATAAATCAAACTGCTATTCCTAGAGAATACCCTGGTGTGAACCACAGATAATTTTTGAGAGAGACCACCAAAGTGAATTTGGTCCACCTTGTCAGGGGTGGGGCCTGACTAACATTTCTGGTTTCTACAAGATACTATGCCTTGTAGATTTTACTCTCATTAGCTCCCCTCCATTGCTTTCCCTGTTGAACACTGTAGTAAACCCCTTTAAAAATACCCAAGGAGGAATTATCTATTTTCAAGAAACAGGGGAAAATGAGAGAGAAATAGAATTATAGTTTTGAGGCTAGGTTGTAGGGAAGTTAGTTCAGAGAGAAGAGGGAATGGCAGTGGGAACACTGGAGGATGCCAAGGGCTTGGGCAGGGGGGAGGAGGGTTTTAGGGGAGTGGGGTTGAGGATTCTTTGTGTATTGGAAAAGATCAAATTACCATCAAACAACAGAGTGGGGTGGGACTAGCTGAGTATCCCCACTCTACACTTCCCAAGCTCAGATGGTGTCTAGGCAAGTAGAATCATGGGAACCTACAATATTAGAAGCAACTTTTTCTGGTTTATCTAGTTCAAGCATGGGATAGCTAGGAGGTAAAATGGATGGAGTGCTGAGTCTGGAGTCAGAAAGACTCATCTTCCTGAGTTCAAATCTGGCTTCAGACACTTACTAGCTGTGTGACCCTGGGCAAGCCACTCAACTCTGTTTGCCTCAGTTTCCTCACCTGTAAAATGAGCTGGAAAAGGAAATGGGAAACCACTCCAGTATCTTTGCCAAGAAAACCACAAATGGGGTCATGAAGAGTCGGACACAACTGGCCAACAACAAGTTCAAGCAAGTCAATTTTCATGAGGATGAAGGGAATTGCCTGGGGAAATGAAATTCTTACCCAAAGGCCACTCAGTCAGTTAGTAGAAACCAAGGGACTATTGAAAGATAGACTGAGATACAATTAAACAGAACTAGAACAACTTATATTCTAACAACAACATTGTAAAAATGAATAAATTTGAAAGACTCAAGTATGTGATGAATGCAATTATCAACCACAATTGGAGAGGATGAATGAGGCAGCCAGGTGGTGGAGTGGAGAGATCCTCGGGCCTGGGGCTCAGAAATCTATCCTCAGACACTTATTAGCTGCATGACCTTGGGCAAGTCACTTAGCTTTTGTCTGCCTCAGTTTTCTTAAATATAAAGCTGGAATGATAATAATAGTTCCCTACCAGAGTTGTGAGGATCAAAGGAGATGTTTGTAAAGCACTTAGGGCAGGGCCTGGCATAGCTTTTTACACTTTGGAAATCACTAAGAACCAGGGATTGATTTTATTATTTTGCTGATTTTCTGGCCTTAAGAAACTGGTGGAGAAAATGTTAATGTGAATTAAACTTAAATGTATGTCAAGATGTACATTTTCCTCCCTAGGACATCTGGGTGTTAAATGTGTACTGGCACACTATTCATTGCTTGTTGTGATATTCTTGGGTGGGGCCCATAGCTGCCAGGCTTGGCCAAGTCCAATTCCACTCCAAAGCCTATCTAATTTTGAGGGGATGGCAGAGAGCAGAGAAGGTGCTCTGGCTATCAGCCAAGAAGGAAAAGAAGAATTAAGCAGCTCTATCTTTCAACAGAGGCTTGGCCTCAGCTCTCCCAGCTCAGGGCACTTTAATGAGGATTAGGACACTTTCCACAGAGTTCCAAGGGGTTAGCTGCCAAGCCAGGGGAATAAATTGTTCTTTGGAGACAAATTACCCACAGCTAAGATAAGGAAGGAACTGTCCAGAAACACACACACACACACACACACACACAGCCTTAGGGAAGTACCCTTGTTTATTTTTCTATAAATGGAATGAAGAATCAAGGCCTGAGAACAACAACAAAAGACAGTTGAACTTGAGTGCAAAACAGGGGGAAAAAGAGCATTCTGCACAATGTTTGAGACCTCTCCCTTTGTAGAATATCCCAAATCAGCAAAGGAATTCATTTTATCTGCCAGTTTGCCTTGTCTGCTCCTTCCAGCTGGAGGTCCTGGAGAGGTAAGGGCAGGCCACTCCCACTAACCTTTGTACCTCCCCAGCCCCCAGACTTGGACTGCTCTGTTCAATCCCAAAGTAAACAGACAACAGAAAGAACCTAGGTGGGTAGTTGGGGCTTTTTTCTTGTCTTCCTAATCCCATTAATCCTTCAGGGGAAGCTCCTAAACCTTCTTTCACTGTGGAAAACAAGTAGCAAACGATCACGAATTTACTTCTAGGTTTGCTGCTTGGCTATCTAGCTGGTCATGGAAAGGCCTTCATCCTAAGTCATGGGCCCTGCCAGTTTGAAGACCTCATACTCCCATGAATTTGCTTTTCTGCATGGGCCCAGGAAAAACGATTGCCTGGCTCCAGGACTTACTTACTTTTTCACCACATTTTAAACAAAACTGACTAATGTCCAACCTAATGCAACAGAATCAACTATAGCACCAGATTCTATAATGTTATATAATACAATTACAATAATATTAGTTATAGTAAGGATGTACATAGCATATAGCACACATAGCACATAATACATTTGATCTCTACAACAACCCAGGGAGGAAAGTGCTATTATGATCCTCATGTTCCCCATGAGAAAACTGAAGCTGAGAGGGGTCAGGTGATTTGCCCAAGGTCAAATAAGTATTGGAGGCAAGATTCCAACTCAGCTTTTCTTGACTGCAAGAACCATGCTCTATCTTTTGTGCCTCAAAAGGAGCTGCCACCAGTATATCTGCATGAACTGGCCTTGGTTTACCAATCTTTCTCTGGTAAAGTAACCTCTTGCTACCTACTACAACATGGGGTTGCATTTCTGAGGATAATTAGAGAGAAAGGAGAAAGAGTACTTCCAAAAATAGAAATTATAAGGTTTAGGAAATCAAAAGCTCTCATAGAAGAATTTCACTTAGCCAAGGATTGTTGACTCCCAAACTCCCTGAACTACCCTACCTACATAGCTTTTATCTGTCATGACTCCTCTCAAGGCCATAGACTTTTGCTAAGACACCACCCAAAAAGAGGTTATCTTTTTTTCTCCTCTGGGACATGCTTTGCTGATCTGAGATTAACCTGGCTAGATGCTCCGAACAAAGTCATTCATTCCAATTCTGGTCCTAGGTTTACCCACTTAAAGCAGGTAGGTCTTTGTTCCCATTGTATGTTGAATTCCAGGCCAGTCCAGATTATGTTTTTCCTTATTTGACATGTTCCTTTTTCCCTTACTGGAAAAGTACGTTATGTGTCCATGACGATACTTGGCATAGCAAGCATACAATACAGTTAAACATATGTTTCTCTAAATGATCCATAATGTAGAATTTATTACAACTAGGTTCTCAAAACATGGCCTTAGGGGAAAAGAGTGGAGTTTCAGAACCAGGCTTATATCAGAAATACTGCTGAATCTGTTTCTAAAAGCCTTTCTTCTCACAGATGCAGCCCTTAATGGAACACTAACTCCTTACCACACAGGGACTGTACCAATAACTGCCACAAAATGCCAAGCCCCTAGGGAATCAGATGCAAATAGTTTCTCCTAATTACTTCCCTGCAGGTTAGATCACTGAGAAAGGGATACAAATATATATTCACATCAGGGAAGTTTCTCTTTGGAAAAACTCAGAAAACCTTGCACCAAAAGCTCATCTGGGTTTTACTCTAGGTTTGTGGACAAACCAAACCAGGTAAAGCAGTGTGGATTGTTAAATTTTCAGTGTTAGCATCTACATTTTGGAAATTGTCAAATGCTACAAATCAGGTCTTAACCTATTGTTTTGTTGACTGTCTAGGCTTAAGAAAGTGATGGAGAAAATATTAATAATATAGACTAAATTTAAAAGTGTGCCCTGAGTACATTTTCTTTTTCAGAGAGCCTGTTGTTAGCATTTGCCAGCACACCATTAAACTTTGCCAGTACAAAGATTTATAGACTAGACTAATAAAGCTATAAGCTTGATTAAGAGCTCTCCCTCTACCCACTAATGCTGTCTATGAATAATGATGTAAGACCAACATAACCCAGCATTGTAATCTGTTTCAAAAGCCTCTTTAAGAGCAAAGAGTTACAGTTATCCTTATGAAGTCAGGGAAAGTGTGTGTTTATCTATGATTGTAACAACAATCTTGCTAGCTGCTACTGTGGCTGTGTAAAACCACCAACAACCAGCACACAGAAGGCCGCTAACACAGGTTCTTTGATCTGCTTTACTAAGGAAAGCAACGTTAAGGGGCTAATAATCTAACTTTAATCCAACATGCAAATATCATTCACTTAGTTCAGGAAGAAAAGCCAGCAACCTGAACTTCAGAGCAAATACAAACAAATTACAAACATACACAATATAAACAGACCAAATCACAATTCACAGTTACCAGGAAAGCATTAACGTCTGGGTTTGCAAGCCGGGGAGCTCTTAACAACAGCTTGCCCAGAGTCACACGCCATTCTTCCAGTGACTGAGATCCCCCAGGGAGAACGCCAAACTCTGGGTTTATATATTTTGTTCAGGGTCAAAGGTGAGTCACAAACATGCGATTCACCCATGTGACCAAAAAGTATCACAAACATGAGACTTAAACCCACATGGCCTAAAAGGTTCTGATGTCACAAATATGTGACTCAAACCCATGTAAACTAGGCTTTCTCTTGAGGCAAGGAGGTCATCAAAGCCTTGTAATTTAATCAAAGAAACAAAGGCCAAACTCTTCAAGGGTACTTGACTAAATAAGTGCTAAAAGCCTACCTTAATTACTGATACAGTGATCTATGAGACAACTGTGGAGAAGAAAGAGAGAAAGAAGTTGGGGAGAAACTTCTTTCTTGTTAGGATTATAACAATTAGCTTAACTGAGGACTATTTTATGAACAAACCTAAACAGAATTCTATAAGGAATGAGTCTGGAGAGAGGCTATTCAGAGTGATGGCTTAAAGGAAAATCATGGGCTGTTTTCCTGTTAGTCCAAAGAAAAGCTGAAGAACATAGTGAGAAAGAGGACAGAGAGCCTTTCTTTCTTGACAGAACTATTTTAACCTTTATCTTGAGAAATGAATGAAGAGAATTCTTGCGAAGAGATTTTACTTGTTATCCTAAATAAACTAAATGGTGGAGATCTGTGTTCTCAGAAGTCTAATTACAGTGAGACTTAGGCATTCTGGTTGTGATCATTTTTGTAGATAAACTATTGTAAATAATTATGTCTTTCTTTTATTATTCATTTTGTTGTTGATAAAGTAAGTGTAACCTGGGCTTGTATAGCAGCAAACACCCTGGTACATCCAGGATTGCCTACTATCAGAGGTTTTGATCTGTCTTTAAAGGAAAGCAACTTTAAAGGGGTCAACAATCTTACTTTAATTACATTCACTAGTTCAGGGGAAAGGTCAGCACCCTGAACATAGAGAAAATACAAGCAGAGAGATTAGCACAAAGACCAACAGATAGAGTTCCAACTGTCTGAACAAAGCAATATTGCAGTACACTTTACATACATCACTGGATTGAGAGAGCATTTACATCTGAGTAGTTGGGGGGATCTGAACATATGGCTACTTAGAGTCTCAACCAGGAAATCAAAAGGTCTTTCTCATGAGTGAACCCCCAAAGCAAAATACCAACCTTAGAATATATATACACTTTTGGCTAATAGTCTCAGAGCCAGAAGGCATCAAAACCCTTGTGACTCAGTGCCTAATTAGCTTAGTACCAAAAGATGTGAAAGCCTTCCTACAAGCAAGCCTCCCCTAAGCAAGCTTCCTCTTTAAGCAAGTTCCTCTTTAGGCAAGTACTTCCTCCCATGGGCTCTATGTAACTCAGGATGTATCACAGCATGATCGAAAACATGGACAGAGAGAGAGAGAGAGACAGAGAGAGAGACAGAGACAGAGAGAGACAGAGAGAGAGAGAGAAGGTACCACTGAGAAAGAAGGTTTTCTCTAGTCATTTAATAAATAATATTTGATGAACTAGTGGGGTTTAGAATTTAGCTGATTAATTGAGATATATTTTGAAATTATATTAATTAATGAAAAAATATACAAATATTCTTGGATTATCCTAGAGCAGGGCTGTCCAAAACAGCCCATGGGCCACATGCAGCCCACAGTGCAATTTTATGTGGCCTGCCTGTGGGTTTTAATTTTCACAAATGAAAAAATAAAATAACAATTTGCATGGAATGCATATTAAATTTTTAATTCCATCACTAATAAATACTCTTGTTGATGTTAATTTTCTTTGGTGTTTTTAAGCAGTATTACAGACAGAACATATTGCATGGAATTTTCAATAGATCTGTGGGATGCATTCCATCTGTACAATGCAAACTAGTCAGTATGTACCTACCTTTATACTGTTGTGTTGTTGTTTTCTGTTTGCATTTACACTTTATATCTTCTCTTGTCGTATTGATGATGTGCATCCCCCCACTTTCTATTAGCGTACTGTATTTTTTATTCTGGGTATGGCCCTCAAATAATTATTTTATTTTAATGTAGCCATAAGATAACCTAAGGTCGGACAGCCCTGTCCTAGAGTTCAGGATGGCTAGAATAAATATAGGAACAAGTCAAAGAGGTAGTTTACAAATGAGGTTGGGAGACATTGGAGCTCTTCCTTTTAACCTTGCTCTGCTCCTATTGTCACTAATGTATAACCACTGGCCCTGATGGCCTAGATAATCATGAGTACCACATTAGATATACAGAGCCCAGTGTGAGCCCAGTACCAACATATTGATATATCCTTTCGGTCCCTACACCTGCTCCCTCTTTTCTCCTTACAGATGGTCATTCAGTTGTACTGTTACATCAAACAAGGTTTCTAAGTCTCAAAGCATAGGCAACCACGCTAAGTTGTCCTTTATCAAGGACAAGTACAGTTTGTGGATCCTAATCCAGTTCTAAATTTAACCATTATTCATTTTTAGCTCATCAAACCATTTTTAGCTCACCTATCATACCATGGTGGGCAGTGGGATAGATCTGATTTGCAGATTGTGGGTTGCTAATCCCTATTTTCAAGCATCACTTTGGTCTTTCCGAAAGTCCAACAGTGCTATTTCCTTCCAGTCCAAAATGATTTTCTAACTGAACTCAACTAGCAGTTAATGATAGCCTTATTGCAGTGCCAACATGGCTGAGTACTTCATTACCTATTTTTGTCTGATGCATGGTACATACAGTTATCTCTTCCACATCATGACTTTCTCCATCATGGTTTTGATATATTGCAGGTTGGCATATGAAATTAAATGAGAATTTGGGAGGAGTTTTGTGGAAGCCACAGACAACATGCAAAGGCCAGAAGATAATACAGGAAAAGTTCAGAAACTCAGAAATGCATAAAATATATGTATAGTATTGTATAATATCAACATATTTTGCCTTTTAACATCATAAATATACACAATTTCCTTTTCAAAATTAAGATAAGTAAAAAGTTAAAGTTTGTGAAAAGAACATGAAAGCTAGCAGATGACACCCAAAGGCTACCGGAATGGGCTAACTATATGGTGAACCTTTGCTTCTGTCTTTGCCTTCCTCAGGATATGTGCTAATTTGGGGATTGCTAGGTTGAAGGGTATGGACTGTTTACTCACTGTTCTTGTACAATTCTAAATTGATATCTAGAATGGTTGGACCAATCTACTGTATTAATTTACTATACCAACTTATCATATGTAACAATGTATTAATATGCCTCTCTTCATGCTGCCCCTCCAACATTGACTATTCTCTTTTTTGTATTATCTTTGCCATTTTGCTTGGTACGGGGTGAAAATTCAGAATGCTTTAATTTAGATTTGTCTTATAATTAGTGATTTGGAGACTGTTTTAAAATAGTCATTTATTGTTTGACATTCTTTTGAAAATTGTTTCTGTCCTTTGACCTATTTTATCCCTATTTGATCTATTGCAGAATGGCTCTTAGTGTAATATATTTGTATGAGTTACCTATATATCTTGAATATTATGTTTTTACCATAATATTTAGTGTAAATATATTTCCTCTTCAAGAATTTCTCTTCTTAGTCTTTCTACATTGCTTTTATTTTATTTTAAAAAGCTTTAAAATTGTATATAATTGGAATTGTCTATTTTGTCTTTTATGATTGTTTCTAATCATTACTTTATTAACAGTTCTTTTCTTAGTCCTTGCTATGAAAGATGGCTCCAGTTTTCCTCTAATCCTCTTCTGCATTCCACTTTTAACTTATTGTGGTATATGATATAAAATGTCGATTTAAAACTAATTTCTGCCAAACTACATTTGTGTTCCTAGGAATTTCTTTTCCCATAAAAAGGAGCCCTTCTCTCATTAATTCATAATCTTGAGTTTATCCAACCCTGGGTTACTTTTTCATTTGCTTCTGTTTCTTCTTTTTCTGGTCTTTTCCACTGCCATACTGTTTTTAACCAATATTGAATAAAAATTCAATTGAAATCGAATTTTGAATTGAATTGAATTCAATTGAAAATTGAATAGTTTTGGTATATGTACATGATCCCCCTCCCCCTCTCCCGTCACTGCTCCTAAAGAGCAGGGACTCTCGCCTTTATCTTTGCATTGCTAGTGCCTAGCACGGTGTCTGACATATAATAGACACTTAGTAGATGCTTGATTGATTGATGACCACTGCTTTATGATATAGTTTGATTTCTGGCAATGTTAAGTTTCATTTGTGCAAGGAGGGAAGGAAGGAGAGAGGGAAAGAAGGAGGAAGGGAAAGAAGGGAAGGAAGGAAGCCTTTATTAAGTAACTGCCATGTGCTTATACACTTACTGTGTGAAGTGCTTTATAAGATGGGTACAACTAATGGCTTCAGCCTGAGTCTGCTGTTCTGAGATGCTATACGGACAGATGGCCATCCTCAATCTCTTCCTTCTCTGGCAAAATTCAGGTTTACTTTTTCTTCTTCATTTTTGCCTGTTGCCCCTGCATTGCTAATTCTTTCTGGCTTAGCCTTTATGGTCTTCCTTTTCCCCTTTTAAACCAAAGATAGAAGCCACCATATGGGGACCCAATCTGCAAACCTTGTGAGTGCAAGTTGGGGTAGCATCCTGGAAGACATGTTATGTAAATATGTAAATATGTAAATTTTAATTCCACCCCTCCAACTCCATTAACATTGCAGCATTGCACCATCTCTATTTAATAGAGTTGGTTTCATGTGCAGCAAAAGATGACAAGAAAATATAATTTCATGGAACTCAATCGTTTCACTTTGCAAGACTCATAGTGAGCCCAAGTTCCATCCTCTGTCCTCCTCCCCTCACCAAAGAAATAGACAACTAAAACAAAAACAACACCTCAAGAAGATAATTGCAGCATATGTTCAATATTTGTTGAAGAAGGAAAAGAAGTAGAAGAATTCTTTAAAGAATTTTATCTTCAGACTAAGTCAGCATTAACCTTGATATTTAGTGACTACAATGTAAGGATGAACATAAAAGAGAATGGCAAAAACTATGCTGGAAAATATGGTTTAGGATCAAGAAATGAAAGAGGCCAAAGACCCGTAGCCTATTAAAAACACATACTTATGCATTAGTAATATTTTTTGAAAAGGGATTAGAAAAGAAGACTGAACATCACGAATAATGAAATTGATTATATCTTAACAGACAGGAAATGACTAATTACCAACATAGTCATCTCAGAATTAAATGTCTGTGTACATACAGTCAAGCCATTGACTGCTCAGAGTAAAGGTCAATATTAATGTCAAATTATAATAAAGGATAGAAATGAGAAGACATTATGAGATCATAACAGCAATAATCCTCTTTTTTTTTAACAAGTTGTGAACCCTGAAAAAAAAAGCAAAATGAGCATAGTGTATAGAGAACTGGGACTCATTTTCCATCGGCCTCTTTGCTTGGTTTCAAGTCCAGGAATATAGCATCCTTAATTCTCGTTAATAATTAGAGTATAACATATTTTATATACTTTTCACATAGTATATTTATCTTCGATATTATTTCTTATAGCTATTATTTGTCTTGTATAGATGGTTAGGGCAATCTGTATTGGGTGGTCATGGAAATCCTTGAGGAGGGCTTTGTGGTATCAAAGGGCTTTATAGAAACAATACAATGTAATCCAGAAACAGGGACATCGGGAGGACCTCACTATCTATATAAAATCTCCCTTCTACTTGAACTTTGTATAGGACGTTATCCATGACAATGTAAAACACCTTTAGGAAACATGTCCCTGTTTTTTCTTTCCTTTATATTGATAGTTGAAGGAGTGTTAAGCAATATTATCTTTGAGGTTGTGTCTTTCAAGGAATCTTATACTATCTTAATTACTGGGGAGGCATTTTGTTAGAAGAAAATCCAAACCAAGATTTAAAATTGTAGATGATCCAAAAGGCAATGGGGAGATATGTGGTGAATATAAGTAAGTTACAACATAGTGTCAATAATTACTTTTATGAGGGCAGCTAGGTGGCACAGTGAGTAGAACACTGGCCCTGGAGTCAGAAGGACCTAAGTTCAAATCTGGCCTCAGACACTTGACACGCTTACTAGCTGTGTGACCTTGGGCAAGTCACTTAACCCCAATTGCCCTGCCTTCCCCCTTCCAAAAAAAACAAAACAAATAATTACTTTTATGAAAGAAGCATCATTAAAGATATCCTCCAGGAAATATATGCTTGGAGAAGAGGTGGACTAATTGTGTGGCAAAAGCAGAAGGACAAGGACAACCTGAGTGCTTCACTGGCACCCATGACCCGGGTGGTTTTCTGAGCATTGGATAGATCTTTTATGGAAGATTCATGGGTAGACATGGACAGGAATGGCACAGAAAACAAAGGTATGGATAGGTCATGGATTGCACCAGTGGAAGTAGCACCCACATCAGTGAGACTATAGATTCACTGAAGCACTGAAACACATCTATATATGTGATTTATCTTTGTACTAGTGTATAGTATAAGTGTCACGATAATAGGGAGTGTGTCTTCTATAGACTTTCTAACCCTCCTATTCCCAAGCACAAGGAACTGCATAGTGGAATACAGAAGATCTGTGATTTCTTCAGCTTGGGGAATTTCCAGTATAGACACTCTTTCCATAGATGCATATCACAGATGATCTTTGATTTAGCAGATATACCTTAGAGAGTTGCTTGAGTCAAATTGGGGATAAATAACTTGCCCAAGATCATATAGCTAGCAAGTAAAATTTTCAAAAGTCAGGTCATCCTGAATCCAAGCTCAGTACTCTGTCCATTACATCATTCTGTTCCTTTCTGTACCTCATAGCTGCTCAAGGAACGTTTGTTGAATTTGAATTTGGAAATTTCTAGTAAGGTGGTTGGTTCTAAGCTCAGCTGCTTTTCACCACTAGCTGCCTTTCATCACCTCAAAACAGCAAGAAATGTGCCAAATAAAGTAAAACAATACCAACAAAAAGAAGACGAAGACAAAAAAATTTTGCAAGGAAAACCCTATTGAAAAGCCAGTGGAAGGAATGAAGAAATGAGTAATCAAAAAAGAGTGTCTAATTGACTGGAGAAATACTATGTGGTAAAAGCATGAAAGGAGAAATCTCCTGTAGAAAGGCATAATTCTATGTTGACTGCAACTAAAACCTTAGAAATAAGAGTAGAACAATCACAAGGAGCCCAGAACAGTTGAAAATATGATCATGGAAGTATAGATAAGGAGTGAAATTAAATTCCTAAAGAAAACAAATTGAAAAGAAACCATTGGTTTTGAACAAAAACTGGTAAATTTTAATAATACAGTAGATGATGGAGAAAAATTTGAATTCAGAGATGCAGCAAAAACTATTGGAGCAAAGTAAAAAAAAAAACAAACAAAAAACAACAGCAAAACTAGAAGAACATGAGAGGTTTTTACAAACTAAAGCAAAAGCCCGAGTTTCATATTTTGGTAAATCAAACAAGAAAACTTCCCAGATGTATTGGAGCTAAACAGGATACCAACAAAAAGAACCCCGTGTTCAACTCATGCAAAAATGTTGTCACCAGATTCCAGTCTTCTGGGTTTAAAAAAATTGCAAGTGGTCAGGAGAAAACAGCTCAATTACCAACATATTCTAGTCTGAATCACCTAAGACTATTAGCAAGAACAAGAAATGAAAGAATTTGAATTGGAATACAGAAAAATTTGGAATGGGTGGTAGTACATTCAATTGAATTTGAAACTTTTTAAGTGATAAGATTTAAATGATCTTGAATATTATAGCCTAAAGTAAAACTTCCCTTGATAAAGCTCACGTTTATATGTCATTTTATTTCATTCTCTGAGTGAGCTAGATACAAGTGGTGTTGCTGTGATCATTGTATAGGTAAGGACACTAAAGCTCAGAGTTGAAGAGACTATTAAGAGACAGAAGCAGAATTTGACTCAAAGTGTTTTGACTCCAGCCTGATGCTCTTTCTACTATGCCAGTTTTGCTAAGGGTCAGAACTGGTAAGAGAGAATACCCTAAACAGAAGGATAACTTTATACCCACAGCTTCTAGGGACAAATGACTAAAGAGTAACCTTAGAAATATGGAACCCCACCAAAACCTCAAAAATACCTGACAGCATCATGCAATGGAAAGCATATTCAGCTCAGTCTCAGGAGTCTTTGTTTTGAATCACAATTTGGTCACTTAGCTATGTGTTGGACATGGATGAGTCACTCTACCTTTGTCTCCCTCAGTATTCTCACTTGTAAAATAGGGATAATAATATAAGCATTACATCTACCTTACAGGGTTGTTTTAAGGATCAAGTGAGAAAATGTATATTGTGTGTGAAAATGTCCTAACCCTAAAACACTTTATGAATGTCTGTTTTAAACTACAACTTTTTTTCCTAATACCCCTATAAGCTTAAACAGGATGGACATAGTTCTTCTAACTTTTAAATTTACGCCTGTTTAGGAACTGACTTGTTCTGAAGTACAGTTGTCCATTTGGCTAAATGCTATAAGCTATCCTTGGATTAGTTCAAGTCATTCATGATATGACAGCCCCAACTTTCATGGTAATCCACCCTGGAATGTAGCCTCAGAAACTGTCATTTTAAAAATACACAAGCGAGAAGATGAGAGAAGAGGAAATTTGAAAATTTTCCAATTAAAGAAAGAGACTAAAAAACTGTCAGGGAAGATAAAAATTCTCTCCAAAGGGCAATTCTGCCAGGACTACATTTTCACATGCAGTCATAGCCAGAAATAGGGTCAACGTGGAGCAGATATCATCAGCTTCAGCCAGTTCCTTGAGAGGGAGTGTGAGGGATTTTGACAAGAACTACATCTATGACCAAATCAAACCAAACCAAACCAAACCCCATCAACCTGGAGTTAAGCAACCAACTCAAGAAACTCAACATTTCAAAAGCTGTGTGATCCAGCACAACACCTGCCATGGACCATTTATAGCTTCAGAATTTGGACTTTCGGTGGTCCCCACCCCCTATCCCTCACCTAAAAATTCCAAAGTAATTTATTCTGACTCTTTGGAAGCAAGTCATAGAATCCAGGAGTTACTAGTTGCTAACTATATCCCAATACTGTGACCATATGACATGCATAGAAGAGAACTTCTAGAAACCGAAGTGGGAGAGAGCATAGCCAATAAAATTATCATGAGAGATGACCTTGAAATTCTTCCCTTTTCCTCTGTTCCTCCAAAAAAAAAAAGGAGTCAGGCTGCAGGAAATATTTAAATTCATTGGTGGCTGATAATATGGACAGTTCTGCCAAAATGATTAAGAGAATCAGATAGTGAGAACTAGTATTTCTTGGCTCAAACTGGCCCAAATTTGGTGGTGAGAACAGCTGGAGAAACACCGATTGAGTCTGGGAGGTACAGTGTGGCTGTGGTGCCCACAATGTTTGGTGACAATTTTGTCAAAGTTGTTAAGATAATGGGAATGATGTTCTAGTATTTCTTTGATCAAACTGGCCAATATCTATGAGAGGGAGTAGAACTGGAGAAATAATGATTCTGAGAGGTACAGTGGGACTGTGGTACCCACAATTTTTGGGCCTGAAATTTATTTACCTTGTGTCATTCTTGTAGTGAATTGGGGTGCTCATGAGTACGTAGTTGTTTAGTCTAGGGTCATAGCTCATGACACGATGAGCAACATAATTAAGAAAGTTCATGATGTTGAGCGCTGTGGTTAGATCCACACAGGTGCTGTCCAAAGGAATTGTACCAGATGAGCTTACTCTCAATTTAATATTCCAGAGAAGCATCCCCAACATTATGCAACAAATACACGTAACATTGTCATAGGCACTGTGGGTGTGGGGTTAAAAATATTGCATCCCCTTTGGGCTACTTTTTTAAAGTCCTGCTTGAACTCATATATTTGCATGTTGGGTCCCCAGGAAAGTAAAACTGTCACAGATTCTAGGGTAGTTTGTGAGTTTGTGAGTAGTTTGTGAGTTCATGAGCTCACATTGGTAAGATTACCTTTAATAGTCAGCCGTTAGATCCAATAGCACAAAGCAAAGACATTTACTAAAACAGCATAGTAAGAACAATAGTTACACAGAACTCCTCCCATAAGTCTGAAGCATATTTCTTTACCAATAAGTACAGCATCTGAGACAAGCTGTAAAGCTATACATAGAGGGAACACATGTGGCCAAAGATACACATCTTTTTTCTAACTACAGGGCCCCAATATCCTTTTGCTCCTTGTGGAGTCCTTACACTATTTTTTTCTTTGTGTAATACTTCTATTGAATGAGTCCTCTCTGAAGTTTGGCTTTCAGCTACTAAGGTGACTTCTCTCTTGAATTTTATCATCTTTATCCTTTACTCCTAGAGGTCTTGCTTCTTAAAACTGCTTCTTATATTGAATGTTGTCTCTTTATGCCTGTGTTGACCTTGCCTTAAAATGAAGGATTCTTTTGCTGGGTAAGATGGCTTCTACCATGGCAGGGTCTTCAGTGCAAGATATCATGGCCTCTGGTAGAGGCCACAAAGCTGCCCTGCCTCAATTCTCTTAGCTCTTTAACTGCCTAGGGCTTGGTGGGCTTGGCTTTTTAAAGGCTTCCAGGGACATAGTCAGTCTTTACTTAACCAAATGCTTAGCAATCCTTCCAATTTAACCAAAACATTATCTCACGCTTTGTAAAGGGATACAGGGTATAAACTCCAGGTGTTTTTTCACACAGACACAGACACAGACACAGACGCAGACACACACACACATACACATGAAATATGTGACATGGTCCCCTTCCTCAAAAAGGGGACAAATTAACCTATAGACAGAAGAATCCTGGTTTCACAGAAAAACAGAAAAGGGGAAGATAAATGTGAACTGGAATAGTTAGGGAAAGTCTCATGAAAGAGGTGGGATTTAAGGTGGGCTTAGAAGGATGAAGAAGATATAGATAAATGAAGTGGAGAACCTTCCAGAGGAAGGGAAAAGTCTAAGAAAGGAGCTTATTACAAATGGGGCATGTTGTATGGAGAATATAAACTATGTAGGGCATTGGGAAACGAGTAGATGGGTTTGCGTTTGATACAATGGGCAATAGGGAGCCATGTTTGTTTGTTTGTTTTTTGTGAGTACTGCAAAAATTGATCCTCTCCTTTCCTTCTTCCTTCTTCTCCCCTTCTTTTTACTTCTTTGTTCCTTCTCCTTCTCTTTTCTTTCTCCCTCTCTCTCCTTTCTTGCTCCTTCTCTCCCCTTCCCTTCTCCTCTCCTCCCTCTGTTTGCTTTATCATTGTAAACAGGCATTGAAACATGATCTTCATTTGGAAAAACAAAGCAAGACCCTCTGTCTTGCAATCAACTCTCCTTCTCTGCAAGTGGAGAAGAGTGAGACAGATGGAGATTGAGGTTGTTGTTGGACAGGTCTGTCCTCTAACCGGCACAGGAGTAAGTTCTATTACTGAGCCTAAAGGTCTCTAGCCATCTAATTAACTTGGAAAATCTTCTGGTTGGTAGCTAAGTGGCTAGCAATGGTAATTTCAAAAATGGGATTATTAGACCCCCTTGGGCTGATTTTTTAAAATGAAATTGGGTGTCAGTTAAGAGTTCTGAACCTAATGTTGACATCTTTGAAATTCAGATTTCGAGCAAAGAGCTTCAAACATACGTCCCCTCCCCACTTTCCTAAAGTTGCTTGGGAGTATACGGTATTAAATAGAAAAGGGGGAGCATCACATAAATTAAATTAAGCTTCAATCTCACCCTCTATTTTTGCTTCCTACTACTCTATCACAGAGAGACCTTCTTCTCTGGAGAACTCCCTCCCCAAACACCATGACAGCTGTCAGTCAATCCAAAATTATCCCCTGAACATCTAAAGTTAAATAGTTCTGAGTACGCTTCCTTTTACCACCCCAAATTACTTTGTATTTACTTATCTGTGCCCATCTCACGTGGTCCCCATAGAAGGCAAGCTCCTCAAGTGCAAGAACCATTTTATTTTTACCTTTTTATGCCCAGCACTGCACAGTTGCAGGCACGTTTCTGTTAGCTTGGACCTGTGATTCCATGGGTGTTGGAAACTCCACATATGGAAAGTCTCTTCTCTGTTGTAGATGGTGATGCAATGTATAGAGTTTTGGGCCTGGAATCAATAAGACCTCAGTTCAAATCTGGCCTCTGACATTTATTAGTTGTGTGACCTTGGGCAAGTCATTTAACCTCTGTTTGCCTCAATTTCCTCAACCATAAAGTCAGGATAATGATGGCACCTCTCTCCCGGGTTTCTTATGAGGATCAAATAAGATAATAATTGGAAAACACTTAGCACAGTGCCTGGCCTGTAGTAGATGCCATATAAATACCTTCCCTTTCCTCTTCCCCTTCCTTTCCTTTTCCCTTCTCTTCCTTTTCCTTTCCTTAACCTCCATTTCCTTAAATTGCTTGGAACTTTGGGGAGTTAAGGTTGAAGGAGATGGGAATATGGTTGAAGGTGGAGAATGGGGTTTGGATGATGACCTATAGGGGTTCAGAGTTACTAGAATGTAAAGGATATGACTGGGTGTATGTTAATCATTAAGTGGAAGGTAACTCTCCTCTTACCAGAGGAGGCTGGAGATCAGCCCTCTCTCCCCAACATTCTAACCTACTCACCCCTTCACCTGGGTCCTCTGGAATATATGTTCCATAGGCAACAAACTTGCATTCATCTTAAATCTTCTCCTCTCCCTCTTCTTCCATCTTCTGGCAATCATGGGGACTTGGATTCTCCCTGATGACACAGCCTCTGTGACCACACTTTCTAGAACTGGCTATAGTTTCACTCATTTCCCTAGGTTCATTAGTTGAGGAAGGGGAGTTTGAATACTGTTTCCCATTGCCCCTTCCAGGTTCTTTTCCAAACTCCATCACTCAGTAACCTTTCCTTCTTTAAGATCCATACAATCCATATTTTCCACCCAATCAAAATCCTGGTAGCTGTTGTCTACAGACCACCAAGAAGCTCCCCTGCCTTCCTCAATGAGTTCAGTAGCTGGCTCATAATCTTTCTTTCTTCCTGTTCTCAAACTAGATGACTTCAAGATCAAAACACACCCTCAAACAACCTAACTGCTCAGTTCCTCAACCGATCACTTCCCATGACCCACTCCTCCACCCCTCCTCAGCCACAGACAAGGATGATCATACCCTTATTCTCACCATTACTCAAAAATACGACACCTCTATATTCAAGAACTTGGAAATTCCCTTATCTAATCATAATTGATTGGTTTTCCATACCTCCCTCTGCCTTCTTATGCCAACCTTATTTTTCAACTACAGTATGACCTCCCATCCCTCCACCCCTCAGTTCTCTCACAGGCCATCAACCTTTTCTTTACCAATCATTCTTTCCTTTTTTCCCAATATTGATCCCCTGGTGAACTGGTTCTACACTCTCCTCTTCTTTTGAGTCCCTGGCTACCTTCTCTTGTTATTGATTTCACCCTGCCAAGCCTTGACCTTGGATTACTCCCCCATCCACTGCCTTTTCTCCTACTCCATGTGCTGCTAAACAAAAGTAGAGCAAATAATGCAACCATTTTGACTACAGATTTATATTACAGAACCTCAACTAGGCCCTCACTGTTGCTAGGCAATCCTTCTACACTGCCTTTGTCAACTCATTATCCTACCATCCACAGCTGCTCTTCCAAACCTTTTCATCCCCCTTCACACCTCCCCTGGCTTCCCCTCTCCCTACCCTATCAGATGAGAACCTTGACTCATATTTTACAGAAAAAATTGAGGCTATTCACTAAGAGCTCCTACTTCTCCCACCTTCCTCATCTCATATCACTCAGACATCTTCTGCCATTATCTTCTCCTTTGCTCCTGTCTCACACTACAAGGTGATCCTGCTATTTGCCAAGGTCCCCTCTACCTGCACAATTGATCATATTCTATCTTGTTTTCTTGAAGAGATTGCTCTCTCTGTCATTCCTACTTTATCACTTATTTTCAGTCTCTCCCTGACTATTGGCTTATTCTCTACTGCCTAAAAACACGCCCATGTCTCTCCTATCTTCAAAAACCCTCACTTGCTCCTCTTCCATCCCTGCTAACTATCATCTTATATCTCTTCTGCCCTTTGTAGCTGAACTCCTTGAAAAGGCATCTTCAATAGGTGTCTCCACTTTCTCTCCTCTCTCTCTCTTCTTAACCCCTTACAATCTGGTTTCCAACCTTGCCATTTCACCAAAACAGATCCCTCCAAAGTTACTAATGATCTCTTAATGGCCAAATCCAATGGTTTTTGCAATCCTCATTCTTCTTGACCTCTCTACAGCCTTTGACACTATTGATCACTTTCCTCTTTGATACTCTTTTCTTTCTGGGTTTTCGAGACACTACTTTTTCCTGGTTCTTCTCCTACCTATCTAACCACTTCTTCTCAATCTCTTTTGCTAGGTCATACAAACTTATGGTGGGCATCCCACAGAGTTCTGTCCTGGGCCCTCTTCTCATCTGTCTCTTCACTTGGTGGTCTTATCAGCTCTTATAGATTTAACTGATAAATGACAACAGAAAAGATATGATTGATGAGACAGTCACTGATATGTGAAAGATCATGGGACTCCATAAAATTACCACAAGGATGGAGAAAGACAAATGTGCCTATTTTCCATAGAAGGGAAGAGAATAAAAGTCTGTCAACTATAGGCCAGGGAACTTGAATCTGATTCCTGGGAAAATCCTAGAATGGATCATTAAAGAGATTATTGGTGAATTACTAGGAAGAAAAGCTGTGATTACAAAGAGCTAGCATGGCTTCATCAACAACAGGTCATGTCAGACTAACTTTTATTTCCTTTAAGTGTAGGGTATATGTTGGCATATAAATTATGCATGTCCACATGAGCTGTTCTAATGTAGCTCAAGGGAAGGCATTGATAGGTATCTTTGGAATCTTGCCCACTCCTCTCCAACAGAGACTTTGATTCCTTCCAGGAAGGGAGGGGAATAAAGAACCATGAAGCTGCCTATTCTGTTCTCCTCCAAGAGGGAAAAAAAGGCATATTGGATTAGAATTATATCTCTCAACGTCCCTGGCTCCAACATATTACTTGTTTAGGGGAATGATTTTTTTTAGGTTTAAAGATAACAAAGCTTTTAGCTTCATGGGTCACTATCCCCTAAAAGGGAAGGATACCCAAGCTTCCTCCTGCAGGCATGACTCCTTCCCACCAAATACTAGTTTCATAAAAGATCATCACAAATACTGATTTGTGAGCAAAACCACTTATATGAGAAGACAGCAAACAGAAATCAGAGAACTTACATAGATTAGAACATACCAGACAATACAGAGTAAATGAGCTATCTCACTACAAGCAAGAAATCTCGGTTCACCCAAGGGAAAGGCTCCAATTTCACCTAAGGAGAAATTCCCCAAAGTCTCTAAGGAGGCAAGCTGGAAACCAGGGGCATCTTAAGGAAATGGCTTTCCCCTGTATAGCTGCTGCTTTCCAAAGCCTTTTCTCTTTCTCTTTCCAGAATTGATACCAAAGAGAGTCTAGAACCAAGTGTATTTCTCTCAAAGAAGAAATTTCAAAGAATATCTTTCTTCTCCAAAGCTCTCAAACCAACTCTGTTCCTTACACACACACTCAGCACTGAGTCATCATTGTCTTCACTCACACAAATTCTCTAGTCTTGCAACATGGGTTGCATTAATATTACTAAACTAACAGATGAGGGAAGTATTGTGGATATGGGTTGCCTAGATCTTAGCAAAGCTTTTGATAAATTACCTTTTGTGTTCTTTGGAGAGGATGGAGCAAAATAGATTAAATGGTAATAACATCAGATAGCTTTGGAACTGGTTGGTTGGATAGATTCAAAGGTGCTGGTCCTATGCTACAGAAAATAGCTCTAGAAACCTAATTGTTCAATTGATTTCAACCTCAAACTTTTATTATCTCAAAAACTTAGGGGAAGTATGGGTTTTGTATTTTGGCTTTAGAAATGAATGAAGATAGTCAAAAGTTAGGTGATCATGAAATCTATCTACCTACGTATCCAGAAATACATATTATTATATTACATATTGGATTATATAATTATATGTATCTATACTGATCCTTAATTCCATTGCTCTGGGAACAGCTTCCCTTGATACAAATCATAAATCACAATCTGACTACACCTTTATTGTCAGTCTTTGTCAGTGACTGTGGCCTGACATAGCTAGGCTGCTCCTCAGACAACAGAAACCCGCCCCATCACTAGGCCCATACTCAAAGGCTCTCCAGCCGGAGAGGCTTGGCAAAACCTTGTGTTTTGCTGGTGCCTTCAAGAGTCGAAGGATACTTCTGTGCCTTGGTCAGAAGTTATAAAGCTGGCTATATATATTTCCATGTACATACAGAGAGATGAGCTGTGGTGGAGGATAAAAGGCCGTCCTGAAGCTGGGAAGGCCCGGGTCCAAGTACTACCTCTGACAGGTACTGGCTATGTGGCCTTGGGTATACTGTTTAATTTTTCAGTGCCTCAGATGACTCCTTTAGACCAAGTTGGATAACAGCTGCCTATTTGCATGGGTAAAGAGAGGTCCTCACCAGGAGCTCCTGACACTAATGAAATCATAGATAACATTTACAAAGGGCCAGAGCTTTATAATGGTACATATTTATAAGTATATAAATGAAAATAAATATTTGTAAACATGCTTATAAAAACAATATATGTAGATATAATATATATAAACCTGTTTATAAATAAATGACATGCATGTGTGTAACATGTATTTATAAATACATATAATATATATATACATTATATATATATATATGTGTGAGCTTGCTCAGCTTGTGTACACTTCAAATCACTAAAATGTAACTGCAGTAATGAGCAATGGCTTGGAAAGTGTAAGATTTTTTGAGAAACAATAGTGCTGACTCAGTGACAGACTTAGCATTTTACTGCATATGTTGCATAGTACTGGGATATGCTAGACTAATTTCAATAAATCTCTCTCTGTCTCTCTCCCTCACTTCTGAATTCAGACCTCTTCGTACCTTTTCAAACCCGTGTATGTCAGAGTGGGGTGTGTGTGTGTGTGTGTGTGTGTGTGTGTGTGTGTGTGTCTGTCTGTCTGTCTGTCTGTCTATCTGTCTTCTGAGGGTCATAACTTCTCTGAATTCAAAAGATTTCTCAACTATAGCTAGGAGTGAGTCATCCTGTCAAGGAGACATTAAAACTACATGGAAGCATTTTGGCAAAGTCTACGTTTCGGGCTTCAGTATGTCCTCTGTTCTGCCACTAATTGTTCCTAGTGTTTTGCCAATTAGGATCCCCACATAATCTTTCTGGCTTGGCCAAGCAACTTTCTATGCCATCCAGATTAGCAGGAAGCCAAGGGGGCTCAAGGCCAAAGTGTCTATCCTGTAGGATGTGCCAGAGGCTGGAAGCATCATGCTCTGGACATTCTGAGGTGGGCAATATCTCTCGCCTCCCTTATGAACAACCTGTCCCACCCCGCCTCCTGTCCTCCCTCTCCACAAAGCAGAACGTACTTTCTCTAGTAAGCTGGGAAAAACAGAATGGGGCAGGTGGGATAGGTTCCCCCCAGGTGCCTCAGAACAGGGAAAGAAAGGGAAGGGGGGATCAATGATCAGGAGACAGGCCTCATGTAGGTGTAACAATCTTCGGTAAGGGATTGCCTGACTACAAAAATCCTGGAATTTGGAGGTCTTCCCAGTTCAGGAAGATCAGCCCTCAAAGCCACTACACTAATTCAGGTCCTTCTAACTTCTCACGTAGATTATTGCAATAGCCTCCTAAATGGTCTTCTTGCCTCAAGCCCCTTCCTATTCCAATGCATTTTTTGACATAGCCAATCTTCCTAAAGTACAAATCTGACCATGCTATTTCCCTATTCTGTCAACTCTAGTGGTTCCCTGTTACTAACAGCATCAAATATCAACTCCTATGTTTGGCATTCAAGGCCCTTCCCAACCTGCCCCCCACTCCACACACATTGCAATCCAATCAGACTGGTTTCCTTTCTCTTCCTCAATCTTCAGTCCTTTGCCCTGATTGCCCACCACACCTAGAATGCATTCCTTCATCTCCATCTCTCAAAATCCCTACTTTCCCTTAACATGCAGGTTGAACACACTTCCTACACGAGGCTTTTCATGATGCCTCATGATACAGTTATCCCTTCCACATCATGACTTACCCCATCGCGGTTTTGACATGTTGTGGGTCAGCATATGAAATTAAATGGGAATTTTGGGGGAGTTTTGTGGAAGCCACAGATAATACAGGAAGGCTAGCAGATGACACAGAAAATGTTTAGGAACTCAGAAATGCCTAAAATATATGTATGATATTACGTAATATCAACATATTTTATCTTTTAATACCATAATAATTCAGACTTGTTCTCTGGTACAAAGGAGGACCAAAAATTTTTAGGTGGACTTTTCAGATTTCAGGGGCACCCTGCCCCTAACTCTGGAGGTATAAAAGGGATAACTGTACTTGTGTACTTGTGTTTTTCCCCAAAATCATCTTGCATGTATTTTGCATCTATTCTATATGCATATGACATATAATACATAATATATAACACAGAGAGTGTTCTCAAAGTTTTGTTGTACTTTCTGTTAAGCTATGATAGTTTAAAGATGCACTAAGACTTTTGGGACATCTTGTGTGCATGCATACATATACAACCGCATGTTATATATGTATATAATGTACATATGTGCATGCATACATATACACACATGTAGAATATACATGCACGTACTTATATGCACATGTTGTCTACCCTGATTAGACTATATACAAACTTCCTGTGGGCAGAGACTTTTTCTGTTTTGTTTTTCTATCTCCACTGCCTAGCACAGCACTTAATAAATTCTTGCTGATTGAAGCTAGGTTTTAACATAAGACTGAAAAGTAAACCAGCAAAGCAGATGATTCACAAGATATTTAACAACCTGTTTTCCTAGGCCTGTCTTGATTCAAGGCTGTGAAATCCTGGGGAGACTTTTGCATGGTCTCATAGACCTGAATAACAACACTAGGGCTGTCACCCAGCTAGCCCTTCCTCATGCATAGAGCCGGTCTTGAGGGAGATTGCCAAGCGAACAAAGGGCTCCTCAATATTCTCCACCTCTTTCTTCTCCTTCTCTGATTCCCTTCACTACCTCTTCCTTGATGAGGCATCCAGAGTTCTCACAGGAATATTTACACTTTAGAGGAAGATACCAAGGGAGAGAGCAATGTTTTATTCAAAGGAATGATTCTCTAATGGTAGAATTTCAGGCATTGTGTATGGCATCTAAGTTGGGAAGATATTTTTGGCGTCTTTTAAATTACACGTGTACCCAGAATGCAATCCTTTATCTCCATCTCTCAGAATCCCTACCTTCCCTCAACATGCAGGTTGAACATACTTCCTACATGAGGCTTCTCATGATGCCTCATGATACAGTTATCCCTTCCACTTTCACAACTTACTCCATTGTGGTTTTGACATGTTGTGGGTCAGAATATGAAATATAACGGGAATTTTGGGGGGAGTTTGAAAAAGTGAGAACCTTAAGGTTGGGTCACTCCCATATATCTGAAGGAACAACGTGATCATCTCCACTGAGTTCTTTTCTTTGACAATGGAAACAAGAGAGCCTCAGAGCCACACTCACTGACAAGGGATGAATTAGCTCAGTCTAAGGACAAGTTCTCCTGTGTAGCCTCTTCCCCTTACCACTTATTTGGGCCAATCTCCTGACTCCTTTTAGTCATTCAAAGATAGACACAGAGCACCGGGTTCCCCCCCTGCCAATAGAGGAGTCCTTCACTAATGCACTGTTGGTGGAGTTGTGAACTGATCCAACCATTCTGGAGAGCAATTTGGAACTATGCCCAAAGGGCTATAAAATTATGTATACCCTTTGATCCACTGCTAGGTCTGAATGCCAAAGAGATTTTAAAAAAGGAAAAAAGAGCTATTTATATGAAGATATTTATAGCAGCAATTCTTGTTATGGCTAAGGATTGGAAATTGAAGGGATGCCTATCAATTGGGGAATGGCTAAACAAGCTGTGGTATATGATTGTGATGGAATATTATTATACTATAAGAAATGACAAGTAGGATGATTACAGAAGAACCTGGAAAGACTTACATCAACTGATACTAAGTGAAGTAAGCAGAACCAAGAGAGCATTCTATACAGTAACAGTGACATTGTGGGATGAATAATTGTGAATGATTTAGCTATTCTCAACAATACAATGATCCAAGACCATCCTTAAGGACTCATGATGAAACATCCTATTCACCTCCAGAGAAAGAACTGATGTTGTCTGAATACAGACTGAAGCATACTGTTTTTTCACTTTCTCTGTTGTTGTTGTTGAAGTGTTCTTATATAAAATGAATAATATGGAAATGTTTTACATGATTGCACATGTATAACTTATATTGGATTGCTTACTGTCTCAGGAATGAGAGAGGGGAGAGAGGGCAGGAGTGATAGAATTTAGAACTCAAAACTTTTTTAAAAATGATAAAAAGTTGTTTTAACATGCAATTGGGGAAAAATAAAATATGTTTTTTTTTAAAATAGAGAGATCCCTGCTCTTGCAGGAGAACACAACTGTATCTCTCTTGTGGTAATGCTAGTTGCTATGACCTGATGGGAGACAGAAGCTCATATGAAGAGTGAATTGAGAAAGAGGTCCTAGATATTTGGACCTCTTTGATGTCCAAGGTCCTTCATCCATATCTTGGTTACAGAATCAGAATTTCCATTTTGAAAGTAGAACTTTCAGCAAATTGGGCAGTATCAGATCACTAGTGCCTTCAAACTGGTTGAAATAGGCCTAGTTTGATTGTTGCTGAGTAGGAACACTGGCTGATGCGTAGCGTGAGTCCAGCTGGGTCATGTGTTCTTATGCCCTCTTCAATGAAATGTCAGTAGCTTCTTGGTGGGCCTGGCTCCTGTCAAATATGTACAGATCTGTTTACTTCTTTTGGTGTCTTAACTCTGGATTTCTAGAACTGTGCAAACCCAAAACTGTTGAGGGGGTTATAAGGCATCATCCCCTGGGCTTAGGAACTGGTTAGTTGATTGGTTGTTGTCTTTCATTCTTGAAGAGGGCCAAAATGATACCCAACTGTGCCTGATCAGATCAATACAAGCTTGGAATGCTCTGCCACAGGTCAGGAACAACTAGTCTTTGTGACTAAATTTGCATATCTTGTGTTTCTTTTGAGCTGTTTCAATTCTTCTTTGCTCATAGAGCACAAAACTTTCTCTGATGAGGGTGTGCCATGCTGGGCAGTCCTGTGCTGGTGTCTCCCGTGTCATACAATCAATTTCAAAGTTCTTAAGAGAGACCTTGAGAGTGCCCTTGTATTGCTTTTTTCTGACCACCATGTGAGCATTTGCCCTATGTAAGCTCTCCATAAAAAGCGTTTTAGGCAAGCATACATTTAGCATTCAAACAAAAAACCCATTGGAGTTGTGCTCTCTAAAGCAGAGTCTGAATGCTCAGCAGTTTAGTTCAAGAAAGGACCTCAGTGTCTGGTATCATTTTGCCAGGTGATCTTCAGAATCTTCCTAAGACAGTTCAAATGGAAGTGATTCAGTTTCATGGCATGGCTACTGTCCACGGCCAGACTGTCCAGGTTTCATAGTCGTACAACAATGAGGTCAGCACCATGGCTCTGTAGACCTTCAGTTTGGTAGTCAATCTAATACCTCTTCTCTCCCATACTTTCCTTGTGTGTGGTTTGTCCTTTGTTCTTGAAGAGGACCATGACATCAGGAAAATGATGACATGGCTTTGCAATTGAGTTTGATTCGAGTAAGTGGGGGCCGTGTAAGGTCACCAGCTTCACTTTCTCCTCCAGAGCCATCTGGGTCCAGTGGCCAAATATCTCTCAGGATGACTAGAGATGACCCAGGATGCAGTGGGAGACCCTGCCCTTTTTAAGCTAAGGCCTTTTCAAGTTATCCCTTTAAGTGAGGCAATGCCCATTCAATGAATAGGACTCTTTAAGAACTGAGTCAAGGGATGGCCCCTTTAATAAAAAAAAATCAAACTGGGAGGGGAAGACCATCAGGGTTGCTGGCCAAAAGAGAAACAGTTATTATTTACATTCATTCTGGCCCTTCTGAACCATTACATTCATTCTGGGAGGACCCCCAAAATAACCATTAAGCAATGCTTGGGCAGGGCAGGGACCTATTGTCCAATCAATGATGTCTAGAGTGGATTACGTTTAAGGCTTGGTCTTTGAGAAAAAAAACCCTAGCCAATAAACCCTAGGATCCTTCTAAACACTGAGCTAGCTCTGGCAATGCATATGTCAACCTCATTAGCAATGTGTACATCCCTGGAAGGTAAGTGAACTTATCCACAGTATTCAAAACTTCTCCACTTCCTATAACCACTGGTTCCACATATAGATGATGTGGTGCTGGCTGATGGAGTACCTGTGTTTTCTTGGTGTTGATAGGCCAAAATTAGCACAAGCAGCAGAGAATCAATCCATACATTGTTTTATCTCAGCTTTAGAAGCTGCATTGAGTACAGAATAATCTGCAAACAAAAAACTTATGCTCCTTCCACTTTGGTCTTATCTTGTAGAATTTTCAAGTTGAAGAATTTAACAACAGTGTCCTAGCTGACCTTGTGTGTTGGCAATCAAAATGGGCTGTCAGCACTTAGTTCAACCAAGTGCCCTCGAAGAGTTTGGCCTTTATTTCCTTGATTAAATTAGGAGTCCTTGACAAACTTCCTGCCTCAAGGGAAAGCCTAGTTTACGTGGGTTTGAGTGACATGTTTGTGACATCAGAGGCTTTTGGACCATGTGGGTTTAAGTCACCTCTTTGTGACGATTTCAAGTCACGTAGGTGAGTTACATGTGTGACTCACCCTTGACCCTGAAAAAGATGTAAAACCAGGGGTTGGCTTTCTCTTTTTCAGAGCTCTGACTCACAGCCACACATGACTCTGGGCCAGCCCCTGTTATGAGCTCCCGGGCTGAACTTGCATGTTGGTAACTATGAATTGTATTTGGCCTGTCTGTCGATATTTGTAATTTGTTTCTATTTGCTCTGAAGTTCAGGGTGCTGGCTTTTTCCCCTGAACTAAGCGAATGGTATTTGTATGCTGAATTAAAGTAAGCTTGTTAACCCCTTAACGTTGCTTTCCTTAGTAAAGCAGATCAAAAGAGTCTGGGCTTTTGCAGCGTTCTGTGAGCTGGTTGTTGTTGATTTTATACCCCCCACAGCAGCTGCTAGCTGGATTGTTGAAACACCTTGATGCTGTGCTCCTCCTCGTTGAAGGTGTTTGACAACATGGCTGAAAATATCATGCTAAAAAGCATGGGAGCAAGCAAGTTTCACTCCATTGGTGACTGGGAAAGCACAAGAGCATTGTCCATTATCTAGAACCTGGGCAAGCGTGCTGTCATGAAATTGACGTTCAATGCTGATGAACTTCTCCAGGCAGCCAAATTTTGACATAATTTTCCATAAGCCCTCATAACTAACAGTATCAAAGGCCTTGGTCAGATTTGCAAACATTGTATACAGACCTCTGCTCTGCTCCTGGCATTTCTCCTGGAGTTTTTGGCCAGCAAACACCATGTTGACCATTCCTTTGATTGTTCTGAAGCCACACTGGCTCTCAAGTAGATGACCATCTTCCAGGTGAAGGATCAGCCTATTAAGGAGGACTCTGGAATGAATCTTGCCAGCAATGACTAAGAGAGAGACCCACTGTGACTATCACAGGACAATCTACCTTTATCAAGATGGACAATAGAGGTGTCCTTGAATTCCTGGGGGATAACCTCCTCTTGTCATATAACTTGGAAAATTTTAGTCAGCTTTTGTATGAGCATTAGACCCTCCCCCACCTTGTAAATCTCAACTGGAATAGAATCAACACCAGGTGCTTTGCCACACAAAAGGAGCCTAATTCAAAGGCATTCAAAACCTCTTTTTCAGTTGGAACTTCAAATAGGGAGGGATTAACTTCAGCATTTATTGATGATCAGTCTACTGAGAACACTATGAAAGTATTCAGTCCATCTCTCTGGGATCATGTCCTTATCACTAATCACTAGTGTGGCTCCATCAACTGTGTAGTTGAGATGTACCATAGGTCTTTGGCCCATAAATAGCCTTCAGGGCATCATAAAAGTACTTTGGATTGTTACTACCAGTATAAAACTGAATTTCATCTGCCTTCTTACTGAGCCAAGAATCCTGCATCTCTAAATTTCACTTGTACTTTACTTTTGATGGAATTAAATGCTACCTTCTTAGAGATGCATTAACTATCCTGCCAACAAACCCTGTGGAGTTCTCATTTCATTTAACACCTTCTGAATTTCCCCATCATTTTTGTAAAATCAGTATTGATGTTTGCAAGTGTTCTGACTCAGATGAGCAAATGTAGTGCTGTACACCAAATCTCTGAAATCTGCCTACTCCTTTTCTGCTCCACTGTTGCCAACTGTGTGTTGGCTCAATTTTCCCTCCAAGTCAGCAACAAACTGTTCCCACTGAGAGAAGTGTTCTAACCTGTTGACATTAATTCTTCCGGTAGTCATTTTGCCTTGGGGCCAACACTTTTGTTGAATGCAAATATTTAGCTTGTAGAGGACAAGTCTATGATCAGTCCAGCACCCTATGCCACACATTGCCTTAGTCACTCTCACATCCTGTCTCTTCTCCTTACAATCACATAGTCTCTTAAATGCCAATGTTTGCTGCAAGGGTGCATCTGTGAAGTTTTATTGTGTTTAGGTAAATGAAAGTGTTGGTGATGAGAAGGTCATGAGATGCACAAATCTTCAGCAGTGAGTGACCATTGCTGTTGCTGTTTCTAACTCCACTCATTCCTAGGACTCTCTGCCAAGTCAGGTAGCCTGAGCCTACTCTAGCATTAAAGTCACCCAAAATTATGAACTTGTCTTCTTTTGGCACATTAATGATAAAGGTCTTCAGGGCCTCATAAAATTTTTAATTGACCTTATCAGGGCTCATCATGGTGGGAGCATAGGCACTTATGTTGGCGGTGTGATGTTTTCCTGCAAGTGGCAATCACATTGTCATGAGCCTCTCATTTACTCCTTTGGGCAGGCATGCAAGCTTGTTGACTAGGTTAGTTTTGATTGCAAAACCTACTCTATCTTCACGGTGCTCTTCTTCACTGCAGCCACTTCAGAAAAACGTGTATCTGGCTCCAACTTCAGTAAGCTGGCCTTCATTTGCCAGCCTTGTTTCACTCAGGGTTGCTATTTGGATGCAATACCTGCTAAATTTTCTCTCAAGAAGAACTGTTTGTCTTTCAGGTCTACTGGATTTTGTGTTGTCTAATAAGAGTCTGCACATTCCGTGTATTGATGGTAAGTGTAATCATCTTCGCAGAAGTTTTTGTACATTTTTTTATTTCGACTGCATGGTAGGATCTCTGCCTGTGCAGTAACCCCTTCCTCACACCAGAAAGTAAGCAGTGTGATCCTTAAAAGCCTCCTCAGACATCCAAGGGGCTGCCAAATCCCACTGTTACTTCCAGTGAGGAGATGTCCCTATGGCCTGTGCTGCCTGTGTGCAGGCTTCTGACTATAGCTCCCAGTGTATCCACACCTGTTGCTTTGTGACTTGCCTGTTGTCACAGGACCTTGAAATAGGTAAAAATGGTAAAATGGTATGGGTGATGTCTTTTGATTAATACGTAAATTGGATTTCAGTGAGACAGAGTTTCACAAAGTCGTCAGCCTCATTCTCTCTTCCAGAGTCATCACAGTCCAGTTGTAGGACAAATTCAAGATGACTGGTGATGGCTCAAGATGTAGGGGATGATGTTGGTGTTTTCAGTGTCTAACCAAGCTCTAAGAGCTCCACAGCGTCTGCTTCAGCTGCCTTCATGGTTGTTAGAACAAACTGTTCTCATCCACCCATTCTACCAAGGGAAATCTTTATATGCTTGGGGTAGATACCCGCCCCCCCAACTCATAAGGAAGAGTTTTGAGACTAGTGAGAGAAATTTCTAAAAATCATACTTGAAACAACGTGTGCAGATTTTCTCTGAATTTTCAAAAAATCTCCCCAAGGCAGAGGCAGAGGTCATGGATTATTTTGAAGACAACAAAATTCTCATTATCTTCAAAATGTCTTGAACCATACCCTAAAAACCAAGTTCATTCAAATGCTATTCCTAAGGCCTGGTATAGGGTGTGTTCAGGAAAGACTAGTACCTCTTGTGTGAGGGCTGCTGAGTTCTTTTCAGGGCTGCTTTCCACCTTTGGTGTCCAACCGATCCACATAACTCTTACCTGCGGCTCCAAGAAGCTGTAGCATGCACAGTGGCCACACCTCAGTAAACTAACTATTTGGGCAGATGGGCTAAACCAGGTTGAGTGTAACTGAGGGGTACTGCTTCTTCAAAGTGTATGTATAGTTTGGTTGTTCTTTGGGCATAGTTCCAAATTTCTCTCCAGAATGGTTGGATCAATTCACAACTCCACCAACATTGCATTAGTGTCCCAATTTCCCCACATTCTGTCCAACATTTATCATTTTCATTTTTTGGCACATTAGCCAATTTGATAGGTATGAGGTGGCAGCTCAGAGTTGTTTTGATTTGTATTTCTTTAATCAGTAGTGATTTAGAGCACTTCTTCACATGCCTATGGATAGCTTTGATTTCTTCATTTGAAACTACATGTTTGCCAAACAGCAAGAGATAGAAAGAGAAATTCCATTTAAAGTTACTGTAGACACTATAAAATATTTACGAGTCTACCTTCCAAGACAAATCCAGGACCCATATGATCACAATTACAAAACACTTTTAATACAAATAAAGTCAGATCTAAATGAAAAATAATCAATTGTTCATTGTTAGGCTGAGCTAATATAATAAAAATGACAATTTTACCTAAATTAATTTACTTATTCAGTGCCATACCAATAAAACCACCAAAATTATTTTACAGAGCTGGATAAAATAATAACAAAATTCATCTGGAAGAACAAAAGGTCCAGAATATCAAGGGAATGAAAAAAAATGCTAGGGAAAGAGGCCTAGCCATTCTAGATATTAAAATGTATTATAAGCAGCAATCATCAAAATTATTTGGTACTGGCTAAGAAATAGAGTAATGGATCAGTGGAACAGGTTAGGTACACAAGACAGTAGTCAATGACTATAGCAGTCTACTCTTTGATAAACCCAGAGAGTCCAGTTTCTGGGTTAAGAATTCACTATTTCACAAAAACTGCTGGGAAAACTGGAAAATAGCATGGCAGAAACTGGGCATAGACCAATATCTAACACTGTATACCAAAATAAAGTAAAAATAGGTTCACGATTAAGGTACAAAGGCTGATACCATAGCAATTTGGGAGAGCAAGGAATAGTTTACTTGTCAGATTTGTGGAGAAGGAAGAATTTATTGCCAAACAAGAAACAGAGAGTGTTAGGAAATGGAAAGTGGATAATTTTGATTATGTTAAGTTGAAAAGATTTTGTACAAGCAAAGCCAATGCAACCAAGATTAGGAGGGAAGCAGAAAATTGGTAAAAAAAAATTTGTACAACCAGTGTCTCTGATAAAGGCCTAATCTCTAAAATATATAGGGAACTGAGTCAAATTTATAGGAATACAAGTCATTCCCCAATTGAGAAATGGTGAAAGGATATGAACAGGCAGTTTTCAGAGAAATTAAAGATATCTATAGTCACATGAAATAATGCTCTAAATCACTATTGATTAGAGAAATGCAAATCAGAACAACTCTTAGGTATCACATCTCTCCTGTTGAATTGGCTAACATGACAAAACAAGAAAATGATAAATGCTAGAGAGGATGTGGGAAAATTGGAACATTGTTACATTGTTGGTAGAGTTGTGAACTGATCCAGCCATTCTGGAGTGCAATTTGGAACTATGCCCAAAGGGCTATAAAAAAAAGTGCATGCCCTTTGACGCAGCAATACCATTTCTAGGTCTGTATCTCAAAGAGATCACACAAGTGGGAAAGGGACCAGTATGTACAAAAACATTTATAGCAGTTCTTTTTGTGGTAGCAAAGAACTGGAAATCAAGGGGATGCCCATCAGTTGGGGAATGACTAAACAAGCTGTGATATATGAATGTAATGGAATAATATTGTGCTATAAGAAATGAGGAGCAGACAGACTTCATAATAGCCTGGAAAGACTTACATGATCTGATGCTGAGTGAGGGCAGCAGAACCAGGAGAACATTATCGATTACAGACACATGGTATCTGTAATGATTAACTTTGATAGACTTGGTTCTTCTCCTCAATACAAGGCTCAAAGATAGCTCCAAAAGACTCATGATGGAAAAAGCTTTCCACATCTGAAGGAAGAATTATGGAGTCTGAATGCAGATTGAGGCAAACTATTTGCTCTTTTTTTCCTTCCTTTTTGTTTTTGCTTTTTCATGATTCATTCCATTGGTTATAATTCTTTTTTGTAACTTGACTATTGCATAAATAGGTTTAATTCAAAGGTGTATGTGGAGCCTATATTGGATTGCATGCCATTTTAAGGGGAAGAGGGGAGGAAAAAGAGGAGGAGAAAATTTGGAACTCAAAAACTTGTGGAACTGAGTGTCATAAACTAAAAATAAAAAAAAAAGTAAATTTAAAGAAGAAGAAGAAAAAAGAATCTACCTGTTCATGTCCTTTGGCCATCTATCATTTGGAGAATGCCTTGTATTCTTATAAATTTGACTCAGTTCTCTATATATTTGAGAAATGAGGCCTTTATCAGAGACACTTGCTATAAAGATTGTTTCTCATCTTTCTGCTTTCATTCTAATCTTGGTTATGTTGGTTTTGTTTGTACAAAAACTTTTCAACTTAATATCATCAAAATTATCTATTTTACATTTCATAATGCCCTCTATTTCTTGTTTGTTCATGAATTTTTCCATTACTCATATATCTGAGAGGTAGACTATTCCTTGCTCTTCTAATTTGCTTATGGTATCATCCTTTATGTCTAAATCATGCACCCATTTTGACCTTATCTTGGTATATGTGGTGAGATGTTGATCCATACCTAGTTTGTGTTATGTTGTTTTCCAGTTTTCCCAGCACTTTTTGTCAGATGGTGAATTCTTATACCAAAAGCTGGGGTCTTTGAGTTTATCAAACATTGGGTTACTGTGGTCATTGAATACTATGTCTTACATACCTAACCTATTCCACTGATCCTCTGCTCTGTTTCTTAGCCAATACCAGATAATTTTGATGCTTACTGCTTAACAATATAGTCTGAGATGTGGTATTGCTAGGCCACCTTCCTTTGTTTTTTTTCATTAATTCCATGTCTGCTTTCTTTTAAAATCAAGTTCTAAGGGGCATGTAGAAAACAGTGAAGGAGGGCCACAAGGAAAGAACTTGAGACTTTTCTTACCTGTTGTGCCATGTGATCTTGGCATTAGTCCTGTCCTTGCTTCAGTTTCTCTGTATGTTAAATGTGAGGCCATTATGCAGATCACGTGAGGTAACAGATGAGAGTAGGTTAGGAGGAGGGAGCTTTGTGTGATGAGCATCAAGCAATAAGTCAGATTACCTGGAAGAGTTCCACCTCTGCCACTAACTAGCTACAAGATGTTGGGCAGGTTATTTTATCTCTCTTGGCTTCAGTTTTCTCATCTATAACATGAGTTCGATAGATGATCTATCATCATCATCAGTTTTTTCCGTGATGTGTCTAGACTTGGAGCAAAACGGAGGATTTTATATTTGATCTTGAAGGTAATACTGGATTTTTTTGTTTGTGTATGTGTGTGTACACACAGAGAGAAAGAGAGGTGGAAGGGGAGAAGGAGAGAGAGAGAGAGAGAGAGAGAGAGAGAGAGAGAGAGAGAGAGAGAGAGAGAGAGAGAGAGAGAGAGAGGGAGAGAGAGAGAGATGGTCAGACTTGAATTTTTAGGAAACCAATTTGATAGCTGATGACTGATATTTTTTAAAATTTAATTTATTTAATATATTTAGTTTTCAGCATTGATTTTCACACGAGTTGAATTACAAATTTTCTCCCCATTTCTACCCTCCCCCCACTCCAAGATGGCATATATTCTGGTTGCCCTGTTCCCCGGCCAGCCCTCCCTTCTGTCATCCCACTTCCCTCCCATCCCCTTTTCCCTTCCTTTCTTATAGAGCAAGATAAATTTCTATGCCCCATTGCCTGTGTATCTTATTTTCTAGTTGCATGCAAAAAACTTTTTTTGTTGTTTTTGAACATCTGTTTTTAAAACTTTGAGTTCCAAATTCTCTCCCCTCTTCCCTTCCCACCTACCCTCCCTAAGAAGTCAAGTAATTCAACA
>CM053622.1:476121958-476170697 GCA_028646595.1 Phalanger gymnotis | reverse complement strand
TTGACCTCCGGAATATCATATTCCAAGCCTTTCGATCTCTTAATGTAGAAGCTGCCAGATCTTGTGTTATTCTGATTGTGTTTCCACAATACTCAAATTGTTTCTTTCTGGCTGCTTGTAGTATTTTCTCCTTGACCTGGAAACTCTGGAACTTGGTGACAATATTCCTAGGAGATTTCTTTTTGGGATCTATTTGAGGAGGTGAGGTACAGCCTTTTTCTGAGCTGATGTCTGATGTCTGCCACTTCTCCTGGCTGTGCGAAGGCACGTCTGGGGTCTTGACATTGACGATTGCTGGCTCCATCCTCCTGAGGCCCTAGAACTCTCACTGTTCTGCTGAGGTGGGGCCTGCTGGGACACTTCTCTTTCTGCACTAGCCTCCTTCCACCACCATGATAAGGGCCCTTTCCCCAACTTCTCAAGCTAAAAGGCTGTTGAAGCCCGACTTCTGGCTTTTCTAATCAAAGTTTCTTCCAAAAGTGAATGTATTATCTAGGTTAGGTAGGGAGGGAGGGATGAGAGCCATTTTAGCTGTCCATTATGGCTCCCGGAAGTTCAAGAAGTTGTGTTTCAAATCTTTAGACTGCTGTTTGCAAGCCTCTGGATTGGTAGTTCTCATGGCCTCAGGTGCTGTGCTGCTTCCTCCTGTAGCTCTGACAGACTCCCATCCTGGGCTGGGAGGCCTGGGGATCACCACCAGTTTCGTGTGCCCAGTGTTCTCCCAGCCTGGATGGCTGGCTGATTTCCCCAGCTGCTTCAGCTTTGGTGTGGTCAGATGAAGCTCTGCATGCCTGGTGCTCTCCCAGCCTACAGATCCATCCTGTCAACCCTGAGAACTCTCCTGGCTTGGAAATTTGCCATACTCAGTCTACTAGTGGCTTCTAACTCTCTCAAATCTGCTCAGATTCACTTTTTTAGAAGTATCTGACAGAATTTGTGTGAGAGCTCCTATCATATGCTGTTTTCAAGTGGCCATCTTGGCTCTGCCCCCCAGCCCTCTCATTTTAAGATAAGGAAATTGAGGCATATGGAGGTTAAGTGACTTGCCCAAGGTCACCCAGGCAGTAAATGTCAGAAGAGGGATTTGAAACCAGATACTCAGGTTCCAGGGTCAATTCTACTGCCATTTTCTGTACCAAGCTCCCTCCTCTATAAGCTATGAGGGTGGCTAAGCTATGAATGTGGAACTGGGTCAAAGACTTTTTGATAATCAATAAAAGTGCCATAAACATTGTAGCACTTTGGCGCAGCTTGTTCAATAATTACCAAATTGATAATGAGTTGTTCTTTACATTCCCAAGAAATTTCGACATATTCTTTTTGCTCCTTAATCAGTATATCATTTTCTTGTGTTTATAGATTTTTTTGAGTGATAACAAGCTGTGAATGTTTTGTCTAAAATATATAAACATGTAACAGGGCTATACTTGGAAGGGTCCTTTGTGTTCTCCTCTTTTGGTAATAAATACATGATGCTTCTGTTAAGAATGGTAAAGTAAGGCGTATGTTTAAGGGGAATTTAAAAAATAAATTAGTTTCTAGTATAGTAAGGTATCTTTGGCATTGCTTTCCCTGAGGCTGGCTCCATCTTCCTCTCAGGCTACCAGGCATATTCCCTGAGAAGCTGGTATTGTGACATTTACGAAGTTCGAGAGACATAGTTTCTAAGTAATATAATCGATTTATATAATAAGGCTAGCAGGTTATTAATAAAAGAGGTCAGTGGCACTCTTGAATGCCAAGGACAAGAGCCCTCATGGTGGTGGGCTCACAGTTTATATGCCCTTGGAAGAGTGGGTGTTCCTGAGGGTGGCAATCAACTCGGATTGGTTAATAATTAATGAGAGAATGAATATTATAATATGAGTTGGATTATATTCCAATGAAGGTCTTGAGGTACATGACTTGGATCACCCAAGTCTTGGTCAAAGACACTTATCAGTTTCCATATCACCTGCCTGACAAAAGGGACAATCTACATTTTCCCAGATCTGTCTGAGTAAACACAATGAACAGGAACCCACCCAGTCACCTAAACTTAGAATTTCTTTTACTGTCTTTGATTAGATAAGTCTTTGAAAAAGATTTCCCACACTGGTTGATTTCTGAATGGGGAAGTAGAAAAGAGGAAAATCCTTGCCATAATTAGTTATTAATATATGAAGGAAATAATCATTTCTCTCATGATGCCTTCCTTTACTGCTACCAATTGGTTTAAACTCCCATTCTGGGTTTGTTCTCCAGGTACCAGTAACTAGTACCCCAGTTCCATTTAACCAAATAGCATCAATTAGTTTTTGCAAAGGGATATAGCAAGAATATATAATAAATAATATTGATTATTATACCTCTTTATATAAGAAAACTGAATTTCCTAGGATTAAATAAAGTTTAAAATTATTATTATCAATTAATTAATTATTATTAATGTTGAAATTAATGATAAAACAAAAGCATAGACATAATTTACTTGAATCCTCACTGGAACTTCAGATAACTTCTCCTTACTTCTGAGAACCAATTCATATACCATTTAATTCATTGAGAATGAAATGAGGTCTCTTTCCCACCCCTTGACATCCCCCACCCTCAAAATGCGCAGACAATTTTTGCTTGCTTCCAAGTGACCACACAGACGTTTGAAGTGATGACAGAGAGTTCTTTAGAGCCTGAAAACTAAATGACCCACGGATTGCTGAGTTGAATTGAGTGTGCACATAAAAGAGACAACCTCCCCATCTCCCTCTCTCTCCCTCTTTCTCTCTCTCTCTTTTGCCATATATGTTCCCTACTATCTTTATGAAGTTTGAACCTATTCATTCCATGAATTTTGTGACTATAATGGGGGAAAAGTACTCTAGATTTGAGGGGAATGTTTTATACTAACTACCACAATCTCTTAGTAAATGCTTTTTTTCTCCTAAAAGTTAATAGAATTAACTGATTTGATAATGGGAAGTAAACTACCAGGGGTTCAGAACCTACAATATTAGAAGCACAATCCTCTCAGTTTTTCCTAACAGCAGAACGTTTAGAGGTTAGTCAGGTGAGTGGTCCCTAAAGGGGGACATAGCAAAGTCTCTTCACAAGAATTTTCTTTATCCCTGTAGCAAGGCTAAACTAGCCCTCTTCATCTTCTTTCCCTGTGTTTCAATCAGTCTTCCTCCAATCATAACAGAATAAAAAGACTTTTCACTGATAACTCTTCATAGAATTGCAGTTAAACTATTCAGTATAAAGTATACAATAAAAATTACAGTATAAACTATCAAGATCCTAAAATGTCTGTTAAAGATACAACACCAATATCTAGAGTCTTTGGAAGAGAGGCTACTGAGCTAATGTTACAGATGAAGAATGAGAGAGAAAGGGACAGAGGCAGGGAGACAGAGACAGATAGAGACAGAGAAAGAGAATGGGAATCATTCTGCAAATGGATACTAAAATATTGGCAGATCGAATACTGAACTAGTATACCTCACTTAAAAAGGCTCTTAATGTATTCAAAACAAATGCCATATGATGAATTTAGAGCATATGTTGTATTTTTATTTCCTTCTCCCACTTTGCAAATGTGCTGTCCAAACACTGATTAACTAGATGTATTGTTGCTATTTCTATATTCAAAATGCAGAAGTTCCATGACAGTCCCCTGAGCCCCTTTGTTAAAGGAGTCCTAGTAAAAGTTGTAACCATATCAGAAGACCTCCAAGCCCCGATTCAGGTTTAAAAGGGTCTCCTAGAATAGTTTCATTTGGGCAGAAGTGATGACAGGGTCTATTAGCCCAAGCTGCTGTTGCTTGCTAAATATCATTCCTTACCATGAGCTCTCCATGACCCAGGTGCTAGGAAAATGAAAAATAGGAGTCCAAATGCCATGGCCTAAGACTCACACAGCATGGCCTTTGTAGAATCATCTGTGAGGTTGACCAGTTCCTTTCACAAACTCCCATTTGACTTTGCCAAGCTTCTCCAGAGCCCCCTTTTCATTAGCATAGCTGTGGCTGAGCAACCACATGGCAAAGATTAGAATTTCCATGACATCATCAATTCTGAAAAACATTCTAGTATTTCAGAAAATATATGTATTCTCTTTTGGGATTAAGAACAAACCTATGAGTGCCATCTTAAACATACACAGGATGGCCCCCTCTAAGCTGCCCCCTCCCTCCTCCCACCCAACTCCAGACCTTCTTTGTTCCTTTTCCTTAAATTAATTCAAGAAGGAGAGGCAGAAATTGGGGCCAGTGGGCATAGACAGCTGTCATAATAGTAGCTGATAGTCTATGTCATACATGTGGGATATAGAACTAACGACATCCAGGTTGTATTAGGGAACTACTGCTAGATGAATAGGGATAGGGATAGGACCTGGGATTTCATTGGAGTGTGAAACTCCCTGGTAAGGTAACTCCTAGAACAAGTCAACATCTTTTCTGCAATTTATGCCTTTACTAACGATTTTTAACCTTTATGGTTTCAGGGGCCCCTTTGCCAGTCTGGCAAAGCCTATGGACACCATCTCAGAATAAAATTTTTAAATGCATCAAATAAAATGCACTGGATTACAAAGGAAATCTATTATGTTGGAATGTAGCTGTCAAAATATTTTTAAAAACAAGTTCATGGACTCCAGGTCTCTGTGTTGGAGAGTTTCTCAGAGTATTCAGTGGTTGAATGGAGTACATGGACGGTATGAATCAAAACAGTACTTGAACCTAGGCTTTGAGACTAGTTCTATCTTTATCCATCACATCCTGATGCGTCTCTAGATGTAGATACTTTATTTCCTTGTATAGCTCTTGTTTTAGATGTTTCCCAGTTTTGAGAAGTAGATACAGAAGGATGTTTTCTCTTCTACACACTAAAGTCCTCTTCTGGTATTCCTTTTATAGCATGGAGAAGATTCTGGGCTCTCAAAGGCTATGCCAACAACAAAGTACAATCTCTAGCACAACTGAGAATCATCGGGAACACAAGTCTCACTGCACTGTTTATCTAAAGATTGGCCTGACCAAGTTGGCTTGGCTACTAGCTGCCAACTCATGAAGCCTTTTTCCCGGAGGCATGAAGAGCTTGTGGTCTGTATTGCCCAAGGGTATGCCTGTATTGATAAAATCACTAGTTATTTGAAGTAATTTCTCCACTAGTGAACTGCTGGAGGAATGGAAAGAAGTAGGAATAGCAGGATATATCCTGAAGGCTAAGTAAGAGCAATCAAAGAGTCAAGGATGAACAAAGAAGAGGGGAAAGGGAAATCTGTCAAAATTAGAAGGAATCATATAATTAAAAATGGTCACCTCAGTGTCTGTGTCTCTACTAAGTCTGGCCAGCTGATTAGAATTATGTGTAATCAATCAGGAAAAGAATCCTGGACTCGGAGTCAGAGAATTCAAATTGATGATCAGATAGATTCAAATGATGAGACCTTGAGTAAGTCACTGAAATCTCTCTGATCCTCACTTTTCTCATTTGTAAAATGAAGGGGTTGGACCAGATGTCCTCAAGGTCCCTAAATCTATGAGTTTGTCTTCTCTTCCCCCTCCTTCTGTCTGCAGTCCCCATCCCATAGAGCCCCAACAATATACAAACAACACATCACTGAAGAAATCCTGCTATTCCCACCTGCCAGAAGACAAAAATAATAAGTGCTTCAGGGAAAACCAAACAAACAAAAATCAAAACAAAAACCTCTACCGTGGGGGTGTTCAGTTATCATTAACACAAGGAAATGCCATGAATTGGTTCCTGGTAAGTAGAGCCAGGGGGTAGGTTTTCTTCTCTCCTCCACCCTGAGCTCCCCAACAAGTGACCCTGGCACCCTGACTCATTCCCTATTTATTGGCCATTAGATATTACTGTTAATGACAAGCATTCTTGCCTTGATGGTGCACCAAGGAATTTGCATAGGTATAATCTGTCTTGTTCTTCCTGCTAATGTCGTTGCTATGGTTATGCATTAAATTTGCATCCCCACTTGCTCTAACCCCCACACTGTCTAGACTGTAGGACCTAGACAAAGAGAGAGAGTGAGAGAGAGAGAGAGAGAGAGAGAGAGAGAGAGAGAGAGAGAGAGCACTTGAAGTGTGAAGTTCAGTCCTAATTCTTCCATACTTGGGTGCTGGGCTGTACCAGGGCAGTCACAAAGTGGGTCTAGTGTCTAGGATCCGGGCTTAATTCTTTAAATTATGATCCATGATATTTTGTCAGATGTTGGGCTGGAAGCCAATGTCTTTGGCAAAGTAATCATGAAGAAAGAAAAAAATCATTATCCTAATTTAATAGTGCTCTCAGTACTATCTACAGAAAATGAAAGGAAGGTAAATATTTCTTATACTACCAGACAGTGAGGCTCTTAGTCTAAGTATATGAAGAGTTAATTTGGAGCACTACAGAAAATACCCATTGTACTTTTTCTCCTTTTAAGATAAAAACAACATGATTTTATCCAGCTGATTTTGGGCATAATAACGATAATGATAATGATAATAATAAAATACCCGACATTTTTATGATCTATTACACCTTTCAAAGTGGTTTCACATTCACACACAATTCAGAGGAGCAAGTCCCCATCCTTCCTGCCAGGCCTCCATTGGGGAATGGTGGAACAAGTTGTACTATACGAATGCAGTGGGATATCATATGGTGCATCCTCACATGAAATGTGAATGTGCATATAAGAACATTTTATATTCCCAATCAATGGCAAATATATATATATTCTCACATGTATTATTGGTACTCATAAATATAAGCACAAAGAGTTCTATACTGGTATAGAAAGGAAGGCAGGCAGGAAGGAAACAAGGAAGGAAGGAAGGAAGGAAAAGAGGGAGGAAAGAAGGAAGGATAGAAGGAAGGAAAGAAGGGAGAGAAGGAGGGAGGAAGAAAAGAGGAAGGAAGGAAGGAAGGAAGGAAGAAGGGGAGGAAAGAAGGAAGCATTTATTAAGTACCTACCATGTGCCAGGCACTGTGCTAAGTACCTAACAATTATTTCATTTGATCCTCACAACAACCCTGAAAGGTAGGTGCTATTATTATCCCCTTAGAAAATGAAGGCAGAGGTGAAGTGACTTACCCAGGGTCACACAGCTTGGCAGTGTCTGAGAATGGATTTGAACTCAGAACTTCCTGGTTCCAGGCTTGTCATTGGCCCAAGAGGCAGTAATTTACTCCAAGTCACGCTTTTAGGTAGTGGTAGAATCATAACCAGAACACATCTCTCTTGACTTTTAGGCCTCTGTTTTCCTATACCACCTCACCATGTCAGAATAATTGGGGAAATGAACAAGAGAACCATCCCAACAGCTTTCTAATTAGTCTTCCCACTTTTAAGTCTCTCTCTTCTCTCATTCTCCACACAAATGCCAAATCAATATTGCTAAAGTATAGATCTGACCACATCACTCCCTTATTCCAGAAGATCCCTATTATCTATAAGATGAAAGGAAGGAAACAAACATTTATTAAGCACCCACTATGTACCAGGCACTATGCTAAGCACTTTACAAATATTAGCTCATTTGATCCTCACAATAACCCTGGGAGGTAGGTAGGCTGCTATTATTCCCATTTTACAGATGAGCAATATAGGCAAACAAGGTTAAGTGACTTGTCTAGGGTCTCATAGCCGGTAAGTGTATGAGGTCAGGTTTAAACTCAAGGTCTTCCTGCTCTATCCATAGCTGGCCAATATATTATTATAATATACATTTCCAATATCTTTGAGCCTCACAACAACCCAGTGCATGAAGTATTATAGGTATTCTTCCCAGACAACATGGCATAGTAGAGAGATGCCGCCTCTGAGTCAGAAAGACTTAGGTGCAAGCACTGTCCCTGACATATCCTCACTCTGTGACCCACACACACCCTCCCAGTGGCACCTAAATAACTCTCTAAGACTCTAGGTTCCAAAACAGTGAGAGAAGTGATTTTTTTCTATTATATTAATAACCAATTGTTAAATTAGGATTGAGGTTTTTCCCCTTTGTTTCCTCATTCAGGGACAAGCCCCCATATGCCAGTCAGTCAATCTCTGAAGGACATTGCTGATAGATAAGATTGGCCAAATCAGGTACCTGCTCTGAGATCTTGGGGTCTGGGGCAGGTCTTGGGTGGGACCCCACCCAACTAGAATACCTTACTTCTGTTTAGAGTGATCTACAGAATCTAATGTAGGTGCATTCTTGCCCTTAGGAAATAGACTTCATTGGATTCTAGGGTAACCCAATTTATAAAGGAGAAAAACCAACCAGCATGGTCTGCGTAGAGATGGATTCCTTTGTCCAGATTGTTGGAGGCAGCTGAGTCACATGATCAAGTCATGTTCCCAGCAGGAGGAGCTGAAGATTTTTAGCCTACCCTCTCCTTGATCACCAACTAGGGCTGATTTTCACCTGTAAGGGGCACCTCCTTTTCCAAAAGTATTTAAACATTCAGGGATCTCCATGGTTTTTTCTTTGGTTACTGAGAGAGACCACTGACGGTCAAAGTATTGATTATCAGCTAGAAGTTGGTTATTAATTACCCAGAAACTCTGTCGTTGGGGCTTTTCATTCATTTCAACAAGTGCTGGTCTGTATTGGTAGAAAGTCATTCCCCACCAAGAGTTACTATAGAAGTGAAATCCCAGATTCAATCCCCAAAAATCCAGCCTGAGAAGCAGGGGCTACAGGCATTATTTCCATTTTACAGAGGAATAAATGACCTGCCCAGAGCCATAGCCAGAGTGAGAGGCGAGATATGGAGCCAAGTCTCTCCTGATTCAAAGTTTTGCTCTCTTCACATCACATCACATTACACTCTCTCTCTATCTAGTAGGTTGTCTGAAGTCTTTCACCTTCCTGCTGATGCCTTAGAGCGCTGTTCAATGCATGAAGATTGCTTTCACATTGACCTTTGTGTTCCCTCTACTTCTCAATTCTTAATCAAACAACCAGTCTTGTCCATCTCGACTCTAATCTTTCCTAGGATTCCTCCCTCCCTCCTCTTTCTCAAGTACCAAAAGTAATATATCTTATAACACACAGTAAGATTGGTGGATTTTATTTTTATGCCTGAGTGATTATTTTCCTGGCTCGCTCTCTCAACCTTTCCCTTTTTTCACATGTGAAAATATTTTGGATTGGTACACTCTATAGAAAGAGAACTATTTCTAAGAAAAATAAATAAAAATTGGAAGAGGATGTTGGAAGAAAACTGACTTCAAACTGGGAATGAGAAGCCCAGGGTTTGTAAGACCTTAGTTACTCTCTTAATCATTCTGCAACTCAGAGCCTCCATCTGAAAACAGAGATGACAACTCATTCTCCAATTGCACACCTCAAAGAGAAGCTGTGAAAGGAAAATGTGGTGCATATTTGTGAATTGTATACTATGAAAACGAAGGCTATCTATGAATTCAAGCTTTTTATAGCTTAAAATCTTAAATGTCTTTGGTGAGTCTTTGAAGTTCCTTGAATAAAAGATTTAGCAATTTGATCCACAGAACATTCCTTTCCCCTTTCCCCTGTTCTCTGCTTTAAAATGGAGTTATGATCTTGCCAGTAGATAGCAGTTGTGAAAACATCGACTGCTGGGGAAGGACTGCCAAAACTCGCCCTGTTGTGTTTGGTAACAGGAGGCTCTAAAATTGAATTACTTTCTTAATTCAAAAATCCCACTAATGCTATGGGACACTTGGGGGCTCTATCGTATCTATAAAACAAGTGTTTGGGGACCACCAACTCAGGGACTACCATGGCAACCAGGCAGGGTGCTGAACAGATGGGAACACAGGAGGTGAATATCAAGGCTGAGGCAACTAAATGCTTAATTCTGTAGGGCAGGCAAGCAGCTGCATTCAACCTATCATTGTTGGTAACGCTCAAGACTTGAGAACTTAGTTCTCTTCTACAATAAACCCAAAAGCTACACCAGGGCTATTAGAGAATGAATTGGACAGTGCCTTGACTCAACTGGACCTGCCAAATCCTTGTGCAGGGTTTCACCAACATTCTGTATGTCCTATAGTGACTTTTCATTCTGAACCCTTGTCAAGGCATCAGGAGAGTCAGTCACATAGAACCTCTTTGAAGTCAGCTAATTTTCAATCATCACTCTAGGACAGGGATATTATAATTCCTAAACCTCATTTTTCTCCACAGTTCTAACCTTCTCCCATGAGAGTTGCTCACAAGTAAAAAAATCTCAGTCCTTTGAATTTGATCTCTTTTCATTTTTCATTTCGTCTTCCATTTCAGTGTGTCGGAGGAGTCCATTGATTCAAGGGCAACTAAACGGAAAAGAGGGAGAAGCAAGGGGCCTGGGCAAAACATCAGCCTGGAATAATCAAGAGTCACCATTGCAAATAACAAGAAGCTGTGCAAGGGCATGTACTGCATATGGAAGTCAGTGTGTGCACACGTGCGTGCACAATACACACATGTATACATATAATGCATGCATACAAAGGCATGTGTACCCATATATGCATGTATGTATACACATATTCTGTATGCACGCATGCAATATAATAATAAAAATAATATATGTGTGTATATATTTGTATGTTGTACATGTCATATGATCATGCCATGTGCTCATACATTATCAACATAAATGTGTGTGCACACATGTAGACATACTCATTATATGTATTCTGCGTGCACATATATGCATGCATACATGCTGATTCATATGTGCAATGCACACAACATACATCGTGTATGTTTAAATATACATATAGGTATTATATATACTATAAATCATGTGCCCATTTGTTAGCACACTTAAGCATGGTTACGAGCAACGTAGGTATACACATTATATGCATTGTGCATTCACAGATACACACATGTATGTATATATACATATTCATATACATGCACACACGCCCACACAGCACAAAATATATGTGTAAATGTTGTACACAATACATGTTATATGTACTTTTGTTATATATAATCCAATTCATATGATCATAATGTGCCCATACATTAGCACACATAAATATGGATATGTGCACATATATGTGTATATGCATCTCTGTACTTATAATATATACACACAATAACATATTATGTACAAATTTTCTATATCATACATATAGGATATACAATTATCTATATATCTACTATAAGTCATGTGATGATAGATCTAAAGCTGGAAGAAACCCCAGAGGTCTGTAATGGCAAGAAAAGTGGGATTTTTGCTGGATTGAATGTGCGTTGAGTTTTAACCAATCAAAGACTTGTATGTGTGTTGAGTTCTAGCCAATCAGATGTGCGTGAATTCAGCCAATCAGAGACCTGAGTTCTAGCCAATCAGATGTGGGCTAGAATTGTATATAAGGAGAGCCCAGAGTGTGAGAGAAGCAGACATCTAGAGAGCATTGAGGAAAAGACATCAGGAGAGCTGCCAGCATTGAGAAGACTGAGAGAAAGCCAGCCTCAAGAGAGCTGTGAGCATTGAGCTGAGAGGAAATCTAAAAGAATTGGGAGGAGACCTCTAGAGCAGAGAGGTGATCTCTGAGAGAGGGGAGACCTTTGATGGCAGGGACTTGCTGAAGGAACCTCTGAACTTTGAAGGTGAGTGGAGGTATAGGGAGGAGACTTGCCCAAGGGAAGGAGGCTTAGCTTAAGCCCCTTTTGAGAGCTGTTAAAGTGAATTGAGCTCTTAACACAGAGCATCTGGACTTTGGAGGTGAATTGAGATGGTGGTGTTGGTGGTGTGTGTTGCTGCCCTGTTAAGCTTCATTTTGCCAGAAACTGAAACTGTGGGCAGGAACCCCCGGAGCCTGCTGTCAGGCAGGAGCTTGGAGTGGAGCAGTTCCTCTGAGCCGAGACCTGGTACAGGAGCAGAGAGCTGCCTACATGTGAATCCAGGTGAGAGTGGGAGCAGTCAACCTACAGAGGAAGAGCCATGGGACTTGGAAGTCAACTTTGAGTCAAGATGAAAGAGGACTTTATTTGGATGCTTGTTCTAGTTCTTCTCAGCACTAAGGCAGTCAAATGCCTTTGATTGAGTCTTGCCTTTGATTGAATTGGGAGCCTTTGATGACCTGCTTAAGTCGAGGGAAGGCCTATGTCACATGGATGTGAGTTGCATGGTTGTGATGCCATCTGACTGTGAAGAAGTGTATATATACTCTGAGGTTAACACTTTGCTTGGGACTCACTTACTGGAAGAGTGTCATGTGATTTGACCAGATGAGACTCTGGGTAGCCATTAAGGAGCCCCCCAGCTTTGAAAAACCTAGATGTTGGTGCTTCTCTCTCTGGTAACTATGTATGTAATGTCTTAGACAGACAGCTAGAAGCCTGTCTGATGATTTGTGTTATTATGCTCTGTTTATAAAATTTCTGCTTGTAATTTCTGTTTGTATTTTCTCTGAAGTTCAAGGTGATGACTTTTCCCCCTGAACTAAGCAAATGATATATATATGTAAACATATATATATGTAAACATATATATGTTTAATTAAAGTGAGATTGTAAACCCCTTAAAGTTGCTTTCCTTAGAAAAGCAGATCAAAGAACCTGTGCTAGCAGCCCTCCTGTGTGCTGGTGTTATTGGTCTTACACAGCCACAGCAGCAGCAAATAGCATTGTTGTTACAATGTCATATAGTCTAACCTCATTTTACAGATAAGAAACAGAACTGGAGAGGTTTAATGACTTGCCTGATGTCACACAGGTAGAAAGTTTCAAAAGTGGGATCTGAACCTAAATCCTCTTATTCCAAAGTCTGTACTCATTGCACTAAATCATGAGACTCCAATAAACATTTATTAAGCAGCTGCTATGTGAAAGGCACTATACTAGACAATAGGAAATACAAGGATGAAAAAAACCCAACAGTTCATGCCTTCAATGAGCTTACAATCTAATGAGGTTAAGGGACAGAGGATAATCAATCAATAAACAATATTCATATCATATATGAATATTGATCAATATATTATCAATCAATAAACATTTATTAAGCACCTACTATATGCCCGGCACTATGCTAAGTTCTGGACATATGCATCTAAGTGCTGAATATAACATTCATAACTTCAGTCAATTTAGTTGATGGGGAAGGTCCCTGGCTTTGGTTTTTAGCATCAGTGGGGAGAGCAGTTTCAGCATTTATTGTAAAACTTGAAAAAATGATGGGGTAGTTTTGTTTTTACAGCAGCTACTGCTTCTGCTCTGCATGCCCATCTTGTGAAGACAGTGACAAGTTTTCAACTGGGATGCAACTTGTGAAATCTTCTCCACAACTGCATGTCACATGGGATTTCCATACATGAATTTAAATAACACACACAAAGACACAGATCCAGGCACAAAGACACACAGATACACACACACAGACACACAGACACAGACACACATGCACACACAGACACAGACACACATATACACACACAGACACACAGACACAAACACACACAGACACACAGACACAAACACACACACACACAAACACATACACACACACGCACGCACGCACACACACACACACAGACACACACACACCCAAGGCAATCTGTTTTGTTTAAAGTGCATGCATCTAATAAGAAGAGATTCAAACAATGTGCACAGTCATGGACATGGAGTTCATTTTCCTGTTTCAGTCTTTATGTTTCATTTAAACTCCCACATTGAATCCAGACATGGTAGATTTGCCATTAGAACATATTGACATCACTAATGACTTGTCACCTTCTAAATATCAAAGATGTCATCTAGGTGGTCAAAAAGGGGCTAAGCGTTTATTGTTAATAGTCTCTGAACAGACACAAAATGTTTGATTATATTTTTTAATCCTCAGCGTATTGTCGCAAAATGAGCATCTGTTTACAGTGTCCAAAATTAATAGTGTCACTGGTGATTATTAAGGCCGTTCCCCCACCCCCACCCCAATTAATGAAGACACAATCTCATTGCATTCTACTGTGTGAGGCCATAATTAAATCAGTTTGGGTTTTTTAAAGGTACAATTTCAAGGAGATTGTTATACATGCTTTACAGTTATAGGATTATATTTTTGGGGTATGTCAACAAGATTTGAAAATAAACTTTTGTCAATAATGTCAACTTTTTAATTGTGATCCCTGAGTGGTCTTCCACCTTTCATCAAATGCAGAACAATGTCCATTGGTCACTCCACTATACTTCAATTATGGTACCATTCTCCTTGTTTAGAAGGAAACTCTTATTTGCCCTCATGCAACCATGCATCAGTAGGTTTCCCTTCATTAAAATTTGCTCATGAAGAATAGCTCAACACATGAGATTCTGACAGTTGATGATTTTTAAAACATTCGTTAGCCCCATGTCAGTGCCTGGAGCCCTTATCAGTAACTGTACGAGGACGACCTTCATTTGCTATGTTCATTAGAAGAGGAGAAATGATGGCAAAAGCATAATGCTGCATCCATTGATGGGCTATATGGTCTAACCACCTATGCTTTTCATACCAATCACACTGAAAATGTGTTCAATACAAGCTGATAAGGATCTAATTGAAACTAGAATTGAATCAATTTTTTGGACCATCACAGACCACCAGATCACCAGATGGAATGTTTGGTGGCTTTGAATTCTTATTCTACACTGACCTCGACTAATTAAGATTCAAAATATTTCTATTGGCTTTCACTCAGATTATTGCACACACATCAATTCTTAACTGAGGAGTACATGGTATTTTTAGTACTATCAGCAATTCATTATAATTTAGCTTGCCTGCTCCCCTTTTTTCCCTTATCAATGAATGATCTATATTTTAAAAGTTAAAGGAAGTGTTACATGACTGAATTAAAAGGTAAAGTCATACACTTGTTATCCCATTTCAGTAGAGTACATGTGACAAAGATTATAGGCACTGCACTGTGCTGGGAAGACCTGAGTCAGCTGCTTATATAGACAGAAGAATTTTCTAGAAGGAAAAATAAAAGAGGAAGGAAGGACAAATGGTTAATAGGCCCTGTAGGAGTGAGATTGCATATTATAGGCAAAAAGGTCTTTCTCTATGTTTCTATATTTATATGATACAATATGTCATTTTTTAAAAAAAAAGAGATCAGTAAATATTAATTTAAAAAACCACCAACAAACAGATCTTGAATAGGAAAAAGGCATTCAAAACAAAATACACCTTTGCAAAAAATGTGCAATTTTATTTAATCAGTTTTCATATTCTAGATCCTTGAGGGATAGAGCATCACTTGGATCCTGTGTCCAATGGCCTTGGCAGGAAGATTGCTTCTGAATTTGGCTCAAATCATTCCACTATTTCCATGAGCCTGAGTAACTTTCCCCCAGATAACTCTTGCTCTGTTTGTTTTCCCACCAGGAGTCACTGTGTTGTTTTTGGCTTTGTACACATAAGCACATCTCTTGCCCAAATAGAATTCAGTTTTACCCGAGCATAGACTCCTTCAATTTTCAGAAGAGCTGTATGTTCCCTCTGGTTTCGTAGGCCTTGCTTGTAGCCAGCAAAAATGGCCTTGGACCACAGTCTTCCAGACATTTTGCTGTTCTAGAAGTCCTGTTTCCACCAGGCCTTTCAGACTCCAAGATGGAAGAAAAAGCAATATGTCATATTTTATGACATAACAATTAATCCTTTAAAACTAAAAGAAGATTGTCATGCAACTAAAAGGCAAAGCCACTTCCAAAAAAAAAGATTTGGGGTATACCTGGGCACCTGGCACATCTTGTATTCACGCCTTTGATCCCCAGTGCCTATCACTTAGCAGGTGCTTAACAAATACTTGCTTGATGTTGATTGATTGATTGCTGTTTGAAGGTCAGGGCACTGTTAATGAAGGAAAGAAAGAAGGGAGAGAGGAAGAAAGGGAGGAAGAGCAGAAAGAAGGAAAACAGGGAAGGAGGAAGGAAGGAAAAAAGTAATGAGATGTGGAAGGAAGAAAGGAAGGGAGGGAGGGAGTAAGGAAAAAATGAAGAAAGTGAGGAAGAAAAGGAGGAAGGAAGGAAAGAAGGAAGAAGTAAGGAGGGGGGAGAAGAAAGGGAGGGAGGTAAGAACAGGAAGAAGGGAGGAAAGAAAAAAAATAAAGAAAGGAATATAATTTATTAAGTGCTTACTAAATGTCAAGCACTGGACTAAGCACCAGGGACACAAATACATCCCCCCCCCCCCAATAAAGATAGTCTCTGCCTTCAAGGGGCTTACATTCTAATGAAGGAGGACAACATAGAAAGACAGAGACATTGGTTTGAAGTCTGGAAACCAGAAACAGGTCTGCATGGGAAATGGAGGCCAGCCCCAGGAAAAACTGATCAAAGAGGGAAGAAGGCAGGTCTTTTAGAGGAATAGTACAGGTTGAAAAGGCCAGAGGAATGATTTGATGTTGGAGGACAAGGAGGCCCCAGATACTGAGGGAAGTTCCAGGATGAGACAGTGGCAGAGGAATGATTTTGAAATCCAAAAGTCAGGAATGGGGCCAGGAGGAGACCAGGTATGACTTGAGTTAGGTGAACTGACCTGAAACTCTATTGGGCAAAGGATATAGATAGATAAATAAATAGATAGATAGATAGATAGATAGATAGATAGATAGATATACGTATACATATACATATATGTGTGTGTACACACACACACACACGTATGTATACACACACCTACATATGTATGTATGTATGATGATCATATAAGAATTACGCTATGCATTGGGCTAGGAGTTTCTAGACACTATGGACCTTTGATCTGGGCTGTTTTTACCTGGAGTTTACTAGCTATGCCTTGATATAAAAAGCAGAAGGAAGCTATGTTCACTTAAGCCTCTGTTTCACAAAAAATGAGGGTTTACTTGTAACCTCAGGCATCACAACTGAACCAGATAAAGGAAACCAACAAAGGAATGGGGAAGGTCCCTTTCAGACTTTGGGAGTAAAGTGAGCAAAGGCCCAGAGATAGGAGGGAGCAGAATGAGAACAGGGGATGTTTGGTTGAAATCGAGTATGAAAAGAGGAGATTCAGGCTGGGAAGGTCATTTGGAGCCAGAATATAGAGCTGTGGAGGGTCTTGAATGCCAGGTTAAAGAATTTGTGCTTCATTCAGGAGTCAATAGGCAACTTATTGAGGAGTACATCAGGAAGTGGGCTTCGGTGCTGTGTGAACAACATAGGGACAGTCCAAAGGCACAAAGATCACTTAAGAACATCTCATGAGGTTGCTCAGGGGAATAGAGACTATGCTGCCCAAGGATCTTTTGACAGAACTGGGGTGTGTTTAGTCTAGAGAAGAGAAGACTTAAGTGAGACGTGAACATGACTTCATCTGAGGTGGTAAGGACCTGAAAATCATATGGAAAGGAGTTACTTAATGGTTTCTGTCACCTTGTGCTTCTCTCCAATCCAATGGCTTCCTTTATTTTTCCTTTCCTTCTGTATTTCTTTACAATTTTAATGAGTCTATTTGGACTCACAAGATTAAGATTTAGAGCTGGAAGGGCCCTTAAAGACCATCAAGTCTAACCCCCTTCTTTTACAGATGAGGAAACTGAGGCACAGAGAGCTATAAACAGGTAGTAAAACAGGTTGGGGTGAGATTTGAATTCAGTTCTTCCTGACTCCAAGTTCAGTGTCATATATTTCCTGCTAAGATGGCAGTGGATACTTTTCATAGAAACAGATGGAATGGCCCAAGACATAGTCTATTTGCTGTCCGGTCATTTTTTTCAGTTGTGTCTGACTCTTTATGACCCTATTTGGAGTTTTCCTTGCAGAGATACTGGAGTGGTTTGCCATTTCCTTCTCCAGTTCATTTTATGGATGAAGAAACTGAGGCAAAGAGGGTTAAGTGACTTGCCTAAGGTCATACAGCCAGTCTAAGGCCAGATTTGAACTTGGGAAGATGAGTGTTCCTTGACTGCAGGTCCACTGTGGCACCTAGCTGCCCTATAGAGTAAAGCAGTAGCAGAAAAGAATAATTGTAATACTAGCCTTTCAGTAGCATTGTAAGGTTTACAAAATGCTTTCCCCTCACAATCTTAAAAATAACTAGTATGAGTATTAAAATTCCTATTTTGCAGAAGAAGAAACTGAGGGTCAGAGGAGTTAAGTTCACAAGAGGTAGGTGTCAGAGATAGCCTCTAAAACTAGGTCTCTCCAGGTCCCAGGTACATTGATCCTTCTGCTATATAAAAATATCTCAGCTTTGGGAGGAGAATAGTTAGGAATATGTGTAAAATTCCTAACTTCAGTTTATTTTCCTTATCAGTCTAAGTCTTCTAGACCCATGAGGAGACAGGTATTGATGGATGAGCCCTCCTCTTGTAAACCACCTGGCCTCAGGGATCATGTCTTCCCAACATACTTTTAAGACAGGTATTTTAATCAAGCTGGAGGGACTTTATCAATCACTGAGCTCAAATGAAGAAAGTGGGAACCAGAGAAGTTGTGACTTGTTCAAGGTTACACAGATAACGTAGCCAATTCTTGACTTGGATCCAAGACCTCAGACTCTAAATCTAATTCTCACACTATGCCAAAATTGACTCTGCTGTATTTAGGACCATAGGGAGTCACATTGTGGAGAGCAGCCTCCTTTTCATATATGAGAAAAAAAGAGTGTATGTAAGTATCTATATTTGATCATTTATAGTTGCTAATCTTGAATCTTAAATATATATGTATAAGTATATATATACATACATACACACACATACATATATATATACATATATGTATATATACACATATATATACATATATATATGTATGTATACAGAAAATGCAGTGGATAGAGTGCCAAGCCTGGAGTCAGGAAGACTCACCTTTGTGAGTTCAAATCTGGGCTCAGACACTTGATAGCTATGTGGCCCTGGGCAAGTCTTAACCCTGTTTGCCTCAGTTTCCTCATCTGTAAAAATGAGCTAGAGAAGGAAATAGCAAACACTCCAGTATCTTTGACAAGAAAACTCCAAATGTGCTCATTAAGAGTTAGATATGACTGGAACAATTGAATAACAATAACAACATATCCATGACCATGAGATGGCTGATGAGGAAAATTTCTCAGGTTATTTCCCTCCCCCACCAAGTTGCCATTTTTACATCATCTTTTTCATCCAGCTAGACAGTGGTTCTCAAACTTTTTTGTCTCAGGATCTCTTAAAAATTTATTGAGGATCCCTTCCCTCAATATCTATCAATATTTACCATGTTAGAAATTAAACTTAGTGTTATAAAAGTAGTTTTGATCTTGTGGACTCCCTGAAAGATCTCAGAGATCCCTAGGAATCCCCAGAGCAAACTTTAAGAAACACGGATCTAGAATATATCCCGATTCTTGGCTTGCTCTTATGTTCTCTTTTTATCTAAATAATATGCAGATTTTGGACATCCGCCAAATGTGAAAAACCTGAGTTGCAGGAACATCTAATTGTATGCCTGTGAGGAACCTTCAAGAGTCTACCCCTAGATAGAGACCTCAAGTAAAAGCTGTAATGTTTTCTTGAAATATCATGCATATGGTAACTCTTTTCCTTGAGATATTCCTGAATTTTGTGAGAGGCCTCACTGTGTAAGTACCCCACCCTAGCCAAAGGCTGGGCATAATTACTAACTTTTCACTCAGAACTCAGAACCAGAGTTCGTAGTCATCAAAGCCTGGTAGATTTGGAAATGTCCTTAATGGTCCCTACAGATCATCTAATCCAATCCCTTCATTTTAAAGATAGAGAGATTGAGGTTCGAAGAGGAGAAGCTATATGTGTGTAGATAGATAGAAAGATAGATAGATATATGGATAGATGGATACATAGATAGGTTAGTTATTATCAATGGACCCTTTGGGATCTCCAAGACCCTTTCAAGAGATTGATCAGATGAAAATTATTTTTATAATAATTCTAAGACATTATTTGCCTATTAAAATACTCCTCACTTTTCCAACTACATATCTGTGCGAGGCCAGATTTTCTTCAAATACTTCAAACCAAACCACATATCACAACAGACTGAATGAAGAAGCAGATATGACAATCCAGCTATCGTCTATTAAGCCAGATATCAAAGAGATTTGTAAAAATCTTTAAACAATGCCATTCCCACTATTTTTGGGGAAATATAATCATTTTCCTAAAAATGTTATTTGTTAACATCAATTGGACTTATTATTATTATTATTTAAAAATAAATGAGCATAAATAGGTAAAAATTGTTAGTTTTACTTTCTAATATGGTAAAATAATATCAATATCAATATAATAAAATGTATAATATTCTAGTAATTTATTACAAATTATAACATAAATTATACATCTAAGTTATATTTCTGCTATCATTATTAATTGACATGAACAAAAGCTCTTTGAGGTCTTTAAAAATTTTTAAGAACACAAAGAAAAAAATTCAGAACCACTGACATTGATGATAGATTACTCCGCCTGTAGAGCTTTCCCTTCTGGATCGACTGAAAGGACAGCACCATCCTGGGCTGGTGATGCCTTTATCTCCTCCATCAATTAAGACACCAAAAAGCTTCAGTGTAAAGATCTTGAAGTAGAGGCAAAAGATAACACTTCATTTCCTTCCCACTTAAAATGCTAGAAATTCCAAGATGAATTGAAAAGCAGTGAACCAGAGCCAACCCTCGGGAAACAGGCCGCTACAGCATAAAGGTGCAAAGACTGAGTCATTCTGCATGTTGGCTTTCCTCGTGGAAGCATCATACTTTGTGTCAATATGGGAAAGGCCCATATGAGATGTGGCTCCTGGAGAGAATCAGAAAAACAAATATCAAAGTGCTAAAGGCAGCCACACCTCACTCAAAACAGGGCCAGCTGCTATGGGTATATATTTGATGCCTTGCTAAATTAAAATAAACCAAATACACTTGAACATGTTGGGTTTTTTTACTTCCAAGGTGAAAGGAAGCACAGAGTGACATATCCTGACACTCACCTTGGCCACGGCTGAGTTGTTCACTTGCCAAAAGCCAGAACAAGTGCTCCTAGTCATCACAGACTTAGAAGGTTTTCTTAGCAATCCATTAGTGAGTCCAGGGCTTCTTCACCTTTTTCTACGAGTGACCCTTTTTCACATTTTGGTAGCATTTATTGCTTGCATAGTGTGAGGGCATGCACAGTGCGCATGCTTTGTGTTCAGAACCGAGACTGCAGTGCACTTGCACAATGCAACATGGGCAAGCGATGCCAGAAGCACCTCAGATTCATTACACGTTTGATTTTTTTTTTTGGAGGGGGAAGGCAGGGGAATTGGGGTTAAATGACTTGCCCAAGGTCACACAGTTAGTAAGTGTGTCAAGTGTCTGAGGCCGGATTTGAACTCAGGTCCTCCTGACTCCAGGGCCAGTGCTCTACTCTCTGTGCCACCTAGCTGCCCCTACACATTTGATTTTTAATTAATTTTTGGTTGTTGAGTGTTTAGAAACCAAATTTTTCATGACCCCACATGGGATCATGACCCATAGTTTAAGAAGTACTGCGACCCAAGTCTCCCCTCATTTCAGAGACAGACATTGACTTCCACAGAGATGAGGTGACTTATCCAAGGCCATTCAGTGAATTATGGAAAAGCCAACAAGAGAACCCAGCATCTTGTCTCCTAGGCCAGTGCAATGTTCTTAATCAATACTTGTTGACTAAAAGAAGAGTGGAAGGTTCTGAACCCTTTTTGTATTGTGGACCCCTTTGGGCAGTTTGGTGAAACTTTAATTTAGAGTTAGTGAAATTAAATATGATTTTCTTGAAAGATGAAGTCTAGGCTCTTTTATTTTTGGTCTTGGTGTTCAGATAGTCCAATGATTCTTCAATATTTTTCTCCTTAATCTGTTTTCCCAGTCAGTTATTTTTGCTAAGAGATACCTTGCATTTTTTCCTATTTTTTAAACATTTGACTTTGTTTTAATATTTCTTGTTGTCTCATGGAATCATTGGTTTCAGTATGGTCCATTTGAATTTTCAGGGAGTTTGTTGCTTGGGCAAGGCTTTGTATATCTTGTGCCAAGCTGTTAATTCCCTTTCCAATTCTTTCTTCCATAGCTTTCATTCATTTTCCATTCCCTCAAGTGCTTCCATTCTATTTATAAAAGCTTTTAAAACTTAAAAAAACCTTTTCTCCATATCTTCCAGGAATTTTACTTGACTTTGTGCTCAAGCTATGTTTTTCTCTGAGGCAATGCTTATAGACGTTTTGGAGTCATTCTGTTCTTTATTTGTGTCAAGCATTTTTGTATTGCCTCCCCACCCTATTCTTCTAGCCTGCTTCCTGACTTTGGACTTGCTGTTAGGATTGGGAGTTATAGCACTCTCAGAAGGGAGGTATATAAGGTTCTGTTGCTATTTTCTTGGGGTATTGAGTGTTGTATTATTCCAGGATCTCAGGGGCAGCTCAGGTTGGGGACCTGCAAGCTTTCCGTGCTCTCAAAGTGGACTACTCCAGAGCAAAGTGTGATGCTGCCCCCATGGTCTGAATTCTGCAAGTTCCTCACCAGGCTTTGAGTCTGAGCAAGAGTAGACTGCTGCTAGATTCCACCCCATCAGCCAACTGGAAAGGTCTGTTGGCCGAGCAGCAGAACTGTAGGCTGTCCTTGGACTGGGCTACTTGCTGTGATTGTTCCATTGCAGGCTGGGCCACTCGTTAGAGGTGAGATCTTGCTTTATGCCTAAATTCTGACGTACTAATCTTGTTGCTTTTATTGCTAGTTTCTGAATTTGTTCCTTTCTCTGTCCAATGCTGATTCCCTACCTTCTGGGAGGACCACTGCCTTGCACAGATCTCCTTTTCACTTTGCCCTGGATCCTTGATCTGGGACTGGGTAGTAGGTGACAAAGCTGATGGTTGACACCTGTCCCCATTGCAATGCCCTGGTATGGGTCCAGGAGTGTAGCAGTATGGGTCTGAGATCTCCTTTTGTCCTGATGCACATCCTCTCTCTGGGTACTAGAGTGCTCTTTAAGCAGCATGATACCTGGCCTGACTCTGTCTCTAGGGACCACAGACATCCTTATCTCTTTACGTCAAGCTGGACTGTGCAAAGAACTCACTCACTAGGGCTTTTTTCTTGATTTCCCCATCAGGATTCAGTCTGACTCATTTTCAGATCTCTTAGGAGGAGTACGGTAGAGAAGAGCTCACTGTATTGCTTCAGATCACTCTGCCATCTTGGCTCGGCCCCAGTCTCTCTATTTTTCACTTTAAGAAGAAGCGAAGGAGGAGAGAGAATACACATTTATATAGTGTCTGCTGTGTGCCAGGAACTGTATTAAGGGCTTTTTACTGATATTTCACTGGATTCTCACAACAACCTGTGAGGCAGATAGTATTGTTACCTTTACTTTAGAGTTGAGAAAACTGAGCCAAACAGGTTAAGTGACTTGTCCAAAGTGCCTGACATTGGATTTGAAGTCAGGACTTCTGGACTATTAGCTCAGCCTTCTATCAACTGTGCCACCAGTTGCCTCCATATACTACTTTGGGTGGGAGATAGACAGACAAAGAGACAGACAGATATCTATCCATTCTTTCCACTGTACCACACTGTCTTGCCATCAGGACGCGAATACAAGGAGTGGCATAAAAACATCACCAAGGGCATGGATAACTGGAAAAGGAGGTATACTTGTAGGTTCAAAGAAGTGGTGATAACAGATAGATTGCCTGAGTGCCACCCTGGTATCCATAGCATATTAAAAGAACCAGAGGAAGGCTTCCAGTTGAACTGGGTAGATCCTCTGCGGAGAATTCACAGAGAGACAAGGCTAAAAATCATGTAGGATGACTTAGTATGGATCAGTTGTAATTTGCACATGTTAAAGGAGTGCCTGTGAGGTCACAGGAAAATGAAAGTATGTTGCTGCCGTTCAGTCGTCTTCAGTCCAGTCTGACTCTTTGCGGCCCCACTGGGGTTTTCCTGGAAGAGATAATGGAGTGGATTTCCGTTTCCTTCTCCAGCTCATTTTACAGATGAGGAAACTGAGGCAAACAAGGTTAAGTGACTTGCCCGGGGTCACATGGCTAGTAAATGGATGAGGCTGGATTTGAAGTCAAGAAGATGAGTTTTCCTGACTCCAGTTCTGGCACTCTATTGACTGTGCCACCCAACTGCTTATTGAAATATATGTACATTTGCATATTAAAAGGGAAAATTTTAAACTATGCCTATGTATATTGAAGTATATTATATGTATATATATATGCATATATATATATATATATGTATTAAAGAAATTCCTTTCTATCCCTGCCCTCCTCCCCAAACCTGGAGAAACGTAAAAAGTTAATTCAGAAAATATTTTCTAGCTTTTAATCATTTACCTGCCTCTTGGTCTTATCCTTTCAAATGATTTCATTTCATCCATTGTGACCTTGAGAAAATCACCTCACTCCTCTGAATGTCAGATAATGCCTGCACTTCCTACCTGGTGGAGTCTTTGAGAGGAAGGTGCTCATAAACTCTAAAAGCTAGCAAAATGTGAGTCCTTGTGGTGGTTGTGAACATAGGCCTGGTTTAGATGTAAATACTATTGAATCACTTACCTGCCTTTTGCTCCTTCCTTTATGAGCATGGATGATTTTTGCTTCCTTGGTATCCACTGAGTCCAGGTCATCTGCCTAGACCAGTTCTCTTCTTCCTTTTCAATCCACTTCCTTCCCTCTCTTTCCTCTCCTCATCAGCCTTTCTTTGCTGTAGGGCTTCATTTCCCACTAATGGGGATTGCAGTCTCCTGACTAGATATGATACTACTCAGAAGACCTTGGAGTGGTTTCCATGGTTACTTCTCATGGAATCTTCCTTTTGGAAATCTAACATTCTTTCTTTCTCTCTAACTTCTGCCTTGGAAATTTAAATATGCATGTACACAGTTCTAGGGAGCGTTAACACCCTCCCCAGAAGTCCTTCAAATTCCTGCGGAGATAAATCAAGGACCCTCGTTGTATTTCTACCTTCCTCTTTCTTCTTCTTCTCCTTTTCCCTTTTTTCACTCTTTTTTCTCTTTTTCTCTTGGAATGAGGGTAGATTGTTAGGCTTCTCTGACCTAAAATACGTAGAGATCCCTAGGGTCTCCCAGGAAAGGTCTCCAACATAGCTAAAGGAAAACAGACCTGGTTTTCTTCATTGGATTTTTATCATTTTGGAGGAGACACTGACCCCAGAAAAAGCTTAACTCTGCCTGTTCAACTTGTCAATGGTGTTTCTAACTGAAAGGCAAGCATTTTGTGTGGTGCAGTAGAGTGCCTGGCCTGGACTTAGGAAGAATCCATCTTCCTGAGTTCATATCTAGCCAAGGACATTTACTAGCTATGTGACGCTGGGCAAGTCATTTAACCTTGTTTGCCTCAGTTTCCTCATCTGTAAAATGAGCTGGAAATGGCAAACCACTCCACCAACTTTGCCAAGGAAACCTCAAATGGGGTCAGATGTGACTGACCAACAGCAATGACTGTAAGCTCCTTGAGTTCAGGGACTTTCTTTCTTTTTCTTATTTGTACTCCCAGCACTTAGCATAGTGCTTGGCACATAGTAGGTGCTTAATAAGTGTTTATTGAATTGAATTTTGGGTCAGTCACTGAGCAGAGACCATTGTGCTGTGATGTTTTCATGAGCAGGTCAGCTCCTTAAGAGCAACTTCAAAAAGCTGTCTACTGAACTAAACTTAAAGATAGATACTGGATCTGTGATTTTATTAGTATAGAGAACTTCTCTATGGACAGCAAGGTAGCACGGTGGATAGCTTGGAAGTCAGGGAGGGCTAGGAGTCAGGAAGACCTGAATTCAGACACTTAACAGCTATATGACTCTGAGTAAGTCACTTAACCTCTGTTTATCTCAGTTTCCTAAACTGTAAAATGGGGCTAATGATAGTACTTCCCTCATGAAGTTCAAATAAGATAATACTTTTTAAAGTTTTTATTTTTGGTAAAATAAGATAATACAAAATGCTTGGTTAGTAACAGTACTTAAATGCTTATTCCTTTTCCCCTTCCCCAAGTTGAGGTTGGTGCCTTCTCTGAAACTTCTTGCCTTAGAGAGAGGTCTACAGTTTCAAAAGATTAAGTGACTTGCTCAGGATGGCTATGGCTAGTCAATGTTTGAAATAGGACTTGAACCCAGGTCCTGGTGCCTTTGGGACCCCAATTCATGCCCTACTACATTTTGAATCAAGTTTAACTTTGGACAAACTCCCTTCTCTCCTTTTCATGATGTCCTCTACAGATCTCCCTAAAGTAGGTAAGGGATGATTTACAGGAGTTTGGTGCTGGCTGCTGGAGTAGATTCCCGGGGATAATAGCAGGAGGAGATATTAATACAATGGTCAATTTAAATAGGCTAAAATCAATCTAGTCTTTATGCAGTAGGCACTATAGAAATATTCACCAGAAGTCATCTTTTCTTTTGTCTCTCTAAGTTTTCACTTCTCTCTGACTTCATTCTCTACCTTCAAAAGTATCTTGTGCAGACCCTCATTGGCTTAGATTTCAGTGGCCCAGTATTAGACCAATACAAAAAGTTGGGCTTTAGGTTTGGAAGGGAAGGAGATAAAAAAAAACAACAACAATTCTTTCACAAAGCCAAGGAATATTTTCACTGGGAAGGGTTTTAGAATAGTTCAACTCCTCCATTTTACAGATGAGAAAATTGAGGCTGGAAGGGATAAAGAAAAATTGTTCAAAATCACAGGGAGTGAGCAGCAGAGAGCCAGGGTTAGACCTTAGACCCAGCTGACTCATCTAGTACTCTTTGCATCACAGCAGGTAGCCTTGCACCTTAATTTTCAATATTTGGCCACTAAACAAAGAGTCTTCTTGACTTTTAAAACTGTATGTAACTCAGAAGAGAGGCATCCTTCCCATTCTCAGGTCAGTTAAATGTTCAACAACAGGTTCCTCAAGAAGAAAAAAAATAAACTATGCACTACATACACACACACACATTTTAAAATTTATTTTTAGAATCTGTTACAATTTTTTTTGTTTCAATTTTCTACCTCTCTTTCACATACTCCCTCCCCCCCACAACCAGTGAGAAGGCAAGCAACATATCATACATGTCATACAAACAAATATCCGTATTAGCCACATTGCAAAAGAAAAAAAAGCAAGGAACTTTGGGACTCCGATTCATGCCCCACTGCTTTTTGAATCAAATTTGATTTTGAACAAACTCCCTTTCCTCCTTTTCATGGGGTCCTCTACAAATGTCCCTTAAGGAAGCGAATATGTATTACCAATAAGGGAAGTAAAAAACGTATACTTCAATCTGCACTCAGAGTTCATCGGTTCTCTCCCTGGAGGTGGATAGCATTTTTTTGTCATAGGTCCTTTGGAATTGACTTGGATTATTTTTTGATTAGAGTAGCTAAATCTTTCGCAGCTGATCATGATTACAATATTGCCATCACTGTGTACAATATTCTCTGGGTTCTGCTCACTTAATTTGCACTAGTTCATATAAGTCTTCCCAGCATTTCGTATAGCCCAATATTATTCCAACACAATCATTTACCACAACTTGTTCAATCATTCCTCAATTGAGGTGTACCCCCTCAATTTCTGATTCTTTGCTACCACAAAAAGAGCTACTATAAATATTTTTGTACATGTGAGTCGTTTTTCCTTTTCTTTGATCTCTCGGATTTTGGGGACCTTCTTTGGGACCTTGTATTGGTATTGCTCAGTCAAAAGATATGCACAGTTGTATAGCTCTTTGAGCATAGTTTCAAATCATTCTCTAGAATGGTTGGACCAGTCTACAACTCCACCAACAATGTACTACTGTCCCTATTTTTCCACACCTCCTCCAGAATGTATCATTTCCCTTTTCTGTCACGTTAGTTATTCTGATATGTTTGGGGTGGTACCTCAGAACGCAACATACTTTTAAAGTTAATCTGCATTATTAACATTTTCTCCATCACTCTTAGGTCTAGACAATCAACAAAACAATAAATCAAGCCCTGATTTGTAAGTATTTGCTGATTTCTGAGGTATAAATACTGATACTGAATATTTAACAATTGACTCTCTTAAGCCCTACTGAGCTAGCTCCAACATATCACTGCTCCGGGCCTATGACAGGCAGGGATTGTTTTCACAATGTTTAACACTTGTTCTCTGTTTCCTTATCTAATATAGTTTATGATGAGTGTTGCATTGGAAAGTTCACTGGAGAGATTCAGAAGACTTTTCATTAGGGCGCTGGTAAATGTTTAAGAAATGAATCTTTAAGAACCAGCTGTTCTTCCCCCCCCCCCCCAAATATGCTCATGACACGCTTTTAAGTTTAATTTGCATAATTAACTTTCTCTTCATGGTTTTCTTAATTCCGGATAATCCACAAAATAGCAAATCAAGTCCTGATTTACAGCATTTGCTAATTTCTGAGGTGTAAATTTAACAATTGATCTTGGGGGCCAGTTTGAGCTGGTCATCTGAGTTTTCCATTGACTAGTTGTGAGTTTGGCCAAATTGCTTCCTCGCCTTTGGCCTCAGTTGCCTCATCTGTAAAATGAGGCGGTTGCACTAAGTCTTAAGGTCTTTAGGTTTTTTTCCCATCACTCTGTGATTCTTGCCTCTTTAAGTCTTCCCTAGAGACTAGAAAAAGAACATTTTGCAACACCAGTACTCAGATGCTTTGCCTATAATTCCCCTTTAGGACGATAGGATTATAGATTTAAAGCTAGATGGAACATTGAAGGTCAGCACAATATGGTGAGGCAACATATGGCCCAAGGTCATTTAAGCTTGCTGGCCCTTAGTTTCCTCATTTTTAAAATATGTGGGGAGGGTGAGAGCAGAGTTAAGAGCTAGTAGTTTTCATCCAGCTTAACCCCCTTATTATTCAGAAGAGGAAATAGAGACAAGACGAAGTGACATCAAAGGTCACACAGAAAGGAAAGCACCAGAGCAAAGATTTGAACCTCTATTTTCCAATTCTAAAATCCGTTTCATTGTACCATGTTTCGTTAATTCTGACAATGTTATGAAAAATGAAAGAAGGAATTCTATTTCCACAGGATTAAAACTACTCCCAGCTTTACAGGAGTGATAACAGGATGTAAGTCAGAGGTGACTGGTTCTAATGGGAGCTGTGACCTAGCAGAACCAGGCTTCTGATTAAGTAACAGATCAGAAGCTTGTACACACGCTTAAGGAGCTGTTTAATATTATCCAACACACCCCCAGAGTGGAGTGAGCTAATTTCAATGCACGTGAGATGCATGACAAGGGAGGGGGAACGTATTAAGGAGAAGAACATAGAAGAGACATTTCTGAAAGTTGCATTTAGCCAGTGGAGAGCAAAGGGGGAAATTTGAATTGGGAAAGTGCGTAAATAGCTTTGCATTTGCAAGTGTGCTGCTTTAGGGAGTTACCCATTCACAACGAATGTAAAATAAAATAAGAACGTCCTGGCTTTACAATGAGTATTATTCTTTCTAGAATGAGCATGTTTCTCACAATGTCATCTGCGCAGCAGGAAAAATCATAGTGTTCTAGAGTTGAAGAGAACCTGAGAGATCAACTATTTGGTCCACACAGAAGAGGCAACGGAGGTACTTACAGTGACTTGTCCAGGAGCCCACGGTAAGTGTTGGAGTCAGAGCTAGAACCCTGAAATGCTGATTTTCATTTTTCAGGGACACAAGGGTAAGAGCCGAAGAACCTATTCCTATTTTTTCTACTTGAGGATGAATGTATATGCTTGTTCTTTTAAGTACTTGTTGCTTGTATTTATAAGTTAAAGGTACGTTGGCTCACTGGAATTACAATTATACAAATTATTGGCAGATCCCAACAACCCTGATAGTGATTTCAAAATTATTTCCCAGGGGCTTCTTTTAAATGTTAAGCCCCACTAGTAGATTTAAATTGCAATTCAATTTTAAAAATTCAGTTTACACCCAACTTTACAACAACACATCAAATGCATAAAGAAAGGCCTATCTGTAAGTATTTGAGTTTAGTCTTGGGGTTCTCCACCTTCCTTCCCCAGCTGACTCAATAACCTGCATATATATGTGTAGGGGTATATATTTGTTTATGTGTGTATATATATATATGTATATATGTATCTCTGTACATATATGTGTGTGTATGTATGTATGTATCTCATTCTCTAATTCTCTGACAGCAGAGAAATGTTAGTGAACAATTTGTGTACTATTAAAGCCTTCAGTAAGCAAAAAGTCTGTGAATTAAAACCTGTCCCTTGAAAGTAGTTTTTAAAACCAAGTCCCTGAGTCAGAGGGGTGTTGCCGCTTGGCTTTATTCATTATTTAAATTGGTGAGCTGACCTTTTATGGGGAGAAGAGAAAAGAAAAGCCTTTTGTTAAAGAAGATCATAGGAGAAAAGGCCTCTTAGGGATATCTAAACAAGAGGTAAACTACTTGGCAGATGGGGAAAAAGGATGGTGGCTTGGGTAAGGAGGGGCTCACAAATGGGGAGAAGGAAACAGATTTGAACATTTTTGAATGTAACTGGTTTATGGAAAGGAAGATATACTGGAAGGAGAGCAGAGACACATGCTCAAGACAAAGCCAATTGTAGTTTAGAAAGGCACCCTGAGAAAAAGGCAGGGAGACTGGGGAGGGCTACAGAAAGAAGGTCCAAGAACCACTGAACTGGAAAGGTTGTTAGAGGTCATCTATTCCAAATAACAACCAAGGCAGGCATCCAGTCTGAAACTCCTTGATAGAGGTTTGGCCTGTTGAAGACATCCAGGGACATGGAGCTCACTCACACACAGGACAGGACCTTCCATTGTGAGACAATCCTAATCTATCTCATTTGCTTTAATTTCCACTCATTGGTCCTAACTGGTTCTTTCTTTCAGAGGTAGAAATAATAAATCCCTTCTTCTTTCTACCTGATAACACTTCAAATATTTGAAAATGTATTATATTTCCTCCCCCTTATATTTTTTGTCTGCTAGTTTTTTCATTCATTTCCCAAGAGATGTAATTTCCAGATTTTTGTGATCCTGATGAGCTTCTATTGAGATCCAGGTTGTTAATATTCCTCTTAAAATATAGTTCCCAACAAGGTTGGTGCAAACATTTCAGGGAACATTGTCTCAGTAGTGAACATACTTTCAACCTAAGATTTCACTTTATCCCCACAATGTCATTTTAAAAGGAGCTATTGGTAAAAAAAAATGTATATATTCATAGATACTCAATTTGTAATAGCAAAAAGATGAAAACAACTTTTACAAGCATCAATCAGAGACTGTATGAATAAATTATGGTAAATCAATGGGATATTATAATACAATAAAATAAATATGAAGCAGACAAGGAAATTTGAAAAGACCTTTACTTCAAAACGATGTGAAAGATAATTATCGGAACCAGAACAGGATGTATACTATTACTGTGTAAAAAGAAAGAAAGGAAGAAAAGAAAAAAGAAGGAAAAAAAGAAATACAGAAAAGAGAAAGAAAAGGTAGAAAGCAAAAAAAGAAAGGAATGGGAAATAAAGGAAGAAAAGAGATAGGAAAGGGAGCAGAAAGGAAGGAAGGAAGAAACAAAAGAAAGGTAGAAAGGAAGGAAAAAAGAAAAAAGGAAAGCAAAAAGAAGTAAAGGAAGGAAGAAAGAAAGAAGAGCTAAAGCTAGAAGTAGCAAAACTTGACACACACTTGGAAGGGGACACAGAACAGAAGCAGTTTTTTTTTCTTATTTGTTTGTTAACAAGGCTATATTTTGTTAAATATTAATGATTTATTTATTTGGGCAGCTAGGTGGCACAGGATAGAGTTCTGGGCCTGGAGTCTGGAAGATTCATCTTTTGAGCTCACATCTGGCCTCAGAGACTTAGCAGATGCATGACCCTGGGCAAGTCACTTAACCTTATTTGCCTCAGTTTCCTCATCTGCAAAATGAGTTGGAGAAGGAAATGGCAAACCACTCTAATATCTTTGCCCAAAAAAACCCTAAATAGGGTCACAGAGTCAAACATGACTGCAATGATTGAACAGCAACGATTTATATACTTTATTATTTTGTATATTCATCTACTTGAGTTTGTTGACAATTACTAAGGTTAGAGTAAAATTTTTTTAATGTAGTGGCTAGAATTGTGCATAATATTCTACATGTGGTCTTCCTGGTATAGAATGGCATAGTAGATATTAGTACTATGATAGTAGTAGATAGTAGATACTACTAAGTCTATCAATGCAGTATAAAGTTACATTAATTGCTTTGGCATCTCATCATTCAACCTTATTGAGTCCACTCCAACCTCCACCTTTTCTCCACTCCTCCCCATCCTGGGTCTTTTTTCTTGAATTGCTGCTAAGCCAGGTCTCTCCTTTCCTACATTTGTACAGCTGATTTTTTTCCCAATATAAATAAAGGACTTTACTGCTATCCCTATTAAAATTATCTTTTGAGATCTTTTTGAATCCTGATCCTATCATTCAATTGGTTAACACTGAAGTTCGTGATTAAAGAATTAGAGAAATGAGAGAAAAGAGAGATTTAGGCAACAAAGATGACTATTTAGAAAGTAACTTGAACATTTTAAATGCTGAACTAGACAATAATTCAAGGACACAGCGAGAGACTGTGGCACTCCAGGTGGGAACTTAAAAGTCTACAACATATTTTTAAATCACAGAAGGGCATATGGCTGCTATAAAACATACTCCAAACCTGCTTCTGGTATCTGGGCTATTTTGGAATTTCCAGATATATGTTCCAGAACTATTTAAACCATCAATCTAGAATATTTGCCATATAAAATGTGGCACTTTACTATTCAGTTTGGGGTAGAGGGCATAAAGGACAGGCTGCTCCAGGCAGATAAAGTTAAGTTAGTTTGAGGAACAGCCCATTCCCCAGAGTCCTGTCCCAGTACTCATGGTGTCCACTCTCGAGACAAAGTGAAAGGGTAAAGTGACTGACCCTGGGAGAGGGACAGGACCCCTAAAGGAAGTATAATGTGAAATATTGCAGGAATAAACAGTATGAGGTGCAGAGATGGACTGCCAGATGATGTCTATGGAAAAGAAATAATGGTCTCCCAGATGCGGCACCCTTAGGGAAAAGCCCTGGCTGCCTTGCCCTAGTTATAGCTCTGATGCTTATTAAACTTGTTTGGAAGGATACTAAGGGAGATGGTTAGAGACGGAAGGAACTTAAAAGTGATCTGGTATTATAGATGAATAAACTGAAGTTCAGAAAGTTAAGTGATTGCCTCCCAGGTTCTCCTCTTCCAGATCCTTAACTCTCTTCTGTGCATCACTGCCAATGAATATTCAAGTCATCACAGTTCCTGCCTTCAAATCAGAGACTCTAAAGTTCTGATCATTAACTCTTCTTCTTCTTCTTCTTCTTCTTCTTCTTCTTCTTCTTCTTCTTCTTCTTCTTCTTCTTCTTCTTCTTCTTCTTCTTCTTCTTCTTCTTCTTCTGGATTTGCCAAGTGGCAAGAGGTAGGGGATATGAGGAAAATGAGTTACAGCAAATCTCTGCCCTTCCCTTTTCTTTTCTGTAAAAATATATACTCTCTCCATCCTCAACCTTCATTAAAATATAAGCTCCTTATATTTTATATAAGGGCAGAGATCGTTTTTGGTTTGTTTTTGTATCTTCAGGACCTAGCACAACGTTTGGCAAATAGTAAATACTTAAATGCTTGTTTTATAGGATGGATTTCTCTTTTTTATTTTTTTCATTTCAGTTAGTAAGTTAAACATAGTCAACAAGTACAACTATTTAAATATTCAAAGCAGAACAAAAAAAGGGAATTGTGTATGAAACCATGGTGATGGCATGCTTCTGGACCATCTGTCAATGTCGCTTCCTCTCTCCTTAGTTGTTTCAATAATCTTTCCAGCAAATACTATCAACTGAATGAAAACTAGTCAGTCAGGCAGCCTTATTAAATATTTACAATTTGCCAGGCAATGTGAAAGTGACTCTAAAGATGTTCTTTGATTCCTAGGCTTTATTAACAATATTACCAAATGAATGAATAAGCAAATGAAAAAGCATTTATTTAAAAACTTACTATGTGCAAAACATTGAGCTAAGTACTGGTATTACAAATAGATGCAAATTTGATGTTAAAGGTATGCCACCATCCTAGCAGTAGGAGAGAACTTTTTACCCTGGGCATAACAGGATGTCTTGATGAAGGAGATCATAACTTTGGGGATTAACTCTGTGCTGTAGTCTTGGAAGAACATTGATCAGCAGTGGCTGATTGATACAATTTTTTCCAACATAGGTAATGTATTTAATTTCCAGAGCTTGGAGCTAACCTGGGGCAGGCAGGCAGGTCTAGCTGTCAAAGAAACCTTGTATTGACAGAAGATTTAGTTACTGCGTCTCATGAAGTTGTCTTTCACCAGAACTGCCGACCACAGACAGCTCACCTTTAAGAAAATTGTCCAGAAAACTGTAGTTAGCAAGACTGAAGAGGAAATTGCTAGTAACGATGGTTCTTTCAGGAGAGTCTGGGCAAAGGATGAATTGATGTAGTAGATAAATGAGCGCATGCAACTTGGGTGTAGCCTCAGTCATAGGATTCATAGCAGATCAAGAGAAGAAAGAATCACCTGGAATTCTGGTATACAGATATGGAAAGAATGGAGATGACGGTAGAATATCAGGCCTGTGACATCCTATCCTAGAAGACTCTAAACTACCTCTAGGAGGATCTTACCATGGCTGCTGAAACTAGCAGATGCTCAGAATGTTGACTTTGTACTAAATTGTATCCTGGAAGAGGGGATGCTTGGAATGTTTGGAAGAATGTGGGGTGAATTTCAGGGACATGAACTTCTCTTGCTTTACATAACCCATCGAAGTGTGAAACAAGGAATTTTCTGCATCTCGTTATGATTGTCATTGATGGGGGAGTACCCATTCTATTGTCACCTGGAAGAGAAAAAGACTCCATGAGGGTAGTAATATAATTTTTAGCATAAACTAGTTATTGGGGAGATGGTCTCATGATGAAAGAAAATGCTGGGGTTTTTTAGCTATTGTATTAGTAATTAAAGTGGGACTTTCTTTTACTGTTTTCTCTTTTAGCACTTATTTAATCAAGTGCCCTCCATGAGTCTGTCCTTTGTTTCTTTGACTAGATGACTTGCTTGCCTCAAGGGAAAGCCCAGTTTACATGGGTTTGAGTCACATGTTTGTGATGCCAGAAGCTCTTAGGCCACGTGGGTTTGAGTCGCATGTTGTGACGCCCTTTGACCCTGAACAGGATAAATAAACTCAGAGGCTGGCATTTTTCCTTAGGGCTTTCACTCACTGGAAGAGTGTTGTGTGGCTTGAAGAGACTCTGGGCAGCCGTTGTCAAGAGCTCCCCAGCTTGTAAACCAAGATGTTGGGACTTTCCTGGTAACTGAATTGTGATTTGAATCAGACAAAGTCTGTCTGTTGATGTTTATAATTTCTATTTGTGTTTGTTCTGAAGTTCAGGGTGCTGGCTTTTCTTCCTGATGAGTTGTCTTGAATGATATTTGTGAATGATATTTGTATGTTGGATTAAAGTGAGATTGTTAACCCCTTAAAGTTACTTTCCTTAGTAAAGCAGATCGAAGAACTTGTGCTGGCAGCTCTTGTTGTTGGTCTTGTTGGGTCTTACACCCCACAATAGCTGCTAGCAAAATTGTTGCTACAGCTACTCCAAATATTTAATAAGAGTTCTCTGCAAGGCATTTAAAACACCAGTTTGTAAGGATAAACTCTGTTGGAGAGAGAGAATACAGAACACAGGTAACCTATGGAGCTGAGGAATTTTCTTGATTTGGGGCAGGATCTGAGAGTCCACTGTTTTCTGATCAGCTGATGTGCTGCTCTGTAATCTTGTCACAAATCTCTCCTTGGTGTCTAGGTTTATGGAGCCTCTTCTTCTTGAAGTAAGCCTGGGTAAGACGATTTGGAATTTTCACACCTGAAAGGTTAACCCTGGTAGAGATGACAATGACAAATTTCTGATGGGTTCTTCTCAGAGGAACATGGTTGATGGTCAGAGGTCCAGTCACCAGTAGCAAGCCACTAGCTAGCTGCTTCAGGAAAACCACTTGCTTGCCCCTGTGGTGGCCAGGGAGCATCATCAGAATGATGCTTGGCTTGATGCTAGTTCAAAGTCTCTTCACATACTGGCTGAAGGGCTTTTTGCCATGACTTAGCAGCTTTCTAGGTACATCCTCACTAGGGTAACACCTAGGCATTTTTTGAGTCTTTGCCACACAGGTTCCTCCATTCTTAGCAGTAGTAGCAGGTACCTTCTCTTTCTTTTTCCTTTCAATCTGGGTTTTTGTTGCAGCATATTTCTGCTTGTACATGGCTCTGTGGGAATACATTGCAGACCTGGAATATCTACCAATTCCTCGGGCCAGGACTGGGTTCCTACTGCAATGCTTTCAAGGCTTTTTTTTTAACCAGATTTTCAGCCACATCTTCCTTTTTGTTCTCCTATTTTTCCTTTTTGACCCTCTTCTCCTTTGGTTCCTTTGGGGGCTTTTTGTCTGTCATCTTGAGAGAAGGCAAAGAGTGAAAGAAAAGATTGTTAACTGAAGTGTGGGAAGGAGGTCTTTCTTTTAATCATACCAGTCTGTGGAGAAATACCACAACGTTCTCATGTATCTTTGAGGTTTGTCCAAGATTTAAAGGAACAACTCCCCACCTCAGTGCCCTGCCCCCCACTCCTCCAACATTAATGACATTGTTAACTCAAAGTGTAGCTCTGGGCAAGAGGAACCACCCCTCATCTTTTGCTTACCTGCTTTATGGGTCAATGGCTTTCTAGAAGTCAAGAGGCTTTAGATATAGTGTATATTGGTTTATAATCAGTCAGTCAACATACATTTATTAAGCACTTATTACGTGCCAGGCACTGTATTAAATATTTGAGACAAAGACAATACAGTCCCTGGCCCTCAAGAAGCTCACAGTCTCATAGGAGAGACAATTTGTAATACAAGATACACGATATGGGCAGAGAGGAAGTTGGGGATGGGGCACAAGGAAAAAGTTCCTGGAGTGATGAGTTGTCTTGAAGAAAAGAAGGAAAAATAAGAAACAGAGGTGGAGGGGAGAGGGAAGGAACATTCCAGGGGTGGGGGACGGCTAGGGTGAAGGTATGGAGACAAGAGACAGAGTAATGTGTTTGAGGAACTACAATTAGGCCAGTGTTGTCAAAACCTAGAATATGTGGAGGAGAGTAGAGTGTAAGACGGCTGGAAAAGTCAGAAAGGGCCAGACTGTGAAGAGCTTTAAATGCCAAACAAAGTAGCTTCTATTCGATCCTGGAGGTAAAAGGAGCCAATGAAGCTCATTGATCAGCGTGTGACATGGTCAGACCTATGCCTTAGGAAAATCCCCTTGGCAGCTGAAAAGAGAATGGACTCAAATGTGGAAAGGGGCTATTGCGATAGTCCAGGTAATTGGTGATGAGAGTCTGAGTTAGTTTCAGCTGTCTAAGTGGAGTGAAGGGCTTCACATAAGAGATGTGAAAGCACCAATGACAAGACTTGGAATGGATCGGCTATGTGCAGTGAGTGAGAGTGAACAATTGAGGATGACATCCCCATCCACCTTTCCTCATCCGCCGTCCGCCTTTGAGTGTGAGTGACTGAGAAGATGGCAGTGCCCTTGATAGGAATAGGGAATTTGGGAAGAGAGGGCAGTTTGGGGAGAAAAATAATGAATTTTATTTTGGATACGTTGAATTGAAGATGTCCAAAGCCATTGGCGATGCAGGACTGGAGGGATGCAGGGAGTAGGGCTGTTTATATAAATCTGGAAATCATCTGTATAGAGATAACAATGAATCTGTAGGAGTTGATGAGATCACCAAGAGAGAGTAGAAGAAAAGAGGACCTAGGACAGATCCCTGAGGAACACCTACAGTTGGTGACAAAGGAGACTGAGGATAAGATTAAAGAACAAGGAGAGTACAGTGGCATGAAAACCTAGAGAGGCTTTTTAGAAGAAGGCATTCAAGAATGTCAAATGCTACCGGAAAGGCCACTGGATTTGCCAATTAAAGATCATTGGCAACTTTGGATAGGGAAGTTTCCATTGAATGAAGAGGTCAGAAGCCAGCCTGAAGAAAGTTTAGAAGAGAGTGATAGTAGAGGCAAATGACTTGTGACTAATGATTTTAAATGACTGCATCAAGAAGTTTAGCCGAGAGAGGGAGGATAGCTAGCTGGAATAGTGGGATCAAGTGATGATATTTTAAGGAAAGGGGAAGCATGGACATGTTTATAAGCAGCCAAGTAGAAGCCAATAGGTAAAGAAGAGATTGAAGATGGGAGAGATAGGGGATAATAAAGCAGATAAGAAATTGAGATGGGATAGGATCAAGGGCACATGTAGAGGGATCGGCTTTAGCAAGGAGAAGGACTACCTCTTTATCAGAAACCAGAGTGAAGGGAGAGTCTGAATGATGTGCAATGAGGAGAGGAGAAAGGGTAACTCAGTGAATAGATGAAACGTTTTCAGTGAAGTGTGAGGCAAGGTTCTCAGACGAGAGGGTGGGAAAAGCAAGATGCTGTGAAAGGTTTAAGGAGAGATAAGAAGCGTGGGAACCGCTGCTTGTGAATTGTGTAATTGGTTTGATTTCATTTTTAATGAACATATTACGTGGTACAAGAATATTGTTGGAATAAATGTCTTCCCCTCCTTCTAAGAAAAAATTGGAAATGGTAGTGACAAAATTGTCCTAATTATATCCTATTCTGACCTCTGTTTTGTTTTCATCTGTATATTTTTCTTGACTTACTGATATTCTTTACTTTCTTTTTTTTTATCTCTATCACAACTCACTAACTTGTCCCCTCCCCCAAATAAAAGCCCTTCATTGTAACAAATAATAATAGTTAAGCAAAACATGTCAATTCGTTGGCCATATCTGAATATGAATATCTCATTCTCCCAAGAGGTGGAAGGCTTGCTTCATCATTAGTCTTTGGAAGTCACTTCAATGATCAGAGTTCTGATGACTTTCAGAGTTGTTTTCTATAGCTTGCCCTTATTAGCTAAAGTTGCTTGCCATACTTCCTTCCCCATTGCTTCTGCAAACTCATTTTGTAAGTCTCATTGGCCCTGTGGAACTGGTTTATTCCAAAATAAACCAATCTGCTTCGTAGCAAAAGAAAATAGATAACCAGTATTTCAGATTACTTTTTTTGTTGCCTTTTTTATTCTTATCTTCCTGAAGTTCCATTCTCACCACCAGGTGGCAGAATATCAACATTTATTTCCACAGTTTTTTTTTTTAGACTGTGCCCTGATTCATGAACAACATGTCTGTGATTAAAAAACCAACCCAAATAAATAAAGTGGTGCCCCCCCCAATATCAGCCACAGCCAGATTGGTGTCTGATTAAATCCTTTGAAAGGTGAAGACTCTTGGCTTGAATCCTAAAGCCACACTGGGCGATCTGTGTGAAGGGAGCCGGTGGAATACATTTGCAAAAAAGCTTTGGGGTGCAACTTTCTCCTGCCTGAGGTTATCCTAAGCCATGGGAAAAAGTTAGGGGGTGGAAGCTTGGAAAGGAGCCAGGTTGCAACCAAATACACAGATGAACAAAGCCATTCTTGATAAGGGGCAGTGACCTACAAATGGTGATTCTTTAGGGAGCTCTGAGACAGAATGTTGGGATTCATTGGTGTTTTCCCGGCCAGTGCATATGAATATGTGATTGGGCACTAAAAAAAAAAAAAAGCCCAACCTGCTGAGAATTCCAGATACTTTCACCTTTTGTTTTTTGCTTCTGTTTGGGTAGAAAATACTCTTATATTCCTCCCAGTTTATATGATAAAGCTTTATTTAATTAATTGGTTTCTCAATTTCAAAATCCCTCTCACCCTCTTCCCTGTTCTTGTGTGCCTATTTTGGCTAACGATAAAAAGTGTGAAGTTTATGAGATATTTCATTTTTAAGCCTAGGTATAATAACAAAGGCTAGATTTTATGTTCTTTAGAAAAATATTCCTACCATTCTCTGAAAGTGGAAGTCCTTGATGGCTATGAACACCTACATTTATTTTGGAATTAAGCACATATAAATAAGTACCACTTCTCACCTATCAAGGAAAGATGAAAATATTGGAGTAGGGACGGGGGAAGGAAATGGGGGAAATATTTGGAAAGCGATGAAGGTAACAGTTTTTTAAAGCATGCTACAGATGTGTTTCTAGGTCATATTCAGCAGTAGGAAGAACTACTGCTATTCAGCAGTAGAAAGAATTGGGAATTGGGAATCCAGAAACCTTGGGTTTAGCTTCAAAACCAGAATAGCTGTATCACTTTGGGCAAGTTACTTCACATGATGGGTTGGTGTACAAGATCTCAAAGATGTCTTCCACTTCCAAAATTCTCCAATTCTGAGAGTCCTCAGAAAAGAGACTTTCAGTCATTTTGAGATGTATGATTCTTACCCTCTTGGATAAATTCATTGTGATCTTCAGATGATGTGACAGATGTAAAGCACTTTGCAAACCTCGAAGTGCCACTGCTCTACCCCACCTCATGGATCACATTAGAGCAAAAGCCCAAGTTCAAGGATCTACAGAAAATTGGAACTAGGAAAGCTAATGCAAGCATGGGCTTCGTTACTATGTGGTGCAGCAAGTAGGTAAAAACAAAGCATACACACACACATTTGGCCATGTAGGTTTAGGGTCATTCACATGAAAGAGACATGTATAATGGCAAGATTTCAGTAAGATCATGTACTCAGACTGGGGCCCTAACAGGGGAATTTTATTCCTTAAAGATGGGATTCATTGAGAATAGTTAATTAATGGTTTAATTAATGGCAGATTTGGGAGGGGGCATTCCTAATCAGACCCTGAAAAAATAGAGAAATTCCCGGGGTCACTTATTGTTACCAGCATCAGGTAGGAGAATTTTCTACTCAGGACCAGAAATTAGGTGAAGGTTTGAATCCATAATCATAGATTACAGAAATGGATATGGATACAGTCAGTGTAGTACCCAAGGGAGGAGCCTTGTCCAATCAGGAGTCTTGATCATTTACACACTTAACACAGGGTCAGGAAGAGTCAGGACAGTGGAAAAATACGATCTGTCATTGTTTATCTGTTGGTGGTCATTAGGACTAATTAGCCTTAATAATAATAGATAGCATTTATATAGCACTTACTAGGTGGCAAGCATTGTGTTAAGCACTTTACAATTATTGTCTCATTTGATCCTCATAGCAACGCTAGAAGATGCTGTTATCATCTCCATTTTACAGATGAGGAAACTGAAGCGAATAAAAGTTAAACAACTTGCCCAGAGTCACAGCTAGTAAGTGTCTGAGGCAAAATTTGAACTCAGGTCTTCCTCATTTTAGGCTTTGTCTATCAGGCTACCTCATTGTGCCTTTCGTTGTTGTTGTTGTTAAATAATTTTTCATTTGTTTGTACAACTCTTAATGACCCTATTTGGGTTTTTTTTTAATTATTGTTCAGGAATGTTGCTACATTTATCTTGCTCCTGCTGGCCAAGAAAGATTGGCTGTAACCTCTTTTTAAAAATATTGCCTACAACATAGGTGATTTTTGTCATCTGAAAGTAAAAGCAGTCTACCATGAAATCTTGTTTCACAAATATATTCAAGTTCTCCCTCTTCTTCAGATTCCCAGGTGAATCCTTAAAGAGAAATATTTTTGATGTGATTTTAATGCATTTCCAAATATATATATATAATATATATGTGTGTGTGTGTGTGTGCGTGTGTGTGTTCTTATACATATGTGTGTATATATGCATATGCTTATGTAGTATCTTTATAATTCTGTTTTTTAAGTATTTCTTTTTTCTCCCCAACACTCTCCATTGAAAAACAAATATGCACGCTTAACACACTTAAAAAGATAAACTTCATTTTAGTGTCGATATAGCATGCCAATGTGTAGAATCTTCATGAAGTTACACACTTTATGGGTTGTTGGATCTCTAAAATTGCTAAAAATAGGAATGTCGAACAACGCCTAGACAAGCAGCCATCTTGTGGTAGAACTTAGAATTCAAAAACAGAGTACTAAAGATTAAAATAAAATATGGCCAGAGTGAAAGTTGGACCATCGTCTATAATAGGAATTATAAAAGCTTAAGTTCATTATGTTATTTGATAATCTTATGCTTATCCCCTTATTTTAAATGAATTTTAACCTTAATATAAGTTACAGCTTTAGCAAGCAAATGTGAATTATTTTGCAAAACTATCACAGCAAGTAAAAGCAGCAAAAATTGATGAATAAATCATTCATTGGTTTGTTTGGTGCTGTTTCTTTTCTGCTATTTCCTGTTGGCAAATGTGCTTGTGCTGTTTGCTGTGTCTTCTCTCATCTTTCAAGAGTCAAGAGATTTTAGTGGCAGAAGTTTGGGTTTGCACAGCACCATAGTGGCCACATCTTCCACAGACAATTGCCCTTGTTTGGAAAGGACTTCCCAGAATATTGACTTCAGCTCTGCCATATCAGAACTGTTGTATTTTCCTTTATTTTCCCCTTGGGTTCCAGTCCTGCTCAGGTCTGGGCACCCTCTGGGGGCTATTAGGGGTTTTCTTGACAAAGATACTGGAGGGGTTTGCCATTTCCTTCTCTAGCTCATTTTACATATGAGGAAACTGAGGCAAACAGGGTTAAGTGACTTGGCCACGGTCAGACAGCTAGGAAGTGTTTGAGGCCAGAGATGAACTCAGGAAGATGAGTCTTTCTGCCTTCAAGCCTGGCACTCTATCCACTGTGCCATCTAGCTGTCCCTAAGTGACTCCATAACAGAGTCCTATCACTTTTAACTTCATATATTTCAAAAAATCACAATTATTACAGCTATGTCACTGCCAGGTATTATTAGCCTACAGTCATCAGGACTCTGATCTGATGATGGCTATGTTTCTGGAGCCTTCTACTACACTGCTACTGAGCTCAAACAATACAGGGACTTGCTGGCAAATGTTTAACAACTGGGATCTCTAGAAGAAAAGGTGTATGTATGCATACTTTTAAGTTTAGTTTGTATTATTAACACTTACTTAGTCTACCAGGGGTGGGGAACCTGCAGCCTCAAGGCCACACGTGGCCTTCTGGGTCCTTGGGTGAGGCCTTTTGACTGAGTCCAAGTTTTACAGAACAAATCCTTTTATTAAGGGCATTCATTCTATGAAGTCTGGATTCAGTCAAAGGGCTGCACTTGAGGACCTAGACGACCACATGTGGTCTCGAGGCTGCAGGTTCCCCACCCCTGGTCTCGACAATTAACAAAACAATCATTCAAGCCTTGATTGGTAGAAATTGCCTATTTCTGAAATACAAATACTCATCCTGAAAATTTAACAGTGGGCTCTCATGAGCCAGTTAGAGCTGGTTCCAGCACCCCCCTGCCCTTGGAACTTTGTTGTAGCAGAATTTAATCCATATTAGAGTCTGTGTCCAACATACACAATTGATTAGTGTGAATCAGAAGCAGGCTTCCAGGTGAGAGCAAATTTAGCCATGGGCTGGGAAGAACCAAAGAAAATGATTGGCGATAGAGCATGAAACTACAGGATTAATGCTCTATTTATGTGAAAAAGGACTTTCTCAAGTGAGTTTGGTTTTAGGTCTGCATACAATTCACCCTTTTGGTTGAGTTTATTATGAGGAGGCGGGGTTATCAGTAATTACACATCTCTCCTTGGGGCTGGAAATTGAGATACCAAGGAACCTCCTCTGGATGCAGTGAGCGTAATCAGAAAGCAAATGGAGCTGGTGTGGGCTTCAAATTCATTTTCAAAATCTCCAATATTGCATGACAAAGACTGCTCTTGCAGGTTTTTTTTTTCTTTTTCACCTGTCACTTAAGAGAGAGGAATGCTGTGAACTGAGAATCTGCTGAAAATTCAGAAGAAATAGAAGCAACTGCTTCCTACAAGAGATGAAGAGTTGACAACACAAATGTATGATTTATACTTTGTGATATGTTGAAAGTATTAAACAGTAACTCCCTGAGGCCCTTCATAAACTCCAAATTTAATTCAGCACCATTGCCCAATGTGTAGCAACTTGCCTGAACTCGTTAAAGTCTGCGGATCTCCATGCACCACCTCAGCAGCATGACCACTAGACAGGTAAGCACTCAGGCGACAATAGGCAGGCAGGGAGAATATTTAAGCCTAACTTCATTTTCCAGTAGATGCTCAACTAGGTTACTTCCAGTACAGGTGTCTGGAAATACATTTTTTAGTTATTTATTTGTAATTTGTAATTGCTCTTCCTCCTCCTCCTCCCCATCCTCCCCAATTCTAAATTGAAATGAGATATTATTTCTTTCATAGTTTTTTCCTTTTATTCTGTTTCTTTTTTCACAACATGACTAATATGGAAATATGTTTTATAGGATAGCACATATATAAGCTATATCAAATTGCCTACTGTCTTAGGGAAGAGGGAGGAGAAAGAGGAAGGGAGAAAATTTGGAACTCAAAATTTTATTTAAAAATGAATGTTAAAAGTTGTCTTTACATATAATTGGAAAAAAGAAAATATTCTTAAAAAAAGAGGAAGGTAGTATGGTATAATGGTTAGAGTACTGTATCTGGAGTCAGAAACACCTGCATGTGAATCTCACTTTTGGTACTTATTAGCTGATTGACCAGCTTTTGTTTTTTGGCCTCAGTTTCTCCATCTTATAAAATGGAAATAAGAATGCTTAAAGTACTTTACAGAATTGTTGTGAAGTTCAAATGAGATTGTTGGATCAAATGATTTAACTTAGGTAAAGTGCTTTGCAAGCCTCAAAGTGCCATATAAATGCTAGCTATTATGTTATTATTATTATTAAAGCACATTAACATAAATGTCAGTTATTTAACACATGGATTTCTAAATTGATTTTGGAAATTAACTTCACCCAATTATCTGGTCTACCTGATACTTTCAAGATAAATTCAAATTAAGACAACTCCAGGGTTTCATATCACAGCCGTCAAATTGGTAAAGATAATAAAAAATAGAAATATTCATTGTTGGAATAGTAATAGAAATATTAGGTCATATTTCCATAACACCTTAAAGTTTGCAAAGCACTTTACCGATGTCATTTGACCCTCATGAAAACCCTGTGAAGTATGTAATATTATTATCCCTATTTTGCAGGTAAGGCAGCTGAGGATGAGGGAAATTAGGTGACTTCTCTAGTATTTTACAGCTGGAGAGTGTGACAGGAACAGTTGGCAGCACTGACTTTCCTTTTACAAGTGACCTCTCCAGTCAGAAAATCCAGAAGTTCCTTATTTTTCTGTCAATCTCATTTTCTCTTTTATTCCCGCTCACTTATCATCTAATTTTACAAAAGGTTTGATTTGCCTTTTGCTTTTGCATCATACTCATCTCCAGACATACTTACCTCTGTCATCCAACGAGTCCTCTCTTATGACCCAAACAAATGAAGCTAACTAATAAACTGACTGTATTTGACATATTCTTAACCCACAGTCACCAACTCTCCAAAGAAATAAGGAGATACATTTCATTATTTTTTTCTCTGGGTCAAGATGAGCCACTATAATTACACAATGTTCTCTTTCATTTTAATTTTTTATTGTTGTTATGTTAATTATACAAATTATTTTCATAATTCCTACTTCACCTTCTATTAGTTCATCCCAATCTTCCCCTGTTTTTCTGATTTTCTTATATTCATCATTTCTTATGATACAATAACATTACATTACATTCACGTATCTCAAATTTTAGTCATTCCTCAGTTGATATGTACCCACTTCATTTCTAGTTGTTTGGGGTTTTATTTTTGCTTCCACAGAAAGGGCTGCTGTAGATATCTTGAAATATTTGGGATCTTTTTGGTTGTCTTTGATATCCTTAGGGTATAAGCCCGGCCGGGGGATCTCTGAGTCAAGGGAGATGAACAGCTCAGTTACTTTTTTTCACAGAATTTCAAATTATTGTCAAGAATGGTTGGACAAATTAACAGGTACACTAGTAGTGGCTGTCTTCCCATGGCCCCCCAAACAATGATTATTTCCATCTTTTATTATCTTTATCAATTTCATGGTTGTAATGTGAAAACCTAGATCTGTCTTAATTTATATTTCTCTTATTAATAGTGATTTAGAGCAGCTTTTCCTATAGTTGTTGCTAGTTTGCAATAATTTTGATTGTTTTCTCCTATATCCTTTGGCATTTATTCATTGGGGAACAAATAACCTTAGTCCTGCCTATTAATGTTCATTCTTCACATATATTGGATATCGCACATTTATCAGAGACATTTGCTGCAAATATTTTTTCCCTAGTTGACACTTTCTCTTTTTATCGTAGCTGGATTGACTTCATTCATACAAAAAGCTTTAAAATTTAATTTAGCCAAATCGTTTGTTTTCTTAGATTATACCTATCTCTTATTCACTTAAGATTTCTCCAAGCAATACTCATGAAATGGGCTTCCTTCCATTCTTTATTTTTAGAATGATGTGACTGTTTATATTTAGGTCATATATCCATTTGGAACTTATTGTGGTATAGGATATAGGATGCTGGTATAAACCTATTTTCTACTAAACTGCTTTGAACTTTTCCTACAGTTTTGGTTGAATGAGAAGCCTTTTCCCCAATGATTTATGTTCTTAGATTTATGCAATACTGTGTTACTGCCTTTGATCATTTCTGATTCTTGGTACTTATCCATGACCTTAACATCTATTTCGCTTATTAACCATTTCAATAGCAGGGTTCATTCAGTCCAAATAACAGTCCCAGCATTTTCCAATATTTTCAAGTTTAATTTTCCCAATGCGCTTGTAATTCTGAACAGGTGAAGACCTAATGATGTTATTGCCCTTTTTAAACCAATTTTGTGAATCAACTACACATGCTCATTTTGGCTTGATGATTAAACCATTTAATATGTGCCCCAACTATTTGTTCCTTAGCAAACTTCAATCCACCGAAGTCCAACTCCCACGTTATATTATGTTCTAGTAGTGACCATAGATTCTCAAAGGCTATACCATCAGAGTACGAACTCTACCAGGTTCTACTAAGTAGAAAGGCTTTAATCCAAATCTGGCAATAGATTTGACAATATGACTGCTATCCAAGTTCCACCCTAGCTGAGTATAGAGAGGCTTATCAATAGAGAGCTGGCTCTCCTGAAATCTGAGTCCACAACAGCCCACAACACCTCCATCCTGCCGATGAAATTGAGTAGACTCCATCTTTAAACTCCATTTAAAACAAGGGCTCTTAACCTTTTTTGTGTCGTGGACCCCTTTTTCAGTCTGGTGAAGTCTATAGACCCCTTCTCAGAATAATGTTTTTCAACACACAAAATAAAATACGTAACATTATGAAGGAAAAAATTTCTATTGAAACATAGTTAGGAATTTTTTAAATTGACAAATCTCAGGTTAAGAACTCTTGGTCTGAGTATATTTTACTACTTTCCTCAATTAATCCTCATGGCATTTTCCTTTTCCCTTTATCTTTCTCAGAAGTTTAGAGAAGATCACACTCAAATGAAATTTTCTTTTTCAGAGAAACAAGTCCTTTAGTGAGTATTGCCACCTGGGAGCAAAACTAAATTCAGATAAGTTTCATTTACATTTTTCTCTTTCTTATGAGGAATAGAATCAGGCCGCAGTGTTTCTCAAATGTTATAAAATTAGTTAATAATAAGTAGAGTGCTCAGTGACTCCGGTAACTCCTTGAGAACCTCTCCCCTTTTCTTCATAGGGGTTACTTGACAACAAAAGCTAATTAAGACCAATTCAGTTCAATTTCACAATCTTCGCTTAATGTCCCTTCAAGACAGATGCATTTATCTCATTGCCTCTTTTCGCTTTGTAAAAATGCACCAATCATGACTAAAGGAAAATTCTCAGGGTCTATGGGAAAAGGCCAGCAAAAGCCATATACCAAAAACATTAGGTGAATAGTGTAGGACAATCTCCAATTTTCTCTCTCTCTCTCTCTCTCTCTCTCTCTCTCTGTCTCCCTCTCTCCCCTCTTTCACACACACACACACACACACACACACACACACACACACACACACACACACACCCCTAGTTGTTTTCTCTAAGAAATCTGCTTCCCTAGACCTGTCACAGGAATATAGGAAGTCACACAGGGTTGGGAGGAAAAATCTAAAAAGTGTTGGCCCAAACATTTTAGGGGTTTTAGTGGACTTAAGCTCAGATGAGTCACCTAAGTGATTAACTAACTTGGTCTTGTGCTACATTGAAAGAATTGTAGCATTATAGCTTCCAGGAATAAAGAGGTAACAGTCTTTTGTTCTCTGCATCTGGACTTTTTACTTCATCTGCAGTATTGCGTTAAGTCCTAGATACCACAGTTTAAGAAGGACATTGAAAAGCTAAAGAGTCCAGAGTAGGATGATGGGATGGTGAAAGGCCTTGAGTCGGTGTCGTGTGAAATGCAGTTGAAAGATCCAGGGGATATTTAGACTAGAGAAGTGAAGACTCAGTAGGGACATGAAAGTTATGTTCAAGTATTTGAAGGACTGTCATGTGGAAAAGGGATTAGACTTATACTATTTGACCTAAGATGGCAGAATCATAAGCAATGGGAAATAATTGAAAAAAGACAACTTTAGGTTTGATGCCAGGAATTTTTTTTTAACAATTAGAGCTCACAGTTTCCTCCTTGGAGGTCTTCAAACAGAGTATGGATAACCACTTGAGCGCTACTGTAAATGGAAATAAGATATCTTAGTTTGCTGAAATTAAAATGTAAACTCTTTCTCCTAAATGGAGGTGGGGG
>CM053622.1:476104175-476121458 GCA_028646595.1 Phalanger gymnotis | reverse complement strand
GAGGGTGTCATAACCATGTGACTCAAACTCATGTGACTTAGGCTTTCTTGTGACTTGAGCAGGTCATCAAAGATTCCTGATTGAAACAAAGGCAAGACTCAATCAAAAGCACTTGATTGCCTAAGTGCTAAGAAGCATTCCAAAAGAAAAAAAAAACAGTGAAAAGTCCCACCCTCCTAGCCATTACAATCCTCTATATCACTTATTTATATACATCTATTTGCATGTTGTCTCCTGTGTTGACCTGTGAACTCCTTGAGAACAAGGACTATCTTTTGTGTTCTTTTGTATCCCCAGTACTTAGGACACTGCCTGGCACATAGTAGGTACTTAATAAATGCTTATTAACTGACTGACCTCTAAGATCTATTCCAATTCTGAAATTATAATTCTGAGTCTAAATACTTACTTCAGAGCCAAATTTGCTCAATGGTTCTTACTTTTCATTTAAAATACAAATACACATATGGAAATTTACTCCACTCCCATTCCTTTTTGGATTTTGAATCAGGGGAGGTCTGGGTTCAGATCTTGTCTATGACACTTACTAGCTGTGTCACCTGGGGCATGTTATTGTATCGCTCTAACCCTCACTCCCCTTATGGGGAGTCCAGATAGAAATTGCACAGGAAGGAGTCATTATCCTACTACTGTTCTTTTCTCTTTAATATTTAATAGACTATCGCACAGGAGAATAAAATGATTTCTTTAAAATATTTCTATTATTATAAACTTGACAAATATGAAAAAACATGAACATTTTCATATTCAAAGAACAGTAAAAGAGGAAGTGTATTTTCAATTTAACACAGTTCAAATACTACACTACTTTCCATTGTCCCTTTCTGATCTTTCTTCTGTTTTTTTCCTACTTTTAAAAAAAAATAATGAAAATTGCTTCTTTTCTTTCTTTCCTTTTTTTTGGGGGGGGGGAACATCACTATCCATTTTCTCTTCTGTTTACCATAGTGTACCTTGCTGCCCCCCAATCTTCTTCTTTTTTTGTTTAAGCAAATAAGTAAAGTAAAGCAAAGCAAATCCATATTTTGGAGTCTGAAAATGCATCTCTCATGCTGCGACTTTAGATGATTACTTTTCTGCCAAGAGATGAGAAGCATGATTCATTTTCAGTCTTATGGAGTATGGTTAGTTATTGTATTGATGTGAGTTCTTAAGTTTTTCAAACTTATTTTCCTTCACAAGATAGTCATTGTATAAATTGTTTTTCTGGTCAATGATTGCTTTTTTAGAACCAATGAATGAGTGAAAAAGAATTTATTAAGTGCTTAGTGAGTGCCAAATACTATGCTAAATATTGAGGATACAAAAATAAAAGGGGTGATCCAAGAAAGGTATTTTAGTTTGAAAAGTTACAGAGGAGCCCAGTGGGGACTGGCCTGGCATACCCTTTGTAGTAGCTATGACTGAGTTGATTTAATCATGGGTTCAGAACAGGAAAAGCAGGGCCAGAGTATGTCACTTCACCTTCCTTTAAGTACTCACTAATTAGGACAGCAGGACACCTGGGCAGAGTTTAAAGGGTTAAATGCCCCAATTTGTGAGTTCTAATCTGGTCAGAAAAGCAGCTGGTAAAAAGATGGCAGTAAAGGAAAACATATTTAGAAGCATAGGTTCAGATGTAGTGGGCCATATAATCCATTTTGCTGTTCCAAAGGTATATGTTTTATTTTATTTTGACATAAATGGTATTTTTTTCCAATTACCTGTAAAGACAGTTTTCCACATTCACTTTTTATAAGATTTTGAATTCCAAATTTCTCTCTCTCTCTCTCTCTCTCTCTCTCTCTCTCTCTCTCTCATCCCTCTTCCTTTCTGAACTTGCTAAGAGTGGGGGCTGGGGGTGTTTGGAGAGGACTAGCATTTCTGGTGTGAGGGTTCACTGAGCCCTTTGCAGGGCCGTTCATGCACCTTTGTTGTCCACCTGTCCCCCATCTCTCATCTGTGGCTCCAAGAAACTGTAACATGTGCAGTGCAGTGGTCACATTCCAGTAAAACTGAATTGGCAGACAGGCTAAACCAGGTTGAGAGTAACCCATGGACCTCAAATCTGTCCGTGAATTAGAGGGATATTTACTCCAAATATGTAAAGACTTCTCTGGATGGAATGGGGAGATGAGATTGTTCCAATCACCATAAAGGCAGCTGAAGCAGGCACTGTGACACACTTAGATTTAGGTCAGACATTGAATACACCAAGGTCATCCACTACATCCTGGGCCATTGCCAGTTGCCTTGACTTTTATCTTGCCACTGGACTTCTGGAAGAGACAATGAGGTTGATGACTTTGTGCAACTCTGCCTCACTTAAATCCAATTCACTTGAAAGCCAAGATATCATCCCATGATATTACTGGTCCTCTTCACAAACAGAAGATGCACAACGAGAGTACATATTCCATCATGCCTGAAATGCATTTCCTCCTCTCATCCACCTCTTTGAATCCTTAGTTTCTTTCAAAACTCAGTTCAAACATCATCTTCTACATGGAGGCTTTACAAATCTCCCCAGCTGCTAGTGTATCCCTCCTCCCACTACGTTGTATCTATTTTCATATATTTATATATGTACATGCTTTCTCCTCTGATAAGATGTAAGCTCCTTGGGGGCAGGGAATATATCACTTTTTCCTTGTATCCCTGATGTTAGCAACAGTGACTGGTATACTGTAGATGCTTAGAAAATGCTTATGATTTATGGAGGGATTATTTAATATGATTTTTGTTGGAACCATACAACTTGATATCAACCACATAATGACGATTAATATGACATTTGGAGGCAGTTAGGTGGCTCAGTGGATAGAGCCACTGGGCCTGGAGTCAGGAAAACATGAATTCAAATCCGACCTTGGACACTTACTAACTGTGTGACCCTGGGCAAGTCATTTAACGTCTATTTGCCTTAATCCAATGGAGAAGGAAATGGTAAACCACTCAATGTCTTTGCCAAGAAAACTCCATGGACAATAAAGGCATGCTATGATCCATGGGGTCACAAAGAGTTGGACATAACTGAACAACAACATGACATTTTGATGTGACTCTCTCTCACATTGAAGTTATATTCAGTTTGATTCAGGCTAGATGACCACGGGTTTCAGGTTATACAGACCATAATAGGCATAGAATGCTTCCCTAAAAGAGGTCACATTTTATATAAATTATTTTTGACTATTCTTGTGTTGTGTTTTGAATTAATATTGTTATTTTTATTCTTTTCTTCTTATATTTGACAAATTTCAGATAGGAAACATCTGGGGACAAGTCTTATTGCTCTTCATGTTAAATATTTGGCAGACGGCTACACAGGTGGGAAGAATGACTGCTTTTGTAGTCGAATAAAAGCAATGGGATGAAAGCTTGTCCATTGCAGGTTCAACGAGAACAATAGCAGCTCAGAAAATAATATGTATATATATATATCTCCTCTGGTCCTCACATGGTTCTGATTTCTTTTGCTATGTCACTTTACAGAGTGTCCCAAAAGTATTGGTACAGTTTTAAGCTTTAATAGATATTATTTGATGGCTTTCAATGGCATTAAAAGCTTTTGAAAAAGTGTAATTTGAGAGATTTTTGTTCTACACAGCTTGGAGATTGTGTGTATTTAGTATGAGGATGCTGATTAAAAACATTGTCCTTAAGGTTTTAAGGAAATTTGTTGGTTTCATTCTTAAGCACATTTTGAGGGCTGCGTATTGATCATGACATTGACGATGATGACAGTGACGATGCCAGTCACCCCCCTGTAAGGGACTGTAAGTTTCAAAGAAGGTACCAACCTGCATCGCTAAGGCAAGTTCCCTCACAGGGAAGCTCCTTATAGCAATGTGATCAGAGATCCAGTCCCTTTCCCCATTATTATCCCATTATTATTGTTTCTTACTCTTGGTTCTCACTGTTTGCTGACCTAGTCTAGAATAATTATAGGTTAGAGTCTGCAAAGGTCTACCCTGCCTCCATGCAGTGCTGCTCATTCCTTGTGGTTCTTCAGTAAAGCAGTCAGCTAGAAGGAACTCACAGGGAAAGCACACCAAACCAGTGACTTCAGAAGCCTAAATGTTAGAGCATTTCTTTGCTTAAGGCAATAGGAGCTTCTGACCTGCTTGTTTGGTTAAGTTGGGTTTGTGAAGGAGGCAGAAGAGGGGGTTAGGAAAAGAAGAAGGAGCTTCCTCTTTAGGAAAAGAAGGAAAAGGAAAAGAAAGTAGAAGAAAAGAAGGATGAAGAAAAGGAAAAAGAAAGGAGAAAAAGGACTATTCAGTGGGGGAATCCGGGATTTGAACTTGGGATGAGCCAAATGACTCGTGGCTCCCTGTAGGGCATTAAAATTAGCTAAATTCTAAAGGGGAATTTGGTTTCAGCTGGACTGTGTTTAGTGGCCTTGGATCCTAAGAAGAGGATTTCTGACTATTTTGATCGTAATAGGATCTATGATGAGATACTTGGCGATTTTCAAAGGTTTGTGAGGGTAACACAGTGGAGTCTTGTAAAGGAGAGAGCGGCTCTAACTACTGACTCCATATGTTTCTTTCTTATGAAAACAAAACTTAGAAGCCAGTGGGGAAACAACAGGTGGTTTGAGTTTTATGAGTCAGCAATGAAAATAGACTTTCTTTACCTATCTGACTCGTTACAGGGACATGATAACTTGGAGAAAGCTGAAAACACTGAGATCCTCCATTTTCATAGAAAGGCAGTCCGTCAAAGGCTTGATGCCTGTGCACACCAACTAGATCTCTTTAAAGTTGGCAATGCAGAGGGTTTAATCTAAGTGCCTCTTAATGACATCACTGAAAATCACATGATCAGGATAGTAATATTGTACAGCAGTGTCAATTTCTTGTTTTTTTTTTTGTATATTTCTATTGTTAGAAGGGATGTCTTCTACCAAGTAAATTTTGTAATTCCTGATACTGTGTAGGAAGTCTATGGTTGTACAATCATAGAACTAGAAGGAATTTCTAAAAGCAGGATTTTTAAAAAACATGGGGTCCATGAGCTTTATTCAAAAACTATTTAAAACAATTTGTTTCCTTTGTAATTCTACAGGTTGTATTTTATGCATTTGAAAACATTATTGTGAGAAGTCCATAGCCTTCATTACATTGCCAAAGGTGTCTGTGATATAAATGGTTAGCATCTTCTGTTCTAAAGCTAATTAACTGGAGGAAAGAGCAATATCACTTCAGTAAAGTTTGTCGCCTAAAGAATCATTTTTTAAATAGAATTTTTTAAAAGTATTCATTAAAACCTTCATTTTTACATCACTTTCATTTTCCAATCTATCTCTTCCTCCTCTTCAACCCAGAGAACTACACCTTGTGGAGAAGCCAGACTTGAGCAGGTCGCTCTGATACTGTAGGTTCAATATTGGAATAATCTTAGACATTTCTGAAATATTAGCAGCAAACAAGAGGAGGTTTAATTAGCCTTTGCAGGGGAAGGGTATTCAGTGAGAATGTGATTTGCTTCATTTGCGCACTGTTTCCTAGCCTTTATATTACCTGTGATGACCAGTGAGAAGAAGGAGGGAGCAGCTTGTCCTTTTGTGTGCTCAGGAGACCGGGAGTTGTAGCAAGAGTCAGAATCTTTAGCCTACCAAGCTAGTCGAATCTTGAAGACAGGCGCAATACTTTTTAAGGAAAAGAACCAGACTACTCCAAATAATAAGGAAGCATCATAAGTATTCCTCTTACCACACCTTATTTTAAAAAGTAAGAAAGAAAAAGAGTTGGGAAAATCCGTTCTGCAAAATTAGGTGACATTGTTTCTTTCCAGTAGCATGCCATCTCTGCAAAGAAGGGAAGAAAATGAACTTTTTCATCTTATTCTTGTTCCTTACAATACATCAAATAGATTTTTAAATAAACAAGACTAGAAGGGAGATTGGGGAGGTAATGTGGTGTAGCAGGATACCCCCTCTCCTCCACCTAGACTGAGAGTCAGTCACTGTTCCAAGGCAGATCATTCCAATTATGGCTCCAATTATTGGGGGTTGGGAGGATCCCTGCAATCCCTAGCTACTGGTTTTAGTTCTGCCTTCTGGGTTCAGTATGAACAAATCTAATCTGTTTTTTTTTTTCAATGACAACTCTTCAAATACTTAAATTCTATTCTCTCAGTTGAACATGCCCAGTTCCTTTAGTAGATCATCGTAAGACTTGGCTAATATTTAACCAAAATATGTTCATAATTTTCACAGTTGATGTAACCTTGTCCCTTAAATTCTCTGAATCTCAGTTTCTTCATCTGTAAAATGAGGTCATTGAACTAAATGGTCTCTGAGGTCCCTTTCAGCTCTAGGACTATTGATTATTATTTAATCTTTTATTAAGTGGTTTAAAAAGGTTTTTTTTTAAAGAAGAAGAAAAATATAAGGGACATAGAGGAGGAAATCTGAAAAGAAGCTTTAGGAGAGGAAATTCCTAAGAGGAAGAGATGGGCATTTTGAGGATGAAGTTGTTTTGGATGTGAATGGTCAATTTCACCCATTCTCCCCAAGATATTGATGGTAGAGTAGGATGGGGAAAAGTATATTAAATGCATTTTAAAAAATGAAAATCTTTTGATTGTATTATGTCCTATTTAATTTGTTTGTGCTTTATGATTCAGTAAAAGAGAGAATTTTTTTTAAAGAAAAGAAAGGATAAGGGAAAGACTAGTACCTCCTCTCAGAAATAATCTTTCCATTGACCCTTACATCTGTAAGGTACTGCTTCCTCATACTGACCTCTTAGGATCCCTTCTTTCCTTTAAAATTCTGCTCTTCTACATGAAACTTTTCCCAGTCTCCCCCAATCGCTAGTGCCCTCCCCCATATTATTTTATGTATTTATTTTGTCTATAAATATATGTGTATATATACATATAGGGCAGCTAGATGGCAAAGTGGATAGAGGGCTGGGCCTGGAGTCAGGAGGACTCATCTGCCTGAGTTCAAATCCTACCTCAGACACTTACTAGCTGTGCGACCCTGGATAAGTCATTTAACCCTCTTTGCCTCAGTTACCTCATCTGTAAAATGAGCTGGAGAAGGAAAAGGCAAACCACTCACAAACTACCTTAGTGAAGAAAACTTCAAATGGGGTCACGAAGTATTGGACACTGAGAAACAACTGAACAACTGAAGCCCTTTCAGACTTCCGTTAGCTACACTTCTTTATTTTTTAGGAGGTGGTTGGTCATCCATACCTCTCAGACTCATGTTAAAAAAGCAAGGGAGCCAGTTTTGGGTCTGGAGAAACTCTGGCCGTTGAGAAAACAGACTAGAATGAGGAAAGGAATCAGCAGCTCAGGACTCATTTTTCACCTTCTCCCTTGTGCCTCCTGGAGAGTTCAGCAAGGGAGGAAGGGGCAGGGAATTTTTCTCTTCCATTTCACCCTTAGCAGTGACACCTTGTACGGAAGGACATGGCCCTAGGAGATGGTTTGCGCAGCAGTGAGCAGGCCCAGAGAGTTGCACTTCAGAAAAGAACATGCCCAGGGAGCCTAACAGAGCAACCTGCCCAGCAGAGATGCTGCACCCAGAGGGAGTGGCACGAGAACACAGGAAGAGAAGGGACATCCAGGCTTTGTCCAGGCTCTCTCCTATGTGCATGCTTGCTCTTCCCATTGATACTCTGTGGCATGCTTTGCTAATACTGTTTGCATTATCCCATTGCAGCAAATGCTTTTGCTCTGAGTTAGTTGTATCAATTGTCTGTTAGAGATGAACAAACCAATGTGGGTCTATGAGCTCAATACTTTTTAAGGAAAAGAACCAGACTACTCTAGATAATAGGGAAGCATCATAAATATTTCTCTTACCACACCCTATAAAAGAGTGTGGGCCCACACATACTGGTACCTTGAAATAGGGCTCCTAATCTATGGATGTATTAGCTGTGCAGGCTAAGAAGGGGCACCAAAATTGATTGTAAATCAATCAAATATTACATATGTTGTGCCAAACATCATATATGTGTTGTCATATGACCACTGTATGGCTTCTCTCTTTTCTTCTTCTTCCTCTCTCTGTCTCTGTCTCTCTGTCTCTCTGTCTCTGTCTCTCTCTCTGTCTCTCTCTCTCTCTCTCTCTCTCTCTGTCTCTCTCTCTCTGTCTCTCTCTGTCTCTCTCTCTGTCTCTCTGTCTCTGTCTCTCTCTTTCTCTTTCTCTCTCTCTGTCTCTCTATCTCTGTCTCTCCGTCTCTGTCTCTGTCTCTCTGTCTCTCTGTCTCTCTCTCTCTCTCTCACACACACACACATACACACACACACAAAATGGAGGGTCCTAGTAGATGGAGGTATAAAAGGAAGTGACGGGCACAAAATATGGCATCTATAAGAACATTTTTTTCAAAAAACTACTCACCTTATAATAATAACTAACATTTGTATAAGGGAACACTTTACATGCATTTTCCTATTTAGAAATATTCCTGTGAAGCAGATATTTTGGATGTTATCCCCATTTTGCAAATTAAGAAACTGAGGCTCAGAGAGTTTAAGTGGCTTCCTAAAACTCATAAGCCTCAGAGGTATGATTTAGACCCCAAATCTAACATGCTTTTTATCACGCCACATTGCTTTTCTGTTTAAGTAAGGAAAAAACAGAGCAGGAGTAGGGAAATGAATGAATGGATGAAGAAAGAAGGAGGAAGAGGGAACAAAAGTTTACCATTTCAACACAGGCAAGACATATTTGAAAAAAAGACATGTCAAAGGATCACTTCCATCTTTGCTATGAGGCCTTTGCCTCATTTGAGCAGTTTCTTAGTCTTTGTATTCCTTGAGATGATCAGCAAGAAGAAGGTGGGAATAGCTTGTCCTTTTGTGCTCAGGAGTCACTTCCTTTTCCTCAGTTAAATAACAAAGAACTTTCTGCTGTGGAATTAAAGACTTCAAATCTACTCCCTGAAGAAAAGCATGAAATCACACCAAGTTCACCCACTCTTGCTGAGTCATTTCAGTTGTGTCCAACTCTTTGTGACACCATTGGGGTTACTGGATACCAGATATCCAAAGATACTGGAGTGGTTTGCCATTTCCTTTTCCAGCTCATTTTACAGATGAGGAAACTGAGGCAAACAATGTTAAGTGACTTGCTCAGGGTCACACAATTAGTAAGTGTCTGAGGACCGATATGAACTCATGAGAACAAGCCTTCCTGATTCCATGCCCAGTCCTCTATACATTGACCCACCTAGCTGCCCTACATTAGTACTAAATAACTTACAAGTCATCCAGTTCTCTCCCCCTTCCCCATTTTGGTGATGAGGAAACTGAAGCACAGATAGGCTAAATGTCAAAGTGGGATCTGAACCAGGGTCCTCCTGATTTGATGTCTAATGGCCTTTCTCCTATGACATTCTGTACACTCCACCTTCTATTCTCTTGTTATAACATATTTACTCATAAGCTTCAAATTCTGCAATGAATGTACAGGGAGAGTACGGGCTTTTATTGTTTGAGGTAGAACATAGAATCCCTCAGGAAGACACCACCTAACAGTGACAGTTTTCCCCTAGTGTGTTCTTTCTCTCCAGCATACCAAATCCCTAGCTTTCTTGCTATCCCAATTTTTCATTTGTATTGAATTTTATTATTTTGAAGCATTTATTTTTTCCCTTCCCTCCTCTCCTTCACCATTGCAGAAAAAAAAGAAAAACAAAACGCTTTATCCTAAATTTTTCAGGTGCTCTTGGGAATAATTCAGAACTATACACATACTATGTTGGTGCTATTGTTAGACAAAGAATATTTTCAAAAACTAATAGATATTACAGAATTTGAATATTGTTCTTCCTTCAACTCAACAAAAAGATTCTCTGTTCCACAAACATTAGTTAAGCACAGAAGAGCACTGAGCAAAAACAAGGGGGGAACATGTGTTTAGATAAGACCAGTCCACTGATGATCCCAAGCCTCTTTGCCCTCTGGCCTTCAGTTTCCTTATCTATAAACCGAGAACAGTGGTCCAAATTATTGTAACATTAATGGGATATGAAGATCTTCCCTGTACATTAATAGGCCCCACGTGGAGTCCATTAAGGGAAGCTTGCTTAGGGGAGGCCTGCTTGTAGGAATCCTTTCATATCTTTTGGTACTAAATGGATTAGTCAGGAGAGCTGTGATGCCTTCTGGCTCTGAGAAGTGTATATATGTTCTGTCTGTATTTTGCTTTGGGAGCTTGCTTGTGAGAAGGATCTTGTGATTTCCTGGTTGAGACTCTGAGTAGCCGTATGTTCAGATCCCCCAACTGCTCAGATGCAAATTTTCTCTCGATGCAGTGGTGTACATAGAGTATATCAATATTGCTTTGATTCAGGCAGTCAGAGCCCTGTCTATTGGTCTTCATACTAATTTCTCTGCTTGTATCTTCTCTGACATTCAGGGTGTTGACTCTTCCTCTGAGCTAGTGAATGTAATTAAAAGTAGGATTGTTAACCCCTTTTCAAACAGTCTTTCCTAGAAAAACAGATTAAAAAACCTGTGCTAGCAGGCCATCCTGGGTATGCTGGGGTGCTTGCTGCTACAATTATCTCTAATGTCCCTTGCAACACTCAAATGCTGTGATTCTTGCTCTTGCCCACATGGATCTTACTGTCTAATAGGAGGGTAGTTTTGTTAGAATGAAATGGAATGAAGTCAGGTTGCAAAAGACTGAGGAGAGAATGGGTCACGAGATAACAAAGACATCAGCTATAGACAATTTCCCCCTAAGAAATTTGCCAGTATAAAGGTGAAGGTCTCTCTTCTTATGTCCTTTATTTTAATTCGTGTTATTTATAATGGTCAAAATGACTTAGTTGCTCAAAGTAAAACAATGTCCCAGATGAGTCAAGCAGGTATGAGAGTAAGAGTAGAGGAATTAGCCTTAGCAAGAGTTAGAAAACCTCTTCCTTTGATAAAGGAACAAAGGAGGAGGAAATGGATGATGACTGGGAAGTTTTGAGTGGAGAAAGGGGTTCAGACCTCTAGATGTTCTCAATTTTCTCAGTGAAATAGGAAGCTGGGATATCTGATATAAATGTTAGGAGGAGGGGGTGTAGTGGTCAAGAGCCTTGGAAAAGAGGAAAAGTTGGAAACAATATTTTCAGAGAATGAAATGGGCAACAAGTAAATGCAGGACTGTTAAAGAGCAAAGAGAGCTCAGGCGATGTGGAATATGGTGCAATGGAGAGAGTCCTGGATATGGAGTCAGAGCATCTACCTTTTCTATCTATTAGCTGAGAGAACGTGGATATGTTATGTGACTACATAACCACTGAGAGGTAGAATGCCGTAGGGGAAAGGTCATTGAACACCAAATCAGGAAGACAGGTCCACCTTGGATGCTGACTAGTCTGTGATACAGGGCAAGTCATTTAATTTCTCTGTACCACCAAATTGGGAGGAGGAATGAACTGGCTTCCAAAGGCCCTTACAGCTCCAACTATATGGCCTCATGACTTGTGGGTTATTCAGTATTTATGTATAGTGGGTGAAATCAGTGTAATTACGTGCTTTTCTTCAGAGATGATCAACAGTCTGGTTCCAGGAGGAAGTAATCAGATGGTGGCAGTTACTGTATTTCCCCATGTATAAGATGCACCTTAATTTTGGGGCCCGAAATTTGAAAAAAAAAATTGTATTACAAAAAGTTATTGAACTCGGGTTTTATGCATCTGCTCATAGTTTTCTTTTGGGTAAGGCTGGTGCATGTACCCATGCTCAGGCCATTCCGTTTCATGAAACTGACGCACCAATTGTGTCCTACTTTGAAATCAGTAACTTCTTTTTCATCAGCAATTCTTCTTGCCTCATGCTAAATCATCTTTGTGGATGCAGGAATTCCAATTGCCCTTAGCTCTTCAATCAATGTCTTCAATTCCCTCTCTAAATCAGGCCATTTTGCTGACTTAACTCTCATGGCCTTCTTCTGCCATGGCACAGTAGGGTTTCTTCTTCCCATAGCCAGTCTCAGATTGTTTTTTCAGTTGGAAGAGGACCAAACTTAGGTTCAGCAGCATGATTTCCATTCACTTTTGCAAACTGGATCACTTTTAACTTGAATTCAGCACTGTATGAAAATCTTTTCTGAGCCATTTCTGGGCAGAAGGTGGCAGAATGTAACCTAATATACTAGTAACAAATGCGAAACAATGAGCGCAAAGACAACAAGTGCGAAAAAGCGGGAAATGCAAGTAAAAAAATCTATGATGTTGAACACAAAAACAAGCATGAAAAAGTGGGAAATGCAAGCAAAAAAATCTACAACCACTATATAAGACGCACCCAGTTTTTAGACCCCAAATTTTTTGAAAAAGGGTGTGTCTTATACATGGGGAAATATGGTACCCAGGGTTGAGAATGAGCAGATTGGGAATAACAGAAGTTTAGGGGAGTAAGAGATTCTTGGGTGTTAGCATTAAGGTGGCAGGTAGGAAGGAAAAAGCATTTAAGTGCCTACTATGTGCCAGGTACTGTGCTAAGAGTTTTACAGATATCTTATTGGATCTTCATGGCAGCCCTAAGAGGTTGCTATTGTTGTTCAGTTGTTTCAGTCATGTCCTACCCTTTGTGACCTCATTTAGGGTTTTGTTGGCAAAGATACTGGAGTGGTTTGCTATTTCCTTCTTCAGCCCATTTTACAGATGAGGAAACTGAGGCAAATAGGGTTAAGCGACTTGCCCAAGGAAACACAGCCAGTAAGTGTCTGAGGCCAGATTTGAACTCAAGTCTTCCTGATTCTGGGCCAAGTGCCCTATCCATTGCGCCCCTTTGCTGCCTCTGGCAGGCCATGGGGATTGACTGGCCATGATGGCAAGATGTGCAACACAGCCGCTATAGGGATTCAGAGAATGGGGCATCCATGAGGGTTCGAGGAATGACCTTGGGGGAGGTAGCACTTTAGCTGGGCCTCGAAGGAAGGATAGGACTTGGATAAGCACAAGAGAGATAGAAGGGTATTCCAGCAAGGGGAAACAACCTGAATGAAAACCTCCTGATCTTTTTTTTCTTTTGTCCAATTCTTGCTGGCTCAGTGAAACATAGCGAACGATCAAGCGTGGGGCCCAGTGAGCAAGTCTGGCTCGGCTGCCTGTAAACCCACAATCACTCTGACTTAGAGGGCTTGCTTTGCCCATTAAACTCGGTGGCTTCCTTTTTCGGTGTTTGCTGCCACTAATCCTTTAGTCTCTAAATCTCCTAACAATTCCTCTGCAGCACTTGCTGTTTCCAAGCGCTTCTCTACCCACTCTACTCCATTCCTCCCCTTCCCCTTTCAGTACATTCTAGAAGTTCCTTCCTTGGCATGCTAGAACCCAACTCTTAAAACAGCTGTCAGGATTTCCAAAAGCGAGGTTCCTGAGGGCATATTTCAGAGACAAGAAGTGAAAACAGAAGGGCAGGGCGCTGGACTGGGAGTCAGGAAGAGCCTCTGAACCAGGAGGCAAGCATCTTGTAACTCTTCTTTCTGTGCTTCTCAGGACTAGAGCTACGTGACCTTAAGTAAGTCACTTTACTTGTTACTGTGAAGAGGGGAAGAAGCAAATGATCTCAAAGATCTCTTCTAGCCCCCCAAGTAGAACTTGGCAGAGTTCCAGCCTAGTCCACTGCAATGTGAAATGTCCTCAACTCCATCCGCTAAAATGCATCCCTTTTAATAGGTTCTCAAACTCCACAGTGGCAGCTCAAGCTCTAATTTCAAATCAATATAACTATTTGCTAGGAATAAATGGTCTTTATTTCTCACCTCTCTCAGTATAGCTGTCCCTGTCACATCACAACTTTCCCCATTGCTGTTTTGATATATCACAGGTAGGCCTAAGAAATTAAATGGGAATTTTGGGGGAGTTTTGTGGAAGCCGCAGACGACATGTGAAGGCCAGCAGACACAGAAAAAGTATTTTTACTTACATTGACCTCTATATAACCTATAACCAAATACTTAAGCAAAATTTTATGATGGGTATACTGTAAACACCTCATAAAAGAAAAAGAAAAAATTCAGACTTCTTTGATATGAGGGGAGGGCCAAAAAAATTTATGTGGATTTTCCAGTTCATGGGTGTACCACACCCCTAACCTTTGTGATGTGGAAGGGATAACTGTAGATGGAAGCCCATCCTGGCATAATTTTAGTGAAGGAAAGGGGGAGGGGAGAGAGAAGCACATTGTTTTCTAGTCTTTGACACTTGCCTGATACTGAACTAGACTAAAGGTAGGTGGTACAGTGGATAGAGTGCTGGGCTTGGAGTAAGGAAGACCTGAATTTAAATTCCGCCTCAGAAATGTACTAGCTGTGTAACCCTGGGCAAGTCACTTAACCTCTGTCTATCTCTAGATATAGACAACTCTATGGCTGAGTTTCCTCAACCATAAAATGGTTAACTATGGATCACAATTTTGAATAATAATAGCATCTATCTCTCAGAGTAGTTGTAAACATGAAATGAGATAATACTTATAAAGCTCTTAGCATAGTGTATTATGATTATTTCATGAAAGAAATATTTTAAGAAGACTGGAGGAATGAAGGGGAAAAGGACTAGCTTTTTTTAGACCCTTTATGAGACAGCATGGTGAATTTTGGACTTTGAGTCAGAAAGAGCTAGGTTCTAATCCTTCCTCTCACATTGATTTGCTCCACACCTTCTAGTTTTAGGTTTCAAGGACTAGAGGCAAAGAACATTGGAAAAGGGGCAGAAAAAAGAAGGGAGCAGTAGAAAGGAGAATCATTTACCAATCCCCTCTCTCTTTTTTTGATCTCATCTGTGATTGAGAGACAACATTCAGGGAAATGATGGCCTTGGCATCAGAGAAGAGCTGTATTCAAATCTTGTCTTTGAGTAATAAGTAATATGATGGACAATTCTAATAACAATAATGTGCACTTAACATAGCATTATCAGGTTTGCAAAGTACTTCGCATATATTATATCTTTTCATCCTTATAACACTGTGAGGTAGGTTAGTATCTATCTCATCCCCATTATCATCCCCATTTTTCAGATGAGGAAACTGAGGCTGAGAGAGGTTAAGGTACTTGCCCAAGATCACATAGCTAATTAATGTGTGAAGTGGGACTCAACCTTTTTGAGTCCTAGTTTCATCATCTGTAAAATGGATAATAATAGAATTTCTTCACAAGGTTGTTGTGAGGCTTAAATATAGATGATATGTCTATATGCATGTATCTATGTACATATGTTGGAAGGTCTTGGCTTCAGATCCCACCTTGAACTCTTACTAGTGGTTAATACTGGGCAAGGTATTAAACTTCTCTGAGCCTCAGTTTCTTTATCACCAAAATGAGAGGTAGGAGTAGACTCAGCACCTTTTAAAGTCAACTTCTAGCTTTCATTTTGAGATCTCATGACTTGTATATTATTTGATACGTTGATATTTACATAAGCCCATAATATATTCAGAGATTCAGTGAGATTGACAACGTGGAGTTAAGATTTCCATTTCTGAAGTTACTCTCCACACCTGGAAAATAATACCCAACCAGATGTTCCTTACTCCACCCACACATTGTTGCCTCATAGTTTCTTCTCTCCCTTCCTTTCACAGAGAAAATCTTGCCATCCTTGCTGTGTTAACTGGCTATTACAGTATGTAATTATATACAGATCATTTTCCCTGTGCTGTGATTAGTAAAAATTCATTCACATGCATGGGAATGACCTTGAATCCAGACACAGCAGAAGGTTGGAGGCCACAATTTCCTCCTGAAGTGTTGTGTAACATGCTTGGGTGATCCTCTCTGGGTGACACTAAATGACAATGATGTTGATAGAGTCTTTTCCTACCCCCTCCCAGCTCCAGGTTCTTGCCACTAATTTCTGCTTCAGACCTTACCTCTGTGGCCCTGAGAGCCAAGCCAATGGTGTCAATGCCCTCTCCCCCTACCTCCCCCAGGGATATCTGAGTTTCCCAATGTTACCAGTTCTCTGGGCTTTTCTGAATTGCAGGAGAAATCTGACTGGAGCTACCAGTGAGGTATTTTTCTCTGAGGACAGTAGCCATTGGTAGAAATGTAAATGATATTCTCTAGTTGTTGGACCAGCTGTTGAGCAATGTGCATTCCACCCCACCCCTCTTTCCACCACCAAGGAGAGGAGTAAGAATGAACACTTTCAGGTCTTAAATGGGAAGACAAAGAAGTGTGGGAGAATGTCTGGGCATGGTAGAATCTAATAAAATATTTCAGAGCTGGCCCATCTTGTATTTCTAAGGGACCTTAAAATCAGTGCAGGCATATAGCTTTACCTACTGAGTGAGGGGACAGTTTAGGAGGGAATAGGGCATTGGACTTGTATTTGAAAGCCCTGAGTTTGAGTCCCACTTCACACATTAATTAGCTGTGTGATCTTAGGCAAGTACCTTAACCTCTCTCAGCCTCAGTTTCCTCATCTGAAAAATGGAGATGATAATGGGGATGAAGTAGATACTAACCTACCTCACAGTGTTATAAGGATGAAAAGATAAAATATATGCGAAGTACTTTGCAAACCTGATAATGCTATGTAAGTGCACATTATTGTTATTAGAATTATCCATCATATTACCTATTACTCAAAGACAGGATTTGAATATAGCTCTTCTTTGATGCCAAGGCCATCATTTCCCTGAATGTTATCTCTCAATCACAGATGGGATCAAAAAAAAAAAAAGAGAGGGGGTTGGTAAATGATTCTCCTTTCTACTGCTCCCTTCTTTTTTCTGCCCCTTTTCCAATGTTCTTTGCCTCTAGTCCCTGAAACCTAAAACTAGAAGTGTACAAGGTCATCATTTGGCTGCCCTTGAGGATGGTGCGGAGACAGTCTGGTCTGGTGGTAGAAAGTCAGAATTAGAGTCAGGAAAGCTTGGATTCACAGCCTGTCTCTGATACACAATGGCTGGGTGACCCTGAGCAGATCGTTAACCTCCTTCCGGTCTTTGCCACTCTCTGTAACAACAATATGGCTAGCAGCAGCTGCTGAGGAGTAAAACCCAACAAGATCAGCAACAAGAGCTGCCAGCACAGGTTCTTTGGTCTGCTTTTCTAAGGAAAGCAACTTTAAGGGGTTAACAATCTCACTTAAATCAAACATACATATATCATTCACTTAGTTCAGGGGGAAAAGCCAGCACCCTGAACTTCAGAGGAAATACAAACAAATCACAAACGGAGACAATATAAACAGACTAAATCATAATAGTTAGTTACCAGAGAAGAACCAATGGATCTGGATTAGCAAAAGGGGGTAGGGGGAGGGGAGTTACAATGGCTTGCCCAGAGTCTCAACACTCCTT
>CM053622.1:476066628-476103675 GCA_028646595.1 Phalanger gymnotis | reverse complement strand
CAGCGCGGGAGCTCAGAACAAGGGCTGGCCCAGAGTCACGTGTGCCACCACTGCTGTGGGAATGAGCTCCAAGGAAGAGGAGGCCAACCCCTGGTTTTATATCTTTTTCAGGGTCAGGGGTGAGTCACACATGCAACTCACCCATGTGACCTAAAATTGTCACAAAGAGGCGACTTAAACCCATGTGGTCTAAGAGCCTCTGCTGTCCCAGACATGTAAACTAGGCCCTCCCTGGAGTTAGCCCCACCTTGGGCCCCACCTTAGTTGCCAATCCACACCCACATAGGATTTACACCTAATAGGGGTTTGGGCCTGGGGCTTAGCACCTAGTAAGGCTCAATGAAATACACTGAAATACTCAAAGGAAACAAAAGGCCAACTAAGTGCTAAGAGCCCATTTTGCTTACCAACACAACACATTTGTTGTTAAAATTGAGTTCCAAATTCTCTCCCTCCATACCCACTCCTCTCATTGAGAAGGCAAGCAATTTGATATAGGTTACACATGTGTAGTCAAACAAAACATGAAGGCCTTCGCCTAAAAGGGCCACGGTCTCCCATGGCATCCTGGGCCATCTCCAATCATCCTGATGAATATCTGGCCACTGGACCCAGGTGGCTCTGAAGGAGAAAGTGAGGCTGGTGACCTTGCACAGCCCTCCCTCATTTAAATCAAAGCCAACTGCAAGTCATGTCATCATTTCCCTGATGTCATGGTCTTCTTCAAAAACGAACGACAAACACAAACAAATTTCCATATCAGTCATGTTGTAAAGCACAGACCAAAATAAAAACCCAAGAAAAATAAAGAAAGTTTTTTAAAAAAGTATGCTTTGATCTGTACTCAGATTCTACCAGTTCTTTTTCTGCGGATGGATAGCATTTTTCAGCATAAGTGCTTCAGAGTTGTCTTGGATCATTGTATTGCTGAGAATAGCTAAGTCATTCACAGTGGATGGTCCTACAACATTGTTGTTGCAGTGTCCAATGTTCTCTTGGTTCTACTCATTTCACTTTGCATCAGTTCATGTAAGTCTTTCCAGGTTTTTCTGAGAGCATCTAGCTCATTATTTCTTATAGCACAATAGTATTATATCACAATCACATGCCGCAAAGTGTTCATCCATTTCCCAATTGATGGGCGTTCCCTCAATTTCCAATTCTTTGCCAGCAGAAAAGAGCTACTATGAACATTTGGGCATAGTTTCAAATTATTCTACATAATAGTTGAATCAGTTTACAACGCTACCAACAGTGCATTAATGTCACAATTTTCCCACATTTGGCATTTTCTTTTTCTCTTCTATTAGCCAATCTAATAGGTGTTGGGTAGTACCTCAGAATTGTTTTAATTGGCTTTTCTTCAATCAGTAGCGATTTATAGCATTTTCTCATATGGTATAGATAGCTTTGATTACTTCATCTGAAATTGACTGTTCACATTTTTTTTTTTTTGATCTTTTGTCATTTGGGGAATGGCTCTTATTTTTGTAAAGCTGACTCATTTCTCTACATATTTGAGGGATGAGGCCTTTATCAGAGAAACTTGTTTCAAGTGTTTTTTTTTTTTTGCAGTTATGATTGCTATTTCCCTCCATCCTATTTCCCCTATCTTATTATATTATCTCTCTCCCTTTCACCCTGCCCCTCCTCAAAAGTGTTTTGCTTCTGACTACCACCTCCTCCATTCTATCTTCCCATCTATGAGCTCTCCCCCTCCCACTTCTCTTATTCTCCTTTCCCCCTACTTTCCTGAAGGGTAAGATAGTGCGTATGCTATTATACACACCAGTTGATTGAATGTGTATGTTATTCCCTCTTGGAGCCAATTCTGATGAAAGTTCAAGTGTTCCCTACCACCTTCCCTAGCTTTCTCTCTGCTGGAAAATTTCTTTCTTGCATTTTATGTGAGATAATTTACCACATCTACCTCTCCTTTTACCTTTCTTCCAGTACATTCCTCTTTTTCACCCTTTAATTTTCTTTTATTGGATATCATCCCATCATATTCAACTCACACCTGTGCATTCTGACATACTCCTTCTAATTGACCTAATAATGAGAAAGTTCTTATGAGTTACAAGGATCATCTTCCCATGTAGGAATAAAAACAGTTTAACCTTATTAAGTCCCTTATGATTTTCCAGTTTACTTTTTTTATGCTTCTCTTGAGTCTTGTATTTGAAAGCCAAATTTTCTATTCAGCTTTGGTCTTTTCAACAGCAATAATTGAAAGTCTTCTATTTCATTGAATAGCCATTTTCCCCACTGAAGTATTATACTCAGCTTTGCTGGGCGCATGATTCTTGGTTGTGATTCTAGCTCCTTTCCCCTCCAGAATATCATATTCCAAGCTTCTGATCCTTTAATGTAGAAGCTGCTAAATCTTGTATTATCCTGACTATGACTCCATAATACTTGAATTATTTCTTTCTGGCTGCTTGCAATATTTTTCTCTTTATTCCAAGACCTCGGAAATTTGTTTATAATATTCCTGGGAGTTTTCATTTTGGGATCTCTTTCAGGAGGTGAATTGTGGATTATTTCCATTTCTATTTTACCCTCTGGTTCTAGAATATTGGGGAATTTTCCTTGATAATTTCTTAAAAGATGATATCTAGGTTCTTTTTTTGATCATGGCTTTCAGGAAGTCCAATAATTCTTAAATTATCTCTCTTGGATCTATTTTCCATGTCAGTTGTTTTTCTAATGAGATATTTTTCATTGTCTTCTTTTTTATTGTTTTGTTTTAGTTTTATTGTTTCTTGATGTCTCATAAAGTCATTAGCTTCCACTTGCTCAATTCTAACTTTTAAGGAATTATTTTCTTCAGTGAGGTTTTGTACTTCCTTTTCCATTTAGCCAATTCTATTTTTTTAATGAGATTTTTTCTTCAGTGAATTTTCGTACAGCTTTTTCCACTTGGCCAATTCTGATTTTCAAGGCATTCTTCTCAATATATTTTTGTACATCTTTTACCAGTTGACCTAGTCTGTTTTTTAAGGTGTTATTTTCTTTAGTAATTTTTGTGCCTCTTTTTACCAAGCTATTGACTCTTTTTTCATGATTTTTTTTTGCACCATTCTCCTTTCTCTGACCAATTTTTCCTCTACCTCTCTTGCTTGATTTTTCAAAATCCTTTTTGAACTCTTCCATGGCCTGAGACCAATTCATATTTTTCTTTGAGTCTTTGAATATAAGAGTTTTGACTTTGCTGTATTTTTCTGAGTGTGTGTTTTGATCATCCTTGTCACCATAGTAACTTTCTATAGTCAGAATTTTTTCTTGTTTGCTCATTTTTCCAGCCTATTTCTTGACCTTTAACTCTTTTTTTGTTATGAAAACTACAGTAGAATTTAAATTTTATTAGACATATTTTTACATGGTTATCATAATTCTCAGAAAGTCCCCTGTCTGTGTGTGTTTCACAGGGAATATGCTAAAACCAGTATCTGCAATGCTTCCTTATGCTTCCTTTGATGACTGATAATCCTGTTGACATAAAAGGTCCTTGTCATGCTTGTTGTCAAAATTATAACCCTTGTACACTCAAACATGTTTGATAGTGATAAAGAGTCCCTGCAGTGGTTAATTTTAGCATAAATCCTTAAATGATAGCTTTTTCAAACTTGAATACAATTAGACTACCATTCTATGGGACAGGTATTCCCAAGAGATATGAGTCTACGTACAATACATAGGGGGCCATGCTTTGTGTGGTGATTTTTCAAAATTGACTTTTAACTCTTTGCTAAAGTGGGGCTCTGCTTCCAGGGTGGAGGATGCACTGTCCCAGGCTTTGGGGGTTTTGTGAAGCTGTTTTCAGATATACTTTTAGAGACTTGTAAGTTTTCAATTCTGCTAAGGGGATATGCTCCAAGGAGAGGTGTTTTTTCTCCTCTCCTGGACTGTGCTCTGGTCTGTGAGTGACCACAAGAACTCTTTTCTGCCCTGGAGCTGTGATGAGGTCCTGCTACATTGGGGCTGCAAGCTCTAGTGTGCTAGTACTCCTCCTAGCCCTGGGACTGCTACCTGCCATCCAAGGCTGCAACCTAGATCCCAGTATAGGAAAATCAATGGAGTTCTGCCCCCAGTGATAGCAAAGAGACCCCTGAAATCTCCTTCTAACCAGTTGTTCAACCCCTTACCCTCTGTGGACTGAGAGCTGTAGAAGCAGCTGCTTCTGCTGCTGATTCAGTCACTTCCAAGGCCCACTCCTGGTTTACTGGGATCTGTCAATTCTGGTGCAACCTGTGCTAGACTCTCACCCTTGTGTAACAGACTTTTTCTGTTGACATTCTTAATTCTCTTGGTCTGGGGAATTGTTTCACCCTGTCCTTTTGTGGATTCTGCCACTCCAGGATTTGTTGTAGGGCATTATTTAAAGGTCTTTGGAGGGATTTTGCAGAGAGCTCAGGCAAATCCCTCCTTTTTTTCCTCCACATCCTTGGCAATACTCTGTTGATCCCACCTTCTGGTAATTGGAATGAAGTCAAAGGTGCTCTTAGGAGCTTGACTTTCAGCTGAACATCCAGCAATCTTTTCTGTACCATTCATTTTCATAGGAGTCTTGGGATAAGCTGTGTCTTTCAGTGGCAATGTCAGAATTACATGGGTCCAAACCATTAATTCCATGGGTTCAACCTCCTTTTGTCTAGCTCACTATCCCATTTTTGACAGACATCAAAATATACATTTGTAGTTGGTAGGTGGTGGACATAGACATCCTTCACAACAATTTAAAAAGTTAGGGATGGCATAACAATAACTAATATTTATTAGGTACCTACAGTGTACAGAGCCTTGGGCTACATACTAGGGATGATATTTAGTTTAACTAAGACACATTTTTTGTTCTCAAGGAGCTTACTAATGGAAGAATAATTTATGAAAGTAGGTAGTTATACAATTGTACAACATGCAACTCAAAAAGCAATTCCTTACAGAGGATGAGATCCTCAGATATACCTATTTGTGGATGACATTATGTTGATTATATCAAGCCCCTTCCTCCCTCCCTCCCTCCCTTCCTTCTTTCCTTCCTTCCTTTTTTCTTTCTCTTTCTTCTTTTATTTCTTTCTCTCTGTTTCTCTCATTATCTCTGTTTCTGTCTCTTTATCTCTGCTTCTACCTCTATTTTTTTATCTCCCTCTCTCTCCCTAAGTCTCTATCTCAATCACTCTGTCTCTATCTTTAAGCAATGTCTCATAACCTAGATCCATTATCACTCAAAAGACTCTGGCCCCATTATCCACCCAAGGGAAAAAAATTAGTTGAAGATTGCCTACTTCCAAATTGTGATATGATATTGGAAAGACAAGTTATGGTACTTATTTCTTGGTCTATATGGTACCTATGTGTGGTTCATGTGGTATTTGTGTCTTGGGTAGATGTTTGGACAATAAGCCAGGCTGAGAATTGAGCAGGAAGAGAACAGTGGGCTGGATATCCTTTGGAAAATTACCCTTTATTTTTAATGACCTTGTATTTGTTCTTGGAACAAAGGTCCATCTTTTTAACATTGGTGTTCTTCTTATAGAGAAGCAACATAGCATAACAGATAGAGGCCAACCCTAGTTCAAAAAGACCTGGGTTCAAGTCTTGCCTCTGGAATATACCTTCAGGTATTGAGAGGTTAACTGATTTACCTAGGGTATTCCAGTATATTCATATTCTTTAAAACCAAGAGCATGTGCTACTTCTGTATTGGTAGAGAAAATTTTCTCACTGGGAATTTCCTGAACCAATGAAATAACAAGTTCAGTCCAAAATATTAAAAAAAAAATTCTCCTGGTGCTTAAGCACAGTACCTGGTTCATACTAGGTACCTACTAAATTCTTGTTAATTGATTGATTGATGTCATGTGGTTGAGAGGAATGGAATACCACAATCTCAGAAGAATTCAAAGTTGTGGGTCACTCACAGGGCAATGGAAAGGTGCATGGTGTATGTTAGTAGGCTGTAATGTATTACTTGTAAAGAATTGCACTTAGGACCTAGCCATAAATCCTATGTTTCTTCTACTCCAAATGTGGTTGACAGTTCATTCTTGAATCAAGCAATGGAAATTGTTCCAACTACCCAAATGAGGATAAGAACCAAATGAGGATAAGAATCTTTCCATTCACATTAATGGGAAGGTTTAAGGATACTAAAAGCTCAGATATTCTTGCTATCATTATTAATGGTATTAATTAATAACAATATATAAATCTAATAACTATAACTTACATTATATAGTGATTTAAGGTTTACATAGTTCATGCCCACAATAATGTTTGCTTTACAGATGAAAAAGCTGGGACACAGAGAATCTAAGCGACTTACTCACAGTCACTCTGTTTCTGTTAGAATAGGTATTTTTGTCTCCTCCTGACTCTTACTCCATTATTAAGCCCACTTTGCCCAAGGCATTGTATTACACAAGACACCATGATTATATGCACCAGGATCATGGATTTAGAGATAGAAGAGGCCTTTAGAGATCATTGAATGTGACTTTCTCATTTTATAGATAGGGAAACTGAGGCACAGAGAGACGAAGTGATTTGTCCAGAGTCATACACCTAGCAAATGTCTGAAGCATGACGATGATCAAGTCTTCCTGATGCCAAGTTCGATTCCCTATTGACTTGGAAGCTAGGTAGCACAGTGGATAGAGACTTGCAGTCAAGAGGAACTGAGTTCAAATCCCACCCAAGATAATTAGGACCTGTGTAACCCTGGGCAAGTTATTTAACCTGTTAGTGCCTTGGTATCCTTATCTAAAAAAAAAGCAGTTAGACTCAAGTTATAAAACCTCTTCTAGCTTTCAGTCTAAGATCTTATGGTCCTTATCAATAGTGAAGGAAAACAAAATCTAGCGGTGAAGTAAAAGCATAGTTACATGAAAAGATAATTAACCATACAAAGTAAGAGGAGTCTCATAAATACTAAGTGAATGGCACAAACAGTAAATTCTCTTGGAATTCAAAGAAAATGTCAGTTATGTGGGGTAGTTTGAGAAGGCTTTATACAAGGCTTGGCTTGAGGAATTTCTCAAGTCTAAACTTAGTTGGTTATGAATCAATAAGGGAAGAGATAAAAACTCTTGAGAGTGAATTTTATATGGCATAATCAATCATTAAACATGAAATACTTGGAGATTCCATAGTAGGGGAGAAGAAATGTTCCTTTTTTCCTTCCTTCCTTCCTCCCTCCCCCTTCCTCCTTTCCTCCCTCCGCCCTTCCTTCCTTTCTTCCTTCCTTTCTTCCTTCCTTCCTTTCTTTCTTTCTTTCTTTCTTTCTTTCTTTCTTTCTTTCTTTCTTTCTTTCTTTCTTTCTTTCTTTCTTTCTATCTTTTTCTTTCTTTCTCTCTCTTTCTTCCTTCCTTTCTTCCTTTTTCTTTCTTTCTTTATCACTTTCCATCCATTTCTGTCTCTCTCTCTACCTCCCTAAGCCTCTAGCTCAGTCACTTTGCCTATAACTCAGTGTCTTTCAATCTCTTATCTTTCAGTTTTTGTGTCCCTATGTGTCTCTCTGTTTCTCTCTCTCTCTCTCTCTTTCCCTCCAGCCCTAGAAAACCACCCACTAAGTAAGTGGGTTTTGCTGTGATATATGACAGGGCCATAAACTAAATTGCAAAGAAAATTCTTCTGAAGCCTTCATCTTGAAACCTTACCTTAACTTTCACTTTGAAAAGTGACCATTCATTGCCACCACTGCTGGGAAAGTGATCTTGGAATGTAATCTAGAGTCAAGAGGATAGGATGTCTGAGAGCACTTAAAATGATCACATTTATGGTGGGAATAAATCCCTGTGTAAAATGCATGTGTTAATGTGATGGCCAGAAGGCTTATCTCCACACAGTTCAATGCAAACATTTTCAGCTGACCCATGGACAAGCCACATAGCTGAATTGTGCCTCAGTTTCTCCATTTACAAAATGCTTTATGGAATAGTCATTTGGAATGCTTGATGAGAGGGGACAAGAGGATGGGAAGATATTTTAGAACATTATGGGTTTCTAGGTATGGCCTGCTGACAATCACACGTGTCCAGAATGCATGAATTGTTTTGAAAATTATTTCATTTGCTCCCTCTGTTCCTCATATTTTTTCAAGTTATGTTTGGGAAAGTCAATGTACAAAATTGTAGCATTAATCCTGGCTCCTAGCCCTTTGATTCTAACATTAAAATGTTATGCGACCTTGTGGAAGTTACTTGCCTACTCTGGATCTCATATTCCTCTTTTAGGGGTTAGACTAGACAATTTCTAAAGGCTTTTTCAATGATCTTTGCTACCAGCCCAATGTATAGGTCTGCGGAGTGTGTTGATTAGATTTGATTACTTATGTACCTTGGCTTTTCAAGGAAACAGTGACCACTGGGCACTGTGTCATGAGCCTTCAGCCAGATCATCTCTATTACACAGCTTCTCAAAAAGCACACCCCCAAACCAAAGAGATGCTTATTGTTATTCTTAAAGTCAGCCCTTAGGCAATCCTGGACATGTTGCTGGGGCTTTGTGCTGAGAGAGAAATGGCACTGTGGGTTAAATTTTTACTTGCATTAATGCTTTCCTTTGAATCCTTGTTTCCAACCTAACTTTTCATTGTTTGGGAATCGTAATTTAGTTTTTTTCCTAATTGCTGTAAGATATCTCAAGACATCTTAGACATGATGGGTCCTAGGTGAGTGTAAATTGTTTGCTGCTTTTAAAGACACTGTAGGAGGGAACTTTCTGGGATGCATCAGGAAGGAGTTCCAGATGTCAGAAATGCAGTGCCAAAAAAATAAAAATAAAAATAAATCCAGTCACTGATCAAAAGTCTGGAATTCAGGAATGAAGAAGGCTAGAGGAAGAGTAAACAGCAAACCAGACCACACCAAAACTCTGGGAAATAAATAGTATAAAATCATCGTTCCAGCCATAGAGGTCACTTAGCTGGTCATATCCATGGGTGACATGGGAATCTGGTACTCCTGACCCCAGTCTTCACATTTGGAGATTAACACTTCCAAATTAGCTTGAGAAAGTGCTAGGCAGCCAGGGTGACTAAGAAGAAAATGAAAGAATGGGATGTGTCTCCTGGCTTGTGCAAGATGTCTGGTAACCACATTAAGTAGTTACTAAATGATTCCATGTAGCTATTAAATTGTCTATACAATGACTGGTAAGGAGAATGTGCTTGGTGTGTGTGTGTGTGCGTGTGTGTGCATGTGTGTGTGTGTGAGAGAGAGAGAGAGAGAGAGAGAGAGAGAGAGAGAGAGAGAGAGAGAGAGAGAGAGAGAGAGAGGAAGGAAGGGACAGAGAGATGGAGGGAGGGAGAAAGAGAGAGAGATACTATGAAGTAATCCAAAGTGATGAACCAGGTAGGAGAACATTCTATTCTCAGTAAAAAGTAACTTCTTTGAGGGCATGATGCTGGTTTTGATGCCTGAAACAGAGTAGGTGTTATATAAATGCTTGATTATCTGATTTGAATTACAGAGAGCACACACAGTATAAATAGCTCTGAATTAGAAGTGTGTGTGTGTGTGTGTGTGTGTGTGTGCGTGCGCGAGATTGAACAAGGTAGACACATGCCCTGGAGCAGTTTGCAACTAAATAGAAAAGATAAAGCAAAGCGCCAACTTGAAATATGTAAATAAAATTGAAGTAATGAATTACAAAATCTAATCCAACAAATATTTTTGAAATGCCTACTACATCATGCTAGGTGTAGGAAGGCTGAAAAAGAAGCTCAATACATAGTCCCAACTCTTCAATAACTTATTAATGTTGTTGGGAATGAGAAAGTGTACATATAAAATTATAGAATGCTACAAATATGTCAGTCAAGAAATAGGTATTAAGCACTTACTATGTGCTGGGCATTGTGTTAAGCTCTGGGGATAGAAAGAAAGGCAAAAGATAGTCTCTGCCCTCAAGGAGCTTGCCATCTAATGGGACAGACAAGAAAACAGCTATGTACAAACAAGCTATATGCAGGATAAATAAGACTAATCAATAGAGAGGGAAGTCACAAGAACTAAGAGAGATTGGGAAAGGCTTCTGTAGCCCATGAGATTTAAGCTGGGACTTGAAGGAAGCTAGGAGGTGAAGATGAGGAAGGAAAGCATTCCAGGTAGGCGGGACAGCCATGGGGGATGTTGGGAGTCTGGAGATGGAATGTTTTGTGCAAGGAATAGCAAAAAAGGCCAGTGTCACTGGTTTGAAGAGTATTGCAATAGTGTTTAAATTGTGCGAAGAATGGAAAGCTAGCATTGGTATAGTGTTTTACAAATGATATCTCATTTGATCCTCACAGCTCCATGTTATCATCCCTTTTTACAGATGAAGAAGCAAAGCTTGAGAGAAGTATAAATCATTTGCCTATGTCACACAGCTAGTAAGTGTCTGAGGTGGTATTTGAACTTGGGTTTTCCTAACTCCAAATTTAACACTCCATCCACTCTGCCACCTAGCTGCCACACCAGCATGCAGGTTAAGAATCCCTCATCTTTGTCTGATCCCCTCATTTTACAGATGAGGAAACTAAAGTCTATATAAGTTAAATGACTTGCTTAAGGTCACATAAGTAGTAAGCAGCAAACTCTCATTTCACAAACGAGGAAACTGAGAAGTATGGGGTCCAAAGTTATCTAATCTTCAAGAAAAACCACTGAGGCAGAGCTCTAAGCCATTAACCATTTATTAAAGGGGCCAGCCAGACCCATTCAATGACTGGGACCTCAGACCTTTCTTACGATCTGAGATGCCCCTTGGTTCCCAGGACCTTACTTTTATGGGACTTGATTCTCAGACATCAGAAGAGGCAAAGTAAAATGTAGAACCTCATTGGTTGATAGACCTTGCTTTTGCCCCTCCAGGAGAGCCAGAAATAATGCATCAGCATGGGTGGTGCAGGATGGGCAAGGCAAGGGTTATCTCTGCTGACCAAATGGTCGTAAGATGGTCTCCTTTCCATGTTGGGCAAGAGAGAGTGGTGTGGAGTTACAAAAATAAGTGGGGGCACTTTTCATATCACATTAAGATATCCCACCCATGCTGGGTTTGGTCATTAGCATTCTTCTGGTTAGGCAAGTGAACTTCATTACTGGTAAATAAGTGGTTTTATAGGTTTTAAAGTTTGAGGCCTCCTATAAGAAAGGGTCTGTCTTATTCAATTATCTCTACATGATATATGTAAAATATGCATTGTTTTGTATTATTTTTATATTAACATTAGTAAACTGACTAAATGTAACTTACTAGATAAGTACATCTCTAATTGCTAACAATCTTTACCCCTATGGAAGCATAGTGAAGTGATTAATACTGATTGGAATAAAATAGGGGTCCAATAAAGCATTTCTCTAAGAAGATTTAGTGATTGCAAATTTCTTTTCTCAAATAATCTTGAGAAGGTAACTGTAAGAAATAGTACAAGTATCCATTTTATGGGAAAAAAATAACAATATAAGGTTCAGAGTTAAGTGCTAGCCTGTGTTTATCTAGTAACCACAGTAACTGTCAAATCAGGATTCGAATTTAAGTCTCTTGACTCCAGTTCAGAACTTTGGACACCTTCTGGGTGACCAGAGATCAAATAAAGAATGCTTATTGCATGATGTTTTAGTTTTGTCCTTTTTTTTTTTTTTTTAGCAGAAGCAGAAATAAACTCAAGTGAACTTTGCCGGGGAAATGGAGAACTCTGAGATTAAAATGCTCCTACAGCTCCTGATAGCATCACCAGCCAGGAATTCCTTCTCCTCTGATCCAAAGCCTGGGAAATTAACCCCTGCACCACCTGGTACCTTGTACCAGGCAACAACAGAGGATTATCTGGGTCCAGGAAGGGTGTATTTATGATCCTTTGAGGCCTACTTTCGGGTGGGAAACTTATCAGCCAAGATCTACAGGCTTGCCTGTGTCCCAGGACTTTGGTGAGGGAAGCTTTCCTTTTCCCTGACACTGTGGGGAATGAAGCTTTGTCAGTGTTTCCTAAATGAAGTCTCTGCCTCTCCCTAGAGAATCACAGGAGGACTGACTCTTATCTAAAATTTTCAGTTCTTTAACCTCATCTGTGGCTTACTATGTTTTTGCTCTTATTTCATTATCTTTTCAGGCTGCCTCAGTATTCTCTCTGTCTCTGTCTCTGTCTCTCTCCAGAGACATCTCCCCTCCCCTCCTCTTTTCTTTTCAAATTCTCTTGAACATAGTAAGCAAGTCCTGATGTGCAGAGGGTATCATTTTAACAAGAGATCAGTTGTTGGGGGGAAGCCATGATTTCTAATGGATGTGTCAGTGAAAAGAGCCCCTTTTCAATGGAGTAAGGACACTATGGGGAAACAAAGGAGCTGCCTGTGAGGTTGGCTCATAAAAAATCAGACCAAACTGCTATTTTTAAGTTTCCATAATGCATGGAACTGAGTTTCACAAATGAGGCAGCTTGTTACCTCTCGATAGGAGAACTTGTTCAGATTTTAAATTGCCTCCACAGGTGACTTCTCCATTTTGAAGTATCCATTTTAAATCTAGGAAGTTTTCAGTTTCTCTGGTCTTGATGGGGACTTGGCCTTTTTGATTTTGACAACCAGAGGCTAAATTCACCACCAACCAAGGCATTGAGTTATGTCCTTAAAGATACAGAAATAAAAGAAATCAAATAACTTGATTTTTCAGGTGACTGGCACTGCCTGTGAGGAAAACGCCAACATATTATATAAGTAGCACTTTGTGTCCTTGGGCAGGTAATATAGTGTACTTATATTTATATCATTTAAGAAATTTTTGGGGAAAAGACATTTTACTTCTGAAGATGTAAATAGCTTGATCTCCTGCCACTTCACCCTGTTAAGATGGAAATAAATTCTGAAAGAGGGTCCCTGGTGGGGTAAGGGGTGAACTTACCTAAGAACTGTAGGTGTGATTGATGTGAAAAGCCTGCCTTAATTCTTTTAGTGGGAAAGGATTTTATTAAGGATACCATCATCCTTCCAGTCTCCCACATTTACAACCTCACTGTTATCCTCACTTCCCCATTCCCTCATCCCACAGAGCAAATCTGTTGGCAAATCTTGTTTCTACCTCCATAGCATCTCTTGCATTCGACCCCTTTTCTCAGGCACTACCCAAGTTCAGGCCCTCATCCTGTTTTGCCTGGGTTATTGTAACGGTTTTCAAATTGGTCTTCCTGCTTCAAGTCTTTTGGTCCCATGATGCTCACATGTCATCCACGTGTCATTTCTGTGTCAACCACATGTCATTCTCGTGGCATTAACACGTCATTCCTGTCACTTACATGTCATTCACAGCCTCTCGCATGTCGTTCACACATCATTTCCGTGTCTATCCCAAGTACCTCGTGTCATTCTCATGTCGTTCACATGTCATTCGCATGGCATTTCTGTGTTAGCAGCGTGTCACTCGCATGTCATTCACGTGTCTCTAACATGACACTCACATGTCATTTCTATGTTGGTCCCATGACGCTCACATATCATTCACGTATCATTTCTATGTCAGCCGCATGTCATTATGGCATCCACGTGTCATATCTGTTGATCGCACATCACCCACATGTAGCTTTGTGTTGATCCCATGTCACTTACACGTCATACACATGTCACTCGCATGTCATTCACATGTAATTTCTATCCCAAGTAGCTCACATGTCATTCTCACATTGCTCACATGTCGTTCTCATGGCATTTATGTGTTGGTCGCATGTCATTTTACTCCAATTTGTTAATGAAGATGCTGACCTTCATTGATAAAGGGAAGTTCCTCATCCCTGGAGTTTCCCAATACCAGTAAAATCAAAGGAGTTACAGCTATTGAGTGCCGGATAGGGAGTGTGGGTGGGGATGAAGCTGCAGTCCCTTCTGTAAAGATTCAGCCCAGCTATGGGGAGTCCCTGTTATGCATGCTGCCCCCTTCAGGATATGATGGGAACAGTTAGTGTTCTTATACTAAGTAGGTCTCTTTTAATCTAATCCTTGCCTTTTAACAGGGGGAGTGGATGAGTTCTGTGGTGATGTGAGGTTGGAATCTATTTCCTCAGCTGTAAAATAGGGATAATAATAGTATCTAGCCTGCAGGATTGTTGTGAGCGTCAAATGAGATCATATTTGTAAAAAGCATTTAGCACAATGCCTGGCACATGTTGTTTAATGTTTGACTCTTTAAGGTCCCATTTGGGGTTTTCTTGGCAAAGATACTAAAATGATTTGCCATTTCCTTCCCCAGTTCATTTTACAGATGAGGAAACAGGGTTAAGTGACCTGCCCAGGGTCACACAGCCAGTATCTGAGACTGGATTTGAACTAGGGAAGATGAGTCTTCCTGATTCCAGGCTCTGTATTCTATCCACTGTAGTGCCTAGCTTGCCCCTATGTACCCGACACATAATAGGTGCTATATAGATGATTATTCCTCTCCCTTCCCTGCCCTTCCCCACTAGATATATAACCCAAAACAAGACAGATAATGTTTCTAAGCCTCATCTGCAAAATGAGGGAACTGGACTTGATAACTTCTAAGGTCTCTTTAAGATCTAAATCTAAGTTCTAGGACACCAGGTGAGAGTGGACAAGATGGAATCTAGGGGAATAATGGTGGCATCAATGCAAATTCTAGCAAAGAGAAGAGCAGAAAGCTCAGGTGGGCTTTAGTGGTGGGTAGAAGCCACGGCAGGCACCCTTCCTAATGGCATGAGTATTGTGGGACCTATGTCTACTATACATCAGCATTGCCCTGGGCATCATCTTTTGTCTTTTAGTATAGATATTAATATTCACCAGGATCTAGAAACTATATCTATCTTATGTTTTCAAAGACCTCAGAGCTCATTTAAGTTCTCATAATGTCCCTATGAGGTAAGCAGATAGCAGGGTAGCAATCACCTCCTTAGAGAGAAAGGTAAAGGGTCAAAGGTACCTCAGGGAGAAGGCTAGTAGCGGAGATGGAGAGTGTGCTCTCACGGTTTCATTGGAGGTAATATGGATAATAGTGGATGAATGCTTGACATCAAGTCAAAAAGACCCGGATTCAAATCCCCCCTTTTATGTTTGACCCTAGCCAAGTCACCTCACTTCTCTGAGACTCATTTTATTCTCCTGTAAAATGAAGTTTTGGATAAGGTGGTCCCTTACAGCTCTAAATCTGTCATCCTGTGAAATTAGATGGGTTGGGGTAGAGCTGAAGGCAATGGATGTGACCCATTGTGTCTTTTAAACTATTTTCTCTCCTCTGCTATTACTGATAAAGAGTGTAGTGCTTTGTGTTGATTCCCCTTTGAACTGGGATAGTTGGAGTGAGTGATGAACCAATTTCCTTCCGAGGTAGGTGCTATTTATCTTCTCCTGGTGATGCCCTTGGGAGTAGCAATGCAGAGCAGAGAAAGATCAAAAGCCAAAATACCTAACTGTGGTTGGTTGCCAACATTTCTACTTTGCCATTTTTTTCTCTGAACATTATGAAGGTGCTCTGTTAAAAATTCCCAAAGATGAGTAAGCTATGCCTAGTTCTTAAATTAGGGGTTGAAGGAAGTCTCTGTTTGTGTGTGTGTGTGTGTTTGTGTCTGTCTGTCTGCCTCTGTGTGCGTGTGTGAAAGGAAAATGGGGAACCACATTACCCAGGAGATCCAGCATCTAGCATGGTGTCTCTTGAATTGTAGGAATTTAATAAATGTTTGTTGAATTGAATTGAATGTACCTCTTCCCAGGTGACACTATCGTTTGCCAGGGAAGGTATGAAGCCGACAGGAAGGGATCAAGCCTGGGAAGGGTTTTTTCAGCCCCATGGAATCAATGTGGGCTTAGTCCCTGAAGGGGTCAGTGGGAGTAGCCTAGCAAAGAGTGTTGGAGAAAGGGAGGGTAGATGCGTTTCCTTGTTTATCTGCCTTCCCTGCTGAACTGGAACTCAAGGTGATGACAAGGCTTCTTGGTATAGCAGGAATGGTGGAGCTTCTGAAAATAGTGGTGGCATGAAATACCTAGCACTTTTTAGTACAAATGAGTCACATTACTGCATGAGATGTAGGGGGATTAAGGACCTTCAGCTGTGGACTGGGACTGGGAACACCAGGCAGTACTAAATCTAGGAAGTAGGGTTGTTGCTGTTGCGTTTGTCCTTCATTTTCGAAGAGGACCATGACGTCAGGGAAATAATGGTATGACTTGCAGTTGACTTTGATTTGAGTGAGGGAGGGCAGGGAAGTAGGGAAACTGAGGGCCAAGGAATTCATCTTTCATAGAATTCAAGAAGGGCCAGGGATTTAGAAGACAGAGCACCTAGGCATAGGTCGAGGCATTGGCAGTTCTCCATACATTGTGCTAAGGGTTGAATACTCTTTCCAACACCACCATTCTCCCTCCCTAGCACTCCTACAAAATTCTGCCACCTCAGATCTCATGATTTTTGTATACATTTATCTTGTGCACTTTTCAAGTATTATTTTGTATTATAGTTATACGTATAAGACAGTTAGGTGGTACAGTAGATGATGATAATAGCTAGTATGTATATTATATATGTATATGTGTGTGTATGTGTGTGTGTATGTGTGTGTATGTTTCACACACACAGTGCCAGGCACTGTTAAGTGCTTTACAAATATTATTTCATTTGATCTTTACAATGACTCTGAGAGTTAGGTGCTATTATTATCACAATTTTATAGTTGAAGAAACTGAGGCAGACAAGGTTAAATGACTTGCCCAGGGACACACAACTACTAAGTGTGTAAGATCATATTTAACTCAGGTCTTCCTAATTCCAAGTCTGGTGCTCTGGCACTCTGTCCACCTAGTTGCTTAGAGCTCTTGACCTGGAGTAAGGAAGACCTGATTTCAAACAAGCTTTCAGATACTTAAGAGCCTTGTGACCTGATCAAGTCATTTAACCTCTGTCTGCCTCAGGTTCTTCATCTGTAAAATGGGGATAGTAATACCACCTACCTCCCAGGGTTGTTGTGAAGAAAAAATGAAATCATATTTGTAAATCGTTTTGCACACCTTAAAGTGCTGTGTAAATGCAAGGTATTATATGTATTGTATTCTCTTTCTAGACTGTAAAATTCATGAGAACAGAGTTACCTAAACCTTGTACCACCCTCAGGGACTAGCATAGTGCTAAGCACACAGTAGGCACCTCATAAGTATTTGTTGAACTGAATGAACATTTTTGGCTTGGAAAGCACTTTACAAATATCTGGTTTTCTCTCACAACAACCATGTGAGGTAGGTATGATTATTATCCCCATTTTATAGATGAGGAAAGGAGACAGGTAAGTGGCTCAGGGGACAGAGAGTAGGACCTGGAGTCAGAAAGATCCGAGTTCAAGTCCAATCTCAGATACTTACTAGCAGTGTGATCCTGGGCAAGTCACTTAACCTCTGTTTGCCTTAATCCACTGGAGAAGAAAATGGCAAACTACCCCAATATCTTTGCCATGAAGAATTAGACATGACTGAACAGCTGAACAATGACATACATGAGGAAGACAGATGTTAAGTGACTTGTTCAGACTCATACAGCTAGTAAGCATCTGAGGTTGGATTTGAGCTCTGGTCTTCTTGACTCTATGTCCAATGCTCTATCCATCACCCGAACTGAATTGAACTGAAGAGAATGGAATGGAACATCATTGGTGGTCAAAACATAGAAGTGAGTCTGATTCTTGGGTAGGGCATGTGTCTTCTAAAAGTTCTTTTATACCTTTTTTGTGACTGGCAGGAACTGGAAGGTGGACATGTATTCATAGGTTCAAAGAGTGAAAGATGTGGAGTTAGCTGGAGAGTGTGGTGAGCATGTTTACCCTCCAGCCCTGCATAAGAATTCATCGATCAAACCCCAACCTCTTGTGGTGGTTTTTTCATAAAGTGATTCCCAAATCTCCAAATGGGGAAAAGAGATTTCTTGAGGGAAGACCAGCTTTGGAGGGCTGCCCTCAAATAATATGGTGGGAGAATATGGAAGGGAAAGGTACAGAAAGTGATAGGATCAAGGGTATAATTACAAAAGTTGGCAGGTGAAGATACAGAGAAAATATAAGGGATGAGATATACACAAGGCAGCTGCTGGGGGGGCGGTCAGTGGATAGAATACCAGGCCTGGAATCAGTTAGGATGACCTGAGTTCAAAACTGGCCTGAGACACCTACTAGCCGTGTGACTCTGTGCAAGTCACTTCACCCCATTTGCCTCAGTTTCTCATCTATAAATCGAGCTGGAGAAGGAAATGAAAAACACTTCAGTATCTTTGCCAAGCAAACCCCAAATGGGGTCATGAAGAGTTGGTCACGACTTAAATGACTGAACAATAGACGCAAAAGTACACACAAGAAATCTCATGGATAATGAATGGCCTAGATTTTTTTTTCACTGAAGAGGTACATTCAGGGAAGTGCTGTTAAATGTTTAACAACCAGGCTCTCGAAGAAAAAAAAAGTACATCATAACACTTCATTATTAACACTTTCTTAAGTCTACAGTCTAGACAATCAACAGAACATTCATCAATCCTTGATTTGTAGCGATTGCCTGTTTCTGAGGCGTAAATGCTCACTGAAAAGTTAACAATTAGTTCTTCTAAGGCCTTTCCGGCTGGCTCCAGCACAGCTCAGGGTGCATTTCTCTATTGAGAGAAAGCAGAGGAGCAGGGTTGGCATCATGGGCTGGAGAGATTAGGTTTGCAGCAGCTGTCATTGTGACAGCAGACTAAAAAGGGACACCAGACTAGGAGAACAAAGACTGTGCTTTATCTAAAGTTTATCTCTCTCCTCTCCCTCCGCCCCCCCCACCCCATTTTACTAAGGGTTCTTTGCACACAGTAGGGGCTGGGGCTATTGTTATATCAATTTATATGGACTTGAGAAATTCTTTAAATACTTTTTTATCTCTTTTCACGTTTGCTCTTTCTAAATCTATCCAGCATTATATTTGTTACTTTCTTAATGATAGTCGAATTTCATGTGTGCCTTCTGAAATAGTCACTGTGTCATTTGTGACATTTTTCTTCTATTTTAAAGCAGTCTCAAGGCCTTGAAGTTGAAGGGGATTAAATCATCGCCTTTGGGGGTTTAAATCACCTCCTGGCTGGTCATGGCCTCTTTGTAATTTATAGTGCTAGAGAACTGCCTGAGGCCTAGAGAATTTAAGTGACACAGCTAGCAACAGGTGGAATTTGAACCTAGCTCTTTCTATCTCTAAATTCAACCTTCTATTTAGTCTGCACTCCTCTACCTCTCTTTCTGTGCCAACCAGAGTTAATTATTTTCCGTGCCTCTCCCTATAAAACTTTCATAATTGTTCCATTTTGGGGGAGGGATAGGGAGGAGACAGATTATGGGGAAAAATAAGATTAAATTTCTAAGACAAGAGAGTGAGCTGGAAGCAAGTAGACTCCCCTCTCCTCTAAGTTAAACACCTCGGTCATGGCTCTGGCATCAGATTACAAGTGAAGTGCTTGTCAGCTCATATACGAGTATCACTAATACGAATAACTCACAGTGGGATGAATTTCTGTGGTTGCCTTGGTACAGAGAAAATGAATGGATTGTTCATAGGCTCTCCCAAATAACAGCTAAAAGAGTGTAGTGTGACCAGGTGTCGCTTTCTTAGTCTGATAAATTGAGCACCATTGTTAATATCTTAGGAGCTTTGTATCACCTTCAGAGTATGGCTTTCTGAGAGATTTTAATTTTCCCTGTAGTCGGGATTCACTGAGGCAGCTAGAGGGCCCAGGGGATACAGCACTGGCCCTGGAGTTAGAAGACTAGTTCAAATCTAGCCTCAGACAGTTATCAACTGTGTGACCTTGGGCAAGTCAATTAAAAAAAAAAAAAACCACTGCCTGCCTCAGTTTCCCCATCTGAAAAAGGGGGATAATAATAGTCCTTGCCTCCCAGGGTTGTTGCGAGGATAATATATAAATTTGTGAAGTGTTTTGCAAACTTTAAAATGTTATATAAATACTAGCTATTGTTATCATTGGCCACATCTTATGTCATATATATGGATAACGGTGGCTACGAAGACCTCTTGTCCTCTACTTTTAATGGAATCTTTCCTCTGTAATATACTTCAGGACTTTCTTAAAGAACATTGCATTTGGAATCTGATTTCAAATCTTGACACTGCTACTTACTACCTGTGTGATCTTGGAAGTCATTTAACTTCTCTTAGGCCAGGAAGGCTTGAATTCAGATTCTGCCTTGTGAACCTAGGCTAGTCACAAAACTTTTCAGTGCTCTAAAGCTATAAACCATAGAAACCTGCATTGGTAGAGGCTGACTTATAGCTGCCAACCACAATGAGATCATAGGTTGATTTCCTCTCCTGAAGTCTATCCCTACGCCTAACCATATCCCTATCTTGAACCTGCCCTTAACACTATACCAGACCCTATCCATATCTCTGTCTCTAACGGCATTCCTATCCCTAACCCTACTCCTATCCCCATCCTTCACCTTCACCCTATCCCTCTGTTCTTATCCTTATCCCTATCGTAATTCTTATCCCCATTCCTCATCCTTTCCCTATCCATATCCCTATGCTTAACCCTCTCCTTCTCCTTATCCTCATCTCTATTCCTCATCTTATCCCTCCACCTATCCCTAGGCATAAATATCTAACACTACCTTTATCCCAATCCCTAACTATATCACTATTTTTCATCTTTTCCCTATCCTTATCCCTCATCCCCTCCCTATCCCTAACTCTAACCCTGTCCCTACCCCTATCCATATCCTTATCCCTATTCCTCATCCTTTCCTGATCCTTAACTTAACCCTATCCTAATCCCCATCCATAACCTAACATTATCCCTAAACGTCACCCTAACCCTTACCATATCCCTATTCTTAACCCTATCCCTATCTTTATCCTTCACCCTAACCTTATCCCTATCCCCCTCCCTCACACTAACCTTATCCTTTAATGCTAGTCAAATTTCATGTGTGCTTTCTGAAATAGTCACTATGTCATTCGTGACATTTTTCTTCTATTTTAAAGCAGTCTCAAGGACCCAGTAAGCATCCCTTACCTTATCCCTATCCCTCACCCTATCCCTATGCCTACCCCTACCCTGTCCCTAACTTTATCCCTCTTCTTCACCCCATCCCTATCCTCAACCTTATCCCTATGCCTAACCTTATCCCTATGTGCTTACGGTATTCCCCTAGAGATGCAGGTGGGTAGGGAAGGGTCAAGGTGTGGGAAGTATGGAAACAAAGGGACAATTCACTTCCCTGCTTTAGAAGATGAAAAACTTAAGTTTCTGAGCCACAAGTATTAAAGAAATCATCAAACACAGCTATGAGGAAATTATTCTATCAGTATATTATTTATATATATATATATATGTAAGCTGTTCCATTAAAATGTATTGGAAGTGTTTAGCAGGGAAAATAGTCATAAAAACTGACATACATACAGTTTAAGTTTGAGGTTTGCATAGCATTTGTTGCAATAATTCTGCTAGTAGCTGTTGTGGGGGGTGAAAGACCAACGCAAGCCCAACAACAAGAACGCTGCCAGCACAGGGTTCTTTTGATCTGCTTTACTAAGGAAAGCAACAATAAGGGGTTAACAATCTTGCTTTAATCTAACATATACATATAAACTCACTTAGTTCAGGAGGAAAAGCCAGCAACCTGAACTTCAGAGCAAATACAAACAAGTTACAAACATATACAATATAAACAGACCAGATGACAATTCATAGTAACCAAGAAATCATCAAGATCTGGGTTGACAAACCAGGAGGCTCTCAGAGCAGCCAGAGTCCTATGCCAGTACTCTTCCACGAGTGAGAGCTCAAGCAAACAACTCTGTTTTCTCTTTTTATACAGTATTTGGCTGTCCACTGTCATCTGAGTGACCAGAACTGAGGCTCATACTATTGGCTATGGTCTTAGCAACTCCCCTTAGGGCCCTGGGGGCTTCACACCCACATCTGCTTAGCACCTAGTAAATAGGGGTTTGGGCCCGGGGCTTTGCATGTAGTAAGGCTCAATCAAAGACACTTAATTAATTTAGCATTCTAAAACAGTAAAAACATCCCAACTTAATATTACAGCATTTTGTAAATGAAGTACTATTTCGGCATTACTGGGGAGTGACTCTGACCTTGGGACTGAAGGAGTAAGAGTATAAGATCAGAATTTGATTAACAAGCTAGTCTCTCATCCTAATGGAGAGGGGTAGTGGGAGCCAAGCTAGAGAAGACTGTTCACTAGGGTGAGTGTGCAGAGACAGAAACAGGATGGTAGAGCCATTATAGGGAAAAGAGAGTGCCATGGGCTACTGGAGTGAAAGAGAGAAAGCCAGAACTCCTTCTAGTCATGAGATCCTCAATGCTGGACTCCAGAGTTAGAGCTGTCTGAGTGAATGGAGCAAGTTATTTGGTTGGTTGTTGCCCTTTGTTCTTGAAGAAGACCAAAATGACATCACTATGTTGGAGTTATGGTCCAGTGTGTCTGACTGTAGCTTATCAGACCAATACAAGCTTGGAAGGCTCTATCACAGCTCGGGCACAGATAGACCACATGAACATTTGGGGTGGAAATGTCTCTAAATTTGTGCATCTCACTTTTCTTTTGAACTACCGCAATTCTGCTTTACTCATAGAGCACAGTGCTTTCTTTGATGCAGAAACGCCATTCTGGGCAGTCCTTTGCCAGTGTTTAGTCTCTTATGTCATACAATTGATTCCAAAGTTCTTCAGAAAGACAGAGCAGAAGGTATAGTGGGATGGATGTGTCACTGAATTCCCCTGTGCCCCCACTCCCTCAACATTCATACTATACTGCAGACCTGCCTTCCTTTCTTTCCTGAGACTTCATTTGCCTATTTCCCATTTCCTAAGAGTTGTTTATCTTTCTGTTTACCTTGTCTTTTAAGTATGATAAACATAATTAACCACTGCATTACTCATCTATACGTATCCTAGCTCAAAGGCAGTAGAGGCAGGGGCCAAAGGGATCCTCTCAGGAGAGGAAAGATATAGACTTTACGTTGGCAGTATATTTTGCCAGAGAAGCTTTCTGGGGGCTCAAAGCTATAGAAAGAGAACTATTGCTTTGTTGTTTTTAATAACATCACTGAGCAGAGAGAGCGAGACTCATTCTCGGGTGTCTCTCTAGGCAATGAATGAGTCAGCAGTTTGGCAGGGTGGAAGCCCTTGACTGGCTGGTTGGTTTTGATGACTTCCTTTCCTATTATTTCCTTCTGCCTGGTATAAAAAGAGACTGACTCTTCCAACAGGGAAGGAATAAAGGAGTGGCTATGTGGAATGGCTGGACCCCCAAAAGAAGGAGTGGTATATCCTAACACCACCACTCCACAATTTTAGGATAGATGTTATCATGTTTCATTTTCACAACAACTCTGTGCAATCAGTATTACTGGTGCTATCACCCCCATTTTGTAGATGAGTAGACTGAGGAACAAAGAAGTTAAGTGGTTTGTCACATAGCTAACATTAGCCAGAGACAGGATTTAAATCCAGGTTTCTCCTAGGAGGCATCGGATGGTGGGTGTTAGAATCAGTACCGGGGCATCCAGAGACAACACAGGCATGGAAATAGGTGGAAATTGAGCCATGGGACAAGTTGAAATAAAATATCTGAGCAGATATAGGTTAAAGGAAAGGACATGGTCAGAAATCAGTCATCAGGAATGCAAGAAAGCATAGCACCTGGCACATAGCTGGCTTTTAATTAAAGTTTATTGACTGACTGACTTTAACAAAATCCAAAGAAAGGGCATGGGTTGTAGAGGAGTACAAAGCACACAGCTTTGTATATTCAAAACACATGAGTACTCAATTGGATTTGTGATCTCACCAATTTGAGAGCTCCCTCCAACAACGTAGATCACAACCCATCTGTGCCAGCCCTTCCTGGGCCAGGTATTACACCAGGCCCTAGAGAAAGAGAAGGGATTGGTACAAATATGTCTACCTTCTGCACCTTCCTTTTCTGTGATTTCTCTTAAAGAGGCATTTCTCTTAAGATGGGAAGGACAGAGAACTGGGAATCAGAAAGTTCCTTTTGTTCCTGCCACTGACTGGCTGTGTCACTGTAGTAAGCCATTTAAACTTCCATGAGTTTCAGTTTTCTCATCTATAAAAAGAATGGGGTTGAACTTGTTGTTTGTTGTTGTTTCAGACTCTTCATGACCCCATTGAGGGTTGCAAAGATACTGGAAGGGTTTGCCATTTCCTTCTCCAGCTCATTTTACAAATAAGGAAACTGAGGCAAACAGGGTTAAGTGACTTGCCCAGAGTCATACAGCAAGTAAGTGTCTGAGGTGGGATTTAAACTCGTGAAGATGAGACTTCCTGACTCCAGGCCTGGCACTCCATCCATTGCACCACCTAGGTGCTCCCATGGGGCTGAACTAGGTGTTCTCAAAGTTTCATTCTGCTCTAAACATCCCACATACTCAGTCTCTGTTTTGGGGTTTGTTTTTTTCTCCATTGTATGTTCTCTTTTACTCTCTCTCCTTTTCCTTTGCTGTGTGTCCCCTCTCCCTTTCTCTTTCTCTGCCTGTACACCATATGCCATATAGTCAGCATATGGCATGCCTTACAAACAGATAAACAGTGGCACATATGCAGCCATACGTCTTGAGCACACAGACATTTCAGCTTGCATTTGTCAGCCAAACAGCAGAAAGCATTTCATAAACCTCACTCAGAAATTCCAGAGCATGTGAGTAGTCCATGTGTCCCCTCACAAGTAGTTAAAATAAGTTGCTCCATATCTTATTTGGGGCTGATGCCAGAACATGGTCTCCTGGCCCTTTTGATTCTGAGTCACTTAATACCAAAGTCTCACTTCTCTCCCTCAACTATTTGGAATAGAATGTTTTGACTAAAGGTCAGACTGATTGTTGTAGATTCTTTTTTTGTGGGTGGTTGCACCAACTCTGTTCCTTTTAGATATCACAAAACAGCTCCTTAGGGTGGGGCCGTTTTGAGCTGAGAATCAAGAGAATGGGAGACTGTTCCAGACTGTCTCATTTTTCCTTAGGCTCCTGTATACCACTCCCCCTCACTTCCCCTTCTCACCAGAAGATCTTACTTCTTATTTAGAAAAGAGAGGCCATATGTGTGAATTCCCTCTTTTCCTATAGTTTAGAAATACAAAATATTTCTACATCATTCCCCAGGATGAAGGGTGTGTTCAGAGAAGACTAGTACCTCTGGTGTGAGTGCTGCTGAGCCCTTTTGAAGTCTGCTTTCTACCTTTGGTGTCTACCTGATCCATCTAATTCTCACCTGTGGCTCCAAGAAGTTGTAGCATGCACAGTGGCCACATACCAGTAAATCGTTTCAGCAAATGGGCTAACCAAGGTAGAGGGTAAAAGAGGGGTCTCAAACCCATCAGTGAGATAGGGTGTATCTACCCCAAGCATGTGAAGACCTCCCCCAGCAGAAAGAGTGTATGAGAACAGTTTGTTCCAACAGCCATGAAGCAGGTGCTGTGGAGCACTTAGAGCTTAGTCAGACATCAAAGATGCCAAGGTCACCCACAGCATTTTGAGCCGTCACCAGCTGTCTTGACTCTGTCCTGCCACTGGACTGTGAAGACTCTGGAAGAGACAGTAAGGCCAAAGACTGTGCAACTCTGCCTTAATCAAATCCAATTTATGCACAAATCAAAAGACATCACCAGTAACATTTTACTATTTTTACCTATCTCAAAGTCCTGTGGTGACAGGCAAGTGACAAAGCAGCAGGTGTGTATACACTGGGAGCTGTAGTTACAACCCTGCACAGAGGCAGCTCAGGCCTTAGGGTTATTTCTTTACTGGGAGCAGTAGCCCCTGGATATCTGCGCAGCCTTATAAAAATCATACTGCTTACCTCCTGGTGTGAGGAAGGGGCTAGAAAAGGTGCCCTAAAAGTTGTTGCTTACCCAACCCTGGCCAGATTACTGAGCCAGGCAGGAATCCTACCCTGCACTTGAAACAAAAAAAAATGTTCAGAAACTTTTGGAAAGATGATTCTACTCACCATCAGTATGTGGAATGTGTGTATACTTATAGATAACACAAAATCCAGTAGACCTGAAAGACAAACAGCTCTTGTTGCAAGAGATCTTAGCAGGTATTGCATCCAAATGGCAGCCCTGAGTGAAACAAGGCTGGCAAATGAAGGCCAGTTGGAGCTGGATACATGTTTTTTTCTGGAGTGGCTGCAGTGAATGGGCAATGCTGTGAAGCTGCTATAGGTTTTGCAATCAAAACTAACCTAGTCAATAAGCTTGTATGCCTGCTAAAAGGAGTGAACAACAGGATCATGACAATGCAATTGCCACTTGCAGGAAAACATCACACCACCATCATCAGTGCCTATGCTCCCACCATGACGAACTCTGATGAGGTCAAAGAAAAATTTTATGAAGACCTGGAGACCTTTATCATCAATGTGACAAAAGAGGACAAGCTTATGATTCTGGGTAACTTTAATGCTAGAGTAGGCTCAGACTACCAGACTTGGCAGAGAGTCCTAGGGAGGAATGGAGGTGGAAACAGCAACAGCAATGGTCACTTACTACTGAAGACTTGTGCATCTCATAACCTTCTGTAAAGGCAATCAGTAAATGAGAAGATCTTTCCCATCCATTTGAATAGGCTTCAGGGGGGGCTCTCAGGGTCCTAGGTAGACTGGCTAAGACCGGAGCCAATGGTAGGCGCCTGAGTTCTGGTTGCTCAGATGACTTTCTAGTCAACGGGATGATGTCTGGCGACTATATGAAAGGGGAGAACACAGCTTGGAGATTGAGACGTAGTGGAGGGAGGAGAAGGAGAAGTGGTAGCGGCAGTGGCAGCAGCACTGGGAGCGGCGGTGGTGGCAGCAGGCACTACTAAAAGCACAACTGACTCTCCTGCGGCCTGGAGAGTGCTGAGCAAGGACTTGAGGCTAGTAGGTAATCTTCTTACTAGAGGGCCCTAGCACTGGGGAGAAGCACCAGTATGGCTTGGCTTGCTGCCATAATATTTTTCTGTAACCTCTTGGTTGCTATTGTGAGATGGGCATATTGGTTTTGGAAGGTTCTTGCCAGGATATCGAATTGGGGACACTGGTCCATGAGTCTGCTATTTCGGAGCGTGAATAAATGCTTTAACTCCTCTGCCTTCTACTTAGACAATTCCTTATATCCTATGATTCTGGACCATTCAGGCATATTCATGATTTTCTTTGAAATCATGAATTCTGACAATGATATACCTTCTCATCACCAATAATGTCTTCCATTCACCTAAATGCAATAAAGCTTCATGTATGCACCCTCACAGCAAACATCGGCATTTAGTAGACTTGTAAGGAGAAGAGACAGAAGGATGTGAGAGTGATGAAGGCATTGTGTGGTGCAGAGTGCTGGACTGATCATAGAATCATCATCCATCATCTCCAAGCTAAATATTCACATTCAACAAAAGTGGCAGCCCCAAGGCAAAATGACCACCAGAAGAATTAATGTCAACAGATTGGAGCTCTTCCCTGAGCAAGAACAATTTATTGCTAACTTGGAGGGAAAGTTGAGCCAACACGGAGTTGGCAACAGTGGAGCAGAAAAGGAGAGGGCAGCTTTCAGAGATTTGGTGTACAGCACTGCATTTGCTCATCTGGGCCAGAACACTCACAAACACCAAGACTGGTTTAATGAAAATATAATGAAAAATGAGAACTCCACAGGTTTTACCAGCAGTCTAGCTCATCCATATCTAAGAAGGCAACATTTAATCCCATCAAAATTAAAGTAGGAGCAAAGCTTAGAGAGCTGCAGGATTCTTGGCTCAGTAAGAAGGCAGAGGAAATTCAGTTTTATACTGATAGTGACAATCCAAAGCCCTTTTATGATGCCCTGAAGGCTATTTATGGGCCAAAAACCTATGGTTCATCTCAACTACTCAGTGCTGATGCAGCCACATTGATTAGTGATAAGGACATAATCCTAGAGAGATGAGATGAACACTTCCATACTGTTCTCAACAGACCATCATCAATTAATGCTGAGGCCACTGACCTTTTACCTCAGGTTGAAGTCAATATCTCTCTATTTGAAATTCCAACTGAAGAAGAGGTTTTGGATGCCATTGGGCCCCTTTCATGTGGCAAAACACTGGGTGCTGATTCTATTCCAGCTGAGATTTACAAGGTCCATTGCTCATACAAAAGCTGGCTGAAATTTTTCCAGGTTATGTGGCAAGATCCTCCAGGGGTTCAAGGGTGCCTCCATTGTCCACCTCTATAAAGGTAAAGGAAATAGATTGTCCTGTGACAATCACAGGGGGGTTTCTTTTCTCTCTTAGTCATTGCTGGCAAAATTCTTTCCAGAGTCCTTCTTAAGGCTAATCCTTCACCTGGAAGATGGTCATCTACCTGCGAGCCAGTGTGATTTCAGAAAGGACTGAGGAACAGTTGCTATAGTGTTTGCTGTCTGATGATTCTGGGAGAAATGCCAGGAACAGAACAGAGGTCTGTACACCACTTTATAGACCTAACCAAGGCCTTTGATACTGTGAGTCATGAGGGTTTGGGAAAATTATGTTCAAATTTGGTTGCCTGGAGAAGCTCATCAGCATTGTACGTCAATTTCATGCCGGCATGCTTGTCAGTTCTAGATAATGGAAAACGCTCTTGTGCCTTCCCAGTCACCAGTGGAGTGAAACAAGGCTGCGTGCTTGCTCCAGAGCTTTTTAGCATGATGTTCTCAGCCATGTGCAACAACAATGTTGCTAGCAGCTGTTGTGGGAGTGAAAGACCAACAACACCAGAACACAAGAGGGCTGCTAGCACAGGTTCTATGATCTGCTTTTCTAAGGAAAGCAACTTTAAGGAGTTAACAGTCTTACTTTAATTAAACATACATATACCATTCACTTAGTTCAGGAGGAAAAGCCAGCACCCTGAATTTCAGAGCAAATACAAATAGAAATTACAAGCATACATTATATAAACAGAGCAAATAAACACAAATACACACAGTTACCAGAGAGAAGCACCAATATCTGGATTTTCAAAGCCAGGGGGTTCCGATGGCTATTACCCAGAGTCTCTTCTGGCCAAATCACACAACACTCTTCCAGTGAGTGAGAGCCCCAACCTCAGAGCTTATATATCCTGTTCAGGGTCAGAGGGCATCACAACCATGGGTCACAACCATGTGCCTCAAACCCATGTGACTTAAGCCTTCCTGTGGTTTAAGCAGGTCAAAGACTCTTGATCCAATCAAAGACTTCTGATTCAAACAAAGGCAAGACTTGTATGCCTACCAAAAGGAGTGAATGACAGACTCATGATGATGCAATTGCCACTTGTAGGAAAACATCACACCACCATCATCAGTGCCTATGCTCCCACAATGACAAACCCTGATGCACCAAACAAAAATTTTATGAAGACTGGAGACCTTTATCATTAATGTGACAAAAAAGAAGAAGCTTATAATTTTGGGTGATTTTAATGCTAGAGTAGGCTCCGACTACCAGACTTGTTAAGGATTCCTAAGGAGGAATGGAGTTAGAAATAGCAATAGCTTATCTTGCCCTACAAGAAAAGAAGGGAAAGGGGGATGGGAGGGGAGTGGGGTGATGGAGGGGAGGGCTGACTGGGGAACAGGGCAACCAGAGTGTACGCCATCTTGGAGTGGGGGGGTGGAAATGGGGAGAAAATTTGTAATTCAAACTCCTGTGAAAATCAATGCTGAAAACTAAACATATTTAAAAAAATAAATTAAAAAAATTAAAAAAAAAGAAATAGCAATAGCAATGGTCACTTACTACTGAAGACTTGTGTATCTCATGACCTTCTCATCACCAACACTATCTTCCATTTACATAAATGCAACAAAACTTCATGAATGCACCCTCACAGCAAATATTGGCATTTAATAGACTATGTGACTGTAAGAAGAAGAGATAAAGAGAATGTGAGAGTGATGAAGGCAATTTGTGGTGCAGAGTGCTGGGCTGATCAGACTTATCATCTCCAAGCTAAATATTCACATTCAACAAAAGTGTTGGCCCAAAGGCAAAATGACTACCAGAAGAATTAATGTCAACAGATTGGAGCAATTTGTTGCTAACTTGGAGGGAAAGTTGAGTCAACATATGGTTGGTAACAGTGGAGCAGAAAAAGAGTGGGCAGCTTTCAGAGATTTGGTGTGTACGAGTATTTGCTCATCTGGGTCAGAACACTTGCAAACATCAAGATTGGTTTAATGAAAATGATGGGGAAATTCAGAAGCTGATAAATGAAAAATGGGAACTCCACAGGTTTTACCAGCAGTCTAGCTCACCCATCTCTAAGAAGGCAGTATTTAATTCCATCAAAAGGAAAGTAAGCAAAGCTTAGAGAGATGCAGGATTCTTGGCTCAATAAGAAATTCAGTTTTATACTAATAGTAACAATCCAAAGCACTTTTATGATGCCCTGAAGGCTATTTATGGGTCAAAGATCTACAGTGCATCTCAGCTACTCAGTGCTGATGCAGCCACACTGATTAGTGATAAGGACATAATTCTAGAGACATGGGCTGAACCCTTCCATAGTGTTCTCAACACTATGGAACAACAACGCTGAGGCCATAGTCTACCTCAAGTTGATGTCAATCCTTCTTTAGCTGAAGTTCCAACTGAAGAGAAATTTTGAATGCCATTAGGCTCCTTTTGTGTGGCAAAGTAGCTAGTGCTGATTATATTCCATCTGAGATTTACAAGGTAGGGGGTCTGTTGTTCATACAAAAGTGGACCAAAATTTTCCAGATTATATGGCAAGAGCAGGTTATCCCCCAGAAGTTCAGGGATACCTCCATTGTTCATCTCTATAAAGGTAAAGGAAATACATTGCGTTGTGACATTCACAGGGTGGTCTCCCTCTTAGTCATTGCTGGCAAGATTCTTTCCAGAGTCCTCCTTAATAGGCTGATCCTTTACCTAGAATAGGGTCATCTGCCTGAGAGCCAGCGTGGCTTCAGAAAGGGCCCAAGAATGGTTGATATGGTGTCTGCTGTCTGATGACTCCAGGAGAAATGCCAGGAGCAGAACAAAGTTCAGTACACAAAGTTTATAGACTTAACCAAGGACTTTGAAACTGTGAGTCAGGAGGGCTTATGGAAAATTATTTCAAAATTTGGTTGCCTGGAGAAGTTCATCAGTATTGAACATCAATTTCATGATGGCATGTTTGCCTGGGTTCTGGATAACGGACAATGCTCTCCAGCTTTCCCAGGAACCAATGAAGTAACAAGGCTGTCTGCTTGCTCCCGTGCTTTTTAGCACGATGTTTTCAGCCATGCCGTCAAATACTTTCAATGAGGATGAACACGGCATTAAGGTCAGCTAGCACACTGATGGTAAATCCTTCAACTTAAAAAGGCTACAGACCAAAGTGGAGGGAGTGTTGAGGCATGATTTTCTGTTTGCAGATGATTTTGCACTCAATGCAGCCTCTGAAGCTGAGATGCAACAAAGTATAGATAAATTGTCTGCTTCTTGTGCTAATCTTGGCTAACAATTAACACCAAAAAAAACGTAGGGGCTCTATCAGGCAGCACCATACCATCCACATGTGGAACTATTGGTTACATCAAATGGAGACATTTTGAATGGTGTGGATAAGTTCACTTACCTTTCTAGAGTACTTTCCAAGGATGTATACACTGATAATGAGGTTGATGCCAGAGCTAGCTCAGTGTTTGGAAGGCTCTAATGGAAAGTATTAGAAAGAAGAGGTATTAGATTGACTACCAAACTGAAAGTCCACAGAGCCATTGTGCTGACCTCATTGTTCTATGCCTGTGAAACCTGGACAGTCTACCAGTGCCATGCCAGGAAACTGAATCACTTCCATTTGAATTGTCTTAGGAAGATTCTGAAGATCACCTGGCAGGATAAGGTACCAGACACTGAGGTCCTTTCTTGAACTAAACTGCTAAGCATTCAACTCTGCCGCAGAGAGCGCAACTGCAATGGGCAGGCCACGTTGTTGGCCTGCAAAGCCTACACTTGTCAAAAAGACTATTTTATGGAGAACTAACACAGGGTAGTCAAAAAAAGCGACACAAGGACACTCTCAAAGTCTCTCTTAAGAACTTTGGAACGGATTGTGTGACATGGGAGACATTGGCACAGGACTGCTCAGCATGGCGTACCCACATTAGAAAAGGTACTGTGCTCTTTGAGCAAAGCAGAATTGAAATAGCTCCGAAGAAATGCAAGATGCCCAAATTTCGAGAATCCACCCCAACTGTTCACATGGACTCTTTGTGCCCAATCTGTGGTAGAACGTTCTGAGCTCATATTGGTCTGATCAGCCTCAGTTAGACACACTGAAACTTGACTCTAGCATATTGATGTCACTTAGGTCATCTTCAAGAACAAAGGACAACAGCCAACCAATTAATTCTTAGAATCCCTACCTTCCTTCAAGGCTCACCTCAGTCTCTAACTCTACAAGATGCCTACCCTGTTTCTCAATGTTTGGATACAATTTCCTGTGCCCTCCTCTTTGGAAGTTACTTAGTATCTATTTTATTTATGTTTTAGGTTTACTTTTCTAAATAATAATAATAGTTAACTTTTATATAGTACTCGTGATGTGCCAGGCATTGTGCTTTACAAGTTTTACGATTATTATTTCATTTGATCCAGATAACAACCCTGGGAGGTAGGGGTTAATAATATCACCATTTTACTGATGAGGAAACTAAGGCAAACAGGAGTTAAGTGACTTGCCCAGGAGGGCAAGGCTGGATTTGAGGTCTTCCTGACTCCATTCCCACCCACTCCCCATCCACTGTACCATGTTGTTTCCTTCAGTAGAATGTAAACTCCTTGAGGGCAAGGGCTGTTCTATTTTTGTCTTTGTGTTCCCAGTACCTAGCAGTGCCAGGCATATATAGGTTCTTAATAAATACTTTTTGCAATGGGGAGAGAGGGAGGGGAAAAATATACAGCAGAGAACAAATGAAAAGTTAAAAGGAAGCACAGAAAAGCAGGGTAACTTTGAATATGATATGTAGTATTTATTACATAGTTTTAAAAAAATAAACAGTGTGAAATGGAGATTCAGTGTTTTATGTGGAATCTTTTTTTTAATGTGCTGTGTACAGGTTCTCTTTTTTTCTTTTTGTATTTAAATTCAAAATGAATAAAAAATTGAAAATGCTTCTTGCATGTTAAATATTATTGTGTATTTGTCTACCAATTCTCAAATATCATGGAATAATCACCCTGAGGCCCAAGACAGCACCTAATGCTAATAGCACATGCCCATGGTGTCTATGAGAATTTAAGAAGAATCTGTTGATTGACTAGCCATGTAATGGCTGTTGCTTACATATATGGAACTGGAAAAGGGATGACATGGTTGGTAGTTTCTGACCTTTCCCTTCTTCTTGTTTGTCCTGTGTGCTCAGAGAAGACCAAAAAGACATCCTGACATCTGGGTCAATGTATACTGTGTCCAACTGCGGCTGATCAGACCAATACGAGCTCAGAAGCCTCTGCCACTGGTCGGGCACAAATAGTCTGTCTAACATTTGGGGTGGAGATATTTCTACATTTGTGCATTTTTTGCTTATTTTGAGCTACTTTTATTCAACTTTGCTCATAGAGCACAGTGCCTTCCTTGATGCCCACATTGCCATACTGGGCAGTCCTGTGCTTTTGTCTCCCATGTCTCACAACTGATACTAAAGTTCTTCAGAGAGACCTAGAGAGTATCCTTATATTGTTTCTCCTGACCTCTGTGTGAGCATTGGCCTTGTGCGAGTTCTCTGTAAAATAGTCTTTTAAGCAAATGTCCATTTGGCATTTGAACCACATGGTCAGCCCATTGGAGTTGCGCTCCCGCAAGAGTTTGAATGCTTGGCAGTTCAGCTCAAGAAAGAACCTCAGTGCCTGATACCTTATCTTGCCAGAATCTTCCTAAGACAGTTCAAATGGTGTTATAAATAGCGTTATAAATGCTATTATAAATAGCTGAGGATTCAGCCTGTTATTATAGCCAAACAAGTTGGACTGGTTTCCTCTATTGCTCTGTTTAGGCAACCTGCTTGCTCTCTGATTGGCCAGAGGAAGGAACTGCTCAGCAGGTGCTCAACAGGAATGCTCTAAAGCAAGTGAACGGTTGTTTTTCAAACAGCTGAATTGTCCTTAAGCTCTCTGGAGCACTCAATGACTAGCCTTAAACTGAGGTGGCTTAGGTGCTGATCAATCAACACGTCTGAAGGAGGCTGCTTGTCACGGTGGAAAGATCTCTGAACTTGGCATCCAAAGACCTACTGGCAGCTTGTTCAGAGTATTCAGAATCACCGGAGAACCAAGATTTTGAGAGCCAGAGGCACTAGCAGTCCTGCCTCATTGTTAGAAGTGGGGTTCAGTCACCCCCTTAAGAAACAAAACTTCAACTGGAATGAGTGAAGGAAAGCTTTATTAGAAGTGTGTGTGTTCTTCTGCAGGGACTCACACACACACCGTTTAGACCTCGGACTGAACTTTTTATGGGGTTATTCATTCCTGGTTCCTCCCTTCAGAGCTGGGATTGGTTCCAGCTCCTCCAGGTTACAATCTTTCTAGTCCACCCTCTACATGTTACTCCTTGACATGTCACCGCCCCCCGCCCCCCCCCCCCGCCCTGAGCATGGGTCTTGTGTTCAAAAACTGGAGGGATAATCTATGCATGGGTGTGTAAGGTAATATGTATGAAGGTTATTAGCCGTGCGCAGATGCAAGAGAACTTTGCTGCTTGTTTGAACTCTCATGTTTTGAGGTGCTGTCACGTCCCAGCGTCTAGTCCCTGTTTCAGACAGGATGTACCCTAACCATAAATTGAATAGGGGAAAACCTAAGGGTCTGGGTGTTCACCCATAGTGTTGTGGAAGCAGAACAATGAAATTTCTTTCTCACACTCATCAAATGCTTAAAACTACCAAGGACTACTAGAGTCTGTATTCTATGTGCGGGATATCCTTTGAGTATACTTCTGCTCACCATTTTGGCATGGAGCTACGGAGCTGGTGCCAAGTATGTGTTTAGTCTGGCCCTAGTAGCCTGATCACCAGACATTTACTAGCCCAGACACATGGCCAAAACTCCCTTCAACTTCCATATCTTGGAAAGGTAAGCAATAGAAACTCCCTCTAGGGTGACGTTGTGCACATTCATCACGGGTCTCTGGATGAATTAGTTTTTCCTCTTTCCTGTAGCAGGCAAACCCCTACTACCTGCTCCCCTAATTCCTAATTCAAAGTTGGCATTATGTTGAGACAAGAAAACCCTTTGCTTACAATTTGATCTGTTTTCCTCTGCAGTCATAAGATTATACGATCATATACTCAGAGCTTGAAAGGCTCTTAGAGGTTACTTCATTCAAACTCCTAATTTTATAGAAAACTGAAATCGAGAGAAGGGGAGCCTGAATGACTTACCCAAGAGCACAAAGCTAGCAAATAGTGTGGTAGGGTTCTGGCTCTTGACTTCTTACTCCAGATCCCACTTCCTTTCCCCTGCACTATACTGTCTCCTGTCTGCGTTCAGAATTTCCATCTTCTGTTGTTTGTAGAAATCTGGCTCTCTTCAGAAGCAAATGCACACCTGAATACTTTCTAGTGTAACTCATTTCTTCTTTTGTGTCTCTTGATGCCCTGGTCCCAGAAGAGAATGATGAGGATATCTCATTTCCCACTATCACTTCCAAGACCTTTTGTCAGCCTCACTCTGAAAACTCTCCTCCCTTTACTGTTCACTCTGTTTATATCACTCGGTCTTGCTGCTGTAAGCAAATGGGTCCCAGGTCACTCTCTCTCTCTCTCCATATTAAAGGAGTTCAGGACCTGTCTCATTGTTTTACACGCCCCCCTCTACCTCTGCCTTCATACTCAGGAACTTCAATGTACATGTTGATACTCACTTCAACCACCTACAACCCTCCAAAGGGGTGATGCCATCTTCAACCTTGCCAATACCTACAACAGGTCCACCACCATGATCTTGAATGTTGAAGTTTTGTTCTCTGATCAAAATTTCCTGTATCTCTCCCTCTGCCTCACTCTTCTTAATCTTCTCTTGGTCCTTATCATTATCATTGTTGTGGCTCAGTTGTTTCGGTCAGCTTTCACTCTTTGTGACCGCAGTTTGGGTTTTCTGGTCAGAAATGCTGGGGTGGTTTGCCATTTCCTTCTCTAGCTCATTTTACAGATGAAGAAACTGAAGGAAACAGGTTTAAGCAACTTGTCCAGGGTCACAGCCAGTAAGTGTCTGAAGCCAGATTTGAACTCAAGAAGATGAGTCTTCCTTATTCCAGGCCTAGTACTCTACCCATTGTAACACTTAGCTGCCCAGTCCATTACCATTAATCTATCCTTTTCTGTTCCTCCAATTGACCCTGCTATTTTGTCCTCATTTTCATCTCAACACAGTCTTGACCATATTGTCAACAAGTTCAACTACAGAACTTTAAATACTTTGTCCCTTTAATAGCCACTATAGCCTAATCTCTTCTTCAAACAACCCACTGCCAAAGCTCTGCCAGGTTTGACTTTGAGTCAGCATCTCTTGAAAACCACAGCTCTTGATCTCCTGATCTCCCTCTGATGGTTCTTTATTTTTTTAAAAAACAAACTAAACAGAGGGCACAATTGTTCAAAGCAGAAGGCACTTAATTAAAAGCCATAGCAAGATAAATAACAAGGAGCACAGTCCTTCCCCATACATAAAGATACAAAGAGGTATACTTTCATATACAGTCACGTATCATCAATATTCGAGGGCACACTCACATGAACCACATGAAACCAGAGCACCTCATGGCCTGTGAGCAACGTCACATCTGGAACTGAACACTGCCACTGATTACTTTCTGAGATGTTCTGCAAGTTGCTGGTATTCTCTGGTCCACCGCTGACCATTCACTCTGTTAGGCTGTCCTCCACTGAGCTGTTCCCTGCTACCCTCTTCTGTTCTGCACTGCTGCCATCAGCTACTGGTTGAATTGAGTTAAATTGCCTTGGGTTTTGAAGTGCTCTGCAAAACAGCTTTCTCCAGGGCTGAATGACTG
>CM053622.1:476052797-476066528 GCA_028646595.1 Phalanger gymnotis | reverse complement strand
TGAGGAATATCGTGCACATATTTTATACATGGGGAAACTGAGGCTTAAAAAGTTAAGTAGCCCAGGCCCAGGTAGTTGTAAGCATCAGAGCTTTGAATTGAACCCCAGGTCTTTTGACATCTACATAACTGAGTAGCATGGTTTTTTTTAAAAAAAAAAACACTCTACCATTGAAGTAGAAACTGCATTTCTAATTATTATTGATGAATAGCAAGAAATAAAGTAATATAATGAATATGGAGCTAGTGTTAGAGTGAAAACCCAATGTCAAAACCTGCTGCTTACCCAAACTGAGTGTGTGACCCTGAGCAAATCACAATCTCTCAGTGAGACCAGCTCTCTAAGACTATAGCCACCGAGAAGAAGCTCCCCTGTATTAGTAAAAGGAGTTTCTGCATCATGGGTTCTCAATATCATGATAAAATCATAGGTGCGGTCAAAAATTGTTTTTAATTGCCACTTATTTAGATTTATCATATTCTACAAAATTAATATATAACTTTATTTGGGAACTTCTCTTAAGAGTCAGAAGTATTATAGAGGCATTCTGCTGCTCTAGTGCTTTCTGAATAAATGAAAGGGATGGTGTAAAGGTAGATGCTGTGTATATGCTGATTCTTTCATTCATTTCTCATCTTGATATTTTCTCTAGAATGTACCCATCTCCACTTCCATGGCCTAGCCATTCTTGCTCCAGTGAGATGACTTTGGCAAGGATTGCCAAACAGATCATTTCAAAATCTGTCAGATGGAAAATAACAACATATGTAATATAGGTAATTACTGGTCTCTTATCCTTTTCATAGAATTGTCAACATTTATTTTATTTTTCAAGTAATGAGAATTTCTTTTCTTTTCTTCCTGTCTATCTTTTTTATCACCCTTTCCCCCAATTTAAAAGAAAAAAAGTCCTGGTAAATATGCAGTCCAACAAAACAAATCCATACACACATTAGATAGACTCCTTGAATCATGGAAGGCTAGAGTTGGAAAGGATCTCAGAGGTCATCTAGTTTAGTGGTTCCCATTTAGTAGTTTGTGACAATGGTCCAAGGAGTTTGTGCTAAAAATTCATTAATAGTGCCTTTAGTAGTAAATAGTAGTAAATAATTGCCTAATTATGTTACAAACATATTTTCCGCTGTACGTGACAATACACATGTGCATATTTGAAGCATTATAAGTTTATGTTTCTTCTGTGATTTGAAAAAAATCATTATTATGTGCACAACAACTTTAGTGTTTGTGAAATGATTACATCAAACTCTGACCACTTTTGATAAAGTGCAATGTGTTCTTGCAATTTCTCGATCTGTCATCAAATTGTTTCCAAACTGCCATAAGGGTTTGACATTTGAGCACAAACCAATTCCCAACATATGGTTAAGTGCATGCACATATACTCATTTGCATTCTGCATGCTGTTGCAGAATGTCTTATTTCCTTCTGTTATCCAGTAATCATACCTCATCAGCTGTGTAATCATGTGATCAAGATGTTACAAACATTTTACTTATTGCAGCACAAATGTCAGGCTATTTGAAAACTATGACTGTTAGGCATGTATTTTACAAGCCATCTTGAAATAATCATGGACCATCACAAATATTCTGCAGAAATAGACCTTATATTGCCTCTCATTGCAGTAATTAGATGGTTTTCCAATTTAAATTTATCATCAACTTATGTTAGTATTTTTCTCTCCGGTAGATTTTCAAATGAACTCACTGGCAACATGTCTTAGTTATTCAGCAGAGTTTCTGTGAGAATGTAGCCTCTATGTCAGTGGTAAAAGAGAAGAGAGTCTCAAATGAAAAGATTCTTTCCTTATAATGGTTAACTTATATCTAAACGTTGTTCAAAATTAAGCAGTATATGCAATTGAACTTTAAGTGCATTTGTCATTTGATACAGCACTTGTCATTAGCCAGTGGGAATGTAAGTGTTTGATATTATGGCTAGATATTCATTTTCACTGGTTAGGTGCCTAAAATTAAAAAAAAAAAAAGAATTTCCATCTCTCAGTAAGAGCTTGTAAAATTCTGCTACTGTTTTCTATCACATATTTGTAGAATAAGCATTTTCATTTTTTTCTTTTTTTTTAATCAAAAACATAGAAATAAACTCAATACAGAACCAGATTCAAGACTGTGTTTTTCTGGTATTGAACTACATATTGCAAACCTTTGACATTAATGTATGATTATGATATTAAACAGCTTCCAAGTTGTAATTTATTTCAAAAAATGTTTAACAAAATTCATAAAATAAGGAAATTCAATGTAAAATCAATCACTGCTTTTAATTCTTACAGAATGTCCTACGTAAGAGATTTGTAATTATTTTATAATCAGAGTTTTATAGTTTTATATTTAGTTTTGATAATTTCAGGGAGGACAACATTTTATATTTTACAATTATAGTTACATAATGTGAATTTTAATTTGAAGATTTTTGGACAAAAGTTGTCATTGTAGTTATCATAAGCACTTAATGAATAAATCTGAAAGATTATTGTGAATGGCATATTAAATTGCTCTGTTGTTGAAAAGGATCTGAGTATTAAAAAGCAGGGGGAACCATTGAGAGAGTCCCATCTCTCACACAGTAAAGCAGTCCTTTGTGATCACATCATACTAAACCAACCCATCCTGTCTTCTGTCTCAAAATGAAGGAATAAAAAAATCAAAATCATTGCAGCCTTGGACCCGACCTTGTCTGCTTGATCGCCCTATTGACAACTAACCCTCTGCTTCCTTTGAAGCTCAGCATCTGTGTGAAAGTTCTTTAGATATAATCACTTAAGATTACTCATTAAACCACTCCGGCAATTCCAGGGGGTTTACAACTGTCTTTCTGCTGACAGAGAGGCTGTCTTAAATAGCCTATTCTAAAATAGCCTTCTATCTAAAAGGAACCAATTTTTCCCTTTACTGAACATTTTAAAACATGCTTTGAACAGAGTATGACAGATCAAGTTTTTAACACGATGTTCCTTATGTCCTTGAAAACTATTTTGTTGACTGCCTCATAGATGTAATCTCTATTTCTCACTCCATTAATATTTTCAACCTAGACAATGGATTCAGTAGTTCAGTCTCAATGCTTTACAATAAGGAAGAAAGAACACTGATGCTTAAAATATTGCCAGCACGGTCAGTCTTTAAAGGGGGCACTTCTGAGGATGTAACCATCAAGCAGACAGAAAATGGAGCATAGTGGAAAGTGTGCAGGATTTTAGGGTCAGAGGACCTGGGTTTGAATTCTAATTCAATTCCTCACTAGCTATGTGAACTTGGGTGAGCAACTGAGACCCCCAGGGCCTTAGTTTCCTTGTTTGGAACACGAATGATTTGAACTAGATTATATCTGAGGTTTCTTCCAGTTCCAAACTTATGAGCCAAGTTCTGAAGTGGAAACCTACTGCATCAAAATATGGAAAGGATTGAGAGCTGGAAGGGAGCTAGCTAGCTTCCCTACTAAATAATAATTTAAAGGACCTCCCTCAAGATACTTCTGCCTGCCCGCCCCCAAAATTCTCAAGCATACATCAAGGTCTGCATGCACCAAATTGTTCTAGAAATTTAATTATATTAAGATACTTTGAGCATACTATTCCCTTGAACAGGGGTGTTGTGAGGCTCTAATGAAATTACACCTATAAGCCCTTTGCAAACCTTAAAATGCACTATAAATGTTAGTTATTGTTTTAGTTAAACTTTATTTATTTTATTCTGAACTTAAGAAATAAAACAAGCATTTCCATAACATAGTAGAATGGCAAAATAGATGGTTTTACATGAAACTACAAATCTATTATGTGCACTTGGCTATTCCTTTTAAATATAAGACAAAAATACATAACTTTCTTTTCTTCCCTTCTCTTCTTCCCTTCCCCCCAGCCCCCAGAGATGGCTACCACTAGACACAAATATGTGTATTATATATGAGTATATATAAATGCACATATATGTATATATATATATATATCACATACATATATATGTAAAACCGTTCTATACATACTTCTATTTATCAGTTCTTTCTCTGGATGCAGATAAGTCTTCCTTCCTATGTCCTTTGTAGCTAACTTGGGTATTCATAATAGTCAAAATGACTTAGACACTCAAAATTGTCCTTAAAATAATATTGTCATTACTGTATACGACGTTCTCTTGGTTCTGCTCACTTTGATCTTTATAATTTCATGCAAGTCTATCCATGTTTTCCTACGATTCTTTAGCTCATCATTTCTTATAGCACAGCATTATCATTATTATTCTTAATCCTGCTGTCACTAGGCCTCCAATCTAGTGATGGCTTCATTCCTTGAGCCTTCTATTGCATTCCTGCCAGGCTCAAGCCATGTTTATCAAGCAACATAGGGAGATGATAGTAAATGTTTAACAACCGGGATCACTAGGGGAAAAAAAGTAGGAACACTTACTTTTGAGTTTGATCTGCATTATCAATACTTTCTTATGTCTAGACAATCAATAAAACAATAAATCAAGCCTTGATTTGCAACAAAAGCCAATTTATTAGTTGCAAATGCTTACATCGAAATTTAACAATCTGCTTGAAAATCAGTGTGATTGGGCTCTAGCACCATCTTGATCTTGAGGAATGTTGTTGTTATTGTTGTTGGTCCTTCTTCTCAAAGGGGACCAATGACATCAAGAGAGTGATGTCTTGACTTGCTTGTGAATTGGATTTAACTGAGGCAAAGTCATCAGCATCACTCTTTCCTCTAGAGTCATCAAAGTCTGGGGCAAGACAGAAGTCAAGATGACTAGTGATGGCCCAGGATGCAGTGGATGGCAAGATCATAGGATCTCAAAGACACCACGGGCCATATAGTTATATCCCTTCTTTTAACATAGGAAGAAACTGAAGCTCAGAGGGGTCAAGTGATTTGCTCAAGGTCACATAAACAGAAAATATCAAAATTGGTTAGAGTATTGTTAGGCATACAATGCATACTACACTACTGCTACTGCTGCTGCTGCTGCTGCTGCTGTGGGGGCGGGGCTTTTTCTGCTAGGGCTACAATACATCTATCACTCTTTATTTTTTTTCTGATTTTGGTGTTGATTGTACCAGAGTGAGTAAAAAAGGATAAAATTAAATCACGCTGACACTTTTTATTTGTTTTTTTTTACTATATTACTCAGTATTTATCAGTTTCTCACCTCCTTCCCCCTAAATCACTGGCACATCCACGTTTCCTATAACTTGTTAAAAGCATGTTTTTTTAAAGTGGGGATTGGAGAGTTGAGAAAGGAAACTTTTTAAACTATCATCTTTGAGACAGCCATCTTTTCTCCCCATTGTCTGCTTAGGGGTATGCAGAGTTTCCCTTCTGCTAATCTTCATTGCAGAGCACTTAACTGTCTTAAATCGTGTAAAGGATTATAGCCCAATTGTTTTAGTTCTTTCATTCATATCCAGATATCAATATCTCATGTCCCATGAAGAACTACTGAGTTGGTTCTCAGGTGCCAATGTTGGTATGTTTCCATGGGATGTACCTCTTTGGTATTAGATCTATTTGGGAAGTGAGGATTTCTGAGGGAGAAAAGTAAAATCCTTCTAGACAAGTAGAAATACCTGTCATCATGCTTGTTTATCATTTTTTTTTTTTGCTGAAGCTTTAAACAATAAGAAACTTGATAATCTCCTGTGTTTTCTTCCTTACCTCAAATATTTCTTATTTCCCAAGTAGCTGCACTCCTTTGAACTGACTCCGTCATGCCCCAGGAACTTCATCATCAGGAAATTCATCATCCTTCAGATTGTATCAGCCTTGGATACCCACATCTCATCAATATCCTCTGCCCCTGTTATTGGAGGAAGGAATAAATAAATTCTACCAAGTCCCTCCATTTAAAGTGAGTTCCGAGGCCAGACATCTCTTCATTTTTTGCACTTGATTCCAACCTATCTCTCCATCTCTTCTTCCCACACCGGCCCCCCACCAACTGCTTTTCAGGGTCCTTTCCCAGGTTGTCTTCTGCCATTAGATTACAAGTTCCTTGAGGTCAGGGACTGTCTTTTTTCATATTGGTATCCCCAGTGTTTAATATAGTTACTGGCACACAGTAAGTGCTCAATAAATGTTTATTAACTATGTTGGTCATAAATGGAGTCAGATGATTGAGCACAAATCCATAATAAGTATTAGAAAGCCAAACTACCTACTCATCTGAGCATAGGCAGGTTATGTCATCTACTAACAAAATATAATATAATGCCTCCCATCCTGTCCCTCCCCGATGATGGAAGACCCATTCTGACATTGTAGGATCACTAAAATTTCCAGCTGGAGTTATACTGTTTGGATAGAGAATAGTGAATAGCCTTCTGTGGTCTACAAGATACTGTACCCTCTCAGCTGGGCTTTTAAATGATTCATGATTGGACTCCAAAACATACAGCCATTCTCATCTCCCATTGCTCTTCAGTGTGAACCTATTGGCCAAGCCAGGCTGGTCTACTCACAATTCCTTAAACAAATCTTGTTCATTACTATCCCTGTGCCTTTGCTCATATTTTTCTTCTGATGTCTTCCCTTCTACTTTCCAGAATCCCCAAACCTACCCAGGGTCCAACTTGGATCTGACCATTATGAAACTTTCTCTGACTACCCCAGTCTACAGCTATTCCCATCTCCTCCAAGGTTTTATAGTATTAACAATGCTGTAAGTGGTGTGGTGGATAGAGTGGTGGGCCTGGAGTCAGGAAGACCTGAATTCAAATATAGCCCCAGACACTTACTAGCTGTGTGACCCTGGGCAAGTCACTGTTTGCCTCGCTACCCTCAACTGTAAAATGAGGATAATAATAGCACATCCCTCTTAGCTTGTTATGAGGGTCAAATGAGATGATGATCATGAAGCACTTAGCACTGTTCCTGGCCCACAAGGAGGGGCTATCAATACAAGTGAGCTGTTGTTGTTGTTGTTGTTTGTCCTTAGAGGATTCAAAGGAGTTGTACAATTAGCACGGGTTTGGAACCAAAGAGGTCTAAGTTCTAGTCCTGGCTCTGATATTAAAGAGCTATGCGACCTCAAACAAATCACTTAACTTCTCTTGGCCTCCATTTCCTTATTTGTAAAGTAACGTTATTGAGCCAGATAATCTTTAAGTCCCTTCAGGCTCAGAAATTCCCTGATATCCTATATTCCTAACAAGATCCTAAATTCTTTGAGGATACAGACTGTATGTCCCCTATAGTGTACAGCATATTACATTTGGTAATTGATTTTTTTTACTTTGGAAAATAAAGAAAATGCAATGAAAGCTATATTCAGTTCAAAAACGTTTACACGTGTGTCTGGATTTTGTAAGCTTGGAGAATTTCCAGTGAGAAATGCTCTTCTGATGCTGAGATGGTCAGAGTTGGTTGTCTTGGGGCATGGAGAAGTTACATATCTTACCTAGCATCACATTTAAACCCAAGTCTTCCTAACTCTAAAGCTGGCTAGTTCTCTGTTTACTATGCCATGCTGTCAATCTGCCAGTGTTTGATTATGTTAAATAAGGCATTTTGAAAAGATCATAGAACATTTTATTGTTATTTTGACATTTCAGTCCTGCCTGATTGACCATATTTGGGATTTTCTTGGCAAAGATACTAGAGTGGTTTGCCATTTCCTTCTCCAGCTCATTTTTACAGATAAGGAAACTGAGGAATTAAGGAAATGGGGTTAAGTGACTTGCCCAGGGTCACAAATGTCTGAGGTCACATTTGAACTCAGCAGGATGTCTTCTTGACTCTAGGCCTCTGCCACCTAGCTGTCTTAGTGCGTAAGAGCACTTGGACTTAAACTGAGTCTTCTGAGGTTAAGTTTGGATAATAGTAAAGACTCTGCTACAGTAGTAAGCATTTGTGTATTTGGTAAATATTTATAGTTTCTTTTGAGAAGTCATCTGGTCCATCCCCAGCCATTAGTCATTTAGAATAGCAAACATGAGGTTCCAGGCTGAAGAAGAAAAAACAATCCATCCTATTTTGAAAGGGTGAATTCCAGCTCTTCTTTTGGTGGTAACATTCATCTTTAGGAATGTTTTGTTTCCAAATTAAATTTGCCCAGTGCAGGAGCTAGGTGCAGTATTTGTGCTTTTAGAAGTTTCTCTGGAGTCAGGAGAGGAGACAAACAGAGGTGCTAAGTTTTTGACGAGGACTCTTCTCCTGAAAGTACCAGCTGCCCCCCACCCAGGTCGAATCTGGAGGAGGAGGTGACTGCAATGGCAATGAGTCATTTTGTAACTGCCCCACAAGATGTTCTCAGCCTTCCCAGGGATGAGAACTAGATTGACATAAGTGATAGTTTGGCATAACTCCTCTGCACTGCTTTGCATTGCATTCACATAGATAGGCATCTGTCTGTTCTCTTCCTAAACATTTACACCCAAGAAAATAATATGGCTTTCTGAACAGTTGTTGAGTCTTTGTTCTTATCTTCAACCAGGTCTTCCCTTCTAACTTCACTCTATCCTTTGATAAAACCTCCCCCAAGTTGGCTTCCTGGGGCATGGTTTTATTGGATATCATTTACCTCTCTTTGGGGAAGTTACTGAGCACTGTGGCTGAGCTAATGCTCCCAGCTAACAAGCTATCTTGCCCAGTGTGTGGCAATGGGTTGTGCACATGTCCGGATGTTTTTAAGATTTATGTTCTTTTGTGTTTTCATGTGCTTATCCAATCTCTCCCACAAATTACAAGTTTCTCAAAAGCATGATTCTTCTTAAAAATTTTTATTTATTTTTAATTCATGGAATAAAAGAAGCATTTCCATATCATAGTATAATAAAAAAAGATGATTGCATATGAAACTGCAAATCTATTATGTACTATTAGCTATTCCTTTAAAATATATAATAAAATTATCATGTAAATTTATTTTTTATTTTTTTCCCTTTCCCTTCCCCCATCCTAGAGATGGCTACCTTTTGACACAGATATATATAAATAATAAAATATAATATATAATATATTTTGCATAAAATGTTATATATTATATATGTTATATGTATGTGTGTGTATATATACATATATATAGACATATATATGTGTAAAATCATTCTGTACATACTTCTATTTATCAGTTCTTTCTCTGGGTGCAGATAGCATCTTCCTTCATACATCCTTTGTAGTTAATTTGGGTATTTATAATAGTCAAAATGGCTTATTTGCTCAAAGTCATTCTTAAAACAATATTGCTGTTACTGTATACAATGTTCTCTTGGTTCTGATAATTTTGCTCTTCATTATTTCATGCAAGTCTATCCATGTTTTTCTAAGATCATTGAGCTCATCATTTTTTATAGCACAGTAGTATTCCATCACAATCATATACCACAAACTGTTCAGTCATTCCCCAGTCGATGGGCATTACTGCAATTTACAATTTTTAACACCACAAAGAGAGCTGCTGTAAATATTTTAGAACATACAGTTTATTTTCCTTTTCCCCTAATCATCTTGGAAAATAGACATAGTAGTGGTATTGCTAGGTCAAAAATATAGGCAGTTTAATAATATGGCAGGATTCTTATGTCTTAACTTCCTTCATGACTACTGGCTGTACATATGGCACCATGCTGGGCATACAACAGGTGGTCAGAAAATTTGGTGTATTGATAGACTTTACCCTTGGCAAGGCAATGGTCCTTGCTACTGTAGGTAACTGACCTTGTGTAACAACAATGTTGCAAGCAGCTGCTGTGAAGGTGAAAGACCAACAATAAGACCAACAACAAGAGCATGCAGGAGGGCTGCTAGCACAGGTTCTTTGATCTGCTTTTTTAAGGAAAGCAACTTTAAGGGGTTAACATTGTTACTTTAATTAAGCATATGTACATATATATACATACATATACATATATATGTACGTATGTATATGTATGTGTGTATATATATATACATATATATACATATGCATATACATACACATATGCACATATCATTCATTCAGGGGAAAAAGTCAGCACCCTGAACTTCAGAACAAATACAAACAGAAATAATATAAACGGATCAACAAACAGGCTTTTGTCTGATCAAGATATCTGATACATAGTTACTAGAGAGAGAAGCGCCAACATTTGGGTTTTCAAAGCTGGAGGGGAGGGTTTCAACAGCTACCCAGAGTCTTGTCACCAACACTCTTCCAATGAGTGTACCCTCAAAAAGCAAAATGCCAACCTCAGAGCAAATATACCCTTGGCAGGGCTCTGAGGGCTCAGTGCCTACTTACCAAAAGGGTGTGGGAAAGATCTTTAATCACTAGCACCACATCATATACACTGTTTCCATCAATGACTCTTGATTTATATACATTGTTTCCATCAATGACTCTTGATTCAAACAAAGGCAAGACTCACTAAAAGGCACTTTATTGCCTTCGCATTCCAAAAGAGAAAACAGTTAAAAAATTCCCACCCTGCTTAACATTACACCTTGAAGTTATTAAACCTTCAGCTTGATGAGGGACCACTTTTTATGGCAAAAAAATGTAATCAACTTGGAATCTGACATTCATTAATTGTGTGACCTTAGGCAAATGTGATGCTTCTGAACCTCAGTTTTTCATAGGTAAAATGAGGATAACAAAATGTGTCCTACCCATTCCATTGAACTGCTAAGAGAATACAATGTATGTAAAGCATATGAATGAATGAATGAACAAATAGATAAATGAATGAATGAATGAATGAATAATCATCTTCCTATGGCTCTTTAGGCAGCTTGTACTTCAGTGGTACTAATATACTAATGACTGACCCCTTCTAGTTGACCGAAGTTGAGTCTCTCCAAAGATCTCTCTCCACTCTCAGCCTCTAGTGTGTGACCTGTTTCTTGAGCCTTATTAATGTTAATTTCTTGGGGTGGGAGAGGGATGGTGGCAGCACAGTTAGGAATACAGTGTAAATGAACCAAGTGTTCCCAGGCTTCAGCCCAGACAACATGGCACCACAGGGTGGCAGTGGACAGGCGGTGGCTTCTGAAGGGAAAGGCAAACTTCTCTTGACAAGTTACACCCTGGGGCCATGGCAGCAATTTATCCAACTACTCCAAGTGTACTGTATTTCACTGTTCTCTATTTTCCCTCAATGAAAAATGAAGGAAATTTCAGCCTGTTAGACAAATGAGCTTCATGCTATGTTAGTCTAAACAAGGGAGAAATAAAAAAAGATCTACAGAATATTTATAGTTCAGTGGATGTGACTTTGACTCCATGGACAAGGCTAAAATGTAATTTTTTTTTAGGGAGGGAATGGTGGTGGGAGGAGATAAACAAAATCCCCTGTAGGTATACACTAGGTAGCAGAAAGGCAGAGATGGTATAGTGTATAGAGCCTTGGACTTGTTATCAGGAATACCTGAGTAGAATCACACCTTAGACAATTATTAGCTATGTGACCCTGGGTAAATCACTTAACTGCTTTGGGTCTCAGTTTCCTTATCTGTCAAGTGAAGGGATTGGATTCTAGGACGTGTATTAACAATTTAAGTTTGAAGATCTTTACCACCCATTAATAGGCCATGTGACCTGCTTCTGTCACAGGAAGTCTAAGTCATATGTGGTAGCAGGAGCTGGCTGAGAAGAAAAGGAAAGTGTGTCATAGGAAATGCTGAAAGAGCAGTTAGAGCTGAGGGTGAGAGAAGATGTGCTGTGCTATGAGTGATTGTTGGTGGCAAGGCCCCAGCAGCGGGGTGGATAGCTTATGGGATGGTGAAGCTCCATGCTTTCATGTTGTATTTTAAGTTCCTTGCTGATATGATAAAGTGGGCTTTGGGTGTTGGTTGCTGCTTGGATGGGTTGGACTTATTGGTTATGGGATCTGTTCCTCTGGTGTCTGAATAAATGTTATACTCCTTCTACCTTCTATATGGAGAGTCTCTTATATTTTGTGATACAGAACTACAAAGGCATATTCACAATTATTGCCAATGTTGTGTTTATTGCCTTGCTAATACAGGTCCTCTGAAGTATCTTCCAGTGAAGAATCTATGATCCTATAAAGTATCTTGGTATAGTGGTAAGAGTGCTGGATGAAAACTCAGAAAAACTGAATTTCAGTCCCAACCTTGTCATCACCAGCCACGTAAATTGCCTCATAGAATCTCTAGTTTCCTTCAAGGCTCTCTTTAAATGTTACCTTGTATAGAAGACCTAATGTGATTTTCCTTAGTTGCTAATACTTCTTTCTCCATCCCCTGAAATTACTTTGTTTTTACTCATCTTGTATATTTTGTTTTCTCTCAATAGAATGTAAGCTTCCTGAGGGCCAAGATTGTCTTCTTTTTTGCTTTGCATCCCTAGAGGCCACCAGTCCCTGGTACATGGTAGGTGAATGACTTATGTAATAAATGAATAAATGAATTAGCCTGGAGAAGAGAAAACTCATAGTTGTCTTCATGCATTTAAATATTTAAAGAATTATCCCATAGAGAAGGCATTAGACTTGCCCCATTTGACCCCAGAGGTGAATGGAAAGGATAGCATTTATTAAGTTCCTATTATGTGCTAAGAACTATGCTAAGCACTTTATTTATATTATCTCAGATGTAAGAGCAATGGATAGAAGTCATAAAAAAGCAAATTCAGGCTAGAAGTCAGGAAAACAATTAGATATATCCAAAAACGCTGAGCATTCTCTATCCATCACCCCCTTAGAGGTCTTTAAGCAGAGGCTGGATGTCCTCTTGGTGGGTATATTATAGTGGAGGTTCTTTTCATGTTTGGTTTGGATTAGATGGCTACTGAGGTCCCTTTTAACCCTCAAATTATATGATTCTGTGGTACCACTAAACCTTGGTTTCTTCATCTATGAAATGGAGATGGTGATACCTAAACTATGTATCCCGCAGGGTTGTTGTGAGGGCCAAATGTGACACTCAGTTTGATAGTTCTTTTTTTGGAAACTGTAAAGAGCTATCTGAAGTTAAGTCATTATTATTATGTCTGATCTTCTCTCTTCTTCCCATTATTATGCCACATGATTCCTAGTCAGTTCTTGCTTTCTATACTTGAACACTATTTCATCGAAATGCACATCAACCTGGCACAAAGTAAATGCCTAGTAAATGTTTCACAACTGATTGATTAGAATTTCTGGTACTATGAAGGCTGCAAACTTTACTAGACTGTTCCCCAAGGGGATGCAGGTTCTTTATTTCTTATTATCTTATCTCCCCTTTGGAGAAAATTCCCCTTATCCAATCTGAGCTTGCTCAATCTTATCTTTGTATTACCCCAGTTTGTCTGGGCTATGTATTATGAAGGCAGAATTTATGATTTCAAAGAGAATCATATCTATGTCTGAATGGTTCAGAACCACAGGATATAAGGAATTCTCTAAGTAGAAGGCAGAAGAATTAAAGCATTTATTCAAGCTCCAAAGTAACAGACCCATGAACCGGCCTCCCCATTTTGATATTTCAATCAAAAGCTTCCAGGCCTAATAAGTCTGCCTCACAAGAGTAACTAGGAGGCCACAGAAAAACATGATGGCATTAAACCAAATCATATTCATGCTTCCCCTCTCTGGTAAGAAGATTACCCACTGGCCTCAAGTCCTTGCTCAGCACTCCTCAGTCCACACGTAGGCTTTGCTACTGGCAGCTCCTGTTTTGGCTTTATCTTCAGCTTGGCTGTAGCTGTCTCTGGCTCCAACAGAAATCAATCTTCAAGTTGTCTTCTCTCCTTTTATAGAGTTTTTGAT
>CM053622.1:476019288-476052297 GCA_028646595.1 Phalanger gymnotis | reverse complement strand
ACACTTACTAGCTGTGTGGCCCTGGGCAAGTCACTTAATCCTGTTTGCCTCAGTTTCCTCATCTGTAAAACGTTCTGAAAAAGGAAATGACAAAACCACTCCAGCATCTCTGCCAAGAAAACCCTAACAGGGGTTGGGTTGGAACAATAGAGATTTAGAGAATAATAATAGGTATATATTATATAAAATAATGATTTTTTTTAAGATTTGCAAAGCATTTTACATATGTTAAGTCATTTGATCCTCACAACAAAATCCTGAAGTAGGTGCTATTATTATCTCTATTTTACAGATGAGGAAACTGAGGCTGAAAGAAGTTAGGGGACTTGCCCGGAGTCTCACAGTTAACAAGTGTCTGAAGATGCAGAATCAGTTTTTCCTCACTCTTGTGTCCAGAGTTCTACCTATTACATCATCTAGCTCCCTTTAAGTTTTATACTTCTATTCCTCGGATAAGCCTGCCCTCAGGCAGATGCCACTGGAAAAGATCAGAGGATGGTAGATTTGGAGCCAGAAAGATCCTTAAGGACAACCCAGCTCAACTTTCTCACTTTACAGATGAGGAAACTGATTACATAGACAATGCCCATTACAGAGACAGCCCCAGATTACACAGACAGTAAGTTATAGATTTGTGATTTGAACCTAAGTCATTTTGCTTTAAATCTAGTGCTCTTGGCACTGAATCATGCTATTGTTTCCAGAATCTCTTATATACATATAGACACAGTAGCTCTTCTCTTAAAGGGCTTGATTCATTTTTTTTAATTGTGCTTCTGTTTTTTTTAATGACCTTTATTTCCAAATATCTCTCTTCTCCCCCTACTCAGTGAACCATTTTGGTAAGAAAGAATTTTTTTTTAAAAGAGAGAAACCTGGATCTGTAATGTTTGTACCTGTGTGATGGAGAAGGGACTTTTTCAGATAGTTGCAAGACTTTGGGAGAAGCCTCCACAAGAGAAAACAAACTTTTGCATGTCTAATGGGAGCTGTAGACATGTGGGGAGTCTGTCCCCACCAGATCCTTTGACTCACATCACTTGCAACCTCAGAGCCTGCTGAAAGCATACTTTCCCTCAATGACATTATTCTCTCTTGATTTGAGCTGAGTATTTATCTTGTTCCCTGTCAAAGAGTTCATTTACTTCTGGGTGTTCTTTGATCTATCATAATTTGTCTAACTTCACCTACTTCTATTTACTGTTTACTTTGATTAAAAAAAAGGTATGCTAGCTTTTTGTGATCTTTTATAGAGCTGCCTTTGGTGGAAAGAAATTAAGCTAATGATAATAAAGTTCTCTATTAACCTCCCCTTGAGAGTACCCAGGTAAAATGGCATTGATTTTGAGCCCCCCAAATATTACATTCCTAGATGATCGTATTAGAGGTGTGGAAAAAAATAATTCTAGCCCATTATTCCTCTTGGAGATAGATGAGGGAAGGAGCAAATGTCCGGCAAGGGTCCTCTTCCTGGTTCCCCACAAAGGTAGAAATCATAGTCTCCCTTTGAGAGTGGTGGGCCAGATCCTAGATCAGATAGCTTGCTTGCTATCCTTGTCACACATGAGCTATCTTTATATTTAGATAACTACCAACCACATGTATCTTATTACATTGGTGCCATTTCGCACACACACACACACCCTTTTACGTTGTTGTAGTATTGTGTATATTATTCTCTTGGTTCTGCTTCTCTCTCTCTTTCCATATATATGTATGTATATATGTATATATGTATATATATATATACATATATGTATACATATGTATAGATATAGCTTTATCTATCTATATCTATCTATCCATCCACCTATCTATCTATCTATCTATCTATCTATCTATCTATCTATCTATCTATCTATCTATCTATATCTTCCCATTCATCTTGGAACTCTTTGTAGCCATCATTTCTATACCCAGAGAGGCAGTATGGATAGAGATGTGGCCATGAAGCTAAGAAAGCTTGGGTTCAAGACCCATCTCTGAAATAAACTAAATGCATTTTTCAAATTGCTTAACCTCTCAGTGTCCTTCAACTCTCTAAGACTATAAGTCGTAAAAAAGAGTACCATTCTGCACTAGTAGAGGAAATTCCTCATCAGGAACTTCCTATACTAATTAAATCAAGGGTCTATTCTCTATCTCATCATTTCCTATGACACAATAATATCTTGTTACATTCATGTACCACAATTTTTTTAGTCATTCCTAAATTGATGGATATCTATTTTCTTTATAGGTCTTTGCTGCAATGGAAAGTGATGTTATGAATATCTTACCATATTAGGTAATCTTTCAGTCTTTGCCTTGCTTTGTATATAGCAGTGGGGATCTGTGAATCAAATGATGTGAACATTTTACTCTCTTCTTCTTCCTGTCTCTGTCTCTGTGTCTCTGTTTCTGTCTCTCAATGTCTCTGTTTCTCTGTGTCTCTGTTTATGTCTCTCTGTGTCTGTTTCTCAGTCTTTCTGGCTCTTTGTCTCTCTCTCTCTCTCTCTTTCTGTCTCCATCTCTCTTATCTCTATCTCTCTCTCTCTCTACTTTCTTGAATGATTAGACCAATTGACAACTGCTTCAACGGGGCATTAGTATGCCTGCCTTCCAACAGACTCTTCAAAGTCAACGTGATCAACTTGCCAAGTGTAAAATAAGGCCTCATAGTTGTTTTTTTTCTTTTAAAGCCTTATTTTAAAAGTTTTCATTAAGACTAATGATAGACTGGCTTGATATAGCACAGAATCAAGCTCTGGGATAGCTTTTGGGGATACTTTTAAACACAGCCATGAGTTTTTATTTCTTGCCATCTTTACCCTTCCTCATCCCAGAAACTCAAACCTCATATTCTTAGAGCTCCCCTTGGCTAATGGATGAAGCAAGCTTTTATTACAGGTTCAGGTGCTTGTTTCCAATTCCCAGTTGACACATGCTAATCAGAAATCGTGGCCAAACCATGTTATCCCTAGGAAGTTTAGGCAACAAGATGGCACAGGGCTTTTAGAGTATTGGACTGGAAATCAGGAAGATTTGATTTTCAATCCTTCCTTAGACTCTTAGTAGCTTTGTAACCCTGGGCAAGTCATTTAACATCTGTCAGCCTCAGTTTCCTCTCCTTTAAAATAAGGAGCCTCAAATAAGACAACATACGTAAAGTCCTCTGCAAACCTTAAAGTGCTATATAAATCCTAGTGATAGTTATAGAACATATGGGTTTTGAAGACTTTGTGTGGCTCTAAGAACTTATTTCTCTGAACTTCAATTTATTCATATATAAATAAGAATAATAACATTTACCCTACTTACCTCATAGACTTGTTTTGAGAGAAGCATTTTATAAACTTTAATTAACTATATAAATTTGTTATTGATATAATTGCCAATAATAAAATTATTTATTTCTATATGATGTCATATTTAATTTATTTCTATAAAATGTCACTATAATTTAATGTCATATAACATAATTTAATATTTTATTTCTATAGATAATATTATATATACATATACATGTGGTAGACTACAGCATATCAACAATGAAGAATTACATCGGAGATCATCGAAGTCACCATCAGTGATATATGACTAGAAAAGGAGATAGGTTGATTGATTATGCAGCAATAAAAAAGGAAGATTATGTACTCTGTTGACATCCATGTGTAATGGAGGATTGGTGTGTGTGAAGAGTCTTTGATGCTATTCCCCATGTGAAGGGATCTGTGGATCCTGCTTCTGGGAGAGTTGAGATGACATAAAATAGAAGTGTCTTGACTTTGGAATATATGTAGATAGTATGAAACCAATGTCTGCTAACCACGTGGTAGACAGCAGATTCTTTGATTGACTCTACTTTGGGAACTGGAACCGAGAGTTCTTTAAAAAAAAACTTATACAACTTGAGCCCATTCTCTCTCTGGGTTTGACTCCTTCACTTGAGGCATTAGTGAGTGACAATGCCATGAGGGGAAAGGTCTTGGGCCCTCTGCCCCCAAGACCAACCCCTCTGAATATGGGCCTTGATTCTTTTCCTGCTTGGCATTTGTTCTTTCATTTTACGTGAAGGTTTGGAATCTATGATCTTGTGAATTTCAAAAGGTCAGGAAAGTGAGCCATTGAGGTATCTAGGAGTCAGGAAGTTGAGTTTAGGCCAAGTTTTGTAGTCAGCCCAGCACTAATATCCCAAATTGCAATGAGTGACCTTTGGGAACCAGCTAAGCAGCTGCTGAGATCAGATGTCATGTGGTGGTGATGCCACGTTTGATTATGAACTTGGGGGGAACCAACTCTATGTAGAAACTTTGCTCACTCTCCCCAAAGAATAAAGTAGCATGGGGAGAGTGTACCCCTGAGATATGGATTGGAAATATTTGTACTTTTGTTCTTGCTAAACCTTCCAAGTCAGTATCTGCCCTCCCCTTTTGAAAGCTAATTGATGTTAAGCTGTTGAGTGGAATTTGGGTGCCAGTCAGTCACTGATGGCTAACAGTGGGGGTTTGAGTCAATGACATTAGTAAAGGGACACCCCAATCCCTAGAACTTGGAGGTGGAAATTGTAATCCAGCTGGTTCTGGGATAGTGAGTCAGAGTGTGTTTGCTACCTGTAGGGTATTATCTAGTACAAAATTGTACCCTTTGCATTTTTAATGAGGCCTGCTGAGATTTTTCACTTGGGACTTTTGCTTTCAGATGCCCTGGTTTATGGGATCCTAAGGAACTCCTTCTATATGCAATGGCAAGAGATCTAGGGGAAGGATGATCCATCCTTTGTAGAGGACTTACATGGACATATGGACAAGAGTTGCACAGGATAAGAAGGAACAAGTGGCTTTATTCAAGGGAGAGATGACGGACAATTGATATGGAATATTGCATATACTGTCAGTTGGTTTTACTTACTTGGTTTTTTTGCTCTCTCTTACAAGAGAAGGCTCATGTGGAAGGGAGTAAAAGCTATTGCAAAATGACTATAATGTAAAACCAAAAGATGTCAATAAACTCAAAAAACAAAGAAACCCAAAGATGTGTGTAAGATGTGATTTGTACTGTTGGAAGGAGTGTTTGCCTAAATGAGAACATAGATGAATAAAAATGAGAACTATATTTTGGCACTTAACTGGTTTATCAAATTCTGCCTTTTTTTCTTTCAATTATTTTGAATGATACTCTGTTTATTTAAAGATTCCATGGCTGCTGATTTTGTTCTGTATACATGACTGGAGCTTAGAAGGCTGCTGAGTGAGAAACCATAGGTCTTTCCGTGTTAGCAGCTTGTGTTGTCAGTCTGTCAGGTGGTGGGTATAGATATAGTTCATTTTAGGTGAAGGTTTGGAATCTGTGATCTTGAGAATTTCAAAAGGTCAGGAAAGTGAGCCATTAAAGTGTCCAGGAGTCAGGGAGATGAGTTTAGGCCAAGTTTTGTAGTCTGCTCAGCATTGATGTCCCAAGGAGCAAAGAGTGATTATCTTTTAATTTCATAGACTGTGTGACATCTTGCCTCCAAATGAGCCTCTCTACCACCAACAGATGTAGTAGATTCATTTTGCTTTAGTTAGTTAGCTTCCCTGCAGCAATGTGGAGCAGTGGACTTGTAGTAAGGAAGAACTCAGTTCAAATACAACTTGAGATGTTTTACTAGATTGTGGTCCAGGGCAAGTCACTTAACCTCGTCTGTAAAATGGGTATAATAATAGAATCTACCTCCTAGGGTTGTTGTGAGGAACGAATGAGATATTTGTAAAGGGCTTAGTATCATTCCTGGCATGTAATAGGAGTTTAACAAATGCTTGTTCCCTCCTTCCCCTCCCAAATACTCAGAAGTCAGAAGTAAATCTTCTGATCCTTTTGGATGGTCATCTCTGTCTTATCCACATGCCTCACTTCAGTTTATATTAGAACAACAATGGTTCAGATGCCCTTTCTCTCTGTTTGGCCAGCCCTACATGGAGGGAAGAAGTAGATAGGACTTTTATGTAAAATACACACACACACACACATATGCATATACATATATACACATGTGTGTACATACATACACACATGTGTGTATACATATATGTGTGTGTGTGTTTACATAATCCTAAGAATTTTGTCTTCATTCCTCTTGTCCACTGAGTTTGAAATATTGCTTTGGTGCATATTCTCATAGCTTGGCTACTCAGGACAAAACATAGTCAAAGCCTCCATAAGGCAGTCCTGAACCTTCAGCAAGTCTCAGAGGGAGAAGACATTAAATGAGAAACAAAGTCCAAAGGTGAGTGAAGTCAACAAAGGCCAGCTCTGATAATGAGAACAATGATATCTCCTATATACACAGGACTTTAGTTTCCTTGCAACAGCTCTTTGAGGTAGGTAGTATAAAAATTATTATCCCCATTCTAAAGATGAAAAAATTGAGACTCAGAGTGGTTAAATGACTTACACATTCTCCTAGAGCTACTGTTGGAGCTAAGACTAGAACCCAGGCCTTTTGGACTCTAGGACCGTTTCTGTTATAGCATCGTGGTCAATAGCTATCATGTGATGTTCTAGAAAACTTTCACTCAGGCTGTTACAGAACAGTACTTTTTAAGAGTTTTCAGCTCAGTATCTGCTTTTAATCACATCACATTAGATTTTGTGTTGCCAGATCATCCCTGAGGCACACACACATTCATAGGATCAGATTGGAATGGGGAAAAGCATGGCATGGCAGAAATGGAGCCCTTCAGGGAGGGACTCTAGAAAACCTCCAAAGAGAAGAGATATCAGGCAGATTCCTTTTCACTCTGTGTTCCATGAGGTAGGGTGACTCTTGGTAGCATCTGGGGTTATGCTGGTGAATGTTTAACAACCTGCTCTCAGCGGGTGGGGTGGGGAATGTATACTTAACACACTTTTAAGTTTAATCCACATTATTGATATTTTCTTGATCATTTACTTAAGTTTAGACAATCAACAATATAATAAACCAAGGCCCAATATATAGTTTGCCAATTTCCAAGGCATACGTGCTCACACTGAAAATTTAAAGATCAGTTCTCATAAGCTCATTTGAGCTGGCACCAGCACACCCCTAAATTAAAGTCAAGTAGGCTTTAATAAACTTATAAAGCTAGATTGTGTTTGTCTTTCATTTTGAAGAGGACCATGACATCAAGAAAATGATGACATGACTTGCAGTTGACTTTGATTTGAGTGAGGCAGGGCTGTGCAAGGTCACCAGCCTCACTTTCTCCTCTAGAGCCATGGGATCCAGTCACCTGATATTCATCAGGATGACTGGAGATGACTCAGAATGCATTGGGAGATGCTGGCCCTTTTAGGCTAAGGCCTTTTCATGTACTCACTTAGAGTGAGACAACATCCATTCAGTGAATAGGCTTCTTTAAGAAGTGAGTCAAGAGATGGCCCTTTTAATTAGAAAAAAAGAAAAAAAAAATCAAGTTGAGAGGGGAAGCCCCTCAGGGTTGCTGTTTCAAAGAGAAACAGCTATGGAGATCAAATAGTTCAAACTACTTGTTTTTACAAATGAAGAAAAAACTGAGCCCCAGAGAGGTAAAGTGATTTACCTAAGGTCACACAGATAGTTAGTGGTAGAACCAAGGACTAGAACTCAACTCTCTTGATTCCTAACCTAGTGTTTTTTGGTTCATTATTCTAAAATGTCTTAGAAGGAATATTAAGAAAAAAATTTGTTCTGATACAATTTAATTGAATTCATTAAATTAACTGAACTCATCTACCAGAGAGGTTATACCTTTTGGATCAATCTGGAATATCAACGGAGGCTTGGGGCTGCAGAAGAAAACACTAGACTATGTAGGGCTGCATAATTAAGTAGCTCCATTCCTCTTTTTGTGGGGGGAGGGGAAATAGGGGTTAACTGACTTGCCCAGGTCACATAGCTAGTAAGTATTTGAGGTCAGACTTGAACTCAGGTCATCCTGACTCCAGGGCTAGTCCTGACTCTATCTACTGCACCACCTAGCTGCCTCTATCTTGTAATTCTATTCTTAATTCGATGGTCTAGCATGGCTGAGGAATGCTTCCTACTGGTGAAATGGCTCATCTATCCATCTGTTAAATAGGAAACAAAGTCCAAGGATAAGGAAAGTCTGTGTACTCCACTGGTATCCATGCAATGTCAAAAGATTTAGAGAAAATGTACTCTCTTTCCCCTGTGGAGGATATATATAGGGATGTATGGATATGAGTTACATAGGGTAAGAAGGCATAGGTGGTTTATTGGAGAGGTGAGGGACTATGGGTATGAAAATGTTTCATATGTTGTCAATTGGTTTTGCTTAACTTTTTTTAATCTTTTGCAAGAGAAGTTTCACTGGGGGGAAAAGAGACTTGAGGGATGGGCGGGAGAAGGGGTATATCCAGAAATGACTGTGATATAAAACCAAAAGACATAAACTTTTTCATTTTTTAAAAAGTTTGTAGGGGGTAGGCTAATGACTAAGTGTTTAAAGCAAGCAAGGTTAGGAACACCTCAGACTATGGAATAGCAAAGGACCCATATACATGTGCCAGCTCCAGGACGTGATATCTGAGGATCGGCCAAAACCACTTGACCCTGGTCAAAGGTCTCCAGGGTTTTGAAACTGGCCAGTTTCATCTGGCAGCAAGAGAGTGAAGTATAATACAATTAAGACTCAATTTACTGGTGAGGTCATAGAGGTCCTTGGGGTGCCTGGCTTCCCTTCCTTCTGTGTAAGTTTTTTGTGTATCTCTGAGGGTTTTGGTTGACTTGAAAGGATGCCAGCGCAAGCATCCCAGAGACAAACAAGGCTGTGTAAACACAGCTGTCAGGATCCCTCTCCCAGCTGGGTGGCCCAGTGGATGGAGTGCAGGATTTAGAATCAGGAAGACCTGACTTCAAATCCAGCCTCAGACACTTACTAGCTGTAGGATCATGGACAATTAACACTTTAACAATAAATTAAGGCCTGATTTGTAACATTTAAACATTTCCAAGGTATAAATGCTCAGACTGAAAATTCAATAAGAATTTGAAGCACTTTGAACATAGTAGGCATTCAGCTAACATTTGCTAAATTGAATTATATAAATATAACTTTAGGAAGGGAGAAAACAAATCTAAACACCTGGGGAGACAGGATAGTGTAGTGGAATGGGTGAAGATCTGAGTTCATATCCTGTCTCTGTCAGTTACTAGTTACCTCTTGGCTTTGTTTTTGTCTTGACTTATGTCTTGCCACTGGAGTCAGATGACCCTGGAGGAGAGCATGAGGCTGATGACTTTGCATAGCCTTGCCTCACTTATATCCAATTCACTTGCAAGTCAAGACATCACTTTCCTGATGGCATTGGTCCTCTTCAAGAATGAAGGATGAACAACATTGGTTTCAGTTTCCCAACTTGCAAGACATAAGAGTTGGTTCATTAACATGACTTCTGATGTCTCTCCAAGCTTTAAATCTACGATCAATCCTCTGAGCAGAGCTGTGGCCTTCAAAGTGTAGTCTTGAGACTTCTAGTTAACTATGAGACAAAGTTTTGGGGTAACCAATTGGTTGTTGTTTTTTATGTTGTAAGAGGACCAAAATGACATTGCTACGTTGGGGTCAAGGTACAGTGTGTCTGACTGTGGTGGATCGGACCAATATGAGCTCAGAAGGCTCTACCAAAGCTCAGGAACAAATAATGGTGCAGTAGAAGGAATGCCAAATTAGGAAGCTAGAAAACTGAGTTTCTAATCCTACCTGTGCCTCTTTCTGCCTCTTGGACTTTGGACAAGTCATTTAACTTCTCTGTGTCTCAGTTTCCTAATTCATTAAAGGCAGAGATTGGATTGGATGATCTCTAAGGTCCTTTCCATCTCTGGTTCTATAACCTACAGACTAGTGTTCTACATTATTGATGCTTATATAATCAGAGGCTCAATTCCATTTTGCACGACTTTCATCATTGGGGGAGATCAATTACTCAGTATTCTTAGTGGTCTCCTTCCAAAGCCCTCTCCCTAAAGAGAACTTAGAACCTCCTGAGTCTTCTTTATCAAAGATAGGAGCCAGAAAGCCAAGATCTCCCCTCTCTAAAGCTCTTGCCAATTGCATCCTTCATGTAGGCATGGAACATTGAGTAATCAAATTCTACCAGAGGAGTCCTGTGCAAAAGGATTTGAGCTCCTGTTTATACTTATAATATACTAAGATCCCTATGTTGCTTTTTCACATAAATTAATGCCCCCCCCCCAGGATGTGTTAATATTTCAAAACTCAGCAATTGTGAGTGTGATAGTGGAAAAACTAGTATAATTTCACTCCCATCCCTCCCATTTGACTCTGGTGACTATTTTTTTATGGTGAGAGGAGTAATAATTCAATTTAACAATAATGATGAAAATAAAGTGCCTACTTAGTACAAAACATTGTGCTAGCATGGGAAACGCAAAGTCAAAGTGACTGAGGAGGTATGACTTTCAGAGTTGCCATGATCTCACAGAAAGACGAGTTTCTGGAAAAAATGAAGAAGTCCAAGAAACCATCAAGTAGGAAATTATGGGATGGCTGCCCTGGGCCCTCTCTCTCCTTGATTGGAGGATCTGGGAGGACCTTTCCAATGAAAGATAAAAAGTGAAAGTTTTTTTTTAAAGCCTGCCAAATTCAAATGATGAAGTTCAGAGTATTATATACTCAGTATACGTGTTTAACCAAATAATACTGTAAGTATAGGACATGTGTCTGTATGTTAAAACTATAATTTTGTTATTATAATAAATATATCCAAAGTAATTTTAGTAAGAAGAAACACTAACTGGGAGGAATCAAGAGAGGCCTCCTGTAGATGGTAGCATCTGAGATGTGTTTGAAAATAGTTGCTGACATTAATAAAGTGCTTTATAAAGCATTTTGCATCTATTACCTTATTTCAGGCCCACAACAACTTGGCAAGATTGTTAGTGCATTAGGAAACTTGTGCTAATGGAGATTCAGTAATTAATCCAAAATCACACAGCTAACAAGTGGCAAGGTTTGGTAGTCTGTCTCTGGCACCAATGTTCTTTCCTCTAGCCCACAGCTACTTGGTCCTGGGTGGAAAACAAAGGTGAACACCATTAGACTAGAACAGCCTTTCATTTGCTTTCTGTTCATACAAAGGATGCCCATGAAAAACAGAAATAAGGAGGGAGATTCTGACTTCCTAGTATTAACACATTTCAGGCTGAGTCCTCTCCAGGTCAATGCAGTTCATCAAATGTCTATTGAATGTTGTAAAGTTCATGTTACTTTATTAGATACTTCCTAAATTACTCTTAACCAGTGAAGTTACAGGTCCAATAAGTAACCCCTACACCAGTAAATTTAAGTTGTAAATACAGGAGGCAGGGGTATTGTGAGTGGGTTAGAAGTCAGAGGATCTAAGCTTGAGTTCTGACGTGACCACTGTAATGGCAAGCAAAGCGGGACTTTTTGTTGTCTTTTCTTTTGGAATGCTTCTCAGCACTAAGGCAATCAAGTGCCTTTGAGTCTTGCCTTTGTTTCATTTAAGAGTCTTTGATTGAATCAGGAGTCTTTGATGACCTGCTTACTAGTGTGACATTAGGAGAGTCATAGCCTCCCTGAGGAGGATGAGGTGTTCAGGGAGGACTAGTGCCTCTGGCGTGAGGGCTTGCTGAACCCTTTCCAGGGCTGGTCATCCACCTTTGGTGTCCACCTGTCATCCAGCTCTCACTTGTGGCTGTAGCATTGGGGGCAGCTAGGTGGTACAGTGAATAGAGCACCGGCCCTGGAGTCGGGGGGACCTGAGTTCAAATGTGGCCTCAGACACTTGACACACTTACTAGTTGTGTGATCTTGGGCAAGTCACTTAACCCCAATTGCTCCGCTTTCCCCCCTCAAAAAACAAAAGAAGCTGTACATGTACAATCACACCCTGGTAAAAACCATTTCAGCAGATGGGCTAAACTAGGTTGAGGTAACTGACAGGCCTCAAACACCTCGGTGATTTAGGGGGATGTCTGCTGCAAGCATGTGAAGACTTTCCCCCATGGGTGGATTATTCCAATTTGTTCCAATTGGCACGAAGGTGGTTGAAGCAGGCACCGAGGAGTGCTTAGAGCTTGGTCAGTCAACAAAGACATCACGGTCACCTATTGCATCCCAAGCCAATGCCAGTTATCTTAATTTTTGTCTTGACCCTGGATTTCCATGTTACTGGAAGAGAGAGTGAGGCTAATGACTTTGTACAACTCTACCTGCCTCACTTAAATCCAATACATGCAAAAGTCAAGACATCACCCTGTGATGTCATTAATCCTCTTCAAAAATGAAGGATGAACCACAACAACAAACATGAAGGTGTTGTACTAAGTGATCTCTGGGGTCCACTTCCTGCTGTAAATTCATGGTCCTCCCATGTCATGAAAATGTTGCTGGCTCCCAAACGTTTCATTACAACAGTTCAGTGTCCACCAAGTAATAAAAAATTCTATTAAATGTACATAGTGCTAATATATACCTTTATAGGTTTATAGCTCTCATTTCTTCCAAAGAGCTTGTACTTTCACATTCTGTGTTCTCATTCATACTCATAACATCCTGGTAAGACTGGAAAAGATATTATTCACACTTTGCTCATAGAGAAACTGAATACCAAAGAAGGTAAGTGATTTGCTAGTCACAGACAATCACGTCCAACTTTTTGTGACCCCATGGACCGTATTGTTCATGGGGCTTTTCTTGGCAAACATACTGGAGTGTTTTGCCATTTCCTTCTCCAGTGGATTAAAGCAAGCAGAAATTAAGTGACTGCCTCAGGGTCACATAGCTAGTAAATGTTTGAGGCGAGATTTGATCTCAGATCTTCCTGACTCCAGGCCCAGTGATCTAGCCACTGAACCACCTAGCTGCCTCACAATAATCTGTAGCAAAATTCAGATTTGAACTCAAGTCTCATGACTTCTCCTCCTGGCACTGCAGCTTCTAGGCTAAATTTGTAAGTAGTCTCCTGGAATCATTAGGATTTCACAGAGATTGGGCCTTGGAAATTTGCATTTCCCTTGCCCTTATCTATATTTTCCAGTATTGCTGCTCCCCTTCTTCCTCATCCCTACCTTTTCATTGCTCTCCATGGGTGAAGTGAATAAAAGCATTAACTTCAAAATATAGGTTTTTCACAGATGACACACAGGAGGCACTGGAGGTTTTGGACTCCAGCCTCTAACAGGTTCACTCTTGATCTGGTCAGACAGGTGGACAATTTCAGAGGGGTTAATAATAAGCTTTATTCTAGTCTAGTCTTCTCAGAAGGTTACTGAGAATCAATTCCTACAGTATTCCCTCATCAAGCATTCCCTAATCACCCTTCTCACAGGGGCAGATAAGAAGGGGAGGCAACTATCCCTATCTCTCAATGGGGTCAATTGAGACAAGCACAGCTTGTGCACTCCCGTAAATCCCCTCAAGCCTCAATAGGGGCTGGTTGAGGCAGGCACATGCATTCCTCCGTGCATTACCCATGGCTTCCCCATGAATTCTCCATGGATTCCCCCACACACTGACCAGTGCCCAGTTGATTTATAGGGCAACAAAGAAGGCATCTTGCCAACATTAAGCTCACAGGTTAACTTTAGCAATATCATCATTCTGCACAAGCATAGTAAATATTAGTTATGTCACCCCTATATCTCATGGTGCAGTAGGACTGTCTGTCACTATGATTCTGGGAATTACTATCTAGGTGACTTGGGGTTATTCTGGGAATTACTATCTAACACCTGGAAACTAGACATTGCCATGGCCATGGATCCTGAGATACTGAACTCTAAAAAGATAACAAAATCCTCCTTACGTACAATCCAAATAGGATCAAAGTCATGAAAGACCAGTGTCATAGGGAAACCTCTTTAAACTTTCATGATGTTATTTAAGCCCCAGGTACATGGGTACATGCTTCCCCACCCAACCCTGCAATGACTGCATAAGCCTATCAGATTAACCGAATTCTGTGCTTTAGCCAGTGTATCAGTAAGGCAATAATAACAATGTAGATGATAATTGTCAAAATGCCTATGTGGTTCTGTATTGCAAAGTATATGAGACTTTCCACATAGATGGTAGAAGAAGTAAACCATTTATTCAGACACCAGAGAACCATATCCCACAAGCTACTTATCCAATCTACCAGAGCAGTAAAACATTCAATACACAATATCACAACATGGAGCCTTGCCATCCCAAAGCCTCTCTGATCCCCTGCTGGGGTCTTCAAACTCACAGTACAACTAAATCAGCCTGTTCAGTTCTATCACAAGGGCGGCCATTAGCAGCCATAACTGCTCTCCCCCCCACCCTGACCCATTTCCTGTGACATAACTTCCTTTTTCTGTCAGGAAGCTCCTCCTACCACATGTGACTTAGGATTCCTGTGACATAAGCAGGTCACATGGCCTATTAATGGATGGGAAAGATCTTCAAATCTAAATTGCTACTACAGCCAGTCATGATGGCAGTGATAACTATGAAATTTCTGCATGCCTTATTGAGGTTCTTAATGTCACTATCACCTCCCAGCAGCTCCTGTCCCACCCCAACTCCACCATCAATAGAACCTTCTCTTAGAATTTCTAAATTTTATCTACTTTAATTTTTTTTTAATTTTAAACTTAATGAACACTAAATAAAGTGAACATTTCCATTTACACAGTAGAACAATAAACAAAGGGAGATTGCACACAAAACTGTAAATCTCTATTATATATGGCTTGCTGTTCTTTTAAATTCAGCATCTAAGTTTCAAAGTCATCATGCTTGTCTGTGATTCCTCCTCATTCTCCTTCTGTTCTCTTTTGCTATTTAAAAAATGCTTCAATGAGCCTCTTTCGTTTTGGGGGAGGGCAGCCTCCTCTCCTTCCCATCTTCTTCCCACATTAAAAAATAGAAAAACAAAACACTCGTAAGAAATATTTATAGTCAAATAAAACAAATCCCTACGTTGTCCATGTCTGAATATGTGTATCATATTCTGCAGCTTGAGTTGTCACCTCTCTGTAGGGAAGTGCTTAGCATGCTTCATTTTGGGTCCTTTGGAATAATGGTTGGTCTTTGAATTGAACAGAGTTTTTCAGTCTTTCAAAATTGTTTGTCTTTACAATTTTGTTGCTACTCATTGCATAAATAAAACCCACCTTTGTAACAAAGAAATACAGTTAGGTAAAAAATGTCTGAAAAAAATATGATTTTTTCCTTACCACCAATTCTCTGATGAGAAGCCTGAGGCATGTCTCAATTGACCCCTGAGCTGATGACTTCACTGCTCATCAGAGTTCTAAAAATCCTTTGATTTATTTTCCTTTACATTATTGTGACCATTTCATAAATTGTTTTCATTCTTTTCACTTTGTTCTATATCCTGAGTTTCTCTGAATTCTCTATGTTTGCATTTTATGGCACATTAATATAATAATTCATAATAATAATCTATATGCCATAATTTGTTCAGGCATTCTCCTGTCTCAAGTCCTGATATCCAAGGGGTACTGCTTTCTTTTTCACATGTCTGTCTGAATGTATTGCTGGATTAGGATGGAGGGGGCAAATAAAATAAGTAATATTTTAAAACTAAAATTATAAAATGTATTTGTTACTAATTCTCCCCTCCAAAAACATGCCTCATAGTAAAAGGAAATAAAGTATAGATCTAAAACTAGAAAAGGCATGAAGTCAATCAGCTCATTTTACAGATAAGGAAACTGAAGTTGAGGAACATTAAGTGACTTACTGAAAGTCATAAGGAAATGTCAGATATGGATTCAAACCCAGATCCTTGCATGCCAGAATCAGTGCTCTTCCTACTGTACCATATTGCCTTTTCTTTTCTTTATGAGCCAGACATGGCATGCCAGATAGAGCACCAGACTTGTCATCCATGGTCTTGGATTTGAATCTAGACTCTGTCAATTACTACTATGTGACCTTGGGCAAGTAATTTGAATTAATGGAGTTTCTGTTTCCTTGTTTATAAAATAGAGATAGAGATATTTGCATTACTTCCAATAGCAGAACAGTTTTTTGTTGTTGTTGTTGCAGTGGCACAGTGGATAGAGTGCTAGCACTGGAGTCAAGAAGACCCAAGTTCAAATGTGGCCTCAGACACTTATTACCCTGGGCAAATCACTTAACTCTGTTTGCCTGAGTTGCTTCCTCTGTAAAACGATCTGGAGAAGGAAATGACAAACCACTGTAGTATCTTTGCCAAGAAAACCCCAAATGGGGTCAATGAAGAATCAGACATGACTGAAATGACTGAACAACAAATTAACCACATAGCAGAATAGTTTTATGTGTCCTCGATGTGACAATGTATGTAAAATGCTTTGTAAAATTCAAACGTCTAGTCAACCAGTCAAGAAGCGTGTATTAAGTGCTACTATGTAGTATGTGCTAAGCTCTGGGGATCCAAAAAAATGCCAAAACAAGTCCTAGCCTTCAAAGAGCGTAGAAGACAACATGTAACTTAACCAAGACCATAGAAGATACATACAGAGTGCATAGCGATCTAAAAGGAGAGGCATTAGCAGCTAAGGGAATGGAGATAAGACAGCTGCAGAAGGTAGATTTAATTTGAGTTTAACAGGAAGCCAGGTAAATTAGGAGGTGGCAGCAAAAGGGCAGAGCATTCTAGGCTTGGGGAACAGTGCAAAGGCTCTTTGAAGGACAGAAAATATGAAGGAAACAAGTATATATTAAGCACCTAGTTGTGCCAGGCACAGTGCTAAGCGACTTACAAATATATCTTATTTGACCCTCACAATAACTCAATGAGGTAGGTGCTATTATTATCCCTATTTTGCAACTGAGGATACTGAGACAAACAGGTTAAATGACTTGCATAGGGTCATGCAGCTAGTATTTGAGGCTAGATTTGAACTCAGGTCTTCCTGATTCCAGGCCCAGAGGTCTATCCACTGTTCCACCAGCTACACTTCACTAGGGCAATGTAGCTGAATCATAGAATTTGTGGTCTAAAATGTAAGAAGACTGGAAAGGTCGGAATGGGGCAGTTTATAAAGAGCTTTATATTTCAAACATGGCAATCATAGGGAATCACTGACACTTGAGGTAGAAGGAGAGTATGACATACTCAGATCTACCCCTTTAGAAAAATCATCTCCTGAGTGAATGGAGGATGCTTTGGAGTCCAGCGAAACTTGAGGCAGAGAGACTTAAGAAAGCTATTGCAAATGCAAGGACCTAAAACAATCCCAAGGGACTCATGATGGAGAATGCCATCCATATTCAGAGAAAGAATTATGGAATCTGACTGCAGAGTGAAGTAGACTGTTTTTTTGTTTTGTTTTTCCTTTCTCATGGTTTCTCTCATTTGTTATAATTCTTCTATACAACATAACTAATGTGAAAATATGTTTAATAGGAATGTATACATAGAGCATATATCAGATTGCAGGCCGTCTTGGGGAGGGAGGGGGTATGGAGGGAGAGAAAACTTAAAACTAATGGAAGTGAATGTTTAAAACTAAAAATAAATTAATTAATTAAAAAAAAAAGCTATTGCTATAGTCTGGACAAGAAATGATGAGGGCCTTAAATTGATTGTGGCTGTATGTGTGGAGAGAAAGGATGTATACAAGATTTGGCAAGAGATTAGATATTATATGCATGTTGGCTACGAGTCCGACTCCACATTCTACATTCTTTTCATTATATGATGCAATGCCTATTCTTAGTATTCTATAACTTTTGCAACCAAAGCTCCATCTGGGAATCTGGGAATTACCCACCTTATGGGGAAGTTGTGAAAATCCAATGAGACAAAGGCTGCGAAAACATGTTGTAACCTAAGCACTGCAAGAACATAAGCTATCACGATCATTGTTATTTTCTGTTTAACTGGTGGGAAAGCCCAGCTGTTGACTTGCTTTTCAGGGAAATTTTGCTTTTTAGATACTATGATTTGGTTTTCTTCTCTCTTTTTTACAAAATCAAATTAACTAATAGTTTATCTATTTTATTGTTTTTTTTATAAAACTGACTCAGTTTTATTTGTCAATTCAATGGTTTTTTACAACACAATTTTATTCAACTCATCATTGATTTTTTAGGATTTTCGACTTAGTGTTTAATTGGGGATTTTTAGTTTGTTCTTTTTTCCAGTTTTTTAATTGCATGCCCAATTCATTGGGGTGTGCTCTCTCTTGATGTAAGCATTTAGAGATAAATTTTCTTCTGATTACTGCTTTTGCTATATCTCATAGGTTTTGATAGTGTAGTAGAAAGGAATGCACTGGAACATTGTGTGTGTATTTGTGTGTGTGTGTGTGTGTATCCACTGGGGCTATGGCGAAGGAGAAGGCTAGGTAACAGAACTACAAGGTTATGGATCCTTTTGGGGAAACCTCATCAACAAGGCACATAATCAGTTGGCCCAGCTTCGATATAATTGTGGAATAGATGAACGTGTGTTTTTTGTAGGATCATACATTTAGATCTTAGAGGCCATAGACTCCAACCTCCTTTTTCATATAGATAAGGAAAATGAGGCACATAGTGGTGAAGTGTCTTCCCTAAGGTCATGCAGTTTATATCTAAAGCAGATTTGAACCCAGGTATTCCTGACTCCAAGTTCAGTGCCCCAGCCACTAAACTGTGCTGTCTCTGAATCATGGCTTCTGGGTCCTTCTCCATGCTCCATTCATTCTCTACCCTCTACCCCAACCCATTTATTGGAAGTTGCTCAGAACCTTTCCCTCCTTTTCGTTTCTCATGAAAATTTCCCTTTCCCTCAGAACCTTGAGTCTGCTACATTAGTTTATGTGATAAGCAAATAGCTACTACATTATCATTCTATAAACTATGCTTTTGTAACGTAAGATTCTCTCACATCCGTTGGTGGGTGTGAATGTGTTACTCTTTCTAAGCATTTCTCTTTTAACAGAGTCTTTCTGGGAACCACTCATAAACAACAAAAAGAAACTAAGAGTCAGTCTTTCAGGCACTGGGGAAGGCAAATAGGAGCCATTGCTGGATTAGGGAAGCTGTCTCTCCAATCATGGTATCAGGGTGATTGCCCATTCCCTTTGAATGGAATCAATTTTCAGGTATAGTTTTAATCCTCAGTATTTGAAGTTGACCATTTTATAAATAAGTATTTATCTGCTATACTTATAGGAATAGATTTAAAAACTCTAAAAATTATAAGTTTATATTACAATATGTATGCATATTTGAAATATATGTATAATATATATAACATGTGCATATAATATATAAAAATAAAACTATAAAAATATATAAAAATTCCTATAACAATGTTCTCCATTACATGCTTTTTAATTGGCATATGATGATTTTTGTATTGGAGTGGATTTCTTATAGAGCAGGAGTTTTTAACTTTTTTTGTCATTTCCCTGTTTGATGGACTGGTGAGGCCTATAGACCCCTTTTCAGAATAACTTCTTTGGAGGTAATCGAGGTTAAATGAATTGCCCAGGGTCACATAGCAAGTATCTGAGGCCATATTTGAACTCAGGTCCTCCTGACTCCAGGGCAGCTGCTCTATCCACTGTACCACCTAGCTGCCCCTACCATTTTTAAATAAATAAAATACATAGTATTATAGAGGAAACCAATTATATTGAATTGGTTATCAAAATATTTTTTAAAAAACCACTGAGTTAATGGACCCCTGTTAAGAGCTTTTACTATAGAACATGTCCTCAGGATATAGGAACAAAATTCTCAAAATTCTATGTATGTGTGTTTATTTCCTTATAACCATCTACCCACCAGCAAAATAAACAAAAAAAAAAAAACAAAAACAAGTTTTTCAGGGAGAAAAGAATAGTCACATGGGTAGGCCCTTCTACAAGATGGAAGTAATAGATGCAGTGGTCTGAAGTGGTTCTCAAAGTTGTGTAGCCCTGAGTAAAAGCCTGGACATATTTAAGTTTTAGCAACGTTGCAACCATCTGAGTAGCAGCTGCTGTGGGGGTGTAAAACCAACAACGACCAGCTCACAGAATGCTGCAAACCCAGATTCTTTTGATCTGCTTTACTAAGGAAAGCAACATTAAGGGATTAACAATCTTACTTTAGTCCAGTATATAAACATCATTCACTTAGTTCAGGGGAAAAAGCCAGCACCCTGAACTTCAGAGGAAATACAAACAAATTGCAACATCAACAGACAGACCTTGTCTGGTTCAAATCTCAATGCATACTTACCAGAGTTTAACAAAGTCTGAATATCGAGTTTACAAACTGGAGGGCTCTTAACTGCAGCTGCCTGAAGTCTCCACATCAGTGCACCTCCAAGTGTGAGAGCCCTAAGCAAGTAGCTCTGTCTTGTCTTTTTATGCACTCTTTAGCTGTCTTTGAACATCAAACATCATGCGAACTTAAGCTCTTACTACTGGCTCTGGAGTTAGCACCTCCCCCTAGGACCTTGAGGGCTTCACTACCACATTGGTTTAGCATCTAATAGCTAGGGCTTTTGGGCCTACTTGGATATAATCAGACCTCCCTTCATTGGCCCCACCTGGAGCCCCACCTTAGTTACCAATTTACACCCACATAGGCTTAGCACCTAATAGATAGGGGTTTGGGCCTGGGGCTTAGCATCTAGTAAGACTCAGTCAAAGAGTAACTTAATTTATCATTTTAAAACAGTAAGAAAGTCCCAACTTAATTGATATTACAAGCAACTGTACTGCCACCACACTGTTTTTACATAGTCAATGATCCCACTTCCTAGAAAGACTCTAGTAGGGCTGGCATGTCATTTGAATGTGTATTGCTATGCTCGGCATCAATTAGTACTAAGCCTAGCTTGTTAGCTTAACATATACCCATAGAGAGGGGATAGTCCACAGGAGGGAAAGAAAGGTCAAACTAATATAACTATATGAATATGGCTACTTCTTTGCTTCATGGGAAAAAGGGATAAGAGATGGCCTATTAGAGTTCTATCCTGTATCCACTCCTACTCACCAAACGCACCTAGGTGGCATTGTAGATAGAGTGTGGGGCCTGGAGGCAGGAAGACTTGAGTTCTAATCCAGCCTCAGATGCTTATTAGCTGGGTGATCCTGGGCAAATCACTTAACCCTGGTTCCTCATCAGTAAAATGAGCAGGAGAAGGAAATAGTGAACCACAACAGTATCTTTGCCAAGAAAACCCCAAATGGGGTCCCACAGAACTGGACAAGACTGAACATCAGTAATCCTCTCCACTGGCTCATTTCTTGCTGCCTAAAATATGGCCATGTCTCTCCTAACCTGGAAAAAAACCTCACTTGATCCTTCTATCACTGCTAACTATCATCCTATATCTTTTCTGCCTTTTATACCTAAATTCCTCAAAAAGACTGACTACAATAGCTGCCTCCACTTTCTGCCCTCTTAGAATATGTTTTCCAACATTAGCATTCCACCAAAACTGCTCTCTCCAAAGCTGCTAATCATCTCTTAGTTTCAAAATCTGATGGCTTTCCCCCAAACCTCATTCTCCTTGACCTCTCTGAAGCCTTCGACACTATTGTTCACTGTCTCCTTCTTGAGAGTGAAGAATTCCAAATGGCTCTGAGGTTGTAAGCCTGAGAGACCGTAAAGATGGTGTTGCCCTCTACAGTAATAGGGAAGGTAAGAAGAAAGGGGTAGTGAGGTTTAGGGGGAAAGGGAATGAGTTCTATTTTGGACACATTAATGTAACGGGGCGAGTCAGAGCTGACCCCTGCCCTCGCTGGACCTCCACACCCAGGGCCTGCTGAGGTAAACTCAGGGCTCTGAGGTATGGGTGGGACCAGATGGAGTCAGGAGGAAGGGTCTCGCCCTTGTTGACAATGTGGTGCCGGGTTCTTTTTTGGATTTACCTGTGCACAAGTGAATTATGGGGAAAGCGCGGGAAGGAAAGGGGAGGAGAGTAGGAGGACCAAGGTGGCTCGATTGCTACGTAATCAAAGCTATAAAAGTTTGCGATTACCCTGAATTAAAGGGAGCTATTTATCACCATCATGCCTCCCGCCTCATTCATTGCCCGTGAGATCAGGCCTTTGCTGGACAAAGGCCCAGGAGTTTGGGGGTAAGAGGGACCCCAATACATTAATTTTAAGATAGCAATGGACATCCAGTTTGAAATATCTGAAAGGCAGTTGGAAATGTGAGATCAGAGGTCAGCAGAGAGACTGGGGCAGCATAGGTAGATTTGACAATCATCAGCATGGGATCTGATGAGATCACCAAGTAACATAGAGGGAGAAGAGAAGAGGGCCCAGGACAGAACCCTGAGGGACACCTATGGTGAGAGGGCATGGTCTTGATGAACATCCATCAAAGGAGACAAAGAAGGAGTGGTTACATAGATAGAAGGAGAACCAGGAGTGTCCTGAAAATCTTAGCATCATGCCTGGCATATAATATGTACTTAGTAAATGTTTATTGATTAATAAAATCCAACCAAAATATATGTACTAAGGGGTAACTCAATGGACATTTGTATAGTACTTCACATTGACTTGTGACTGCGATGGAATAGAAGACAGAGAGTTAGCCTCAAAGTCAAAAAGATTTGACTTCAAATATTGCCTCTGACACATTTTGTCTGTGATCCTGGAAAAGTCATTTGATGTCTCAGCCTTAGCAAGCTGTCTAGATTATTGAAAAGTTAAATGACATGTCCAAGGTCACAAATCATAACCTCTAAGAACTCTGGGCAACTCTAAGATGATAAATTATAGAGAAGGTAAGTAGGGTCTACACTACAAGAGGGAGTTCCTCATCTGGAGCTTCTTAAACCAATGAAATCAAAAATGTGGTCTAACAACAATAGTAACACATTTGCATATTTTTATTTGTACTAAGTCCTTTACACATGTCATCTTCTTAGGTCCTTACAACAACCATATAAGTTAGAGCAGTTACTAGCAATCTTATTTTTAAAATGGACAACTCAGAGAGGGATTAAGTGATTTGCCTAAGGTTATGTGTGGTGGAGCTGAATGGGACCATGTGTCCTTACACAGTTCAGAGTTCTTTCCATGAGATAATATAGGGAAATTTAAGTGATTATTATTTCCTAACCTAGGGAAAAACCTGTCAAAAATCTAGAACCTGAATTAACCTTTCCTGCTAGCCATCATTTCAATACAAACTAAGAGTTGAAAATCCCAAGGCCTTTTTGCCAGGAGCTCTATTTTCAGCTCTATCATCAAATAGTAGTATTGACCTTGAACTATCATGTTGACATTTCTGGGCTTACATCTTCTTCATTTGAAAAATGAACAGTACTGTTTGACTGTGTTTACATGGAACAACTGGCTAATGACAAGCTCTTTAGCCCTATCAAGCATGCCCTAAAGGAAGAAAGGTGTTCTCAGTAAGTACTATAATCTATGTAGCTTTTATTCAACCTAGGCAATGAAAGAGGTTGAGGACAAAAACACACCAGATGCTGTTTTGGCCCTTCCTATACCTTCCTAGTTGCCTTATGAGGATAAGTGTTACATTACTAGCACCCAAAGGAAGAGATCCCTAGAACATGTCTGCTACACTACCTCACTTAACAATGGTCTTGTCCTAACCAATAAAATCCAGCAAGAATAGAAAGAAAAATATCATTCGAAATAACCACAGAATGTCTAAAACGTTTGAGAGTCAATCTACCATTACATGTATAGGAATTATATGTTTACAACTATGAAATACTCTTTGAAGAAATAAAGACAAATAATTGGAGAGATATTAATTGTTCAAGGTTAGATTGTGCCAATATAATGAAAAAAATGCCACCTAAATTAATTTACTTATTCATTGCTATTCCAATCAATCAAAGGGTTACTTTATAAAACTTTAAAAAAAAATAAAATTTGTCTAAGTAAACAAAAAGTTCTAGAAATTAATGGAAAGTGATTTAAAAAGTGGGAAAGAAGGGAGGCCTAACAAAACCAGATCTTAAAGTACCATACAAAGAAATAATCATCAAAACCATTTATTACTAGCTAAAAAGTAGAGAAGTCGATTAGTGGAACAGAATAAGAAGAAAAGGGGCAGCTAGGTGGTGCAGTGAGTAGAGCAGTAGCCCTGGAGTAAGGAGGACCTGAGTTCAAATATGGCCTCAGACACTTGACACACTAGCTGTGTGGCCTTGGGCAAGTCACTTAACCCAAACTGCACTGCCTTCTCCCCTCCAAAAAAAAAAAGACTAAGTACAAAAGATCTAAAAGCAAGGGGAAAGGATAACATAGTATTCAATGACCTCAATTATTGGAATAAGGATTCATTATCTGACAAAATCAACAGGGAAAACTGAAAAGCAGTCAAGCAGAAATTAATGTTAGACCAAATTCTCACACCAATAAGCTTTAAATGAATCCAGGATTGAGAAACATAAAAGATTATATCATAAGTTATGGAAGTAGAAAAAAAGATTTTATGCATAGGGGAAGAGTTCTTGATAGAGAAAATCAAAAGATATAAAGTTTTTCATTATTTTTTGTGCATCACTCTCATTTCTCTTCCCAAATTTTCCTCTACTTCTCTTACTTGATTTTCAAAATCCTTTTTGAGATCTTCCATGGCCTGTGACAAATTTATATTTTTCTTGGAGGCTTTGGATGTAGGAGCTTTGACTTTATTGTCTTCTTCTGGTTGCATGTTTTGATCTTCTTTATCACCAAAGTAAGATTATATAGTCTGATTTTTTTACACTGTTTGCTCATTTCCCCCAGCCAATTACTTGACTTTTGAGCTCTCTGTCAAGGTAGGACTCTGTTTCCAGAGTGGAAAGTGTTCTGTCCCAAGCTTCAGGGGTTTTTGTACAGCTATTTTCAGAGTTACTTCTAGGCACCTGCAAATTTTCAGTTCTTCCAAAGCTGTGTGATTCAAAGAGAGATGTTTACTCCTCTCTTGGCCTATGCTCTGGTCTGTGAGTGACATCAAGCACTCTTTTCTACCTTGGAACTACGAGGAGGATTCCCTCTCCACAGCCTCCACAAGCTCTGCCATACCAACACACCTCCTCACTCTAGGACCGCCACCCAGGACTGTGACCCAGATCCAAGCAGGGCAAAGCAAGAGAATCCTGCCTCAGTGCCAGAAAAGAAATTCCTGCAATACTCTTCTGATCAGCCACTTGATCCCCACCTCCCTCCACCATCTGTGGACCTGGGGCTCTGGAAACAGCTGTCACTGCTGCTGCCTCCACCACCCACCACCACCATCACCCTGGGGCTGGAACCAGACTGCACTCTTCTCTCACCCAGGTGTGATAGAGTTTTCCCATTGACTTTCTACTTTGTCTTGAGAAGGCTGGAAACTGCCACAGCTGTCAATGATTCAATCCTCTGAAGCCTGCTCCAGCCCCATCGGTGCTGGCTCAGCCCATGCTGGACTACACTCCATTCCTAGCCCGGTGTGATAGACCTTTCATGTCGACCTTCCAGGTTGTCTTCGGCTGGAGATTTGTTTCACTCTGTCATTTTGTGGATTCTGTAGCTCTAGAATTTGTTAAGAGTCATTTTTTTACAGGTATTTGGAGGGGTTTGGGAGAGAGGTCAAGCAAGTCCCTGCATTTACTCTGCCATCTTGGCTCTACCCCTAAATGAAGTTTTAATTATAAAAATTTAAAAGTTTTTGCACAAATAAAATTAATCCATTTAAAATTATAAGCAATACAGTTTACTGGCTACAATATTTCCATGAAACCTCTCTGATAAAGCCTCATATCTAAGTTATATAAGGAATTAATTAAAATATATAAAAGCAAGAGCCTCTCCAGTCCAATCCAATAAACATTTAGGAAGTGTCTACTTATGCCAAGCACTGTGTTAAGGTCTGAGGATACAATTAATAAAAAAGACAATCCTTGCCCTCAAGAAGCTCACAATCTAATGAGGGAGACACACAAAAGAAGGCAGGAAAGAGGGTGGAGTGAGGGGAGACCAGGGTATACCCACAATGGGGCATCTTGTTCCTTGGAGTTTATATCACGCAAAGCAACAGACAGAGTGGAGTGAGCAAAATTCCAGTTTCTACCCTTTATAAAGTAAGGCATCAGGAGGAATTTAGTACTACACTCTCCAACCTTCCAATCAGAAGGCAGAGAAGGCTTAAGGAGGTAGTATCAGCCAAAATTAGCATCACAGTTGTGAGATTTAGAGGTGATCAGTTTAACCTAGGAGGGGCATCTTGTTCAGTAGACTTCAAACCAGGCAAAGCAACAGATGCAGAGTGCAGCCATTCTATTCCCCCAAAGATCAATTAGTCAAAGTATATGAAAAGGCAGTTCTCAAAGAAATGTATGCTGTCAACAACCATATAAAAACACTTCAAACAATGAATAATAAGAAACATGCAAATTAAAACAACTTTGAGGCTTGATTTTATTCCCTTCATATCATTACAGATGTTGTGTTTTCCTTCATTTTCTAAAAGGACCACAACAGCAAGGAGATGATGACATGACTTGCAGACTTTGATTTGAGTGAGGAAGGGCTGTGCAAGGTCATCAACCTCACTTTCTCCTCCAGAGCCATCTGGGTCCAGTAGCCTGATATTCATCAGAATGACTGGAGATAACCCAGGATGCAATGGGAGACCCTGGCCCTTTTAGGCTTAGGCCTTTTCAGGTTCTCACTTTGAGTGAGGCAACACCCATTCAGTGAATAGGCCTCTTAAAGAAATGAGTCAAGGGATGGACCCTTTAATTTAAAAAAAAAAAAGAGAAAAACTGGGAGGGGAAGACTCTCAGGGTTGCTGGTGAAAAGAGAATCAGTTACAATTGACGTTCACTCTGATCCAGGAGAACCCAAAAACTAGCCACTAAGTGCTTCTTGGGCAGGGACCTATAGTCCAATCTATGAGCTCCAGAGTGAAATGGATTTAAGGTTTGACCTTTGAGAAAGAGAGAGAGAGAGAGAGAGAGAGAGAGAGAGAGAGAGAGAGAGAGAAAAGAAGGAAGAGAGCAAGGAAAGAAGGAAGGAAGGAAGGAAGGAAGGAAGGAAGGAAGGAAGGAAGGAAGGAAAGAAGGAAGGGAGGAAGGAAGGAAGGAAGGGAGGAAGGAAGGAAGGAAGGGAGGAAGGGAGGAAGGAAGGGAGGAAGGAAGGAAGGAAGGAAGGAAGGAAGGAAGGAAGGAAGGAAGGAAGGAAGGAAGGAAGGAATCTAGCCAGTAAACCACAAGTTAACTGGGAAATTTCTGGCCATCAAAATTTACCTTCCTTTGGAGAGGAGAAGAAGAGGGAGAGGGAGAAGATGAGCGTGAGTTACCCAACTGTCTGGGCCCCATTTAGGCAGCTCAGACTATTCACAGGTTGTGTTTGTCCTTAATTTTTGAAGAGGACCATGAGATTAGGGAAATGATGACACGACTTCTAGACGATTTTGATTTGCTCATAGGACTGTGGGAGAACAGGCACACTAATGTACACTATTGGTGGAGCTGTAAATTTGTCTAACCAATTGGGAACTGTTGAGGTTTAGGGGTGCTCAGGACCCCCAAATACCAACATGCTGGGTCCTGCCCAAATGAATTTGACCCAAACCTTCTTTCAGCCAAAGAAAAAAAACAAAGTTTATTAAAGATTTGCCTTTTGGGTGGACTCTTAAGGAGCCTAAGCATTTGTATTGCTAATGCCAGTGGGCCAAATTAAATCTGAGCTAGATTGAATCTGAGTTAGATTGAATCTGAGCACCTTCATGGAGGCAAGATGGATCTTATATACAGAAAGACTGTGGGAGGGATCTAGGGTTGTCCAAGTAGTCTGGAGTGATAGGAGGAGGGGTCCAAGGAAGATCTTGAGGAGGAGATTAAGGAGGGTCTTGATGGGACTGGGGTGACTTGAGGTCAGACTCCAGGAACCAAGAGAATGAGATTAAAGGTGAGAAGTAGCTGAAGGCCACCTAGAGATAACAAACAACTGAGGCTAGGCTAGTTTAAGGGTAACAGATTTGGGTATGAAAAGCCAGATCAAGTGGGAAGATTCAAAGAGAGTTCAAGGTGGGTTTTTCCAGGGCCTATGGACAAGTGGAACTCAAATTTTTGGGGGGTAAGGGATGAAGGTCTCAGCTTGGGCCTGTACCCCATTAGAACTACACTCAAAAAGTTATTAAGCTGTATCCTTTGAACTAGAAGTATAACCACTAGGCATATACTCTGAAAGAAAATAAAACAGAAAGAAAGGTGATGCATGTACAAACATATTTATAATAGCATTGCTTCTTGCAGCTAAAAATTAGAAACTAAAGGGTACCCATCAGCTGGGGAATGATTGAAGAAATATGGTATATAAGAATTTAGTGGAATATTATTACATGTATCATAAGACATGACAAAAGACACAGGATTAAAAAAACACAGGAATACTTACAAACTGATAGAGAATGAGCAGAATCAAGAGAACAATTTATACAAAGACTAAAACATTATAAAAGAAAATAACTTTGAAAGACTTAAGAGTGATCATCAGTGTACTGAATCATCATTATTCCCAAAGACTAATGATGATTATATTTCCCACCTCCTGAGACGAAAGTGATGGAGTAAAGGTGCTGAACGATACATACATTTTTCAGACATGGCCACCATGTGGATCAATTTTGTTTGACTGTACTTATTTGCTACAAGGAAGGATAGTAATCTTTTTTTTTTTAATGGAGTGGGAGTATTAGGAGGAGAAAAGAGAATAGTAATAGTGATGTCAAAAAAATAAAGAGTGTCAGTGCAATATTTATAAAATACACTGGAAATGATGGGGTACAGTTTCGGGGAACCCCCTTGAGTCCACCTTGAATCTTCCCACTTGATCTGGCTTTTCATGCCCAAATAACCTAGCCTAGCCCTCCATTATCTGTCATCTCCAAGTAGCCTTCAGCTATTTCCCACCTTTAATGTGACCTCACCCCAATCCACCAGTCACCCCACTCCCATAAAAAGCCTCCCTAAACCCCTCCTCCCATCACCCCAGACTAATTGAACAACCCTAGATCCCTCCCACAGTCTTTTTGTACATAAGATCCATCTTGCCTCCATGAAGGTGCTCAGATATAATCTAGCTCAAGGTTCAATCTGGCCCACTGAAATTAGTGTCACCAATGTTCAGGCTCCCTAAGAGTCAACCCATTATGGCAAATCTTTAATAAACTTTATTTTTCTTTAGCTGTAAGAAGGCTTGGGTCAAATTTATTCAAGCAGGACTTGGTGTGGTATGTCAGTATTTTGGGGTCCGAGCACCCCTAAGCTCCTTAAAACCTCAACAGAAAGAGCAGAAGGAAGTTTAGAGATAGAAATAAACAGGTTACATTTTAAACACAAGTTGTACATTATAAATATTCATATTTTCATCTGAAAGTCTTTTTGTATTCTTTTTATATGTAAATGATTGTGTTCATTGATATGTCAAGTTCATAATTTTTTAAAAGGCACCCTCCCCCCAAACAAGCGAATCCTGAAACCCACCGTGCCTACCTGGAGTGCCCCCTTTCTTTCCCTCCCCTCTCTTTCTTTATATTTAATTGCTCTGTGTCTGTATGATTATGAGGACTGACTTAAACAAAGAGCAGAAACCACTGCATGACTCCTGTTGACCTAAAATATAAATATGCTAGCTCAATGCAATCCCTGAGTGTATGGCTGGTACCTTTAGCAAACACACCTGTTCCTTTGGCCTGTGCCTGTGATTCATCTACATTGTCTCCTTCTTGCTCCATGAACTCAAATATTTTGATCATTAACAATTTTTGGTGCTTGATATAATAGCAAAGGAGACAATGTCATAGTCAAGAAAAGGTTTTTATTGAGGGCTGATCAATTTCTACATCAATCAAGTCACTCAAATGGACATGTACAGGTAAATACTCGTGTCCCATGCAGGACTAATGAGCACTAGCTGGAGAGTCTAAAGACCTGGGTTCAAATTCCAGATATGCTATTTAATACTTACATGGTCTTGAGCAAGACACTTTATCTCACTGGAAGGTTAGACTAGATGTTTTTAGCTCTAGATCTATGATCTTACAATGTGAGAGTTTAAAGGTGTGTATGCCTCAAAGCCCTGTTTTAGGGGCTGATTGTATCTGTATATGAAAAGACTAGGAGTATACCTACTCATCTACATAAGAGAATGAAATAGGTTTAGGTTTTTAAACCTGGAAAGCCTGAACCCCAGAGCTCTTTGGTAGCTATTGAGCAATTAAAATACATGACCCACTTGGTGCTATGAGAAACGAAGAGGGGAATTGTTTCAGAAAAACCTGGGAAGACTTATGCAAAGTGCAGTGAACAGAACTAGGAGAACATTGTATATAGCAATAACAATATTGTAATGGTGATCAACTGTGAAAAGTTAGCTTTTCTGATCAATACAGGGATCCAAGTATGGAAATATATTTTCTATGACTTTACATGTATAATTTATATCATATTGCTTGCTTTCTCAATAGGTAGGTGAAGGGCTAGAAAGAGGGAGAGAAATTGGAACTCAAAATAATAAAAATTGAATATTAAAATAAAATTATAAAAAGGAAAAATATGTAAAATCCATGACCCAGTTTATAGTCTAGCCTTTAAGATATAAAAAATTGGGAGATATATGCAGTGTTCTTCCAACCTCCAGGTGTCACTGTGAAGAGTTAAATTTGGTGTGCTGGCAACTTGATCCTCACTTCCCCTTATTCATTGAAGGGTCCAAGTACAAAATCTACTCAGACTATGCTTCTCTTTGCCTATTAGGGCCTTCCTTTTTGGCCATCACCTTCTGCTCTAATTTTCTCCTCTCTTTTCTTCGTAGCACCTATAAGGCTATGTTTTTCTTCCCTTCTCCTTCCTGCCTTCCTCCTCTAGAATCTGGCTGGAGCTTCATTTCCTATCATAACAATCAACAAAACTGCTCATATTCAGGGACAATACCCCCAGATACACATGGAATTCTCTCTCACTCTTTGGGAAATTCATAGAACTATTAATAAAATAAAAAGTAAATCAACATAGCTTTTTTGCCCCCATGTTAGAGAAAAGATTTCTCTCTTCTGAGCATTAGAAAATGGGATCTCAGCCCCAAACCAGGAAGGGTGTTTTTAAGTCAGTTCCTTCACAGTAGTTAGAACAACCAGAGCCTTTCTCCTGTTTGTATACTCTTACCATGACCAGAATATACAAAAAAAAATGTTATTGCATAAATCATATGATTTATTTGTTTTTGGTGAAGAGAAAATAAGATCAGAATACCTAAACAACTAAGATATTATGAAAGAGCAAGGCATTTAGGTTGCCTATTAAGCAATAAACAAGTAGAAGTGACAGGGTACAGACTCTGGGAACCCCCTTGAACTCTCCTTGAATCTTCCCACTTGATCTGGGATTCCTGTGAGGCCATAAGCTTTTCATTATGGCTATGCCCAAATTTCTGTTACCCTTAACTTAGCCTAGCCCTCCATAATCAGTTACTTCCAAATTGCCTTTGGCTACTTCCCACCCTTGATCCTATCAAAATCCTTTTCTTGGTTCCTGGAGTCTGACCTCTAGTCACACCAGTCCCATCAAGATTCTCCCTAGACTCCTCCTCAAGATCTTCCCTGGATCCTCCTCCAGTCACCCCAGACCACTTGACTAACCACAGATCCTCCCCGGAGTCTTTCTGTATATAAGATCCATCTAGGCCTTATGTTGGCAATCAAAATGGGCTCTTAGCACTTAGTTCAACCAAGTGCCTTGAAGAGTTTGGCCTTTATTTCCTTGATCAAATTAGGAGTCCTTGATAACCTCCTTGCCTCAAGTGAAAGCCTAGTTTACATGGGTTTGAGTGACATGTTTGTGACATCAGATGCTTTTACACCATGTGGGTTTAAGTCTCATCTTTGTGACAATTTTAGGTCATGTGGGTGAATGACATGTGTGACTCACCCTTGACCCCAAAAAATATATAAAACCAGGGGTTGGCTTTCCTTTTTCAGAGCTCTGACCCACAGCAGTGGTGGCATGTGTGACTCTGGGCCAGCCCTTGTTATGAGCTCCTGGGCTGAACTTAGATGTTGGTAACAATGAATTGTATTTGGTCTGTCTGTTGATATTTGTAATTTGTTTCTATTTTCTCTGAAGGTCAGGATGCTGGCTTTTTCCCCTGAACTAAGTGAATGGCATTTGTATGCTGAATTAAAGTAAGCTTGTTAATTCCTTAACGTTGCTTTCCTTAGTAAAGCAGATCAAAAGAACATGGCTTTTGCAGTGTTCTGTGAGCTAGTTGTTGTTGATTTTACACCCCCCCCCCCACAGCAGCTGCTAGCCAGATTGTTGAAACAGGCCTCCATGAAGGTGCTTAGATTCATTCTGGCCACAAGTACCACAAATGGTCAGATTCCTTAAGAGTCTATGCAATATGGCGGGTCTTTAACAAACCTTGTTTTTCTTTGGCTGAAAGAAGGCTTGAGTCAAATTCATTCAGGCAGGACCTGCATGTCACTATTTTGGGGTCCCAGCATCCCTCAACCTCAACAGAAGGAAAGATATCCAACAGAACATCTAAGTAAAACCAAATGTTTCTGAATAAACATGACAAGACAAAGGAAACTCAATACCCGTTGAAGCAGAGGATCCTGTGAATTCCCAAGAGAGCATGGAGCCAAATCAAAATGTTTCCAAATAGTTTAAGGGTTAAACAAAAATCATGAAATTTGTATTTGTATTTATGGCCTTTACAAGCGAAAATAATTGGTAAGATTAAAAAAAATTGAATCCATGGTGGCAAGTCTCTCCAAAGATGCAAGGGAGAAAACAACCAATTGATAATAAAAATAACCAGAAGTGAAGGACAATCTGGAAGAAGAGAAGCAAAGATAAATAACGTTTAAAGAATAAATGGGGGGGGCAGGGTGGAGCCAAGATGGTGGCTGGAAAGCAGGAACTTGCTTAAGCTCTCCCCCAGGTCCTTCCAAACACCTGTAAAAATGGCTCTGAACAAATTCTAGAGCTGCAGAACTCACGAAATAGCACAGGTAAGCAGGGTTCCAGCCCAGGAAAGCCTGGATGGTCACTGGGAAGGGTCTATCGCATGGAGCTGGGAGC